>CM054060.1:229300907-229904059 GCA_028641055.1 Alopecurus myosuroides | reverse complement strand
ACTCCAGGACATCCACCAAGGAGACTGTGGACATCACGCTAGCTGGAAAACAATCATGGGAAAAGCCTTCCGAGCAGGATTCTACTGGCTCACGGCAGCCACCGACGCAAAGGAATTTGTCGAAAGATGCAACGCTTGCCAGCGATTTGCACCAAGACCACACGCACCCGCAACGGAATTGCACATGATACCCATAGCCTGGCCCTTTGCACAATGGGGGCTGGACATGGTAGGACCACTACGCAAGTCCACGCCGGGTGGATATACACACTTGCTGGTCGCAGTCGAAAAATTTACCAAATGGATTGAGGCCATACCAGTAACTTTGGCTAGCGCCCAATGCGCCTTCAAGTTCCTCGATTCCATCGTATGCAGATTCGGGGTACCACACGACATCATTACAGACAATGGAACGAACTTCACAGCAAAGGAAACACAACAGTTCTACGAGGAAAAGGGCATCAACTTCAAGTTTGCTTTAGTTGCCCATCCGCAAACGAACAGACAAGTCGAAAGATCCAACGGCTTAGTTTCAGCTGGCATCAAGAAACGTCTACTCGATCGTCTACACCCAGCAGCAGGACATTGGGCCGAAGAGCTACCCTTCGTACTATGGAGCCTCCGCACAACTCCAAACCGATCCACAAACTACACACCATTTTTCATGGTATACGGGGCAGAAGCAGTCCTTCCCGAGGATGTTAGATTCAGCGCCCCACGAGTTGTGGCTTACAGCGAAGAAACCTCCAACAAGGCACTCGCGGAAGATATGGATGCACTCGATGAGATGCGCGATATTGCGCTCGCAAGATCCGCAGTATATCAACAATCATTGTGAAACTATCATAGTCGCCGCATACGCCACAGAGCATTCGCGGTAGGAGATCTAGTGCTGCGGCTCAAGCAGAAGGAAGGACACAAGCTCGAGCCACCATGGGAAGGACCCTTCATCATACACGAAGTTATCCCAGGCGGAGCCTACAGGCTGAAGAACCCATCGACTGGAGGAATATATTCCAATCCTTGGAATATCGTACACCTCCGCAAATTTTATCCCTAGATTTCCTTGTTCTCACAACAATAAGGCTATACTAGCCACTCCTGTAGCTCGAATACATGACTTCTCAGTCATCGCAATAAAAAACATGGTTTCTCAACCATATTTATCCGAAGATTATTCATCCTTACATGCTAAATAAGTTACAGGTATACATCCCATGAACACACGGGGGCTACGCCTAAAACTCAACATCACAGGGAAATTTATACATTCAGGGTCACACACCTTACAACAGTTTTTACAAACTATACATCCAACAATCAATCATGGCGCTGAGCATTCTCAGTCGCCAACACTCTATCTACTTCATCAGAGGTCAGTCGAATGATTTCTTCCGCTGCAGGACGAGCAACATCATAATGCGGCGAAATATCATCGATTGGACCATCTGGAAGCCTAGCTACGGAGTTAAAATTCACCTCAGGATGCCATATCCGGACAAAAGAGAGAGCCACCACCGTGCCGCAAGTCATCTGATTGCGCACACACTCGCGAATCTCTCCCTTTTTCCCGAACAGTCTGAGGAGATGACTCCAGTCTTCAGGACCCCTTTGCAGCGGATAGAACGCAACGTTCATCGCGACCAAGACCTCGTGAAAAGAACTCACGAGAACTTTTGCCTGGATGACACGGAACTTCAAAGTAGCCAACACAAAGCCTCGACTGCGATCAGACCAAAAGTTATTCGCATGAGGCTTTGAGCTGCCAGCTTCTTGAAGAATGTGGTTTTCTACCCACTGTTTTTCCTCCCTATCATCTGGGTTAACAACTGAAGAGCCAACAAGCATGATCAGACAAGGAAACAAGACAAAGAAGACTCGGGGGCTGTATAACTTACACAGCAAGTCCCTGGCGACAGAAGCTAACTCATCAATCAGAAAATGTTCGCGTTTAGTCGCCAGTTTTTGCTTGGACTTCGCCACATCGGCTACCCCGCGCAAACCTTTCAGCTTGCGCTCACCCTCTTGGACCCGATCACGCAGACCTGCATAGGTCCCAACAGCGGCAACAAGAGGATTTGCTGGAATAACACGTCCACATGAAGGTTCTGCGGCAACCCCAGCAGCCTGGAAAAATACAAGGAAAGAAGTAAGATGCCCTATTTGAAATTTATCTAGTCGCGCATTTGACGAGTGCTCGGGGGCTACTCCCATCGGGAGAAAACACACAATTGCAGGAAGCATTTTTCAGAAGAACATCTCGATTAAAGACAGTGAAAATACGGGAGTACATCCCAAGGTTCATTACAATCAAGGCGATTAAGTAAAAGAAAAACAAGC
Organism: Alopecurus myosuroides; assembly: GCA_028641055.1. NCBI lineage: Eukaryota > Viridiplantae > Streptophyta > Magnoliopsida > Poales > Poaceae > Alopecurus > Alopecurus myosuroides. The sequence goes on along the minus strand of CM054060.1, from coordinate 229,901,719 downwards.
TAAGAAGCTACAGTGGTGCTGCCACTCGCGGCAGTCGTCCCTCCCTTAAGTCGAGCAAACAGCTCAGATAACTTCCGAGAGAGGATTTCGGCTGGCTCGCCAAAACGACAAAGCCCTACCTTTTTTCCCGTGGAGGGATCCACGGGAAGATCCGAGTAGGCCTCCTCCAAGCCGCTAACTCCATGCGCCAGCGCGAACTGGATGGCCGTCTTCGCCCCAGACTCCGACTGGGCGACCGCGTAGGCATCAAGGAGATTGCTCTCCGAGAAAATCTTCAGTAGGTCACCTAGCGCGGGTGGAGATGCAGTGTTGACGAGAAGGCGACCATGCAGCTGCGTCAACACTTGGGTGGCATTGCCAACCAAGGAGCAAACTCCTTCAGCATGCCTCCTGAGCTGAGCGAGGGAGTCCGTCAGCGCATCCACCCGCTGGACTCCAGGAACTTCCAGAGGAATACCCAGAAAGCCTACAAAGAAAAGAACGTCAAGACTCAAAAAATCCACCAGGATAGAAGACAAAAATACAAGGTAAAAACAGCTTACCCGCGAAACGCTCGGCGAGAGGCCGAAGGACGGCGACAAGGTCGGCATCCGCCTTAGTACTAGCGTGCTCCAAGCTCTTCAAAGCGTGCTGGGAAACCGCAAGCTTTCCTTCAAGATCCTCCGATTGCATGCGGGAAGCTTCGAGTTCTCGTCGAACAGCCGCCAGATCAGCCTCCTGAGCTGTTGCCCGAGCAGAGATACTGTCCTTCTCGGCCTTCAAAAATTGAAGTTGAGATGCACAGCGACATTTGTCAAAAGCCAAGAATTGACGGAAGCATCAGAACATGGAAAGATGGTAAAACTTACTTCGAAGAAGCTCGTTTTCGGACATGAGTCGACTACGGTCTGCCCGAAGCGTCCCGCACTCTGACTCAGCAAAAACAACACGGCGGCCAATCGCCGCAAGGGAGTCAACGAGCGACTGCAAAGAACACATAGATAGAAGAATTAGAAGAGTAAAATTGGAGCCTATACCCGATTGCAATCAATCGAGTAAAGCCTCGGGGGCTACTCCCATCGGGAGCACTGCCGTGCACCCGATAAAACCAAGAAGAAGAAAAAGACAGTCTCTGAGCCTGTAGCCGATCACATGCGATCGCCTACAGCCTCGGGGGCTACTCCCATCGGGAGCACTGTCGTGCACGCGATAACAAATTAAAGGCAAGTAACAGAATTTACCTGGCCCTTGGCACGAGAGAGGGGATCTGATGAGCTACCCGTCACCTCTTTTGAAGCTGAAGCTCCGGCATCAGAACTAGGAATTCCATGTTCCATAGTCGCCACATCGGGGACTACGCTTCGCGAATTCTGAACAGTGCCAGCGGTAGGAGTCTCACCCGCAGCTCCCGCTTTATTCCTCCTTTCGGGAGGAAGGGAAGATGCGTACCTGCGAGGACTAATGGTCTGCAAGCTGCAATAAAAGACAAAGTGTCAGCATAGATGCAAAGGAAAACATTCGACTAAGAACAAGGAGAAAAACTTACTCATCATCTTCATCCTCATCCAGCATATCCACATTCCAGGCGGTTTGGATTACTGGGAACGAAGGAGAAGGGGAGAGTGAGCGCAGCGGAGTCGCAGAGATGGGCTCCTTCCTGGGCGAATCCTCCAAGGAGTTGTCCTTGGAGGTGGCCTCGTCACCCTCCACTCGACGGTGTTTGCGAGGAAGAAGACCGCCATTCGAACCCTCTGCACCATCCGAAGAATCGTGCTCGGAACTCGAAGAAGCATTGGCAACACTGGTATCGGCCGGGCCGTCCAGGTTACTCGCCAATAAATCCGAGGCTTCCTTCCCAGAAACTGGGGGATAGCAGTTAGCAACGGATAAGCTCTACGGAGAAGACAGAAGAAAAGAAGAGAAAATTCAGTCGACCAAAACTCAGAACAAGCAAGCAAATAAAGGAGGAGAAGAAGAATAAACTCACCTCGGCTGGCGGAGGCCTTGATGCATCGAAGGCTGCGACTATGCAGTCGGGGAATTTCTCTCCCACCTCCAGGCTAGTGACAGCCGCAATCTTCTTCTCGAACTCGACGTTCGAGATCTCTTCACGACTCACTCGGCTAGGATCCTCAGAGCCCTGGTACTCCCACATCGTGGAGGGTCTGAGTTGCAGAGGCTGGATCCTGCGCTTGAGGAAGAAGCTCACCAGGTGCAGCCCGTTGAGTACGACTCCAGCTCTCTGATCGCGAAGGGCGGCCACCGTGGTGAGTAGCGGCGTGATGACCTCGGTTTCTTCAGTCGACAACTTGTGCGCCCAGGATTTCCTCTTCTTCAGAACAGCGAACGGATGGAATTCCTGGATCCCATCCGAGCTGTTGTCGATGACGTAAAACCACTTTTTTCTCCATCCCTGGGCGGAGTCGATGAAGTACATGCCGAAGTAGCTGGACCCCGATTTCGCTTGGATCCCAAAGCCACCCGTGCGTAGCGGCTCACCGGGCTCGGAGACTACTTGCGATTTCTTGCGAAAGATCCGGACTTTGAAAAGGGCTTTCCAGAGTCCCCAGTGTGGGTGAATGCCCAAGAAGCATTCGCAGAACACGATAAAGCACGATATGTGCTGTATCGCATTCGGAGGAAGATCGTGAAGCTGTATGCCATAAACATACAGCAACGCCACGAGAAATGGATGGAGGGGAAAAGAGAGACCGCGCGACACGTGGTCCGCGAAGACCACGCGCTCGTTCGCTTGCGGGTTGGGTACCTCTTCCTTCTTTCCGAGGCGCACCCGCTTCTCGGACTCCGCAGGCAACAGCCCCTCCCGCTGCATCTCCTTGATGCTCTTCGCCGTGGTGTTGGGCGAACGCCAGTCGCCTGAACGCGGTGCAGGTTGCGCCGAAGCTTCCTCGGATGCGGAAATGGCAGCACCGCGTCTCTTGCCTCCCGCCATCGCTGCTAAGCACGAGCTTGGAGGAAGAAAGAACATGAGCGCGAGGAAGAAGATGGACCGGAAGACGAAGGCTGGGAAAATTTTACCGCATCGCAAAGACCCGTACTTATATACGGAACAAATCGATACTGGCCACTCGATGTGACACGTGGCGCTCATCGCAGCCACCACGTGTGAAGACGAAACGAGGAGGCGGTGAGCGCTGTTTCCTGCCACGATCTTAACAGAAGATCGTGCGCATTTACTGCACGGTTTGCGTAAAAACCGGGAACGACGTCTCGTTTCCCGGTCAAAAAGCTGACTATGTGGGCCAGCCCTTCTGCTCTCACTTCGTCACGTCCCATCGGGAGGAGAAAGGTGCGCCATGACGTCATAGCGTGCATCATCAAATTGAAGAAAGCTTCGAATGGAAAGTTCAAACGCGAAAATAACTTCGTATGAACAAACTCCTTCGAATAGAAGCAACTCTTTCATGAACAAATCATGAAGCAAAACCTCTTTAAACAGAGAAAAATACCCTACACACGAAAACTCTTTCGTATGGGCGCGACCTCCCAAACATGAAAACTCTTTCATATGGGCATAAAACTCCTAACACGAAAACTCTTTCGTATGGATAAAAGAACTACTAATTCGAAAAATTACTTGAATAGGCGGAACCTGCCTCTTTTCATTCACATGATATTTATACATCATAAGAACCTGGATTGTTCAGCCGACTAGGTACATCTGGATGCCATATTCTTCGAATATGAAGGTAAGTCGCGAAAGATCTTTCTTGAGGGCCTGGAATCGCACTCAAGCTGCGTCCTCCGGTATGATTCCGTGTCAACAACACGAAGAAAAATCCTAGCGGACGCGCCGGGTGCCCCCATAGGTTAAGTTCGACTCGATAAGACCACAACGGCCCAGTCGCAACAATCACCTTATCGGGTTCGAGTCGGAGGTATCGAATCTGTGTAGGCCAGAACTGTTTTTTGCCCTAGTCGCAATTAATTGGCCCTGATCTTTCGGGAGAGCCAAGCTGCTGTGCCATATCCTTCTGCGATAAAAAGCCATAACGACAGGCACTTGTATTACTCGATACTCGGGTATAAGAGCTCATTACACAGGGTACACGCCCTCTAAACAGGAAAACAACCTTACCGGTTATCCAACAGAAAGAAAGACCAAAAAAGGTTTGACCGTCTACTCGACTGGAAAAATCCCACTCGAGCAAACGCTTGGGGGCTACTGACGAAGACATAGATCCTAGACCCTGCGGGTAAGGACACCCCGTCTCAGGCCCAAGGTCAAGGCCCAACAAGAGGAGCCCTTGGAGTATTCCAGAAGGCCCACGTGAAGCCCACCCGCACTGTCTTGCAGGATAAGTTATGAAACCTGTAACCGACCTAAGGTTAGAGTTCGAGTCCTTTCCGGGTAGGGTTTGAGACATGGCCACCTATATATGGCCAGGAGAACCACCGGAACAGGACCAAGCAACACCGCACCACCAAAGCCTTGAACTCGAGATCATACTCTCGATTCGAGCAACCACCATTGTAACCGATCTACTCATTAATACAGATTGACATAGGCAGGAGTAAGGGTTTTACCTCTACGAGGGCCCCGAACCTGGGTAAATCTCGCCCCCTGTCTAGCCGACGATTCCACCAGCGCTCATGGGTTCTCCTATTCGAAACCCGATAGGTTCACCTAAGGGATTTGTAGAGTCGGAGATTCGACACCCCGTGTCGCCCCGCGTGTGTCGACCCGGGGGAGCAAAACCTAGCCGCCGCCGCCGGCCTCCCACCGTCCTCCCCATCCGCCGCTGCTGCCGCCGGCCCTTGCCGCGGTGGTGGTGGACCCCTCCTCTCCCTAAGGTGGCGTTTGGGGAGGTCCTCGCTTCTCGCACGGCGGCGGTTCCCGCATAGCGGTGGCGACCCGACGGGCGGCCATGGCAGCACTGATGCAGCGGCGCGGTGTGGTGGCTTCTTCCTCTGTCGGGGGTAGTCGGCCAGTTGGCTGCGTCAAGTAGATGCGGGGGTGGGTCTGCTTGGGGGTGGTACGACGGCCGGTGTTGGCGTATGTGGTGCTCCTGCCAACGCGGTGCTGGAAGGTGGTACCCACGTCCGCTATGGTGCCTCCGTGCTGTGAGGAGCTCCGGAGGCGGGATCGCCGGAATCCAAGACCCAACTTTGGTGCGCAGAAGATGGTCGGTTGTGGCTGCCCATCTACGGTTGCGGCTGTCCGGGTTCAATTTGCCTTCGACAATCTCGCGGGCAGTGGTGATGATCTGGACACTGGCGGTCCTCGTCGGCTCATCGGGGAGCCTAGGCAAGACGGTGTGGTGGGGGCTTGGCTTGGTCGCCCAGTTTGACGGATTCGACGGCGAACATTCTCCGTGTTGGTCGCCGGATGGGCCTTGGTGGGTGCTCGTCGGCTTGCGGCTTGTCGTGGCGCCCGGATGCTGGGGCGGCGGCCCCGGAGGGTGGTCCTCCTCTTCTTGGCGCCGAGCTAGGAGGCGGCTTTGCGGGAGGTGGAACTATGCCCCAGCGTCTAGTTTCGTCCGGTGGCCTGAGATCGTCGAGCGCGTGGGGCTGACGATATGTGTGCGGGGTGATGATGATGGCGGTTTGGTCGGTCCTTGTGGGCGGTTGCGGGGGTTTGCGGCTCATCGTCGGGCAAAAGCCATGTCCTGGTTGGTTGTTGGGACCGATGACGGCGAGCCCTCGGGCAACGCGTCCTTCTTGAAGGCGTCATTGGGGTGGTGATCCTGCTTCTCCGCCCGGGTTCTCCGGGGGAAAGCCCAGATCCCACGTGGGATCGGGCGAGGGCGGCGCTCCTGGGCCGCTAACCTCTTGGGGCCTCGTCCTGGATGTTCCACCGACTAGAGGAACAAATGGAGTCAGATGGTGGTTGGCGGCGGCGAGCCTTCATCTTCGGCTAGGTGGTGCGTGGCCCTAGGGCCGGTGTGGATGTCGGAGCGGCGGCTCCGGGTTTCTCCTCCGTCGAGTTGCGTTGAGGTGTTTGGGTGTCTACCTTGGTCGTTTGAGCGTCTTGGTCGTCGGCTCGTGTTTGGGGCGTGGCCTTGGGGCTGGCGTGGATGTCGGAGCGGCGGCTCCGGGTGTTTGTGTTGAGGTGTTAGTGTCGGCTATTGTAGCTAGGGCGGCATGGTCGTCGACTCGTTTGGGGCGCGCACCTGGGACCGGTGTGGTGCGTTGTGTTGTATGGTTTTCGGCCGGTTTTCTTCATAAATTGTCCAACTCTTTTCGACTTTATCAATCAAAGGCATTGCCGAGGTTCGGAAAAAAAAACATTACAAGATGTATAGAAGCTTTTTGTACTACCTCCTATCCGAATTAATGGTCGTACATTCACACAAGGCTTAGGCAAAACTTTAGCTAGGCCTCCGACCATTAATTCGGATTGGAGGGAGTACTTGTTTTTTCAATTAACTTATTCATGTTGAACTATGCAATGAAATAAGGCTATGTGCATCTCTCTTTGATTTGGAGGCCGAGGTTGTGCCCCTCTTTTTGGAAAAATGGAACATTGTTGTTGCGATTTGATCCTAATTATCTTTTATTTTCTATTTATCTTTGTGTTGCTTGATTTGTTGCTATCACGACTTGATTACGTATATACATCACGGCTTACATCCATCTCAGCTGATCAGCTCCAATGTTCCATCAAGAATTCAAATATGTAGTAGGAGACATATATACATACAGTGCACTGAAATTATCAGATTAAGATAACATTAAAAAGTAGTTCACGAAGTAACCCTACCATATATAGCACGGGACATGACGCGACATAATTCGAATTAGCTGGCTGAATATGATCCTTACCTGTAAAGATCAATAAACACACACCGCCACTTGCTTATATAATTATTTGTAATATATAACATATGTGTAAACCCCATTTGCTTGTGACATGTGGGCAATATATAAAGATTGATAAGTTTTTGGCATCTACGCAGAGATGCGTTGCCTTTTGTCAACCAGAGAGAGAAAGCTCGTGGAACCTGTACTACTTGTCCACACCTCTAGCGGCCTAACTTTGACTACTCTGGATTCTGCATGCAGCCTAAAGAACACTATAAATAGGCAGCTCGTGCCAGGCACAGCAAAGCAAGCTACTGAGCTAGAAATCCTACAGTGAAGAACAACAGACTAAGCTTACGTACGTAGCTAGACCTGTTTGTGAGCTTGACATGGCTGCCATGGCTTCCAGCTGCAGGACATGGCATTGCTTGCTCGCCCTCTTCCTCCTCTCCTCTGCGGCGTATGGGCAGCTATCGCCGTCGTTCTACGCCAGGAGCTGCCCCACGCTGCAGCTCATCGTGCGCGCCACGATGATCAAGACGCTCCTCCTCGAGCGCCGCATGGGCGCCTCCCTCCTCAGGCTCCACTTCCATGACTGCTTCGTTCAGGTAATTAGCTAAACTCTTCCTTAGCCAAACAAATTTATATATGTCGATAGATTTATTTATTACAAACATCTGTATGCATGTATATATAGACGAATGCTAAATTTTGGGTTACACAGGGCTGCGACGGATCGATTCTTCTTGATGATGTGGGCAGCTTCGTGGGCGAGAAGACCGCCTTTCCGAACGTCAATTCTGTGCGCGGCTACGAGGTGATCGACGAGATCAAGGGACTCGTGGAGCTGGTCTGCCCGGGCGTTGTCTCCTGCGCCGACATCGTCGCCCTGGCAGCACGGGACGGCACGTTTCTGGTACGTGCGGAGTACAATGGACAATGGGTAGTTTGTTTACTGCACGTGCATGCATGCTTACCGCCAAAAGTACAATGGATCGGACACCGAGTTCAAGTGTATGTGTATACTTAATTCTGACAACACTTGGATCGCTTGTCGTTGCAGCTCGGTGGGCCGACCTGGGCGGTGCCGCTCGGCCGGCGCGACTCCACCACGGCGAGCCTGAACGATGCGAACAATGACCTCCCGGCGCCGTCGTTAAACCTGAACCTGCTCATCCAGGCGTTCGGTAAGAAACAGCTGAACCCGCGTGACCTCACGGCGCTCTCGGGCGCGCACACCATCGGCTTCTCGCAGTGCCAGAACTTCCGCGGCCACATCTACAACGACACCAACATCGACCCGGCCTTCGCCACGCTGCGCAAGCGTAACTGCCCCGCCGCGGCCCCCGCCGGCGACAGCAACCTGGCGCCGTTCGACGTGCAGACGCAGCTCGTCTTCGACAACGCCTACTACCGCAACCTGGTCTCCAAGCGCGGCCTGCTGCACTCCGACCAGGAGCTCTTCAACGGCGCCTCGCAGGACGCGCTGGTGCAGCAGTACAGCACCAACCCCGCGCTCTTCGCCTCCGACTTCGTCACGGCCATGATAAAGATGAGCAGTATCAGCCCCCTCACCGGTACCGCCGGCCAGATCAGGCGCAACTGCAGGGTCGTCAACAGCTGATCGATCGTCGCGAGCGTTTCAGGATTCCGTATCTATACAAATCTGTAACCGTACCTCATATAAGTAGTACGTGTGCGTGGTGATGGAGATGTGCGCATTCAGTTGGCTACAAAGGTAACCAACCAGCTTGCATGCATGGAAGAAGAATAAGAGCCGCCGTTTGGCTCAGGATATTGCCTGGGGCTGGGGTTCATGAGAAGCAAGTATCCCCTCCCGGATTGTAAGATCTTTTCTTCATGTAAGTTGCCAATATATGCAGTACTATATAAAAATGGGAACCAGTCATGGATTTCTATATATGCAACTCTAGAATGTGTAGTTGCGAGCGACAATACTGAAGGAAAACATAACTCTGAAGTGTGTTTCAGTAGCAATTAACTGTCCAACTCTTCCGAGTGTGATCTTTTTTTTTTTTTTTGCGGGGGGTAAAAAGATTGCATTAATTAAATAAGATTGTTATTACAATCCCTTAAGAGGGAGTCCAGAATAGACTCTGGCCCAGACCCAGACCATACCCCTGTATGGTTACTCAATCTACCAAATTTTGCTATCTCATGACTAGCCCGGTTCTGTGATCTCGGCACCTTGGAGAGGCCTAAAATGCGTTCAGAGTTGATCAAGGTCTTTGCTTCAGATATCAGGTAACCTAAAGGGGACCTATCTTTTTCCTTGCTTCCAATCATTTTCACAATCTCTAAGCTATCCGTCTCTACCAAAATCTGCTCCTGACACCAGTCCAGTGCCATAGCGGTTCCCTCCATTAGTGCACATAGTTCTGCTTCAAGGGCTGAACCACATTGACGAAGCGCTCTGCAAGCCGAGAAAATGATTGTACCATCGTTGTTCCGCAGAATCATGCCCGCTCCTGCGGTATTGTCTTCCTGCATAAATGACCCGTCCACATTTAACTTCAGTGTGCCGGCTTCAGGCCTCACCCATCGAGCAGCAACATCCTCATGTGGTGCACTAGGAGCATCAGGTTGTTGCATCAGTACCGGTACGTGCATTGGCTGCTTTCCCTTTAGCACTTCCTCTGTACTCTGTTGACAGATGTTCTTTAGAGACAAGGTATAACTGCATAGAAATCTTCTCGATCCCTCAGTGCTAGGTATCGGCTTATCATGCGTTATTTCATTGTGAACATACCAAATTCGCCACATGACCATCAACAAATATACACACGTTTCCTTTGAACTGGAGAGTAGCAGTTCCTCCATCCAAAGCCTTCGTGGTCCAGCTAAATTGTCTATTTGCGGAATTGGCCATACTTCGCGCATAGCCTGCCAAAGTGCTACAGCATGTGGGCATCGAAACAGCATGTGCGAGATGTCTTCTTGCTCCTTTCCACACACAAGGCAGGTGCATGTAACTCGCATGTTACGGCGAAGTTTGTTCTCCTCTGTGGCTAGAGCGTTATGAGCGGCCTTCCACGCGAAAATGCGAACCTTCTCTGGGACCTCAGTCTTCCAAATTATTTTCCACAATGTTTTGTTCCCATTGGGTGCATCACTTGATGCCACCATATCCATCTCCTGTTGTTTCATAGCCAAGGCTAACTTATATGCACTTCGGACAGTAAACACCCCATTCTTTTCTGGTTGCCAAGCTAAGAAATCCTCTTCCCTCCTTGGTGATGTTTTAATTTTCAGGATTACCTCCACATCGACAGGTGGAAAAGTTTTCCTAACAACATCTTCCTTCCACGCACCATTCTCATCAATCAAAGTTGACACTCTATTCAACCTTGACCGTCCACGGTGACCAATTAGTTTAAGATTATAATCTCGCGGGATCCAATTGTCACGCCACATGCGGACAGATTTTCCGTTTCCAATTCTCCAAATGATGCCTTTTTTTAACAGCTCCAGTCCATATGCTATTGCCGTCCAAGAAGAGGACGGGTTACCACTGAAAACCGTATCCACAATATTGCCTTGTGGGTAATATTTTGCTCGGAGGACACGAGCACACAAACTTTCCGGTCGTTCAATCAGCCTCCAAGCTTGGCGAGCCAATAAAGCTTGATTAAATAACCGCATATCGCGAAAACCTATGCCTCCTTCTCTTTTTGGCTTTACCATTTTCTCCCAACTCAACCAATGAATTTTTCTTTTGCCACGATCAGCTCCCCACCAGAAATTCCTAACCAGCTTAGTTAGATCATCACAAACAGCCAAGGGAAGCTTAAAGACCCCCATTATGTAAGTTGGCAGTGCCTGGGCGACGGCTTTGATCATTATTTCTTTGCCCCCTTGGGATAAATCATTCCATAACAGAATTCTCTTACTTAACTTGGCTTGCAGGTTTTGGAACTTCCCACGGTTCATTCTGCCCTCCGGGGTTGGAAGCCCCAAATACTTTTCCTCAAAACTTTGTCCCTCAATGCTTAGGATGGCTCTCATATTCTCCTGTACTGTTTCCGGGCATAGATTGCTGAATTGAATAGAGCATTTCGCTGGATTTATAAGTTGACCCGTGCTGGCCGCGTAAGTGTCAATAACATGCTTGACTCTCTCCGCTTGCCTTTCCTCCGCTTTGAAGAATAAAAGCGTATCATCCGCGAACAAGAGGTGGGATACTCCAGGTGCTCGCCGGCACACTTTGACAGGAGATAGACCACCAGCAATTACTTCTGATTTCAACAAGGTAGATAGACCATCAGCAACAAACAGGAATAAGAAAGGGGAAAGGGGGTCACCCTGACGTAAGCCTCGAGTGGGGGAGAATGCTTCCAATAGAGCTCCATTAAATTTCACAGAATATCTCACCGAGGTCACACATAGCATTATCCAATGTATCCACCGATGAGAGAAGCCCATTTTATGCATCACCTCCTCCAGAAAGGTCCAATCAACCCTGTCATATGCTTTCGATAGATCCAATTTATAAGCACAGTAGGGATTATTAGCTGTTGCACCATGTTCCAAATAGTGCAGGCATTCAAATGCTAACAATGCATTATCTGTAATTAGGCGCCCCGGGACAAAGGCGCTCTGATTCTCTGAGATTACTCCATCCAGAAGCGGTCTAAGTCTGTTGACTAGGCACTTGGAAATTATTTTGTACACAACATTACATAGACTAATGGGACGGAAATCTTTCAGCTCAGTTGGATTATCCACCTTCGGTATAAGCACAATTGTCGTATCATTAACCCCTAGTGGCATCTTTCCCGACTGAAAAAACAGCAGTACAGCCTGAATAATCTCTTCCTTCAGAACATCCCAGTTTCGCTGGAAAAATCGCGCCGGGAAGCCATCCGGTCCCGGAGCCTTTAAGGGCCCGATTTGAAAGAGTGCATCCGAAATTTCTTTTTCTGTAAATGCCTTACATAATTGCTCATTCATCTCCGCTGAGACACTCTTCTTAAAAATATTCACCACCGGTGCTGCATCAAGGGTCGGGTCCCGGGTGTATATTGATTGAAAGTACGAGCGAGTCATACGCTCCATATCACTCGGGGCGTCCTTCACCACACCATCTTGGTCTTTTAACATTTTAATCTTGTTCTTTCTAGCTCGCCATACCGCTTTATTATGAAAGAAGCGAGTGTTACGGTCTCCTTCTTTCAGCCACGTGATTCGTGATCTCTGGAGCCACAACATTTCCTCTTTAAATAAGAGGTCATTCATCCTGTCCATGACCTCTCTAATCTCTGACCGCGGTGCATTATTTGCCATCATTTGTTCTAGCTTCCTGCGCGACCAAGCTAGTTCTCGCATTACATTCCCAAACTTCCGACCTCCCCACTTGTGAAGAACTTTCATTACCTCTTTCAGAGCGGTATAGACATCACCCATATCTGTTTTCGTTCCTAGGCCAGTCCATGCATTTTTTATCACCTCCGGCAATCCACTGTCCCGCTCCCACATTATCTCGTAATGCAAGCATTTCCTCGCATGTGGTGTACGTTCTTCCTGTCCAAGTTGGACTAGGACTGGGTTATGATCCGAGCATGGTGATACTAGGTGTACCACACTAACCTCAGTAAAAATGTCTCTCCAGCTATCATCCGCTACCGCTCGATCCAGGCGCACTCGGACGTTACGTGCTCCGCTTCTCCTATTATCATATGTGAACGGTAGGCCTTGGAACCCTAGGTCCTTCAAGCCACAAATCATCAAGGCATCCCGGAAGGCTACCATTTGATTCTCTGGTCTAGGACATGCCGAAAAATGTTCATGTTGCCACAGTGCTTCGTTGAAGTCTCCTAACACAAACCACGGCAGCAAGGATGATGCCTTTAGATTGCACAAATCACTCCACATTTGATGACGATGCTCAGTCCTCGGTTCTCCATATACAAAAGTAGCATGCCACATAGGCTCTGTCGGGGATAGCTTCAGGTGTACATCAATGAATCTCTTTGTTACCTGCTTAACCTCTACATGCACACTGTCATGCCAATAAAGGGCCAGACCGCCACTAAGCCCATCGCTGTCCAGACCGGTAAATCCATTAAATCCCAACCGATTCTTCAGTTTACCCATACGCTTACATTTCTGTCTCGTTTCACATAAGAACAAAACCTTGGGAACATGTGTCCTAACAAGGACTTCAAGCTCTCGAATTGTCGCAGCGTTCCCGGCACCACGACAATTCCAGCCGACGCAACTCATTGTTCCCGGCGGACACCCTCGTGGGATGCCGCCGATCCATTTGAGTCACCTGAGATCATAGTGCCATCAGCCTTCTTGTATCTCTTTTTCAAAGAATCATTCCTCTCCACAATATCCTCCCCTTGAGGGGGTGGCGCACCATCAACATTCATCGAGTTGGTGATGGCCAGCACTGTGCCTTTCTTACCGCCGTTCTCCTCAAAGTTTAAGCGCTTTTTACTTTTCTCAGCCTCCGACATAGCAGTGTCCTTATCCTTCATTGGACTCGTCGCCGTATCTGCCAGCTCCTTATCAAGTGTGGAGTTATGGCGCTCAGGATGAGTGCGCGAGTCTTGATAACCAACAGGGACACGACCCTCGCTAAAACCACCTCTACCCCGAGCCATAGCGCCACCACCCGACGGCATGCCACCACGCATCTGGTTAAAGCCTCTTCCTTGGCTAGGAGGGTTGGCATAAATCCACTCCCCAAACTTTAACTCCTTCTCCTCATAAATACCCAGACCACATTCTTTGTGACCATGGCCAAGCAGCCCACATGCATAGCATAGGAGGCCTATCTTCTCATACTTCACCGCGAAGAGAGTTCTTTTCCCTCCCAACACAATTGACAGAAATCTCGTCAAAGGTTTACACACATCATGCAGCACTCGAGCACGGATAAAATCTCCCCTGAAAGCACCTGTTGGATTCATCTCCAAGGTCTTTATCTTGCCAGCCACCCTCTCAATCAATTTGGTGGCTACCTCTGATTTCCTGTATCCCTCTGGCAGCTTGAAGACACGCAGCCAGACCGGCATGAGATCAAGAACTACCTCATCCGGGTCAGACAGACCATCATACGGGGCGAGAAGAACATGCCAGTCTCGAAACAACCACGGACCTCTTTCCATTACCTTCTCCCAATCCCCCAAACAGAAGCACTGCACAATAAAGCGGTTCTCTCCCACAGCTCGAATCTTGATCCCTGTGGCCGAGTTCCAGGCATTGTGCATCTGTTGAAAGAACGCTTCATGGCTGAATTTTTTAGGGCATAGGACCTTGGCCACAGCCAGCCACCGGGTACTAACCGCAACCTGCACCTCATCCTCCTCCAGGATCAGGTCATCAAACTCGTCTTCTCCGATGTCCAGTCGGTTGAACATTGAATCTATCCCAGCCCCAATCTGTGACGTGAAGGAGTCATCAGTTCCAGCAGGGAGGCCGCCATGGGGGTCCTCCACGAAGGGTGGGCTCTTCTTTCCATCATCACCTTTCGATCTGTGATCCGGCGTGCTTGACGACGACCGTGCATCTACCATGGCGTCGAGTTGGAGTCGAAACCCTAGCTCCCAATGCAGCAGAGCGAAATCTACAAAGTACCGTGGTCAAACAAACGCCGGGTGTGAGATGCACGGGACAGGATTAGATCAGCGGGAGGGAGACGGATTATAGACGGATCCGGAGATCTACAGAGACTCGCCGCTGGGTCGCCAGCGGGAGGACGGAGACCCTAGGGGTACAGTCCTCACAGGGGTGGAGGGAGTAAAACTTCCGCATGCCATTGTTAATAGGTCGAAAGTATCACTAAACCGTTGTGTAAGTCTCTAAGACAACCTATTAGCCGGCGGCGTCATTCCATCTGGAAACGAGTCCACAGGAGTCCAAGATGCCAATGGAGAGGCCAAACAGGGCTGAGCTCTCGTAATCAAGTGCCTTGGCACTACAGAGGAAGTAGACAAGCCTTCGTTTTCGATGAGAGCGTACAGGAAACAAGAAGACTTTTAGCTGGGCACTTAGGTGACATGCATGTGCTAGCCACATGGCTCCACTGCATAATAAACACACAACCTATATCTGACAATTACTCGTAACCAGTACCAACCTCTAAAATTCTTTTTATGCAAAACTAAAAATACCTTCGGCTTGTATATATATATTTTTTTTATCTTGTATCAAATGTTGGCACATTCATCTGTCCCAGTTGCCCGTGTTGCCTACAAGGAATGGAAGGAACAAAAAGTTAAGATGCACAGAACCCAATGGTTCTGGCCCTAGTTTCTTGCTGATTTTTTTAAAATAATATGTTTTTCATTAATTAGGAAAATAATACACATTTTTTATTTTAGAAAATATAACCCATTCGTGTTAGCCCAAGCCGACTGCGCCCAGTCATCCTGGCCCAAGACGATTAGAGTCGAGTCGGCTACAACGAGGTCGACTGTCCTTTTGTCCTGCAATTCAGGATCCGGTCAACTTCGACGAAGACGGCTGGAATTTTTTTGGGAAATTACATTCAATTTTTAAAATTGCAAAAACGATGGCGGGTGCCCTCACATCTATCCCTCCAATTTTTTTCCGCCACCGTCACCCGCCCTATCTTTCTCGCCTTTTCTCCCACTCTTATTTTTCTCGGCCACTTATGTATTTCTTCAACACATGTATTGTTATTATTTTTCCCGGACCTAGTGAGAGATGTTCTCATATTTACTAAACAATTTTTTCCAAATTACATGGCAACATAAAATTGAGATACAACTAAAATGAAGATACATCCGTATGAACAACACTAAACCTTAAACTAAAACGCTATGACGTAAAAAAAGGGTACATATAGTCATATCCCGTCTTCCTCCAAAGATGAAGATCTATCTCCCGTCGATGATGCAAGTCTCTTACCCGTGATGCTCGGCATGAGGATATCATCTTCGTCCGAGCTCTCATCCAGACACAGAAAATGATTCTTTTCTATAGAGCATCGGTACGATTAAGTCCAAAATTTTCACTTCTTCCACCTTTCATGCATCCTGAGAAGTTCTTGCCGTATTTCCTAAGGAGGGTGACCCTTGGATGTATGCCCAAGAGACAATCATGATTAATGTATTATGTTTTTATACTATAACTGCCATGGTAACGGAATATGAGATTCGGAGAAAATCTCATACACGCGTGTACGCATGATAAACGTATTATGTTGTAATGTCTCACCGACAAGTTCATCAATATTAGATGACCATGTTTTCCTTGTCATGGACATTTGTTATGTTAATATTAATCAGAGCACAAAGTTGTTTCAAATTATGGCTGGATAAACCCAAGTAGTTGACATACTACGAGATTAGTTTTGCTAAATAGTATCATCATTGAATGATTGTTTTGTTTAGTTCCTTAGACCATGAGAATATTCGATGATATTTAAATATCATTTTGGTATAGTCAACTATCATATCGTAAACTGGGTGATAAAAAGGCTAACACTAGGTGGTCACAAAAGTATTCATTCACTACGATAGTTCAAGAATGAGAATTACTCCTCTACTTAATAGAGAGATACATCCAGAATCCACTCGGTGAAATAATATCGATAAATAAGTCTGCGCAGATAAGGTGCAACATCCCTGATTTTTGGAAAGTTCAAAAATTAGAACTTTTGTTTTCATGATAATGAAAGCCACCAAAACCAAATAAAATTTAAACACAAAGCAAATATAATGTATTATTACATGTTATTGCAATTATTATCCAAACATGTCTCTAACTCCAAAAACTTTAGACCTTATTATTTCAAAATGATTATTTCTCTATAGCAAACCTTATTTAATAAAATGTTTTCAATTCAAATATTACCTCGAAAATGTTTTCTTGCCATTTGGTCGCTAGTCTCTTGCTAAACTTTACCCTATACTAAGTATGGGCCCTACTCGAGCATCCAACTCCCAAAAACCACAGTTTTCGATGTGTCCACTATACCTACCTATATGTCGTATTTCACCGCCACTCCAAGTAAATTTCTTGTGTGCTACATTTAAACCTTCAAAATTATTAAACATGTTTTGTGTTTCTGTTTTAGCTTAAATTTTATCATGGTTTATCTCTAGCAAAGTTCTTCTCCCTTATTTCACCCGATGGGTTATAATAAGTTTTTCATTACCATTCGTTGACATATACATACACCTCTCAAAATTATATTTTCAATACCTATTTTTTTTATTTAAATAAAAAACTCTAACACATGAGTAATCCCTACTTCCCTCTACAAAGTGTCTTTCTTTTACTTTCATGTTGAGTCATCACCTTCTTACTTTATGCACCAGTTAAGAGAGTATAGTTATCATTCTGAGTATAATGTGCATAGTCCCAAAATTTATTATTGATTAATTCATGATTATGTATTGCTTACTCTCACATTACTTGCATCTAGTCACCATTCAAACTTTGAAGGTGTCCTGCGATTTATGCTTTGCTATTCCACGAAGGACAAGTTGGATACCACTTTATTATGTTTTCTTTATGATTGAAACAAACATATCACTTTCAATGCATTATTGCTCATTGTCAATTATTTGTGTTACTTTTCACGTGCAACATAGTTGCTAAGTTTATATTAGTTCTAATAATATTTATCATGCCTTTGTTAAAGTATTTTGATCTCAGCTTACAATGCTTTTACATAATGTTGATCAAGATTGTGTTTGCTTCATGTCACCTCAAAGATTATTTTGTTATCATTTACCTACTCGAGAACGAGCAGGAGTTAAGCTTGGGGATGCTGATACGTTACAAACGTATCTGTAATTGTTTATGCCCCGTGCTTGTTTTATCTCCCTCCATTCCAATGAATAAGACGTGCACGCTTTTCGAGATTTGTCTTTGACCAAGAATTAATCCATATATATAAGAGTATTTGGTATAAAATCAATATCGTTGGAAAGTGTTTTTCAATACGAATCTAACAATGTCAAATTTGCACTATATAGTCAAGATATTGTTACTCAAATATTTCGGTCAAAGTCTATCTTAAAATGCGTGTGCACCTTATTCATAGGAACGGAGGTAGTACATGTTTTCCATATGTTTTCTTATGCTTTCTATCATTTATTCGACTAACTATTAACAAGATGCCCAGTGCCAGTTCTTGTTTATTTGTCTGTGCATTTAAGAAATAGCAAAAAAGCCAAGTTCTCAGAAAATCCTGAAAAATTTCTAGTAGGCCTAACTCCCCAGAAAACTCCAGGATCCAGAAGGGCAGCCCAAGGTGGGCCCCACGGCCCCTAGGGGAGCACCAGTCGTGCCCCTGGGCTGCACCTATGGGCCCCCTAGAGACCCCCGACACCGCATCGCATCGCCTCTTCTCCTATAAGTTCACCCTTACCTAAAAAAAATAAGGAACTGGCGACGATTTTTCCAGAAACGCATCAGAGCTCCGCCGCCATCCAAAACCCTAATTCGGCAGGGGTATAGAAGTATCTGTTATGGCACTCTACCGGGACGAGAAAGTTCCCCCCGGAGCCATCTTCATCGACGTTGTTGCCTGCCAAGATGATGTGGGAGTAGTCCCTCCTCGAGGCTAAGGGCGTGTGCTAGTAGCTATAAGGTTATCTCTTTCTCTCTCTCTCATGATGTGATATTGATTGTGATTGTGTGATATGTTATCATTGTTGAATCTATGATGTTTCCCCTTTATTATGTAATGGATACAATGTTCTCAATTGGTTTTATCTAGTATAATTCTCCGGAGTCACCTTTATCCCACGGTGCCACGGTGACAGTGTGGGTGTCGTGTGTGACTCTATGGAATATGGATAAAAGGGATACTTATCATGATCTTGTTCTTAAATTGTTGGATTGATTTGGAATCATGAGGTTTCTTGATGCTTGTGTTTAGTATAATCTCTACAGTGCCAAGGTGACAATGGGGGTGCTATGGATTGATTAGAAAGATACTATTCAAGAGATAGGTTGTGGTGTTTATTAGTACTATCTTTGGATGCTCAAAGTGACAAGGTTGGGGTGTTCATTGACGGGAACGTGAACTTTGAGGTTTGCTTATGTAGCCCTACACGATTCTCATCCTACTTGATTCACAAGGAATGGTTTCCGAGCTATGTATTTCATGCATGTTGTTAGAGGAACTATCATGTGTTTAATTATGTTAATGTTGTTGAGAGTTTCCACTAGTGAAAGTACGATCCCTAGGCCTTGTTTCCCACCATTGATATATCGTATTCTTTCAGTTTTACTACTTGTGTGCTTGCAACCATTTTTATTACAGATTTACAAGACCTTGTTTACCATGCATAATAACCATATTTTATCATCTCTTCGCTCAACTAGTGCACCTATACAACTGAAAATTGTATTAGGTGTGTTGAGGACGCAAGAGAATCCACCTTTTGTTTCTAATATATATTTTTAAGTACTCCTCAAGTGTGGCTGAATTGACAACTCAGCTGCTAAGATTTATAAGTATTCATTGACTCCTCTTGTGTCAAATCACTAAATTGGGTTATACTTACTCTTGAAGACTATTCTGGTCCTCTGCAGTTGTGGATTATTAATACGTCTCAAATGTATCCATAATTTTGTATGTTCCATGTTGTTTTCATGCCAATTGCTACATGTTTTCTATGCACTTTACATCACTTTTATGGATTTCCTAGGACTAACCTATTAACAAGATGCCACAGCGCCAGTTCCCGTTTTCTACTGTTTTTGGTTTCAGAAAAGCTGTTCTGGAAATATTCTCGGAATTGGACGAAACAAAATCCCATGATCTTATTTTTCTGTCCCGTACACGGAGTCCGAAGGAGACCCGGAGGGGGGCTGGAGCCACCACACCATAGGGTGGAGAGCCCCCCTCCCCGGTCGGTCCACCAGGTGGAGTGGACCCCTCGGGCACCCACCGACGTCGCCCTTTCACCTATATAAGCTCCTTCTCGAGTTAACCCTAAATACCCGAGCCTCCATCGACGAAAAGTTTTGTAGCCTCCGTCATCGTCCACCCTAGATCAGGAGGGCCCTGAAGCTCTCCCTGACACCCTGCCGGGAGGGGAAATCATCACCGAAGGGCTCTACATCACCATGCCTGCCTCTGGAGTGATGCGTGAGTAGTTCATCCTTGGACTACGGGTCCATAGCAGTATCTAGATGGTTGTCTTCTCCTCTTTATGCCACCATAATTAGATCTTGTGAGCTGCCTAACATGATCAAGATCATCTATCTGTAATGTTACATGTTGTGTTTGCTGGGATCCAGTGAATATTGAATGATATGTCAAGTTTATTGTCAATATATCATGTTTATGTTATTTATGATCTTGCATGCTCTCTGTTACTAGTAGATGCTCTGGCTAAGTTGATGCTTGTAACTTTAAGAGGGATTTATGCTCGATAGTGGGTCCATGTCTCCTTTTCATCTGTTGTCGATGAGTCATGTCGACAAATCCCTCGGATGATCCGGTAGGGTTTCTAGTGGTCGAGCGTAATAGGCGCTGGCGGTTATGAAGGCTAACAGGGGGTACAGTTTACCTAGGTTTGGTGCCCTCATAGAGATAATACCCTTACTCCTGCTTGTCTATCCTTGTATTATGAAGATTGGTTAAAATGGTGGTGCACAAGTCGAGAGATTGGATCTTGATCTATGGCTATGGTGGTGAAAGTATAGATTAGATCTCTCCCCTCGGGTGGCTCTCCCAGCCCTTAAATAGGTGGTTGTGTCTCAAGCCGTACCGGGGGGGTACAAACCCTAGCCCTAGTCGGTGGATACCTTCCATCTTGTCCTGCAAGTCTTGCGGGTGGGCCGCTGCTAGGCCTTCTAGAGCCACGGTGTAGTCCTTCCCGCTGGGCTTTGGTGCTGGGCCTTGGACCAGATAGGCCCATCCGACAGGTCCAGAAGTCATCCCCACGTCACTAGCCCCCGAGTGTTTGTTCGACTGAGAATAGTCAAGCAAGCACTCAAAGCTTGTTTCTGGATCTCGCGACGGAGTAGTCAAATACTTGATCGGAACGGCGTGTACCCTGTGTGGGATGTACTCGAGTATCGAGTTGTAAATGCGCCTTGTGTTGGCTTTTTTCGAAGAAGGGTATAGCTCAGTCGCTTGGCTCTCCCGAAAGATCACGGCCAATTAATTGCTTCTTAGGCAAAAACAGTTCTGGCCTAAACGAATTCGATACCTTCGACCCAAACTCGGCAAGGTGATCATTGCGACTGGGTTGTGGAGTACTTATCGAGTCAAATTTAACCTTAAAAGGGGCCCCCCGGAGCGTCCGCTGGGATTCTTCTTCATGTTGTTGACACGGAAAATTTACTGGAGGACGCAACTTGAGTGCGATTCCAGGCCCACATGACAGATCCTTGGGTCTTATCTTCGTACTCGAAGAATACGGCATCCAGTCGTGCCTTGGCGGCCGAAAGACCAGGGTTTGTTTCGAGTGATGTGTTTGTACATCGTAATGTGGAGTTGTGGTTCCTGCGGGAGCCGCGTACTCACGATTTTCTCCCAGCTGTGCTGCGAGTGTCGTTCTTGGAAAAATGGCGAGTGCCAAAATTTTCACCTTGTAATCCTCGAGTGACGTCAGCTTTCCTTCTGAGTATATACGAAAGAAATTTTGTGTCGTGAGGTTCCATACGAAAGATTTTTCGTGTGATGAGGTGCACGATAACGTCACCACGCACTCTCCTACTCCCGATGGGACGTGACGGAGTGGGGCAGGGCGCATAGGCCCATCATGTCAGCTTTTGACCGGAAGTGGCCCGTCGTGCACCGGTTTTTCCGCGGGATGTGGAGTATTTACGCACGATCCTGAGTTGAAGATGTGCGGAGTAACCGCCCTTCGTCGCTTCGTTTCGGCTCACTGCGTGTCAGCCAGGATGCGCGGTACATACGCAAATCGATGGTTCTTGATGACCCAGTGGAAGTATAAGTAGTGGGCCTTAGGGAAAAGTTTCTTTCCCCGACCCTTATTCATCTTCTTCTTCCTTCCATTGCGCCCACCTTCCTCTGCGAGAGAGAGCGAGCACAAATGGAACTAGGCAAGAAACATGGTGCGGCCACGCCTTCCGGCAAGGAGGCAGCCAGCGCTTCCGAAGAGGACGGGCGAGTGGTGCCCGTCTAATGCGACGAAGAAAATCATCTCGGAGATGCAGAGGGAGGGACTGCTCCCTTCTGAGCACTCCTGGCGCGTTCGCATGCCGACGAAGGGGGAGGAGGTGCCCAGTCCGCACGCCAATGAGCGCGTTGCTTTCTCAGATCACGTTGCATGCAGTATGTCTTTTCCCCTCCACCCATTTATCCTCGGGTTGTTGTATGTCTATGGAATACAGCTGCACGACCTTCCTCCCAATGCGGTGCAGCATGTATCGTGCTTCATCGTGTTGTGCGAGTGCTTCCTCGGCATTCACCCGCACTGGGGACTGTAGAAGGCTATCTTCCAGGTGAGGATCTTCCGGGAGAATCCCCTGGCGGGTGAGAAAGTGGGGGAACTGTTGGCGACCGGTGGTTTCTGGATCCAGACAACCAAGGGGTTCCCATACCTGGAGATGAACTTCATCGAGTTGGCGCAAGGATGGCTCCGAAGATGGTTCTACGTCCAGGACGACGATGTGGGTGGCGTGCCAGAATTCAAGCCATTCACGATTCTGAAGCGGAGGAAGTCCTGGGCACACAAGCTATCACCTAGGGAATTCAAGGATGTGTCTCCTCTACTCACGCAATTTAGGCGACTCCGACGGAAGGATCAAGGTCCTCTGCTAAATTGGATGCATTTGGCGAGTGTCTTCTTGTGCCAAAGGATTCAACCGCTTCAAGATAGGCCCACTACTATGTGGGAGTTCTCGGGTATCAACGATCCGAGCCGGACGTGCGACGACATCCTCTCGAATGCTGAGTTCGAGAAGAAAATTACTGCGATCACTAGTCTGAAGAAGGGGGAGAGCCACTCGCCGTGTCCCTTCACGCCTTTTGACGCCCAACATCCTCCGACTGAGGTACACTTCTTTAGTCTTCATGTTTCTTATTTTTTTTTCTCTTTTATAGATTTATCGGTTGAATTTTCCTCTTCCTTCCTTTCCTGTTCGTTGCAGAACAAAGACGTGGCGAAGTGCTACCCACCACTTTCCACGGATGACGGAGGCTCGGATCTTCTGGCGAACAACTTTGAGGCTCCTCCTGAAGCCAGTGTTGCAGATGCAGAATCCAGTGAGGAGCGAGAGGAGCTGGAAGAGGAGGAGGAGTCGCTCGAGCACCACAAGCGTCGTCGAGTCGGGGATGATGAGGCGACTTCCAAGGACAGGTACTTCAGTGAGGACAGTGAGGAGATCGAGACTCACCCGATCATGGTGACTCCTCTGAACGTGCTTCCTCCCTCAATCCAATAGTCGAAGATTTCCACCGCCTGAGACGTGGATAACCTCAACGAGGACGAGTGAGTTTCATGCTTTTGCTAGCTGAAGTTGTCTTGTTGTTCTCTCTTTTTGACTTTTGCTCAGTCTTGTTGTCATTGGCAGGGACCAATTCGCGTTATCTGCTCAGTCTGTGAAGCAGAAGCGGGTTTCCGCAAGCCCGCCTCGAGCTTCAAGTCCTCCTCGACGATCTTCGAGCCCAGCTTGGCAGGCGAGAAGCATTTGGATGCCGGGCGTCAGCAAACAAAGAGGTCTCGGCCAGTTCGCCTGACCCTTTGTCGACCCTGAATGGCAAGGTAAAGTTCTCTTTTCTTTCGAGTAGTTGTTCTTTTTCTTATCAGGTGTACGGCAGTGCTCCCAATGGGAGTAGCCCCCAAGTCTGTGATCGACTGTTTGCAGTCGGTTACAGACTCAAGTTGAGTCCTTGCTTTTTTCTTCTCGCCTTGATTTTATCGGGTGCACGGCATTGCTCTCGATGGGAGTAGCCCCAGAGTCTATACTCGACTGCGTGTAGTCGTGTATAGTCTCAAGCAGCATTCGTCTAACCCGCAAAGTTTTGCAGGACATTCTTGATTCTTTGGTCGCATTCGGGCGCCGTCTTGCTGTGGCCGAGGCAGAGTGCACTTTTCGCCAAGAGCGCGACCAGTGCCTTCAAGACGCCCGTTTTTTGAGAGGTTAGTTATCATGCGATTCATGTTTTTTTGCTTTGTTTCTCCGGATTGCATCATTGTCTGAAGTATTCTTTCCATGTCGCAGATGATGCCGCCTGCGCAAACATTGAGAAGGCTGAAGCTAACTCCCGGATCAAAGATCTCGAGAAGGAGTCGGAGTCTACCTGAAGGGAGCTGGAGTCCACTCGCAAAGAGGCGGACGAGCGTCTTGCTGCCTCTCGTGAGTCTCTGAAGAAACTGGAGGACGCGGGTGTGGTGCATGACAACGACCTGGCCGACGCCCTTCCTCCCATAGCTCAGTCTTTGGCAGGTACGTTACTTGCTCATTCGCGCTTTTATCTTGTCGGTTTTCTCCTTCCTTTTGTGACTTATTTCATCTTTTTGCAGATGTGCTTGGCATTGCCTTAACGCTTCCTGGAGGGGTCCGGGTTGATACTTTGGCGGATGTGTGCACCCAGCTACAAGAACACGGGAAGAAGGTGTGCCACTCCCTTCGTGATGCTTCGCGAGTGTTATCGCAGCTGCATCAGCGACTACTCGTGGGGAAGCCGGTTCTGTCGACCCTTGAGGGCCTCCTGCAAGTTTTCCTTGGCGAAAGCAACCCTCTTTAGGAGAACACTCTCGCCCAGAACGAGTGCGGAGCAGGAACAGCCATACAATTTGCTCTGGTGCATGGTGTCTCGGGTGACATGGAGAAAGTGTACCCGGAGCTTTCTCCAGATGCCCTAGGCAAAAAGGTAGCGCTCCGTCCTTTTGGCGATCGTGCTGAGATGTTGGGAAGAGGCTTTCGGACTCGCGGTCATGGTGTGAAAACATCTGGGAGCAGAGCCACTTCCGGGAAGTCCGTTGCTCCTTAGGCTAGATAAAAATTTCTGCTTCTGTATGCTTGGTCTTGTAATGAATCTTTGGAAATACTCTATGTTTTAATTTCTCAATGGAGGGTTTTAAAGTGTCATCATTTGTTGGTTTTGTTTACTTTGTGTTCTCCCGATTGGAGTAGCCCCCTAGCATTCGAAGATATTTTTGTTGTGTGTCGTCGAGTGATATGTAGCCTTGTGACTGAAACTGTCATGTACCCTGTGCTGTTTGCATGTTGTGGATCCTGGCGATGTCCCATCGAGCGTTGTTGCTCCTTCGACTACGCCGTCGATTACAGATGCGAGTATGATTGCTTCGCTTCGTGGCCATGTCCGGATGGCGAGCGTAAACTTAAGGCTCTGCAAGGTGTGACGGATGTTGCCAGGTCCAAGCAGAAGATTGCTACCGAGCGTGAGCAGTTTGTGATGAAGCAGCTGGCCGTTGTCGCGAAAAACTTGATCTGTAAGTCCTGCAAGCACCTGAGGCTTTTCAATGTTTTCTTGATTGCGGACAGACGCCTTTCCTTTCCTTGTAGTTGTTGAACCCGATGGAGCAGCGGAAGGTCATTGGGTGGATATCAGGGTGGCTTGTTAATCGTGCAGTTCCAATATCCATGCATGCGACTTCTGGTCTGACCGCACCAGGGGCTTTGTCTTGGCAACTCTGCAGTATCAAGTAAGCCAGGCACAAATTTTCATCGAATCCGATCGGGGAGCCCTTTCTTCTGTCTATCGGGCACTATATCTGTTCGACGTTGTTCCTGATCGACTGAGCGGTCTACTACGGCTCTTCCATCGGGTGGAGGATGTTTGCGAGTGTGTTTGTCATCGGCTTATTTGCGGCGCTCAGGTGGCACTCGTGTTTAAGTGGTTGTGTCATCCTGACGTGAACTTCAATTTTATGACGCAACTTCCTGTGACCCGGAGAGCAGCGGTTGACTCTTTTCCACACTATGAGGTTGTGCGCCCTGCGGTGGAGTGTATCGTTCGGCTAACTACTGCGGATATGGAGCGGCTGCTCCGAGAGGCTTCTTCTCGACGATAGCTGTGTCTGTTAAGGTGTATGTACTGTGTGTGTTGTTTTGACTTGTTTAAGATGGGTTAAGGTGTGTACCTTGTAACCTTGTAAAATATTTGTTGTGCATATGCACTCGAAGAATGTTTATGCTAGTTTGGTGTAGCCCCCGTATGTTGGGGTGTGACCGTTGTTAGCATGTAAAAAAAGAAAAACATGCAACTAAGTAGTCTTTATAGCGATGGTTTTGAAACTATGTTTTTATTGCGATGACTGAGAAGCCATGTGTTTGCTCGGGTTACAGTGTGGCTGGAACATCCTTATTTGCGAGTAAAAATTACTCTCCTAGGGATAGAATTTTCGCAGGTGCACCACGTTCCATGGGTTGGAGTAGATGTCGCCTGTATTTGGGTTCTTCGAGCGATAGGCGCCTCCAGGAATAACCTCGTGTATGATGAAGGGTACTTCCCATGGTGGCTTGAGCTTGTGTCCACTATCTTGCTTGAGCCGTAGCACCAGGTCGCCTACTGCAAAGGATCTGTTGCGGATGCGGCGACTGGGGTGATTACATACCGCTTGCTGATACACGGTGGATCTTGCGAGTAAGACGTCCCTGGCCTCGTCCAGTGCGTCCCTGTCTTTCGTGAGTGCTCTGTTGAAGGCTTCTTCTCTGTATGCAACAACTCGTGGAGCACTGAATCGAACATATTCGGTAAGACTGCTTCGGCGTCGTAAACCATAAAAAATGGCGTGTAGTTTATGGATCTGTTTGGAGTTGTTCTTAGACTCCATAGGACATACGGAAGCTCCTCAGCCCAATGTCCCCCTACTATATCTAGTCTGTCGAGTAGGCGCTTCTTTAGACCAGCTGAAACTAATATGTTGGACCGTTCGACTTGGCCGTTTGTTTGGGGGTGTGCCACTGAGGCGAAGCTCAGAGTTATCCCCTTTTCTTCGCAGAAAACTTTCGTCTCCTTGACTGTGAAGTTGGTCCCAATATCCGTGATAATATTGTGAGGGACGACAAATCTATACACGATAGATTTGAGGAATTAGACTGCACACTTGGCTTGTTGCGACGTTACTGGGACTGCTTCTATCCATTTGGTAAATTTTTCGACTGCGACCAGTAGTTAAGTATACCCTCCGGGTGTTGCCTTCCGTAGTGGTCCCACAATGTCTAGCCCCCATTGTACGAAGGTCCAAGATGGAGGGATCATGCGGAGCTCTATGGCTGGTGCGTGCGGTACGGGCGAGAATCGCTGACAAGCGTCACATCTGTCGACCAGGTCCTTGGCGTCTTTGGCTGCCGTTAGAAAATAAAATCCTGCTCGAAAAGCTTTGCCCAATATGGCTCTCCATCTTGTATGGTGTCTGCAGTCGCCTTGGTGTATGCCTCGGAGTAGTTCCTTTCCATCCTCGGGTGCGATGCACCTCTGGAGGACTCCCAGTATACTCTGCTTGTAAAGTTCTCCATCTATCACCTGGAAGGATTTGCTGCGCCGATCGATCTGCCCTGCTTCAGAGATATCTCCCGGGAACTGCTTTCGGATCAAGTAATCGATGTACTTGTTTGTCTAGGCCGGCTCGATTAGGAAGACTTGTCACGAGATGTTGTGAACAAGTTCGATGATGGCTCTTTGTTGACAAGCCTCTGTTTCCGCTGTTGCGGGCACCTCCGCGTGCTTCTTGAGTTTGAACGATCTCTTGCTGATTTGCTCGAAGTAAATTCCTGGAAGAACTGGGGCGTTTGTTAACCCGATGTTTGCCATTCTGTCAGCTTCTTCGTTACTTTATCACGCAATGTGCTTCAGTTCGCATCCTTTAAAGCTTCCTTCGACCAAATTATACATGTCGCGATAGGCAATCATGTTATCTGTGATTGTGTCGTATTCCTTCATTGTCTGTTGTACGATGAGGTTTGAGTCTCCATAGATCATCAGTCGAGTAGCGCCGCAGGCAATCGCCATTTTCATGCCGTGTAGAAGTGCCTTCTACTCGGCGTCGTTGTTGTATTTTGGATCATCAAGGGGGAAGTCGGGACGCAGAACGTACTAGAGCTTGTCACCTCTTGGTGATATAAGGATTACACCGGCTCCTGCTCCTTCGTTTCTTTTCAACCCATCCAAGTACATGATCCAGGAGCTCGTGTATTCCGGAGGTCCTGGAGTTTGCATCTCTGTCCACTCGGAGAGGAAGTGGACTTGAGGGTGTTATGTCTTGTGTATACTATGTCCCATGTGCCTAGCTCTATGCTCCACTTTGTGATCCTTCGAGCCAGCTTTGGGCAGCCCCGACAAGGTGCAGGTTTAAGTACTGCATAGCTGTCACTTTGTTTCCGCGTTGGCACTTCACTACGGTCAGGTAGTCTGAAAGCCAAGTCTTAGGTTCCTGCGAGCCATCATACTTTTGGAGTTCCGAGGTGAGCTTAAATCTCTTGGGCATCGGCGCCTTGCGGATGCTACTGCTGAAGCACATCGCGCCGCAAGCTTCCCCGTAGGAGGAGGTAGATAATGAGCGGGCGCGGTTCCTTCGTGCGCGGGCTCTGTCAACCTTGTTCTGCACGATGTCCCCCCGCGCGTCATATTGGGCCCGGCCGCGATTGTCTTCTTGTCGTGGTTCCCTGCTGTGATGTCGCGAGCGGGTCCCGTCGTGCCGTGGGCTGTTATCATGGTGTCACGGGCAATCATCATCGCTGCGCGGGCTGTCGCCACGACGTCTTGCCTCTTTGCACCTGGGGCAGCGAGGCGACTGCTTGTCTCCTCTTTTAGGGGACGTACTCTCGCGTTTGCGAGGTATTTTGTCCACTCGAGGTGTTTTATCGGCTCAGGAGTCACATCATTCTTACGGGTTTGGGCGGCAATCGCTGCTCCGGCCATGCCAAGCCCCTTCTGGACTTGGTGATGTTTTTCTGTGCGGGGGTCGTTTTCTGGCGGCTGGTTTGCTAGTAGGTAGGTAGCAGCGGCCAGGACCGCAGCGACTGGAGTCGTCGGGTGCATGTTGCCCTCGTCGTCGACGTGCATGAGGGAGCTCCCGATGGTTTTTCTAATCTCGCCGAGGGACCCTTGGTCCATATGGGCTCCTCGAGACGTATTTCCCCTTTCGGATGGGCTGGTTCCCGGTCGAGTGGGTCCTCGGGAGCTCCGTGCGGTGCTGACTCGAAGCTTTCGTTGCGGGTCGGCGCGCGTCGAGTTCCTTGCGGGTGTCCGCTAATTAGCGGATCTTCAGTGAAAAATGATAGTGGTATGCTATCAGATCTTCTCGAGTGGCCTTGGGTTCTAGTGGGTAGCCTTTTTGCACCGTTGTTTTCCCCTTCTCCCAGGCGGCCCGCGAAACACTGATCTATTTCCTTGCCGCGAGGCTGGTCTCTGTTTCGGCGGTTTCTTCGGCTGGATCTGCCATGTAGACATGGGACATATATGGCTTGTGAGTCTCTGGCGCGGGCCAGTAGTCCTCGCCGAATTCGACGAGATCTTAAGTCGCAATGGTGTGGAAGTCGAGCCCGTTGAGGCGGATGGAGCCGTCGCTGGACTCTGAGTTGTGACCGGTGTCGCTGAGCTGCGATTCTTGGGTCGCCGTGCTAGAGATGGACTCAGTGTATGATCCGTCGAGCGTGGTTTGGTCGGGGAACGCCATGTTGACGCTCTCCTGGAGACCGTTAAACGTCGGGCGAGATTTCGGCGAGTGGGGCGTGTAGAAGAATGATTCAAAGCAGATTGGCTCCAAAGGAGCCGAGGATCCCGGGCTCTAGTTGAAGCTTGGTGAAGATGAATCCAACAATGTCGTGGATCCAGCGCCTGCCATTCTCACAGACGTCGCCAATTGTCGATGAGTCATGTCGACAAACCCCTCGGATGATCCGATAGGGTTTCGAGGGGTGGAACGTAATAGGCGCGGGCGGTTACGATTGCTAACAGGGGGCACAATTTACCCAGGGTCAGGGCCCTCGTAGAGGTAATACCCTTACTCCTACTATGGTGGTGAAAGTCTGGATTAGATCTCTCCCCTCGGGTTGCTCTCGCAGCCCTTAAATAGGTGGCTGGGTCTCAAGCCGTACCCGAGGGGTTACAAACCCTAGCCCTAGTCGGTGGAAGCCTTCCATCTTGTCCCGCAAGTCTTGCGGGTGGGCCGCTACTGGGCCTTCTAGACCACGGGGTAGTCCTTCCTGCAGGGCTTCACTGCTGGACCTTGGACCAGATAGGCCCATACAACAGGCCCGGAAGTCATCCCACGTCATCTGTGCTCGAGTGACAGAAACGTGATGGATGGGGGATGTGTTGTTGCCATTAGGGAGAAAACAACAATTCTTTCATTGTTTACATTACGCACTTTACTTAAGGCAATAATTTGTTGCTTGCAACTTAATACCCGAAGTATGATTGAATTATGTACTGAGGTGGATTATTAGTCATAGATGCAGTTGAATAACAGTCTATGAATTATGTTGTAATGCATGCATGAATATCATAGTAATCATCATGTCTTGCATATGCACTACGGTGCAACCTTTATATATGTCAATTGCCCAGCTGTAATTTGTTTACCCAACATGTTATCTATTTGTTTGGAGAGACACGACTAGTGAATTATGGACCCCGATCCAATTTTTACACTGATAATACAACCACTGCAAACACTATTTTCCTTCCATTTATTGCAATCATTGTTCTCTTTTCATTCACTGCAAACAAGTATTGTTTTCCATGTTATACAACTAATCCCTTGTGTTAGCAAAACCGGTGATATTGACAACCTCACTATTTCGTTGGGGCAAAGTATCTTGGTTGTGTTGTGTGCAGATTCCACGTCGTTGTTGAGCCTGGTAGTGCGCCCTGCCAACATCAGGTGTCATCAATCTTCAAAAGTGATTTCTTTCTCCTACTGGTCCGATTAAACTTTGGTCTCTTACTGAGGGAAAACTTGGTGTTGTACTCTTCATACTTTCCTCTTGGGGTCTCCCAAAGAACGTGTGTTCTCACGTCATCAAGCACTTTTTATGGCGTTGTTGCCGGGGAGAAAGGGGATTTCTGCAAGGGGAGTCTCACACCTCCAATCTCTTTACTTTGTTTTATTTTAGCTTAGTTTATTTTATTTTATCTTGTTTTCTTCTCTATATCAAAAACACACAAAAAAAATCTTATTATAGTTGTTATTTTTGCTACCCTGCTTTTAGTTCATCATGTTGCTTCCTAAGTTCACCCTGAAATACTTATCAATAGGTAGTGGTTATATAATTGTAAAGGATAACATTGAAGAATTCTTTAATCATGTTAGCAAGAATAAAAAAAAATTGAGGATAGACACATAGTATAACTTGCTCCAAATTATGAAACTGCTGCAGCTTCTTTAGTTCACATGTTAGAGGCTAGGTTTCTTAACCTTAACCCCATAATACAACAAACGTTTCTTAACCTAAATGATGTTGAGGATACCGAAAGGAGAGATTTCATTCTGTAAAGTTTGCTTAATTTTTTTGTGTGATGTAGCTATAGGATCTAGGAAAGTATTTTATTATTTTAAGATGCTAGGCTCGTGCGTGGATGTTATTGGTGCTCTTGAAAAACTAGACAAAACTGAATCTAAAATTGGGGAGGAAATGAAAATACCAATACCTTTCAAATTAGATTAGTAGGAATGCATGAAGCTTTAGAGAAGAATTTTGATTGGATTTGTCGTGGTGGTATCACGGCAGATGCCATAGGATGGCTAAAGATCTGGGGTCGATGGACGCTGGAGGTGCTCGGGGAGGGATCACGCACCGAGTAGCCGCGTGTAGGATGAATCAAACACCACAAACAACAGGATCTACCTAGGTTCAGGGCCCTCGTGTGGAGGTAAAACCCCTACTCCTGCCTTTCTCTCTTTATATATGTGTTCTACCGAGTAGCCACAGTACAATTAGGCTTACAGA
The DNA here is from genome assembly GCA_028641055.1 of Alopecurus myosuroides. Taxonomy (NCBI): domain Eukaryota; kingdom Viridiplantae; phylum Streptophyta; class Magnoliopsida; order Poales; family Poaceae; genus Alopecurus; species Alopecurus myosuroides. The sequence goes on along the minus strand of CM054060.1, from coordinate 229,870,120 downwards.
CGAGTAGCCACTCTTCTCTCCACGTGAAAGTCTAGGTCTAGAATGCAGCGACGTCAACCGAACCCCTCACAGGGGGAGGCACGGCACCTTATATACTGGTGCCCAGCCGAATACATCCAAGATGAAAAGTACAGCCGGGTGTTGACATAGTGTGCGCACTGCACACTTCCAGCTTCTCGCTGACAGCTTTGGCTTCCTAGTTTGTCTTGTGCACAAAGTCGTTGTGCAAAACCAAGTCCATGACCTGTTACCACTGTCACGGCCACATGGTAGGCCCCCTGACCTGCACCGTCCTGCTGACACCCTGGCGCGGATAAGCACGCGCTCTGCAGATGAATAGTGCGCCGGTACGGACCCAGGATACGCGGGATCCTGTGTCAGAACGGATCCTTTGACTTCTGGTCCGAGTAGGAACTCACTCCCTCTGCTCGGACCACTTCCTCTACTCGGAAGAATATAACTTCCTTGATTCTTCCTTCTGGCCGTTAGCGGGTACGGCCGGGTAGCAGTCGACCGGGTAGCAAGTACCGGGTAGCTAGCTACTCAGCCAAAAATCTCCTCTGATCTTGCCTTTAGCACTTGTCTTGCCTTTAGCACTTGTCTTTACCCTACTCGGGGGTAACCCCCCGACATTAGTCCCCGAAGCTGGTAGAGTCCTGCGAACTTGTTCACTGGGCTCTTCCAGCTTAAAAACAAACCTTGTCCTTGATCCGTAAGATGCCGAGTTGTGTCTCCGAATAGCCTTCAACTCTTGCTTGAGTCCCTTTTTCGCCGAGTAGCATCATTTCTGTTCTCTGACGCCGAGTAAAAAGACTTTTTGAACAGAATCTTGCTGTGCCAGAGCAAATCCATCTCTCTGCGTCGCTACTGGGCACGTGTCACGCCCTCGTACCCCCGACGCCTCGGTGCCTGGGATATGACAGGCCACGCGCCCATCACTGCGACCGGGGCCCACCGGCCCGTTAGGTAACTTCAACCGCACCTATTAGCCCACGATCGCGACGTGGGATTAACTGCGCCCTTTACGCGCGCATTGTGCGCTGTGTACGTTTCTAACCGGTTCGATTCCCACGCCGCACGATCTCAGTGCACGATTGATCCCACTAACTCCGCTGGTAACGGCAACCCGAGGGGAGAGATAAATACCCCCTCAATACCTCCTCCTTCTCTTTCCTGCTCACTTCCTTCTTCCGCCCCTTCGCCTCTCCGCCGCCACTGAACACGCCGCCGCCGCAAATTCTTGCCGCGCCGCTGCTCTACGCGCCGCCGGAAAGAGAGCAACTCCTTCACCCATCTTGACACTCCAATCTTCCACAAATCCTCTCATCTCCATGGCTCGCGGAGATGACGATGGCCGCGCCGGTTGGGAGGGGTCCGATGTCACGGCGGAAGACTGCCGATGGCTAGTCAATACCCGCCGTGTCCCTCCCGGCGTGCGGTGCAGGCATCCGGACAACAAAATCGTCCCGACACCGGAGAAGGACGAGTTCGTCGTCTTCCTCGCGCACTTCAAGCGTGGATTCGGCCTCCCGGTGTCGGATTTCTTCAAGGAGTTCCTCCGCAACTTCGGGCTGCAGCCGCACCATCTCCCCCCCCAACGCCATGGTGATGCTCGCCTTCCACGCGGTGGTCTGCGAGGCGTTTCTCGGCGTGTACCCAAACTATCCATAGTTGGGCACGTTATTTCTTCTTCCGGAAGCAGAGCGTCCCCAAGCCCGGAAGCATGGAGAGCGCCCGCACGATGACGAAGACGGGGGGCGCCATGATGCTGCAGCGCAGCACCGGCAGCCACCCGCGCATCAAGTGACTTGATACGGTACGCAAGTGGCAACGCAACTTTCTTTGTGTCAAGAACGTCCCCGTCGAAGAAGGAGCGCCCATCCAGGACCGGATAGGGCTTCCTAGGTGGAAGAACGCGCCGCCAACCTAGCAAAATTGGGGTTACAACCCAAAGAGCCTCGACGACATCATCCAGATCGAGAAGCGCCTCGCCGAGTTGAGGGGGTTGGGATTCAAGCGCGATGTTCCCATCGCGTGCTGGATCTCGCGGCGAGTGCTCCCGCTCCAGCGTCGCTCCCACAAGATGTGCTACATGGGAGGCAACCGAGACTGCACAAGGACTACTACTTTCGAGCTCAGCACCGCCGATGTGACCGTCTGGGCGAGATCCATCATGAAGACATCGCTCACTGACACCTGGGAGTACGGCTTCGTGCCGTACAGCCGCACTAAGACAATTGAAGAGGTTAGTCCTTTATGCTTTGTCTCTGCACTTTGATATCGAATAAGCGGCTTTCCAGCTTAGTATGCTTAGTCTCTGCATGCTGCACCGAGTAGAACACCACAAACATCTCGTTGGCTTTATGTTCGTAGTGTTTGCACGCCGTGTTGAGTAGAGAACCTTGGCCGAATATGCTTTGTGTTTGCATGCTACTCTGAATAGAAATTCATGGACTCGTATGCTTTGGTTTTGCATGCCGTACCGAGTAGAACTCCTTAACCTTGAACTCAACTGATTTGCATCACCTGCTTGTCTTTCCAGCATATTGATCGCCAAGCAGAGGAAGATAAGGAGCGTTTCGAGGCCAATTGGAGCAGCGACCAAGAAGAGGACGACGAGACCGCCTATGATACCCAGGACACCCTCTGTATCCCCCACGCCGAGCAGCCGGGTAAGCATCAAGTTGACGCGTCCATTCGGGACTGGTCTGAGGACGACGAAGGTGACCAAGTTCGCCTCACTGACCGCGAGTAGCGCAATCCAATTTCCTTTTCTGTTTCTCAACTCCTTTTTCTCTTCTACTCTACAAATGACCCTGAGGTGGACGAGGAAGACAAAGCTGCCATTGACGTCGATCCTCTCTCTGTTGCAGCTCCCGCCACTCGGAAGAGGGTAGGCAGTGGTGCCCAAGAGCCTGCCGCCAAGAAGCCCAAGAAGACCGAGAAGAAGAAGAAGGTCACCACCACCAGAAAGCAACTCCCCACCCGCAAAGGGTAAACAATTTCATCCAAGTTGCATTCTGCTGCTACTTCTTGCTGTTCTCTTCCCCTTCTTTGTTTCTAAACTTCCTTTCTCTTCCAGCGACCCTCTGGACGCTGACGCTGCCGCAGCTCCCACTGGCTCCAAGAGGAAACCTGTTATTGATGTCGATGCGCTCGTTGACCTCTCCGAGGATGAGGATGAGCCAGCACCACGGGATAGGACGCGTGCGCCCTCTTCCGTGAAGGCAGAAGAAGAAGACGCCAGCGCCGAGAACACGGGCGCTGGTGACCAAGACGAGAACATGGAGCAGCATGCCTACGCGGACCAGAGCACGCATGATGCTGCTCACGATGAAACACCCCTTCTCCCCCAGCTGCCTCAGCTGGGGAGAATACTGAACAAGAAGCCGAGCATCAAGACCATGCCGCCCTTGAGCGGCAAGACGAGAACATGGAGCAGCAGGAAGACGAAGCTGTCGTTCAAGATGACCCCGCGGGCACGCCGCGGGTAGAAGAAACAAAAGACGCCAGAACTGATCCTGCTGCCGAGCAGCGGGTTGAGAAGACTGTGGTGCCGCCAGTCCTGCAGGACCAAGCGCAGCCAGCCGCTGCGCCGGGTAGCCGGCCTGTTGTGCCGCCTACCCAGCAGGTTACTCAACCCACCACACCAAGCCCTGCACCAACACAGGAGAAAGCCAAGACTGCGCCGAGCCCTCCACCAAAACAAAGTACGAACAAGACCGCGCCGAGCCCTCCTCCTAAGCAAAGCACCAAGAAGACTGCATCTCAGCAGGCTCCTCTCACTTCACGCCAAGCGCCTCCGTCTGCTTCTCGGACGGATGTTGCCGCCAAGAAGGCCGTCCAGCCTGAAGCCCCAACCCGCAGGAATCCGCCGCGCCATGCTGCGCAGGATTCTGCTCTGATGCCGCCGCCCAAATCAACCGGAAAGGCGGCTGCGAAGAGCACGCAACTCACCATTGGCGCTGCCAGTGGATCTGCTGGCGAAGGGTCAAGTGCTGCTCGGGCACCAGGTGTCTGGCCGTCATACATAGTGTCTTCATCCAAGCAATACGGCATCACCTTGCCGAAAGGCGATCTGCGGATCTCCGCTCTGAAGGACGGCCAGGCCAGGGCAGTGGATGCTAAGCTGAAGGTCAAGAAGCCCATCGATATCTACTCGCGCGAGGCCGGTGAGGATGACATAATATCCGAAGGGCTGATGCAAGTTGTGGACCGGGTAGGCTTCATCGACAAGGTCTGGGAGAGTGACGCCCACGGCATCAAGCAGTGGGACGGCAGCGTGCTGGGCGACGTTGATCATTACCGTGTCGATTGGAACAAGGCCGACATGGGCACGAATCCAATGACCATTGCCTCCGACGCCAGCACGCTGGCCGTGAAGCTGTTTGTTCTCCGCAAAGCCGCTGAGGACATCGAGCAGACATATGCTGTAAGTCTCTTTTGCTTGTTCTGAGTTGCGGTTTCTTTCCTCTTCTGTTCTTCTTTTTCTCCTTAGCCACTACCCAGTCCCCGAGATTCGGGCTGAGTAGACGGGTACTCAACCGAGTTGCCGTCTTCTCGGGCCAAATCTTCCAACTTTTTCTGACTCCTTATCTTCTCCTTCACAGAATAGCCTCTTGAAGAGAACCAACTTGTTCCGGCGGCTGCTCTGGAACCATAGCATCGCCACAAAACGCCTCGCGGCCCTGGAAAGAGAGCGCAAGGATGACGCCGAGATGGAGCAGGCGGCAGTGGATCATGCCCTTCAACTATTTGCGATCGAAAGTAAGCCTTTAGCTATTCGGTTAGTGCGTTTTGTGTTTACGCCCGGATTTGCTCTTTGCTTTAACTTTGTTTACTCTGCAGGCAAATTCAAAGAGCTGCAGGAGCAGCACGAGCACTGCCATGTCTTCACTGCCTCCGCCGAGAGCAAGATCAAGCAGTTGGAAGGTGAGTTGCCACTTTTTCTGCTATCTGGATCGTCTCTTCTACTTGATTATTCTTCTAACGTTGCTATCCTTCTCGCAGAAGAATACAAGAAGTTCTGGGAAGAGCATCTCCACTGTATGATGCCCGCCGAGGTGAAGCAGCAACTGGAGAGCCGAGAAGCAGAGCTCAAGAGGGAACGCGACGCCGAGAGCGCCGAGTTCGAAGATATGCAATTGAAGTTGAAAGCAGCTCTTGAGGATGCCTTGGAGACCAGGACAACCAGCAAAGCCGGAGAGAGGACACTAGAGAAGGAGCTTGCAGTGCTGAAAGACCACAACTCGCAACTCATGCTCCAGCTCAACAACGCGCGCCAGATTGAGGATCGGCACATTGCTGACGAGGAGGGTCGGAAGACCAAACTGGACGCGCTACTCGTCGACCTCAATAGTAAGTTTGCGCTTCTCTGCACTTGGTTGTTTCCTTCCTCTTCCGCTTGGCTTGGTTCGCTTTTCCTCTTTTCTACTTGATTTCATCTCTTCTTTGCTTCCATTTCTGACTCTTTCTGGTTTCACTCTCAGATATCTTCCCTGATCTCTGCGCGGATAGCACGCCTGCTTTGACTAAGGCGCAAGAAGTCCGAGCTGAGAAAGGATTGCCCATGAACACCAAATCCACGATCGACGACAACCTCACCAGCATCAAGTCGCAGCTTCGCCAGCTCAAAGGCCTGGGCACCGCGATGGTGTCCACGGCCTTCAAGCTACACGATTTGTTCTGGCCTGATGAATCTGCGCCCAAAACTCTTCGCGCGCTCTCCGAGAAGCTCGACGGTGCAAAGGCTGAGCTGAAGAAATGGCGTGCGTCCGCAGCTCGGGCAGGGGCCGAACTGCTGCTTCGCTTCATATGCAGCTGGTACGAGAACCTGAACCTTGACACCATTCTCGAGATGCGCCAAGGCTCCAAGTGGTCAGATGATGCCGACTGCGTTGCACGTCGCAAGGCAGTTGCGTACGAGATCGCCTCCTACGCGGACACCGCGCACTTCATCAACGGCCCCACCGAGCCTGACACCGAGGCGGAAAGCGAGGGTGAAGATGAGGACGAGGACACCGAGTCGGAGGGCTTGAGTGTCTTCGAGGATGCTGCTGCCGAGGAGGGATCCGGGAAGGGGAAGGGCAAGGTTGTTGCAGACAGCGACGAGGAGCCGGAAGCTGAGAACCAGGATGCCACCATCACCACCGAGATGGTGATTCAGCAAGCTACTCCCGAGCTGGGCTCAACTTCCGCTGCTGCATCCACCTCTGCGACCGATCCCATATCTGTCTCCACGGCCACTTCTGAACAATCCACCACCATGGACGTTGATGCTGAAGAGGACGCCGAGAAGGCCAACTCCGAGAAGACTGCTGCGGACGACACCGCCACTACTCACGATGCTGCTGCCTGAAATTCTACCTTAAAACTTTCATGAGATCCCCGGGATGCCGGGTGCAAATGTATCAAACAATTATCCTTTCCGTTGCTACTCAGTTTTATTTCCTTTGAAGTCTGATATTTGATATTTGAGCAAATATGGCTCGATGCCGGGTTGCGTTAGTATGCAAGTCCCCGAGTTGCATTTTTTATCCGCTCTTCCTTTTTGTCTCAGCTCTTACGTACAACTTGTTGCTTTTTTGGTAGTCGAGTCACAAGAGTAATTTGGAGTTTCAAATACTTAGCCACTTAGAAACATTTATAGTAACGCTGCCCACCACTTAGCCGAAAAAAGTTAACAAGAAACAGTAAAGAACGCTCTACTCGGTTCCTGCACTTCTCTTCTCCTTAGTCATTTTTCATGTGCTCATTGACCTCTTGCTTGCCATGAAGCCGGGTTTCGGACAGCAGCAGAGTCGAAGAGTTGGATTTTAGGTTTAAACACAGTACTAAATGTACTTATGAAATTCTAAGCAGAGCAACCGAGTAGGCAAAGGTAATGCAGGATAGAACAACACAGAGCAAGTTGGACGAGGGCAGTCCCCGAGTTCAATTTCAGATTGCCGAATAGGAGTTTAACTCGGATAGGAGAGTACATACATAGTTTTTGCTCACGAATGAAAGCGACGGAGTAGAGCTACATTCCAAGGGCGCTTGGATTCCTCTCCTGCTCTATCAGGCCCGTTCTTCTGGGATGGCTGTGCGTCAACAAGATAATAGGCATCATTGTGTAGAGCCTTGCTCACAATGAAAGGCTCTTCCCACGGAGGAGATAGCTTGTGCATCCCGGCCGTGCGCTGCACGAGCCTAAGCACCATGTCTCCTTCTCAGAAAACCCTTGGGTTCACTTTCCGGCTATGATAACGCCTCAAGTTTTGCTGGTAAACAGCTGAACGTGACAGAGTAAGCTCTCTTGCTTCTTCTAGCAGGTCAACATCATATTCTCGAGCTTCTCTCGCCTCCGCCTCAGTGTAGAGGGTTACTCGGGGGGAGTCGTGCTCTAGGTCAGTTGGCAACACGGCCTCAGCCCCATAAACCAGGAAGAACGGTGTGTAGCCGGTTGACCGGTTAGGGGTAGTCCTTAGACTCCACAACACCGCTGGCAACTCGTCTAACCAACACCTAGGTGTTTTCAGCAGCGGCTCAACTAGCCTTGGCTTTATGCCTGATAGCACCATGCCATTCGCTCTTTCAACTTGCCCATTGGAGGCGGGATGCGCCACAGACGCGACATCTAGCCGGATGTGCTTATCTCTGCAGAACCTTACCAAGGCACCCTCAGCAAAATTTGTGTTATTATCCGTGATGATGCTATGCAGGTAGCCGTATCTCAGGATCACATCCTTCAGGAAACTCACAGCTGCGGCTCCATCACACTTCCGAATCGGTTTTACTTTGATCCACTTGGTGAATTTATCAATCATGACAAAGATGTGAGTCATGTTGCCTCTAGCCGGCTTGAAGGGACCAACCATATCCAAACACCAAACAGCAAATGGCCAAGTAATGGGAATGGTTTTCAACTCGGAAGCAGGCATGTGGATCTTACTTGCGAATCTCTGGCAGCCGTTGCACTTTTTCACAATATCTTCAGCTTGCCTCAAAGCAGTGAGCCAAAAGAAGCCATGCCGAAAAGCCTTCTTGACCAGAGCCCGAGAAGAGGCGTGATGTCCGCATTCTCCTTGGTGTATCTCCACGAGAATTTCTTCTCCCTCTTCTGGTTCCACACAGCGCTGCAACACGCCGATGGGACTTCTTTTGTGCAGCACTTCTCTGAAAATGACATAGCCCTTGTATCTTCTCTGAATTTGCCTTGCAGTAACCTCATCATCTGGTAGGGTGCCGTCCTTTAGAAAGGATAATATGGGCATAGCCCAACTCGGTGTCTCCCACGTGGGGAACACTGGTTCGTCCAATTCCATTGGAATAGCCACCACCGCATCTCCTTCAGAGTTTGGGACGGATCTTTGAAGCCCTGAGCGGTTGGCGAGAACCTCCTCAATGAATGCGACAGTCCCCGAGTTGGGAGGGGCAGTCCCCGAGTTGGGAGAGGCAGTCCCCGAGTTGGGAGAGGCAGTCCCCGAGTAAGGAGGGGCAGTCCCCGGGTTGTAGGCGTCAGTCCTCGGGATGCTGACGGCAGTCCCCGGGTTCTCTTTTGCATCCTCCCAGTCAATCTCCATTGGGACAGCTTCCTCACTAGGCAGAGAAGGAACGAAGATAGACTCCGAGTTGGGGGATGGCTTGATAGATGGCTTTCTCAAGTGCTCCAAGGCAATCCCAGTTGGGATGGATTGCCGAGAAGACCCCAACTTGGACACCTCATCAGCTGCTTCATTCTCTGCTCTGTGGATGTGTTGGAACTCGCAGCCTTCAAAGAATCCCGTCATAGTTTGCAATAGGAAGCGATATGATGCCATGTTGGCATCCAGAGCATCCCAAGTGCCAGAAACTTGCTGCACCACCAGATCCGAGTCGCCATAGCATATAATGCGCTGCACGCCAACCTCCTTGGCTACTCGCAAGCCATGCACCACGGCCTCATACTCTGCAACATTGTTGGACGCCTTGAAGTAGATCTGCAGCACGTACTTGAGTTGATCTCGTTTGGGTGACGTGAGCACCACGCCAGCACCAAGGCCTTCCTTCACTTTGGAGCCATCAAAGTGCATCTTCCAGTAATTGGTTGCGGGAGAAGGAGGCTCATACTGCACCTCAGCCCAGTCTACCAGAAACTCCGCCAGAATTTGTGACTTGATGGCTTCTCTTCTCGCGTATGTAGGAGCGTACGCGGCCAGCTCGATTGCCCACTTGGCTACTCTGCCACTTGCTTCCTTGTTGCCCATGATATCCGAGATGGGGGCAGAACTCACAGTGATGGGATGCTCTTGGAAATAGTGCTTCAGCTTCTTGGCGCCCAGGTACACGCCGTAAGTCATCTTCTGGTAATCCGGGTAGTTCTGCTTGGAGCTGGACAGCACCTCACTGAGATAATATACTGGCCGATGCACAGTCTTGCCTTCCTCTTCCCGCTCCACCACAATCACCACACTGACTACCCGGTTAGTGGCAGCAATATATAACAGCATAGGCTCCTTGGGTAGCGGACTAGCCAAGATGGGAGCGCTACCCAGCATCGCCTTCAGCTCATTGAACGCCACATCCGCTTGCGGTGTCCAGACGAACTTGTCACTCTTCTTCATCAATTGATACAGAGGCAGGGCCTTCTCGCCCATTCTGCCCAAGAAACGGCTCAGAGATGCCAAGCAACCAGTGAATTTTTGCACATCCTTCAGGGATCTCGGCAAAGACATGCTCTCAATAGCTTTTATCTTTGAAGAATTGGCCTCAATGCCCCGACTGGATACCAAGAAGCCGAGCGGCTTGCCAGCCAGGACGCCAAACGTGCATTTACTCGGGTTCAGCTTCATCTTGTACTTGCGCAAGTTAGCAAAAGTTTCCTCAAGGTCACTAAGCATAGTATGTGTTTTATTCGTTTTGATGACAATGTCATCTACGTACACCTGCACATTCTTGCCGAGTTGATCATGCAAGCATTTCTGCATGCATCTCTGATAAGTAGCACCAGCATTCCGCAACCCAAAGCACATGACACGATAGCAATAAGCCCCGTACGGGGTAATGAAAGCAGTCTTTATTTGATCGGCAGGGTTGAGAGCTATCTGATGAAAACCAGAGTAGGCATCTATCAAAGACAAAAGTTCACAACCAGCAGTGGAATCGATCACCTGATCGATGCGGGGCAGCGAAAAGGGATCCTTGGGGCAGGCTTTGTTCAAGTCGGTGTAGACGACGCACATGCGCCACGCGGTAGCGGCCTTGGGGTTTTCCTTATTCTTCTCAACCATAACCGGGTTGGCTAGCCAGTCCGGATGCAGAACCTCCATGATGAAGTTGCTTATCAGCAATTTGGTGATCTGGTCACCTATGGCCTTCCTTCTCTCATCTCCGAAGCGGCGCATAGCCTGCTTCACTGGTTTGGCGTCAGGGCGCACATGTAGCGAGTGCTCAACCAACTCCCTTGGGACACCTGGTAAATCCTCATTGGACCAGGCGAACACGTCCCGATTCTCACGGAGGAAGTGGATGAGCGCACTTTCCTATTTCTCCTCCAACCCTGCGCCAATGATGGCAACACGGTCGGGAAACTCGGGGTCGACCTGGACCTTCTTCGTTTCCCGAGACGCCTGGAATGCAGTCCTGTACTGGGAACTCGGCATGCCAGGCGCGCCACCTTGCGCTGCTTGCGCCATAGCCACCACCTCGTACATCTTCTTCTTCTCGGCAGCAATCACCATGGACTCCGCCAACTGGGACCCTGCAGAGGCACACTCCAGAGATTTCTTGTAATCACCAGAGATGGTGATGACTCAGGTAGGCAGCATGGGTAGAGGCCATAAACTTGCTGAGAGCAGGCCTGCAGAGTAGGGCGTGGTAGGGGCTCTGGTGATCAACTACCTCGAACTGCAGGCTCTCTGTGCGGCAGTTCTCCCTGGTGCCGAATAGAACGTCTATCCACACGCGGCCAATCGGAGAACAAGAAACTCCTGGCACAATGCCGTGGAAAGTGGTCTTGCTGGACAGCAGCATGTTCTCGGCCATACCGAGCTTCTCGAGCGTGTCTCTATACACGATGTTGATGCTGCTGCCGTTGTCAATCAGCACCTTGCTGAACCTGACATTCTTCTGAGTACCCAAGAAGGTGGGATCCACCACGAAAGCGTAGCTACCCAGGTTGGGCATCACCTTAGGATGATCTGCTCTGGACCATGTGATCTCTTGGTTGCACCAGTGCAGATAGTGAGGAACAACAGGGATCACAGCATTGACCTCCATCGCGCGCCTCTGCAGTGACTGCTTGTCGGCGGGCTCGGAGGTGAAGATCATATAGCTCTCGTGATGCTCCTGGTACTGGTTGCGGCCTTCCGCACCATAGTTTCCGTTGTTTCCGTTGACGAAGTTGCGATTTCCGTTGTTGTTGAAGTTGCGGTTACCATTGTTGTTGTTGTTATTGTTGTAATTCCTGCTGTTGTTGTTGTTGTTGCGGTTGGCTCCCAAAGCCACCTGGTTGACGTTCTCTCTTCTCGGGAATGCTGGAGGCCTGGCAGCGGCTGCTCGGATAGGCTGCACATTGGCATTCGCAGCTGGCAGAGGAGGAGGAGGAGGCAGGCCCTCGTTCTTGATCTCTTCCCACCAGCTGCACTGCCGAGTAGTGTGGTTGGCAGGTTTGGCGGGATGCCGAGTGTGGAAGCTGCATGGGCCATCCTTCATGTGCTTGAAGACAAAGTTCTGGACAGGACCCGAGTTGCCGCTACCCTGCTGGGGAGCATTGTATGGCTTCTTGATGCCTTGGCCCTGATTCTGGTTCTGCCCGTGTTGGGCTCCAGCAGTTTTCTGCCTCTGACTACTCCCAGCACCTGTAGCCGCAGCATTCACCTCCTCAGGATCGTACCGGGTATCAATCCGGTCACCTCTGCGCTTGTTGCGGAACTCATTGCGCTTGGTGTTGTTGTTGTAGTTAATTCTCGACTCAGCAGCGTCAAGCAGAGGTTGAGTTGGGTTGCTAAGTGCGTACATGTACGCAATCTTGATGGTCTCAGCGAGGGTACTCGGCATCTCTCTCTGCAGCCTCTGCCACAACATGCTACCATGCTTGCAGCCCTGCGCAAACCATGTGATGGCCTGGGCCTCATTTACACCTTCACAGGTGTTCCTCAGAGTACTCCACTGAGTAAGATACTCTCGGTCCGTCTCCTCTTCCCGCTGCCTGCACGCGGATAGCTGATGCGGCCTATTCGGCCTCTGGTAAGTGCTGGTGAAGTTGCTGACAAAGGCTTCCGCGAAGTCGAGCTAGCAGTTGATGCTATGCTTGGGCAGGTTTTTGAGCCAAGTTCTTGCTGGTCCTTCTAGCATCTGCTGGATGTACCGCACGGCCCATCTCTGGTTGCCGCCTGCAATATGCACGGCTGTGACATAGTCATTGAGCCAATCTTCCGGCTTGGTGCTGCCATTGTAGCACGTGGTCCCCCTGGCGAGCTGGAACTGCTTCACGGATGGCTCATTCATGATGCGGGGACCAAAGCATTCTGGGCCAGGCGGCCCCGTGTTCTCGAGTTGTGCGGACAGGTTGATCCGGTCCAGCTTGAACCTGGCATCATTGGGCTCCAACATGCGCTCACCCAGACGGTCATCCATGTTCCTTGGGTCAGCATAGCAGGCTAGCCCCATCGCCGAGTAGCCATCATCATATATGTTCACCTGCGCAGCTGCAGGTTGCTCCACCGGGTTGGCTGCTGGCACAACTGCACGTGGCTGCGTAGCCGTAGGCTGCTGCGGCCTCTGCCGAGTAGGCTGAGCAACCTGATGCCGAGAAGGGCCTGGGCGATCTCCATCTCGCGTCTTGCTGTGAGCTTTATGGGCTTGATAGCCTGCTCCTGCAGTATTGTGTTTTTGACCAGACTGTCGCGGCACAGCGTGCTGTTTCGCGGCGACAGCCGGGTCATACACCTGCATCTGCCTGTCTCTGCCAGAGTATCCACTCCGGTCCCTCTCACGACTGGGATGCGGTGATGAGGCCTGATCGTTAGATCTGACCGCATGCGAATGCACCACCTGAGAAGCTCCAGCACCCGGATTGGCTTTCCGGAACTCCTCCTTCTGCCTAGCAGCCTCTAGCACTAGCTCATTGAGCCTCTCGTGCTGCCTAACGCGCGCGTCGCCAGCGAGATGCGGCAACTCAGCAGCTACAGCCTCAGCAGCTCTAAGGGTTTTGGCGGGGGTGCTGTATTTGGGCCTGGTGGTGGAGGTGTTTTGGCTCTCAGCGTGGCCAGCGGTCTCGCCAACTGCTGCCATCTCGGTGCCTAGGTTGCGACGAGTGGTGCCTGCCTTGACATGCCTCCTAACCACAGGCGTAAAGCCGTGAGCCCTGTTGTACTCGTTCTGGTCCAGTTTAAACTCGAGCCTAACCTTTTTCCAACTCCACCTGCTCGGCGAGCAGCGCTTGACGCTGCTGGTCGAGCTGCGCCTTCATGGCCATGAGCTCGAGCTCGGTGGGAGGCGGCATGCCCACCCGCACGGCGGATGCTGGTATCGTCGATGTCGTGAAAGGAGGGACTTAGCCCGAGATGTTCTGGGGCAGCTCATAGGGCTTGTGCGTTCTCGGGAGCTCGCTCGGGCCAGCAAGCTCCTCGTCGACTGCCGCGGTTGCGGCCGCGCCCTTCCCGGCAGCGATAGCCGGGCCGGTCATCAGTACTTCCATGCTGTCCGCAGAACAACCAGTTGGCTTTCCGCAGGCAGCAATGACAGCCGGGGGATCTTCCGCGACGAGCACCTGCTCGGGGTACTCACGGACGACGGTGGTGGCGACATAGACGAGGTGCGAGCTGAAAGAGAGCACCGAGCCGCCCTCCGGCATGGCCCTGCCGTCGAAATCGCCGGCGTTGTCGGTGACGAAGTCGAAGGAGCGAATCTATGGACAAGGCCACAGACCACGCGCTCCCCAGTAGCAGAAATGGATCCCGTCCGAACATGAACTCCAGCCAGCGCCGCTGGTTGCCCCACGGTGGGCGCCAACTGTCGTGGTGGTATCACGGCAGATGCAATAGGATGGCTAAAGATCTGGGGTCGATGGACGCTGGAGGTGCTCGGTGAGGGATCACGCAGCGAGTAGCCGCGTGTAGGATGAATCAAACACCGCAAACAACAGGATCTACCCAGGTTCAGGGCCCTCGTGTGGAGGTAAAACCCCTACTCCTGCCTTTCTCTCTTTATATATGTGTTCTACCGAGTAGCCACACTACAATTAGGCTTACAGCCGAGTAGCCACTCTTCTCTCCACGTGAAAGTCTAGGTCTAGAATGCAGCGACATCAACCGAACCCCTCACAGGGGGAGGCAGGGCACCTTATATACTGGTGCCCAGCCGAATACATCCAAGATGAAAAGTACAGCCGGGTGTCGACATAGTGTGCGCACTGCACACTTCCAGCTTCTCGCTGACATCTTTGGTTTCCTAGTTTGTCTTGTGCACAAAGTCGTTGTGCAAAACCAAGTCCATGACCTGTTACCACTATCACGGCCACAGGGTAGGCCCCCTGACATGCACCGTCCTGCTGACACCCTGGCGCGGATAAGCACGCGCTCTGCAGATGAACAGTGCGCCGGTACGGACCCAGGATACGCGGGATCCTGTGTCAGAACGGCTCCTTTGACTTCTGGTCCGAGTAGGAACTCACTCCCTCTACTCGGACCACTTCCTCTACTCGGAAGAATATAACTTCCTTGATTCTTCCTTCTGGCCGTTACCTGGTACGGCCGGGTAGCAGTCGACCGGGTAGCGAGTACCGGGTAGCGAAAACCCATTTGATGAAAGTAGCGAACCCAAGAGTTTTGAGAGAGGGACATATGAAACTTCTATAGATAAAATACAATGCATTGTTCAGGACTCTTCTGGTCTCAAATTGGGTGCTTCTTTGGTTGGAAATACTTGATTCTTGTTTTCTGGGCCAAGCTAAAAGGCGTTAAAGAAAATCACTTCTTGGGAGATAACCCATGTTTTTATTTTTGCAATGTTTTCTTGTATTTTCTTTGAGTCAAGGTGTTGTTTACTTCTGTAGCAACTCCTTTGTATCTTTGTTTTCTCGTATTCTTTGTGCCAAGTAAAGTCTCTAGTGAAAAGTAAGTACTATATTTGGATTTCTGCGCAGGAACCGGTTTTTGTTGTCCATGGTTTCATTCGTATAAATTCACAAAAAAATCGAAACTACTTGAAATTTTTTATGCATGGTCCTCAGCTATTTCCGAAACTTTTTCTAGTTCTGAGTTTTCTGATCAAAGCAACGTAGGTGTCTCGAAAAAATTCGTCTTTACAGACTGTTCTGATTTTGACAGATTGTGCCTTTTTACTGTGCATTATCTCTTTTAAGATGTTGAGTGGATTTCTTTGCTCCATAAAACATCAGTGGCTGTAGCTAATGTTTAAAAAGTATTAATAATGCTTGTTTCACGGGAGAACATGTGAGTTTTGGATTATGCACTAACCTTCTATTGAGAATTACTTTGAGTTTGGTGTGAAGGAAGTTTTCAAGGGTCAAGAGAAGAGGGTGATATAATGTGATCAATAAGAGTGAAAAGCGAAAGCTTGGTGATGCCCTCGTGGTTCATCCCAGAAAATTCTAAGAAGACTCAAGCGTCCAAGCTTGGGGATGCCCAAGGCATCCTCTTCTTCATCAGCAACTTATCAGGTCACTTCTAGTGAAACTGTATTTTTATTCGGTCACATCATATGCACTTTACTTGTAGCGTATGTTTGTTTTTATTTTGTTTTCTTTTATTTTCCTTGGTGCAGTAAACTTAGTTGGAATCCAGCATTCTTGTGTGGGAGAGAGACACACTCCGTTTTTTTATATGAATACTCGTATTCCTCTTTATCATACTCGTATTCTTCGTTTTTCTTCTACTTGTTGCAACTCCTTTTAGCTCCTATTTTTCATGCATCTCTTGTTCACAATTGATAGTTCTTGTAGAGTAGTAGTACTCTTTTGTTTAATTGATATATTATTTGGACAGATTTTGTTTAAATAATGTGATGGTGTTGGAAAGCAATAAAATATTTCATGCTTATAACGGTGTAAAAGGAAGCTTGTTTAGACTGTGGCTAGACTTTATCATGTCATGTTGGATATTATTTTAATTCTATGCTTAGTAGTTATTTATGTAGCATGACTTGTATCAAATATCCGAGAGTGCTTATTGTGCCACTGAAAGAATCATGAGTTGTTTTTATCATATCGAAGCATAACATTGTGGTATTCTCCTTCGAATGCTTTATTTGGTTGACTTGGCGCACGCTTACACCATGTTATGACTACAAGCCAGTCACCTCTAGCCTATATGATCATTTATTTTTTTGGCTTGTAATACCATTTATGATTTTATTTAACAATTTTTTTGTCGCTATGCATGATTATGGCCTTTATTTCTCTCTTAATTTGTCGCTTCCGGTCTTTTGCACACATGTACTGAGTATGAGCTCTACTCGTGCATCCAACTCCCCCAAAGCAAAGTTTTCCAAATTTATCCACCGTACCTACCTATATGTGGTATTTAACCGCAACTCCAAAGTAAATTTCTCATGTGGTACCTTTATAACCTTCAAAATTATACATGTTTTGTGCCCATGTTTTAGCTCATGAGGACGCAGATAGACGATCTTTATCTCACTTGTTGATTGGACTTTACTTACCTGGACTTGATGGGGGGATAGTAACCCGGTAGGCCCACTTCAAGATATAATCCGGCCCGAGGTGTGCTGAGTGATATCCGGCTTGGGGTAAAGAGATTATCGGAAGGCCCAAAGGCTTGTAAGATTCGTAACCCGGATTGTGGGCTGCGGTAAGGGAAGTTAGGGTTTGTATGTGGAGTTCGAGTAGGACTCAAGATGTGCCTTGAAGGGCAAGTTAGGGGTGTACGGGTGCTTTATAAACCGGCCCCTAGGTTTAGTTTGCCAGAGATTCAAGTCATAGTTGTAACACCTGTTATCGAGTATCCAGTATAATTCATATTGAGATCCGGCGAGTTATTTTCCGGTTCTTAGATTGCTTTCCGCCATGTCTTCCTTCGAGCTAAACCCTCTCCCGAATACCTGTGTCGACTTGCCCCAAGATCAGTTACCCCCGGTAACATCTGCCGTGATTATCCCACGACAGTTGGCGCCCACCGTGGGGCCTGCGTCCAAAGGTGTTTACATCACGGGAGAAGCTCGGAAGAACATGAAGAACTTTGTCGTCGGCGAGATCTACTCCAATGACGAAGGAAAAAGGATAGTGGACAATTCCGGGTGGGAGTTGGAGCCGGATCACCTCGAATCCGGATCCGCGGTGTCGATTGGCCAAATCAGTATCTTCATCGGTATGGTACGTACGCTCAATTTAAAAGGACAATATCATGTGCATGTTACAGGGACTTCCAACAGGGACAAAAAGGCGTTAACACAGACAGTGAATTCAGTTTCCTCGGCCACTCCGGGGTACTTGAGATGGGCAGAGCAAGAGGTAACGTGGAGCAGAAGGGATCATCCGGAAGGAATAGAGCGCCCCGGAACCCTGGCGTTAGTAG
Source organism: Alopecurus myosuroides (assembly GCA_028641055.1). Classification (NCBI taxonomy): domain Eukaryota; kingdom Viridiplantae; phylum Streptophyta; class Magnoliopsida; order Poales; family Poaceae; genus Alopecurus; species Alopecurus myosuroides. Next base: position 229,852,604 of record CM054060.1, on the reverse strand, counting down.
TCTCGCCACAGGTCAATGGTTATGAATTGAGAAAGGTATTGATGGACGGAGGGAGCAGCATCAACATCCTATATTGGGAAACCTTCTTGCGCATGAACCTCAAAGAATCTCAGCTACAGAAAAGTTCGACGGTTTTTCATGGAATCGTGCCGGGTCATTCGGCGCGCCCCGAAGGAAAAATTACATTGGAAGTAGCCTTCGGAGAGTCGGTAGATAACTATCGGGTAGAATGGCTCACGTTTGAGGTGGTCAGGTTGCACAGTCCTTACCACGCATTGTTCGGAAGGCCGGCTTATGCTAAGTTCATGGCTAGGCCGTGCTATGTATATTTGCAGTTAAAGATTCCAGGCCCCAAGCAGACCATCACTATCCATGGAAACCGGGATATAGCAGCAGAATGCGATGAGGGAGATTCGGTAATGGCTGAACAAGCCTGCAGAAAGGAAGAACTTAAATATTACCGGTCTCAGGTGGATCCGGATGATGGCACAGCATTGAGAAGACCAGATTCTGAGGACGAAAGAGTAAAATTTAAGGCGGCTCAAGACACCAAGAAAGTAGATTTTGTGGAAGGAGACCCCACCAAGCAGTTCACTATAGGGTCCAATTTGGAAAGCGCGCAAGAAAAGGCTCTAGTGGAGTTCATACGCTCAAATGCGGATGTGTTCGCCTGGACACCCAGCGACATGCCGGGTATCCCCACCGAGTTGGCAGAGCACAGTTTGCATGTGGATCCCAGGGCCAGGCCTGTGAAGCAAGGTTTGAGAAAAATGAACGAGGAAAGGAGAAGAGCTATAGGTGAGGAAATCGCACGACTATTAACCGCAGGCTTTATCATGGAAGTATTTCACCCGGACTGGTTAGCGAATCCGGTTCTAGTGATGAAAAAGACAAATGAATGGAGGATGTGCATCGATTTCACGAGCCTCAACAAGCATTGCCCAAAGGATCCGTTCGCGCTACCAAGGATAGACCAAATCATAGACGCGGTAGCCGGAAGCGACTTGCTGTGTTTCCTGGACGCATATTCGGGGTACCACCAGATTAAACTCAGAAGGGAGGATTGGGAGAAAACGTCATTCATAACCCCTTTTGGGGCCTTCTGCTATAAAACCATGACGTTTGGATTAAAAAATGCGGGCGCAACTTACCAGCGGTGTATTCAGAAGTGCTTCGAGGATCAAATTGGGCGCAACGTGCACGCGTATGTGGATGATGTGGTCATTAAGACCCGGAAGGCAGAGACATTTATTGATGATTTAAAGGAAACGTTTAAAAACTTGAGAAGGTATCAGATGAAGCTTAACCCAACGAAGTGTGTATTCGGAGTTCCGTCCGGGAAGTTACTCGGCTTTATAGTCTCCGAGAGAGGAATCGAGGCCAACCCGGATAAAATCAAGGCCATCCAGAGTTTGAAGAAACCGGAAAATTTGAAGCACGTTCAAAAGCTCACGGGCTGCGTAGCAGCCTTGAGCCGGTTCATATCCAGGCTTGGAGAAAAGGCAATACCCTTGTACCGGCTTTTGCGGAAATCAGATAAGTTCGTATGGGATCAGGAGGCAGATGAGGCGTTTGAAGCACTAAAGAAGCAGTTATCTGAAGCGCCAGTACTAGCGGCGCCGGGTCCTAAAGAGCCTATGTTATTATACGTGGCAGCCGGTCCCCGAGCCGTCAGCGCAGTAGTTGTCGTGGAACGTAAAGAGGATGGGAAAGGTTACCCGGTCCAGAGGCCGGTTTATTATGTCAGCGAGGTGTTATCGGAAGCGAAGCAGCGTTACCCACATTGGCAAAAATTGGTGTTTGGGGTCTTTATGGCCAGCCGGAAGTTGAAGCCATATTTCCAAGAACATCCCATAACAGTGGTTAGTTCAATACCAATGTCGGATATCATCAGAAACTCGGATGCAACGGGAAGAATAGCCAAATGGGCAATAGAGATGGGAGATTATCATATCAGCTACGAGCCCAGATCGGCAATCAAGTCCCAGGCCTTGGTTGATTTCGTTAACGATTGGACGCACACTGGAATGGTTACCGCAGTTCCAAGTTCCGAGTCATGGACCATGCACTTCGATGGATCAAAGCAGTACGAAGGGTCAGGAGCTGGAGTGGTGCTGACATCACCAAAGGGGGATAAACTAAGTTACGTGTTGCAGATTCACTTCGATTGTTCAAACAACGTGGCCGAGTATGAGGCTCTGTTGCATGGCTTAAAGGTAGCCAAGGAGATGAACATTAAAAGGATACGATGCTTTGGAGATTCGGATCTCGTGGTGCAGCAGGTATCAGGAACCTGGGATAGAAAGGACGCCACTATGGCAGCGTACCGCAGGGAGGTTGATAGGGTTGCCGGGTGTTTCTCCGGGTATGAAGTGGAGCACATAGACAGAAGAAAAAACGAGGCAGCGGACGCACTCGCCAGACTCGGCTCGCGCAGGGAGCCAGTTCCACCTAATATTTTCCTGGACGAGCTATGGCGACCATCAGTTAAATCCGAGTCTGAAGAAGAACTAGCAAATCGAGACCCGGATGTGGAGCTCGTGGCTACAATACGTGACGTCCCCGAGTGGACAGAGCCATATCTGGCCTACTTGTCGCGGGGCGAACTACCAGAACAGGAGGTACTAGCGAGACAAATCCTGAGGCGGGCAAAAGGATATGCTATTATCAATGGGGAGTTGTACAAGAGAAGTGCGGCAGGAGTCTTTTTGCGCTGTGTGACACCAGAAGAAGGCCGACAGATCCTTAAGGAGATCCATGAAGGTGATTGCGGGCATCATGCGTCCACAAGGTCCCTTGTGGCCAAGGCCTATCGGCATGGGTTCTTCTGGCTCACAGCTCTAGCAGACGCGGAACGGATAGTGGCAAGGTGCGACGGATGTCAAAGGTACGCTCGCCAAACTCATGTGCCGGCTATGGAGTTACGGACCATCCCATTAACTTGGCCGTTCGCTGTTTGGGGTATGGACATGGTTGGCCCCTTCCATATGTCACCTTGCAAGAAGACGCACCTTTTAGTGGCTGTTGATAAGTTTACCAAATGGGTGGAGGTTATGCCGGTCACCAATTGCGAAGCGGCCACAGCAGTCAAGTTCCTGAAAAGAATTATATACCGGTTTGGCTACCCCCACAGCATAATTACCGACAATGGAACCAACATGTCCCTTGGAGAGATGGAAAAATTTTGTGGCAGCAATGGAATCAGGCTTGATGTAGCATCAGTGGCACATCCGCAAGCCAACGGGCAAGTGGAGAGGGCAAACCAAGAGCTACTTCGTGGATTGAAACCAAGACTGAGGGTTCCTTGTATCAGGGCCGCTGGGGCATGGGTTGAAGAACTTCCTTCCGTGGTCTGGGGTATCAACACTACACCTAACCGATCCACCCAGATGACACCTTTCTTCATGGTCTACGGCGCAGAAGCGGTATTACCAAGCGACATCATTCATGATTCACCAAGAGTGACAGCTTATGTCGAAGTGGAGAACGAGAAGACCCGGCAAGACGCCGTGGATATGTTAGAAGAACAAAGGGAGCAAGCCTTGGAAAGGTCAGCCATATATCAGCAGGACTTGCGAAGATATCATAGCCGGCGGGTGAAAAGCCGGGTCTTCCAGGAGGGAGACTTGGTCCTGCGCTTGGTTCAGACAAACGAGGGAAAGCACAAACTATCGCCACCATGGGAAGGACCTTTCATCGTAAGCCGGAGTCTGCATAATGGGTCATATTACTTGATAGATGCAAGAGAAGAATCGGCCACAATCAACGACACTGCTCACACTACTGCACCTATGCAAGAAAGAGATAGACCATGGAACGTGGCTCAGCTACGTCCGTACTATACTTAGCAGAAAACGATGTAACAGGCAGCAGGTTTCAGACGCACTCTTTTCCTATCCGGGGCACCCTTGGGGACTGGATGGGTTTTTAATGAGGCGGCTTGCTGGCCTAATTTTTTCATATCAAATAAAAAGGGGATTATCAAGAAAAGAGGCAATTGTCATTTATACGGTGTGCATATTCAGGTCTTGAGGGCTGGTTGCTCCTATAAGCACAGCTGCAAACTCAAAAAAGACCCGGCCTTGATGCCAATGAGTTATAGGGGCCGGTCACTCGAAAAAACGAGTGCGGCTACAATCTTATAACCGGACAAAGAAGTCCAAATTTCTCGGCTATTCTTACTTAAGCTCGATGTGACTCGCGACAAAGTGGCATGATTTGTTCGCTTACGATTACTGTCGGTCATGAGACCCAAACGGGACTTGCTTGACCCCGTTTTCGTATTGATGTAACAACATGGCATCCACGCGAAAGCCGGCTTATAGTACAAGGTAGTTGAAAGGGTCATCTAAACCACAAGTTATGCAGAGTATAAGGTTAGCGGCCGGAAACTCAACGAGTATCAAGCATAACTTCAAACATCATAAAAAGCTGCCCTGAAGTCTTGGGCATTTAGCGACAGGCGATTCGTTTCCTTGAAAAGAAACAATCACGAGTCCTAGACGCGGAAACCCGGACTGGGGGACTTGTGAGCCCTGAAGAAGAAACAGCATTATCCAGCCGATAAAATGCCAACGAAACCCGGAGGTCGGGTCTCGCCAAGGAAAGCATAAAAAAAAAGTAAAGGTACAAGGTATCAAGAATAAAGTAGGTGGATATCAAGAACAAGCGGGTGCAAAGACACATTAATCAAAAGCCCAAAGGGGCGCAAAGTGCATCGGGAGTTTAAACAAAAATATTACAAAAACCCTAAAGTATCAAAAGAGCACAGGCGCTCCGCTTAAACAAATAATAAAGCTGTTTTAACGACGCTTTGCCGATTGACGCATATGGAATGATAGGCGATATTCATTATTTCAAGCTGCAGGATCCATCTTGGCCTTGCCCTTGTTGCCACTGGTGGTGGCAGCGCCACTCGGATCAGTAGCACTCCCGGGTTGTGAAGTTGCAGGAGCAGAGTCGGCATCGGCCTTCTTGGCAGCTTCGTCCCTCATCTTGATTGCCTCCTCCCTCCAACGGGCAAGCATATCGTACGGCTGGGGGCGGTTCGCCTGGACAATCTTGTCATTAGCATCATAAGCAGGGAGAATCACATCAATCTCTAAGCTATCAGCGATAACGCTAGCCGGATGACGGACTTCTTTCTGAATAGCCTTGAAGTCCTTTGGCAAAAATTTGGACCCATCCAAGTTGAACTCTGGAAATCCGCTCATAAGTTTGGCCAGCTCTAGCTTGGGAGCGTAGGCTTTAGCCAACGCGAGCCCTCGGGTTACCCCAAATCGGCAGGAGGACCGTTTCCAGTGCCAAATCCACTCGGGGATCGTGGAGCAGAATTCCAGTAATCTCTTCATATTATCTGGCCTGACACCCGGCAGTCGCAACTCATCAAGTATCCAGCTAACTCCGCTGCAAAGTTGGCGAAGAGTATTTTTGATGGTTTTTAGCTTAGCAGCGTCATCTTCTTCGGGGGCAGCATCACTTGGGCCTGCTAAAGAGGCCAAAGGAGCAAAGATAATAAGTAAGCAAGTGCAGTGGTTCATATCAAAGGAATCCGGGTCATAAAAAAGGTGAGATTTAAAAATCTTACCAGTCGCGGTACGATAAACGTCAGCAATTTGCACGGAAAGTGTCGTCAGTTTATCCTTAGCCTTGTGAGCTCTTTTCCTGTACCTTTTCGTCATTTTTTGGCACCTGCGAGCTTCAGTCTCCGCAGCTTCACGAAGGGCCGTTTCTTTTTCAATACGCTTGGTGGACTTGGCCAGCTTCTTCTCCAACTGTGAAACATAGTCCTATAAGGAAGCATGAAGAGGGATTAGCCAGAAACATTATACAAAGTTCCAAGCAAGTTACTTAGTAATTTACTTGGAACTTGGGGACTATGTGTGGAAACAATTGGTACTACTCGGGATTACCTCGTGCTTGGTTATTAAGGCGTCTAGTATGTTTTCTTCATCACCCTTCAAGGTATGGAGGGCATCTAGCATTTGAGCAAAAGTCATGTCTTCAGGACGAAGTCGAGAAGGGCCGGAAGACTGGCCTTCCTGTTGAAGGGTTGTTCCGGGTCTGGGGGTCGAAACCCGGACCGTTTGAGTGTCCGGGTTAGGAGAACCCGACTTGGTCTCCAAAATGATATCTTCGTCCACCTCCTCAGAGGGCTGGGGTGATGCAGTTTTTGGTGGAGGTGGGTCCTTAAAAGGGTCTTCTCTATTTCCGTCCTCGGCCTCGTCCTCAACCTCAATGTCCATGTTATTACTCGGCTTCTCCTCTCCCTGCCTTTCTGCTTCAGGAATATCCGGGTCACTCAGCGTAACTGTGGCGCTGAAAGGAAAAAAGGAGACATTGATTAGTGGAATGTATGGAAAAAAGAAAGATAACAAGTGCGAGAGAATGTAAGTAAAGGTAGTTTACCCGGTGTTCACAGCATAGTCCGGGGGAAGCTCGCAGCTGGAGGCGGATGACGTTGGTAAAAGCACTGGCTGCGGTACGCGAAATTGCCCGGCAAGTGGATGACTAGGAGATGGATGACGTTGAGGAGATTGGGAAGGTTGAGCTGGAGGGGTGCTGGCTCGATGAGCGGGTGAGGTGGAGATACCCGGGTTAAGGGGATCATCCCCCGGAGAACTCCGGGTCACCCTACGCTTAGTCGGGAGAGGGTCCTTCAAGAAGGGTGAATGTGATAATCGCACATTAAGTTCACGCATAGTGGCAAAGGAGTAAGGCGCACAAGACATGGAAGAGAAGGGAACCTTTTCAACTACCCCTCTAGCTTTCCTTTTGTTTCCAACTGGGGGTTCTTGGTCAGACTCGGTGGCTTCCGGGTCATTTTCTTCTTCCTCCTCTTCGTCCTCTGACCCTGAAAGCCGAGTAAGTGTCAGATAAGAAAGGACGAGTGGTAAGAAAGGTGGCACAGATGAAAGGCAGGTATAAAGGTTATGAAAGAGTACCCTCGTCGTCATCAATGGACTCGTTTTCCCCTTCGGGGTCTTGGGAGGGAGGAGAGTTCTCGACCTTCCAGAAGGGATCGTCAGCCTGTGAACAAGTAAATGCAAGTAGTGGTTAGAGGCTATAGCGGATAAAAGTGCTGAAACAAGAAAAAGAGGGTCAGGTCTTACCGCTGGGGCGGGATTCTCCCGAGTAAACGGGGGTAGCCCGGTAGCGTTCTTTATAACATCTATCCTCTCCATCAGGAAGCCCTTGATGGTCTTGTTGGTGTTGCCAGCAGGGAAGTTCTTGGTGGAGTAGCGGAGGGAGTCCGTGATGTGACCCGAGTACTCGTGTAGCAACTTCGAACGAATGGAGTTGGGCTGAACCCGGAAATCTACCCAAGTCTTTATTAGATTAAGCCCAAGAAGGCCATGGGCTGATAAGGCTGCTAGTTTGGCCAAAAAGGGCTGAATTGCTTCCCTATCAGGCTCGGGTGCAAAAGCGCTAAAAGACTCGGAGGGTTCAAGGAGGCTCTCCGAGTAACCCGGCAATTTCCTCTCACCATCCGGAGAAGTGTCATGGCAATAGAAGAAAGATAGTTGCCAGTTGTTGACGTGGGAGTTCAAGTTAAGAGTTGGCATTAGTGAGTGCTTGCGGCGCTGGATAGATACCCCGCCACAAGTAAGAAGAGTTCCGTTACCGCTCTCGCGGCACGGCTCGCATTGGAATAACTCAATAAAAAGGTCCAGGCTCGGTGGAATGCATAAGTAAGACTCGGACAAGACTATGAAATGGGTAATATTCAGCATAGAGTTAGGCCCTATGTCGAACACCCGGAGGCCGTAGTGGCTTAAGATTTCCCGGAAGAAAGGGTGACCCGGAGGACGAAATCCCCGGGTCACGTGCTCGGTAAAACAGATTACCTCATTCCCGGCAGGAGTAGGACGGGTCTCATCGTCAGGAGCCCTCCAATGTATCTCCTTTTGAGAGGGAAGGATTCCTAATTCGGCCATTCCTTCCAGCTTGGCCTTCGTCGTCGAAGACCGACCCCAGTTGGCAGAAGTGGTTTGAGGGGTCTTGGTCGGGGCCGGGTGCCTTCCCTGTCTTTTTGGAGCCATGGAGTTGACCTGCAAGGGACAAGAGATGTATGGAGTAAGATTCGGAGTATCAGATAGTCCGAGTCTGGAAATATCAAGACAATACGAAGGCTAAAATAATACCCGGATAGCGCGCTACGATGTTAAATGTGGAGGATTTTCCGGGTGTCAGATGAGGTTGAGTAAATTGTTAGTTACTTACGTATTGAGGTGGGTTGGGCGAGCATGGATGGTTGCCCATACCTTTATTGCGAAGGAAATAGCTGGAAAAAGAGGATTTTCCGGATGTTAATGAGACAAGCGGAAAAAACAAGGCGGAACGGATCTCGATCAAAAGGCTTGTGAGCGATCTTATATAAAGTTTGATGGTCAATAAAGGTGCGGGGATGAACTGCGACTGCGCATCAGGTGCTTAAAGGAGCTGAGGACTACCGAAGCGGCTTGATTTGGCGATACCGGAAAGGTAATTTACGGGTTGAACCAGATCCGATCCAAGTCCAATTGAAGAAATTGCGAGGTTCAATTGGATGATTGAGAGAGGCTTACCGAAGAGATTGATGTCCGAAATGAGGGTGATGTGAGGTGCGGCTTGAGTATTGTCCCACGGCCCTCAATGAGAGAAACGAAGATGCGACGACAATGCGTGATGGCGGCGCGGGATAGCTTGAGGTCGAGCGCGGCCGGCAGTGGTCTTGTCTGTTGTAGTGTGCGCGAGCTCCGGCGGCGGAAGTTGCGAGGGAGCGAGGAGAAAGGGTATGATGAGGTGAGGTGAAAGGCCTAGGGTTACCTTCGATTGGTATTTATAAGGGAGGTGGTGAGCTCACCCCCGCGACTGGAAAATCGGAAGTTACGGGACAATAATTATCCGTGCGGATTTGGTGGTGCGTGCGCCCGGAATGGAATAAAATGTTCCGTTGGCGGAGGAAGTGTAACCTACCCCGAGATATCAGGGACCGGTATCGTGAGTAGAATCTTGGCATTTTAGGGTTCAAATTTGGAAAGGCGTGTTAGGCATTCGGGGGGGAATCGAGTTATCGTATGGCCGTCATGGAGCTGTGCCTAGCCATCTATCGAAGCAATTTAACTCGGTCCCCATGAACTTGGGTGTTTCGTATCTTTTTCAGGGAATAGCGAGCGCTTCAAGGATGAATCCGTGAAACCCGCGCTATCCTGGGGACTACTGATGGGGGGATAGTAACCCGGTAGGCCCACTTCAAGATATAATCCGGCCCGAGGTGTGCTGAGTGATATCCGGCTTGGGGTAAAGAGATTATCGGAAGGCCCAAAGGCTTGTAAGATTCGTAACCCGGATTGTGGGCTGCGGTAAGGGAAGTTAGGGTTTGTATGTGGAGTTCGAGTAGGACTCAAGATGTGCCTTGAAGGGCAAGTTAGGGGTGTACGGGTGCTTTATAAACCGGCCCCTAGGTTTAGTTTGCCAGAGATTCAAGTCATAGTTGTAACACCTGTTATCGAGTATCCAGTATAATTCATATTGAGATCCGGCGAGTTATTTTCCGGTTCTTAGATTGCTTTCCGCCATGTCTTCCTTCGAGCTAAACCCTCTCCCGAATACCTGTGTCGACTTGCCCCAAGATCAGTTACCCCCGGTAACATCTGCCGTGATTATCCCACGACAGGACTAGTGGCACATCCGCTTATCAAAATAGATAGAAGAGCAGGCAGCGGAGTGCCCAGCCCCAAACTTCATTACTATAAATTCTATTCACTCTCTTGCCCCTGATTTATCAGTTAAAGCATAATTGTGTAAAAAAGAGAAGAGGGATGATCTACTGACCCCGGTAGAAAGAACGTCCTTCAATGGGAACCGCTCTTCTAAAGTCTAGCTGGCTTGTGACGTACAGTATTTTCTGTTTTCCATTCGTTGACATAAACATACACCTGTCTAAAAATTGTTTTCACTAGCTCTGTTTTAATAAAATAAAAAGCTCTAGCACATCAGATAATCGCTTCTTCCCTCTACAAAGGGCCTTTCTTTGCTTTTATGTTGAGTCTTCATCTTCTAACTTTTTGCACAATTAAGAGAGTACAGTTGTCATTCTGAGTAAAATGTGCATCAGTCCGAAATATTATTATTGATTGATTCATGATATGTTATTACTTTTTCTCAAATTACTTGTTTCTTGTCACCACTTGAACTTTGAAGGTGTCCCGACATTTATGTTTTGCTCCCAATTTTAAGGACAAGCAGAATACCACTTTCCTATGTTGCCTTTATGCTCGAAACAAACGTATAACCTTCAAGTGCGTTATTATTCATGATCTTTTGTTTGTGTTACTTTTCATGTTGCAACATGGTTGCTAAGTATGATTGCTAGAATTATATCTATCATGCCTATGTTTAGAGTACTATGATCTCAGCTTACAATTGTTTTTACAAATATAATTATCAAGATTATGTTTGTAACATGTCACCTCAGAAATTATTTTGTTTTTATCGTTTTACCTACTCGAGGACGAGTAGAACTAAGTTTGGGGATGCTTGATACGTCTCAAACGTATCTACAATTTCTTATGTTCCATGTTGTTTTCATGCCAATTTCTACATGTTTTCTATACACTTTACATCATTTTTATGGATTTCCTCGGACTAACCTATTAACAGGATGCCACAGCGCCAGTTCTCGTTTTCTACTGTTTTTGGTTTCAGAAAAGTTGTTCTGGAAATATTCTCGGAATTGGACGAGACAAAATCCGAGGGCCTTATTTTTCTTTCACGTACACAGAGTCTAAAGGAGACTTGGAGGGAGGTTGTGGAACCACCACACAATAGGGTGGTGCCCCTCCTTGGCCGCGCCACTAGGTGATGTGGGCCCCTTAGGTGCCAACGGACGATGCCCTTTCGCCTATATAAGCTCCTTCTTGGGTTAACCCTAAATATCCGAGCTTCCATCCATGAAAAGTTTTGTAACCGCCATCATTGTCAACCCTAGACCGGGAGGGTTCTGAAGCTCTCCCTGGCACCCTGCCAAGAGGGGAAATCATCACTGGAGGGCTCTACATCACCATGCCTGCTTCCGGAGTGACGCGTGAGTAGTTCATCCTTTGACTATGGGTCTATAGCAGTAGATAGATGGTTGTCTACTCATCTTTATGCCACCATGTTTAGATCTTGTGAGCTGCCTAACATGATCAAGATCATCTTTCTGTAATGCCACATGTTGTGTTTGCTGTGATCCGATGAATATTGAATGCCATGTCAAGTTGATTATCAATCTATCATGTTTATGTTATTTATGATCTTGCATGCTCTCCGTTACTAGTAGATGCTCTATCCAAGTTGATGCTTGTAACTCCAAGAGGGAGTATTTATGCTCGACAGTGGGTTTATGCCTCCTTTTCATATGTGCTCGAGTGACAGAAACGTGGCGGATGGGGAATGTGTTGTTGCCATTGGGGAGAAAACAACAATGCTTTCACTTTTTACATTACGCACTTTACTTAAGACAATAATTTTTTGCTTGCAACTTAATACCCGAAGTATGATTGGATTACGTACTGAGGGTGGAATATTAGTCATAGATGTAGTTGGATAACGGTTTATGAATTATGTTGCAATGCCATCATGAATCTCATAGTAATCATCATGTTTGCATATGCACTACGGTGCAACCTTTATATATGTCAACTGCCCAGCTGTAATTTGTTTACCCAACATGTTATCTGTCTGTTTTGGAGAGACACCACTAGTGAACTGTGGACCTCAGTCCATTCTTTTACACTGATAATACAACAACTGCAAACATTGTTTTACTTTCATTTACTGCAATGATTGTTCTCTTTTCATTCACTGCAAACAAGTATTGTTTTCCACATTATACATCTAATCCTGTGTGTTAGAAAAACCGGCAAGATTGACAACCTCACTGTTTCGTTGGGGGCAAAGTATCTGGGTTGTGTTGTGTGCGGATTCCATGTTGCTGCTGAGCCCGGTAGTGCGCCCTGCCAACATATGATGTCATCAACCTTCAGAAGTAATTTCTTTCTCCTACTGGTCCGATTAAACCTTGATTTCTTACTGAGGGAAAACTTGTTGTTTTACTTTTCATACTTTCCTCTTGGGGTCTGTCAACGAACGTGTGTTCTCACGTCATGAGTTATCATGACTGTATTCTAACGATCGCGGTCCCGTTGTTGGTTATTGTTCGGTCAGTTCCCGAACATGTTTGTGTGTTATTGAGCCTTTAAGGTTCACACGCTTAAATCGTGCCAACCTTTTATTGAGAGATAAAATATGTTGTTATTGGGTGAATTCTCGATGTCGTTACGATATCACAAAAATAAGTCAAGTGTCAATCAGAGTGATTTCGGGGAAGTTACTATAAGAGATAAATTATGCCGGTCTTAGGGAGAATTTATATGAGAGATAACAAAGGATATGAAATGTCCCGGGGTGTTATAAATGTGTTTCTAATATTGTTAGATAATATCGATAATTTTATCTATAGGGGTCAAGTAGTTCTAGAGGTGTTTCGGGGACTTCCCAAATAAGGAGTAAGTGTCGAGAGGGGGTAGATTTCCCCTAATGGCCTAACCCTATTTTAGGGGGATGTCGGGTGGGCCCCACTAGGTTCACAAGTTGGTCATCATCCCGGTATTTTTCTAGATTCTATCGGATAGAACATAAAAAGAGGGGAAAATAAAAAGGAAGGGAGAGGAGAGGTGGAAGAGGACTCCACCTTCCCAATCCTAGTGGAGCTAGGAGGAGGGTGTGGCCACCTCTTGGTGGTGAGACACCACCTCTAAGTCCATTTAGGACTCCTCCCCTCCCTCTTTGGCAAGTCTCTCCTCCCTCCCACTATATAAATCACCCCAAGACTCATAGAAAAACACATAGTTGGCTCTCAAGCCTCTCTCTCTCTCTCTCTCTCTAGTAGAATGAGAGGATCTAATTAGAGATCCTCTAATTGAATTAGACCAGAAAGATCATGTGTTACCTTTAAAAATTTCAAAATTACTCATATTTTGTGTTCCTGTTTTAGCTCATGAGGACGTGAGTAGAGAATCTTTATCTCACTTGATGATTGGATTTCACACCCTGGACAAGTGGCTTCATCCGCTTATCCAATTGATAGAAGAGCTGGCAGCGGGGTGCCCAACCCCAAATTAAACAAACAAATTATTTTCACTATTTTGCCCCTGATTTATCAGTCAAAGCATAATTGTGTAAACAAAAGAGAAAGAGGGATGACCTTCTACCCAGTTGCGTCCTTCAATGGGAGCCACTCTTGTGAAGTCTAGTTGGCTTGTGACGTACTGTATTTTTTGTTTACCATTCGTTGACATAAGCATACACTTCTCTAAAAACTAGACACTCATCCACGTTATGTGATTGTTGGCAGGCACCCGAGGATTCGGTTAGCCATGGTTTGTGTAAGATGGTTGGGAGTAGTGTCAAACATTGTATACCTCTGTTTAATAAAATAAAAAGCTCTAGCACATGACTGATCCATGCTTCCCTCTGCGAAGGTCCTTTATTTTACTTTTATGTTAAGTCTCCTTGTTCTAACTTTATGCACAGTTGAGAGAGCGTAGTTGCCATTCTGAGTTTAATTTGCATTTGTCCCAGAAACATTATTAATTGCTTCATGATGGGTCATTACTTGCTCTCAAATCATTTGTTGTAGTCTTCCTCTTAAACTTTGAAGGTGTCCTGTCATTTATGTTTTTCCCCACTCTTAAGGACAAGCAAAATATCACTTTGCTATGCTTTCTCTATACATGAAACAAACGTATAACTTTCAATGCATTGTTATTCATGATCTTTTATTTGTGTTGCTTCTCATGATGTAAAGTGATTGCTATGTTTTATTGCTAGAATTATATATATCATGTTTGTGTTTAAAGTATTATGATCTCAGCTTACATATGCTTTTTCAATATTGATGATCAAGTTTATGTTGCTAGCATGTCACCTTAGAAATTATGTGTTTTTATCGTTTACCTACTCGAGGACGAGCAGGAACTAAGCTTGGGGATGTTGATACGTCATAAACGTATCCTTAATTTCTGATGTTTCATGTTGTTTTCATGTTATTTGCTACATGTTTTCTCTACACTTTATGCCATCTTTATCGATTTTCGGGACTAACCTATTGACAAGATGCCACAGAGCCAGTTCCATGTTTTCTGCTGTTTTTAGTTTCAGAAAATTTGTTCTGGAAATATTCTCGGAGTTGGAAAATTCGAAGCCCGGAAGTCTTAGAACCCCGATGGTTCCATGGAGTCCTGAAGAGGCCCGAAGGGGGCACACCATAGAGTTGCGCCCCCGGCCGCGCCGTGGTGTGGTGTGGGCCCCCCGGGCATCCACCGCCATCGCTCTTTCTCCTATTTAATCTCCCCAATACGTGAACCCTAAATATATACCACTTTTTCCCGAGAAACACCAGAGGCCGCCGTCATCGTCAACCCGATACCGGGAGGGTTCTGGACCTCTCCTCGGCACCCTGCCGGGAGGGAAATTCATCACTGGAGGGGTCTACACCACCATGCCCGCCTCCGGAGTTATGCATGAGTAGTTGATCCCTGGACTACGGGTCCATATCATTAGCTAGATGGTTGTCCTCTCCACTTTATGCATCATGTTTAGATCTCGTGAGCTGCCTCACATGGTCGAGATCATGTTATTGTAATGCTACATGTTGTGTTTGCTGTGATCCGATGAATGTTGAATGCTATGTCTTATGATTATCAATCTATCATATTATCTTCATGCAGATGTTATTTATGATCTTGCATGTTATCCGTTATTAGTAGGTGCTATGACCAAGTAGATGCTAGTGACTCAAAGAGGGAGTATTTATGCTCTATAGTGGGTTCATGCCTCCTTTGCATTTGTTCTCGAGTGGCAGAAACGTGACAAATGGAGGATGTGTTGTTGCCATTAGGGAGAAAACAACGATGTTTACTTCATTTACATTGTTTACATTACACACTTTGCTTACTGCGATTATCTGTTGCTTACAACTTAATACCCAACGTTTGTTCGGATGATATTCAGATGGTGGATTATTAGTCATAGACGCAGTTGGAGGACGGTCTATGTATTTTGTTGTAATGCCCGTATGAATTACATAGTGATCTTTATGTCTTGCATATGCACTATGGTGCATCCTTTATTTCTATCAATTGCCCAGCTATAATTTGTTCACCATACATGTTATTATTTTCTATGGAGAGACACCACTAGTGAACTGTGGACCCCGGTCCATTTTCTCATACTGATAATACAACCATTGCAATTACTGTTTTCACACTGTTGCTACTGTTTTCATACTGTTCTCATACTGTTTTCCACACCATGCGTTTAACCTCTTTGTGTTCAGTAAAACCGGTGAGATTGACAACCTCACTGCTTCGTTGGGGCAAAGTGATTTGATTGTGTTATGTAGGTTCCACGTTGCTCCTGAACCGGTAGTGCGCCCTACCATCTCAGCTGCATCAACCTTCTGAAGTTACCATTTCCTCCTACTGGTTGATTAAACCTTGGTTTCTTTCTGAGAAAAAACTGTTGATGTGCTCATCATACCTTCCTTTTGGGGTCTCCCAACGAGTGCGAGATCTACACCATCAGTGAGTCATGATCCCGATCCTCGTACGTATGGGCGTGCCTCGTTATCTGCATAGTGATCTCGACGGACTACCTAGGGCAATTTTTTTAATTTCTGGAGCATAGACCAGCCGTTGTATCAGAGTGTACTATGCATAGATACGATTGGATCTAGATCATAATTTTGTGCGGGTACTGCATAAGCTTGTGCAAGTATATTAGAAAGCTCTCTAATATTCAGTTTGTTTTTGTTGCTTCCCAATAAGTAATGTTTGTTTTGTTTTTGGCGGCATGGTATGACTTGTTACAAACTTATGGCAATCCTACAATGCTCGAGTTGCCCCTGGCATATCTTGTTTGATCTGAAGAAGTGCTTCAGTAGCTTTGGCTCGCACCATAGTTGGTCTCATATAACGGCATTGTGGAAGGGGCAAGTGGATTGGATCCACATGGGGGTCATGGTTATGAATAAGTTTAGATTGAGGCTCAGGAAATTTACGTAATGTCTATGTTTCAATCACCCTGCAAAGTTAATCTAGCAATGATAATTTACATACCTCGAATTGGGAAGGTGATGATGGTAGTGATCGTAGAACCTACACCCACGCTAAAACTTGCAAAAAATACGTTAGAGGCATCTAACTTGTTTTTGCAGAGTGTGCATATGGTTTGGTATAGTTATTGTGTTACTGTGTTTTGACATGATGGCCAATACCAAAGGATTGTCATTGTTTGACATCGACAATCAGACGCTCATCGTGTAGCTCGTAGGAAGTGCATGATAGGATAAAGTGGTCGTTTCTCCATCATGCAAAAACTTGAAGCGATTTTCACTGCAGCGGAATTTCCTCGGATTTTCTGCTATGGTGAGAATAAAGGAGATGGAGGATCCTCGTTGGAGATGCATCAAGAAATCCCCGAAGAACAAAGTCTATACCGAATCACACGAATTTATAAATTTCTTGTGATGTTTACCCTTTGCCGTTTGCACCTTGATTGCGCATTAGTCGTTTATTAGGGTGATTCCTCACATAAAATATCAACGTTGTTCATGTTCTCCCATCCTGTAGCAACCGTCATAATATATTTGGGTTTGCGTCCATCACTTGTATCCAAGGGTCAACGCATTCTTATCGTCTGCGGGCGTGTATGGATTGATGACTTGTACCCAGTGACCAGTCCGTACAGGCGGTATCAGATGGTTGTCTTGACGTTCAGGCATACCAAGTTATGAGTTCAAAACACAATCATAGAAAGATGAGCGAGAATCACATTGTGTGATTCACATGGTGCCCTACCCTTTAAGTTATGATTGGTTGAGATGTATCTATCCCTCTTGTCATAATTTATTGTAATCTTGTTTCACTGAAAGTTGATTATGAGGAATATCAGTTTATGTGGGAGCATATCTTAATTTCAATTTTATTTAATTAAGTAATGAAATTAATTTTGAACTATAGAGTCTAAATAAACTTGTTTATTGCACAAATGGATCACTTTGTTTGATATCAATTAATCTGATTATGAGTCGTGAGCCTTTGTCTACAAATGGAAACAATTTTGGGGAATAGTTTCTTTTTCCATAGGTTCCTGCAATGCATTATTCTCTTCCTTTGGAGGAGAGATTACATTAGGATATAAACTAAGAAATTTAACAATATAGCCGTTGTGCTCATAATCATCATGAAAATTAAGTATAACACAAATTTCAGATTTGTAAGAAGCATCATTTTTATTTTTAAGCAAAGAATTAATTTCAATATCACCCATCCAAGCAATAAAAAATTTCAATTTGTTCCTCATCATAAAAATCATAGTTTCCCAAAACATAAGAGGATATAATTTTATTATCATTACAAGCACATTGGAAAGGAAGTTATCTAAATTCCACATAGCAGCAAGATTTATCATGTCAATAAGATATATCATACATAGAGCATAAGTCTCTAGCATAAGTATCCAATTTATTTTGAAGTATCCGTAAGTGTTTCCCTTTTGAGACGGTCGGTATTTCTTGTAATATTTGTTGTTGTAGATGTTATGGACCGCTCAGGATGTGGTGGAGGTGTGGCACGATCACATGTGGTATTCATGGGAGCGTGATCCAAACCTCTCATCGGAGTCACCGATCCACTAATTGCTGAAGCTATGACGCTACAAGGAGTAATATTTGCTCAACCGAGGGGTTTCTCGCATGTGGCGATGAGGTCGTTAATCTTTGTAATTCTCGTTGGGATTCAAGGTCGATAGTGGCGTCTATCTTAGATGATGTTGGGGAGATTTTCTGCTAGCTTCATTTCCCTTCAGAGTGTTGGCTTTGTAATCCCATATCTAAATTCAAGCTTGCCGAGATTGATGGCAAAAAACCCTAAATATTTGGGCTCAATATTAAGTACATCACTTTATCCTAAGTGGCATGTTCCCGTGTGAAGACGGGAAAAGGTCGACATTCGGCCCGAAACTGTTTTCTTACCTTTCCGCCCGTTTCCCTGTTTGTGCAATCCTCGACTGAGAAGCGCACCAGGTAGCGGCCGCCATCAGCCCCCTCTTCCTCCGGCTTGCCACGACGTCGTCGCCTCCTGAACCGCCTCCCTTCATCCATGTTGCTCTCCTTCCTCGTCGCGGCTCTCACCGGTGCCCGTGTTCAATCTATAGGTACCTTCCCTCTTTGGTTCAAAAACTTATGCAACTAGTTAAGGGGGGGCAGACGGACATTTTGATTAATGGTACAGTGGGACCATTTTTTCGGAATAAGAGGGGGGTCCGTCAAGGGGACCCCCTCTCCCCCATTCTCTTCGACTTTGTTGTCGAGGCTCTCGACCTTATTCTCTCTAGGGCAAGAGAGGCAGGTCATATAAGTGGGGTAGTTCCCCACCTTATTCCGAAGGGGGTCACTCATCTGCAATATGCTGATGACACTCTGATCCTCAGCCAAAATACCCCTTTGGGGATTAGTAACCTTAAATTTCTCCTTATCTGTTTTGAGATGCTTTCGGGCATGAAAATTAACTATCACAAGAGTGAAGTGATAGTTATGGGGGGGCCTTAGGTGAGCAAGCCAGTGTGGCGAATCGCCTTAATTGTAAAGAAGGGGCCTTCCCCTTCACTTTCCTAGGTTTTACTATTGCGGACCGTAAGTTGACCATCCCAGACCTCGAGCATGTGGTGGCTAAGGTGGGCTTTAGGGTGGAACCTTGGCAGGGTAAGTTCATGTCCTCGGCGGCTAGACTGACGCTGGTAGATGCTTGCCTTTCCAACCTGCCCATCTATACGATGGGCCTCTTTCTTCTTCCTGACGGAATTCATGCGGGCTTCGATAAGCATAGAGGCATATTCTTTTGGGAAGGGAAAGGTAATAAGCGCAAATATCACTTGGTTAGTTGGACAGAGATTTGTAAACCAAGAGACCAGGGTGGTCTTGGGGTGTCCAATACCAAGCTTCTGAACAAGGCCCTTATGGCCAAGTGGATTTGGTGCTTGTTCTCGGAGGACTCAGAGCAGTGTCTTTGGGATAGACTCATTAGAGCTAAGTACCCAGGAGTTGTCGATCTGTTCGGGTCCAATCCGGCGGGTGGTTCCCAGTTTTGGCACAGTTTACATAAAGTCAGAGACGCGTTTAAGTTAGGCGCAAGATTTCTGCTTGGGGATGGTAGGTCGATCAGGTTTTGGACGGATCTTTGGTTGGGTGAAGCCCCGCTTAGTCACAGATACCCGGACCTTTTCGCCATCTCGAACTTTCCGGACGCTCGGATTGCCAATCTGTATAATACGGGCTGGATGATCAACTTCCGTAGGTGTTTTGGCCCTGCTGAGCTTAGGCAATGGCAGTCGCTTTTGCGTGAGATTGAGGAGGTTAGACCTGGGATGACCAAGGACAGAGTGTCCTGGACCCTGGGGCCTTCCGGTGTGTTCTCTACGAACTCACTGTATAGGAAACTAGTTCAAGGGGAGGTCCTCGAGGATTTTGCTAACATTTGGAAGGTGGATGCGCCGCTTAAAGTTCGTATCTTTATGTGGCAGTTACTGAGAGGCAGGCTGCTGTCCAATGATCAGATTGCTCTCAGGGCATGGGCCATCAAATGGGCAGTGTGCCTTGTGTGGTGACCCGGAAGATGCCAACCACATCTTTTTTGGGTGCGCTCTCGCTCAATTTTTGTGGAGTGTCTTTAGGGAGGGCCTAGGGGTGCTGTGGAACCCTTCCTCCTTTCAGGATTTGATTCAGATTCTCTCTGGGTTTTCAGGAAAGAGACTTAGAGTTCTTAGAGTGTTGGTGGCAGCGAGCTGCTGGTCTCTGTGGCTTATTCGCAATAAGTTTACTATCGAGGCAATGTTCCCACGGCAACCAGCTGACTGTATCTTTAAAACCTTGCTTTTCTTGCAGCAATGGCGACCCCTACTAAAGGTAGACTTGCGGGAGCAGCTGGACGTCCTAGTGTGCATCCTTAGAAGCCTCTTCGCCATGACGTCTTCGCCTGCATCGCGAGCGCAAGCAGCTGGCTGAGTGCCTTGTCTGCTTCGGATGTGTGCCTTTACAATTCTGTGTTGTTAGCTTCTCCCATTTGTGGTGTTGCTCTTTGTTAAACTTTATGTTGGGTTGCTGGATGGTGTCTTCCCCAGCGGTGCGTTGTAAGAACTATGTTCCCCTGCCAGTCCTTTGGCTTTATTAATTTAAAGTCGGGCACGAGGTGCCTTCCGTCTAAAGAGGGTGACAAGAAGCCGACCCGCCGTCCGGCGGAGGTACGCCACCACCGGCCGCCGGCTTCCCTCCTTATCTTTCCTGCCAACTGGACCCAGGTATCCAATGAGATCCCCTCGCCCTCCATCTCGCCCTGTTGATTTCCACTACAGCCGCCATGTCACGCGACCGTCGGCCTAATCGGCTAGGACGACAACACTGGAGCGATGAGTGTATCATACGAGCAACCAGAGTGCATTTTTTTTTACTGAAGTAAGCGAGAAATTGTTGGATTAATAAGAGCATATCCAACAGTAGCGCACTAGTGTCGTGCTATTTTTTTTTACATCGCCGAAATAGCGGTTTTCCGCACGCGGTAAAATGCAGCGCGTGAATTCTCGGCTTTACCACGCAAGTGCGCCACAAACAGGTTTCAGCACGCCAACGGATGAAAATGAGATCGAACAAACAAAATAAAATAGAATGAAAATAACTTTATATTAGTTCATAGGCCACTAGAGAGTTCTGAAAAAGAAAATGGAGGAAATAAAACCACGTGAAGTCACGATCTACTCCTCCTCCAAGGTGGTGTACTCTGAATCCGTGCAGATGTCGCCCCACCTCAGATCATCGTCCTCCCGGGTGTTGTTTGGATTGTCATATTCGACCACGGTTGCGGCTACCGGCGCCCGTTTCTCCACCCGGCGCCCCCCGCTCACGGTGCCGCTCCGCCCAGTAGGCCTTATCACAGGCGACATCCTCGGGAAGCGTTGGCGCGAGGACTCAATCGCACGCTTGTCCTCCGCAGCGATAAGGAGATGGCTCTCCCGTTCACAGTGGAGGCGGCGATCCTCGGCTGTGGTGAGGCACGGGGCAGGGGTGAGCTCCTGCTCCCGCTGCGCGTTGCGTGCGCCCTGGAAGTCACTTGGCAGCACGGGAGCCCGAGCTGCCACGCCAAGCGCGAGCCGGTTTTCGCCGTTGTGGATTTCCGCATAGAGCGTGCCAATGGGCCGCGCCTGCATGCCACGGTAGCCGGAGCTGCTCCAGCGGCGCCGAGGTATCATGGTGCAGGTGGTGAGAAGAGACGGCAACGTGGGGAACGGACGTGTGAGCGGGAGCGCGCGAGGGAGGGGAAGCGGTTGCGTGTGTGGCGTTTTCCTAGTGCGCTAGAAGCGGCGCGGGTTAAATACCATGTGCTCTTTGGCAAGCGCGCGGGAAAGATATTGCCGCGTGCGCGTTTTTCCGTGTCTACTGGAGAGAGCGCGAAGCTCCACGACGCAAAATTTTAGCGGTTTTCCCGCGCGCGTTATTACGCTGTGTCTATTCAAGATGCTCTAAGAAAAAATGTTAGAGCATCTCCACTCGTGCCCCCCAAAACCCCTCCAAAGTCCTATGCCTATGGGCATCCCTAGGCAAAAACCATTGCCCACTCGTGCACCCCAAAGGTCACTTTCCTCCGGATGCCCCATTTTTCTTTCGGGGCAACGGTGCCAACCCCAATTTGTGGGGGTGTGTGTTGGGGCACTCGGAGCCTGGACGAAACATATCTCGCCCAACTCAATCAGCGGCCTCCACACGCCCTCTCTTCTTTCTCTCCCCCTACCTATCACACTTCCCTACCTACCGCACACGCGATGGGCTGTCACGATTCTCCACGCCCTCCTCTTCCCTAGAGAGGTTGCGCTGCTAGGAGTTCACTCGATTAGCCGGCATGCCCATACGCCTCCAGCACCGCCACGGGGACGGGGACACAGAGGCTAGGAGGTCACCGCCAGCCCGACGTGCTCGCTTCGTATTAGAGGCCGCCACCCGTCGTGCTTGCTCTATCCTGTCCTGGAGGCCGTCAGCCCGACGAGCTCGCTCCATCGGGGAGAATGACCTGAAGCAAAGCGAGGCCAGCGAGTGAGGGAAGCATGCCGAAGAGCTTGTTGGGGAAGACCTCGAGGCACGTGAGCTCTGAACCTCGGGCGCCAGCGTCCCCGTTGAGCCTTTGGCTCCGACCTGGATGTTGGTGACGCGGATGTGGGAGTTGCAGCCCACCCCAGGCTACGACGAGTAGGGGTCGACGGGTCCACCTCGGACCACGAAAAGCAGGGACCGACAGTGTCCCTAAAACATCTCCAACGTACCTATAATTTCTGATGTTCTGTGTTGTTATTATGCCAATTGATACATGTTTTGTATACATACTTTATATCATTTTTATGGATTTTCTAGGACTAACCTATTGAAAAGATGCCACAGTGCCAGTTCATGTTTTCTGCTGGTTTTGGTTTCAAAAAAGTTGTCTGGAAATATTCTTGGAATTGGACGAAACAAAATCCTAGGATCCTATTTTTCTGTTACATACACGGAGTCCGAAGGAGATCCGTAAGGGGGCACCGAGGTGTCCATACCATAGGGTGGCGCGCCCCTGGTCGCGCCACCACATGGTGTGGGCCCCTCGGACGCCCACCGATATCGCCCTTTCGCCTATATATTGCTCCGAACGCAAAAACTCTAAATCAATCAGCCTCCATCCACAAAAAGTTCCGTAGCTCTGCCACCATCGAAGACAAGTTTTGGGAGACATAAATCTCTGTTCCGGCATCCTGCCGGGATGGGAAATTTCTCCCAAAGCCATCTCCATCGACTCCACCGCCATCTTCATCGCAGTTGCTGACTCCCATGATGAGGAGGGAGTAGTTCTCCCCCGAGGCTGACGGCTCTACCGGTAGCTATGTGGTTCATCTCTCTCCCATGGTGTGATCTTTATGTGATTATGAGCTTTGTAATATAGTTGAATAAGTAGATGTTACTCTTCATCTATTATGACACTCAGGTGGTTTTATTAATGTGAACTCTAGAGACATGTAACATCCCAAGTAAGAAAATCTCCCCCTAGAATGTTTTGTTTCTTGTTTTATTATTGCTTTGCATCATGTCATCATATGCATTTGATTTTTGTTTGCATTGTTTTGCATTTGATTTCAATTGTTTCCATTTGTTTACTTATGAATTCCAAACAAAAATTCAAACCTTTGTGCATACTTGTTATGTTACATGTTTCAAATAACAACTACAAAATAAACAAACAAATTGTTCCACTAAAAATTGGAATCAAAATCTTTAATTTGGCTTAAGTCTCATTTATTTTCTTTTTATACCTCAATTGCTCAACTCATTTAATTTATTTCCAAACAATACCATCAATTAAATAATTGGAAAACAAAGGTTTATTTTAATGTGTGGTTACAAAAATGAATCATTAAAAATTTGTCCTAAAAATTTTGCTAACCCTAGAATCATTTGTCTCTCTCTTTTCCCAAATCTGAAAAAAATAAAATAATAAAAGGAAGAGAATAAAAAAAAAGGGAGAGGGGGCAAAAGGATACAGCCCACTTGGGCCAGCCCAAGTGCCCTTAGGCCCATACCCCCTCACGGATCGTCTCCTACCTCCGTACGGTACGGAGGGCCATCCATGGTGGCCACGTACGCATACAGAGGAGAGAACGGTGATCGATGCCCCCCTCCTCCTCTATAACTGCTCGAGTTCTCCTCCTAACCCTAATCCCCTCTCCTCCCTCGCGCCGCTCTCCTCTTTCTCTCCCCCTGTTCCTCCTTTCTCTGTACCGAGCTCCACCACCGAAGCTCCTCCACCGCCGCCTTCTTCTCCGGCGAATCGCCGCCGCCCTGGTGCCCGCCCGGCCGCGCTAGGGCCGGGAATGGAAAGGGGCCGCCGCCCTCTACCTCGCCGTGCCCTCCATCTCCCTCGACAACCGTCGGAGCGCCGCCGCCATCCGTTGTTCGCCGCCCGTCGCCACCGACTGCAGGCGTCCGCCTCCCTCCGTCGCTCATCGAGGTGAGCCCTCGTCGCCTCCCTTCCTCCCCGTTCGCCTCCTCCTCTCCGGCCCAGCTCGCTGCGGCCGCTCGCCGGCCCGAGCCCCCGCACAGCAACCGTCCCACCGGCCACCGCGCGCCAGCACCTCGAGCAGTGGCCGCCGGCCACAGTCTCTGTCGATCGCATCTGAACATGCACGCACCAAAATTCAGTTACACCTCGTAACTGAAAGATAACCCCAACCCTGCCCCTTATCTGTCACAAGTCATTCGCAGCCCAACCGGTACAGTCCCGTGCGCCCAAGGGAAAGATCACGGGATCGAATCCCAGGGGAGGCAATTGCCTCCCCAATTTTTTCCTCTGCGCGCGTGGCACTGGGCCCCGCATGTCATTGACTGCCGCGGCCAACTCACCCCTACCCGCACCAGTCAGCGCCACCGTGGCACTGGCCCACTGGCCAGCCAGTGTGGGTTCTTTTCCCCACGGTGGGAAAAGTCCTGCTGTGTTTCTTTTTTTCACAGAATGTTTTTTTTGAACCAAACAAATTGTAAAAATCATATCTTGGCCATCCTAACTCAGAATTGAACAAATAAAATATGTAATCCAATCAGAAAAGTATATTCTACCCAACTATGAATTTTGTTTCCTGTTTTGAATTTTCAAAATGCAATTCAAATTTGAATTCAAATAATTCTATTGCAAATTGCTAAAATCCATAACTAATTCATTATTAATCCAAATCATACAAATAAAATATGTTTTCCATACCATTTTGAACCACCAATTCAAATATAAATTTTGTTTCATGAATTGAATAATTAAAATTGCCTAAATAATTTAAACCTTGTTTAATTCAATTAAAATTGCTAAAATCATAACTTGCTCAAATTTAATTATTCTTGAACATGTAAAATATGTTTTCCAACCAGAAAAACATAACCTTTTCAAATAACAACTTTGTCATTTGTTATGAGCAACTTAACTTGATGAAAACAACAACTATTTGTGTGACACCATTAAGAACCAAAATGCTTAACTTGTTAAATCAATTCCTTAACTTGTTATTTCCCATTTTCAATTGCATCTAATATTGTTACCTATTCGTTTTCATCATGCATGCATCATGTTAAACCACTTACACTTGTTAATCAATTGTAGATCATTGCTTCAACCTCAACCATTTGTATCCATATGCAATCCACATTGCATATGGGTCCAATTAAATTGTGTTCTCCTGTCAAGTAGTTTATTTTGATGCATCTATTAATTTGGCATGCATCATCCCACGATTGTGCATCACATCCTGTTATTGATTGTTCGTCTCTTTCGATTGGGTGTTTGCTTCTTCTCGTTTTAGACGACGACGCTGAGCCCGACGATCCTTACGGTACCCCTTCTAAGGATTTTTTGCTCAGTACCAGGCTACTGGGTTTGCAGGCAAGTTATCACTCACAGGAATCATCGAGGTCCCTTCCACACTTGTTGTCGATACTATCCTTCTGTCTATTATTGCTAGCCCTATGTATCGTTGCTTGTTCTCCGAACCTATCACATGATACCCTGAACCAATGATATTGCATCACCTCCATACCTACAGCCATTGCTTGTGCTTGTTCTCATCTAGCATGCTTAGGGTTGCTTTTGCTCGAGTCTGTTGTCGGTTACTTCTTTTACTATTATTATTGTACCGGGGGCTCGAATTTAATCAATCAATCCTGTTAATTGCTAATGGTAATAATAATTTGATGATAAGGCACCGGCAGGAGGCCCTAAGTGGTTTTGAGGCTTGCTAGTGTCGACCCTAATAGGAAAAGGGTCTTGTCTACTGATCCATGATGAGCGTGCTCACCGCATCCGGGTGGTAGTATGGGACCCCCCTCGACTTAGACTTGATCTGCAGTTTGTCCGAAGAGCCACACTTAGTTCGGGTGTTCCATTTGCTCCTTGCATAATGGGAGGTACCCCCATTGGTTACTGGTGATGATGATGATGCATATAGGGCGAGGCCTGTGGTGCCGGGGGGTGTGGTTTTCACCCTTGCGCTTAGGTTAGGCGGACTGGCCGGGACCTTATAGCTCCGTGGCTCCTAGGATGGATTGTAGAGATGGTTTGGGTCGTGTCAAGTCCACCTAAGTTTTAGTTGGTGGCTTGAGTGTGTACGGGTACTGGAGCACACCCTGCAGGGATAAATCTTCTCGAGAAGCCGTGTTTTCCGCGGTTATGGATTACTTGGTGAAAGTACTGGCTAACAAGTACTCAGGACAACTTAAACATAATGATCAACCATGTATCACCCAATGCTAAATAACTTGACTAGTAATAGGTTATTCACACAATAACTTGACTCATCTTTAATACAACGGTGTGAGTTATCCTCGGATTGCTTCTTCGGATAAGGGGCGAGATCCAGGATGGGTTTGTTTGAAGTTATCTTTCAGTTGGTTACAATCCTCGATCTTATCTTCTTCTGTTAGCCGGAACTTGTAGTATTTTCTGTAGTTGGTTAGAGCAGCCCGCTGCAGCTTTTATAACACCTATCTCTTCCGTTGATCCCAAGCATCAATGCTTGTGTTGACGGGTAACTCTTTGATGAAGTGTGAGTCTTGCTTGCCAGTACTTGGATGTACTGACCCCGTTGGGGCTGTGGTTTACGCAGACTACGGCTACGGCTACGATGATCACCAGGATGGCTACTTCGTGGAGTTCGACGAGGCTGCAGACGAGTAGATAGCGGACCCGGGCAGGATCCGACGACTTCGTGGATGGGCTCCGTTTTCCTTTCATTGCCGGCCTCTTAGGCCTATTTGGATTTGTCTGTACTCAGACCTGTTGAATGCTTCCGCTGCTATGTAATGATGCTATGTTGGGACATGTGTCCTCTGTATGAGTGTATTTGCTATTCGCTGCCTTAGTGAAGGCTATTTGCAATCTTATTTCAATCTTTTGTGTCTTAGATATATGTTGTGGTATCATTCCGTTTAACGCTGTTGACGTACCATGTGTGATTGGTATGAAGTACGTCGACAGTAGTGCCTATGGTCTCTAGTGGATAGTTTACATCGACGGTGGAATAGCAGGGCTTGTGTTGTCGCGCATAAGCGCAGGCCTACCAGGAAGCTGGGACGTGGGAGCAGTTATGCCCCATAATCCAAGCATCTGCTATCCAGTTCGGCCCGATGAGTATCCCCTAGAAACCAGGGTGCGACAAATGGTACCAGAGCCTGTCTGCCTGTAGGATCCCTTTTTACTGGTCGCAGTTGAGTCTAGAAACTATTTTGTAGCTATATAGGAAAAATGAAACGTGAGAGTAGGAATTCTGCCATTTTATTTCTTTCCCCACCCACCCTCCCTTTTCTGGTAAGGAAGTGCAACGTTGTTTTCTCTTCTCACCTAAACTTTCAAGTTAGGATTTCGCGTGTTCTGGGTTCTTCTGTAGTACCTTAGGAGTTTTGGTCACGAGTTTCCCGATGTTGCTTCAATATCATGTTTCTCTCAAGAACCTTTCGTCCATTGATGTATCCATTCCTAGCTATGTTTAGTTATCCTTTCGTACTCAAACCATTTATGGTGAAAGTTGAGGGTAGTATATGTTTGATCCATGCTACCTTCTTACCGTCTGAAGTAATCCTTTTAAGCACTTATATTGGATTTTGTTATCCGGTTAGTGTGTTAACCTTGGTATCCTCTTCAGGATGGAAAGGGGTGACGAAGAACCCACACTGCCACCTGAGATGGGGAAAGTGCTGTCTCAGATGACGCAAGTTATAAAGCAGATGCAGCAGAACCAAGACCTTGGGAGTAATGGCAACACCCGGGTGTCTATTCGGGAGTTCCTTGAGCTCAACCCGCGCACGTTTGATAACTCCTCCGAGCCATTGGATGCTGATGACTGGCTCCGTGAAATGAACCGTACTCTTATGGTAGCTCATGTGGCTGACGAGGACCGTGTTCCTTACGTGACCTACCTTCTCCGTGGACGATCTATGTCTTGGTGGGAGAATTTCCAAGAAATGAGAGGTCCTAGTGTGGCAATCACATGGGAGGATTTCAAGCAAGCCTTCGTGCGCCATCACATTCCTGATGGGATCATGGAGAAAATGCGTGAGGAATTCTATTCTTTCACACAAGGCAGTTTGGACGTTCTCGAATACCAAAGAGAGTTCAATCGTCTGGCTCGCTACGCCGGAGATGAAATCTCCACGGAAGCGAGAAAGATGGCAAAGTTCCGTAGGGGTCTCAACCCGGAACTCAAGTACGCTCTCACCAACGTCAAGGCCAAGAATTTTGAGGACCTCGTCAACATCGCTCTAAATGAAGAGCATGGGCGCAAGTTGGTTGAGGAATCTCGTAAGCACTCTCGTGAACAGGCTAATCTTTCAAAAGCTATCATGCCTCCACAAAAACGAAGAGTTTGGGTTCCATATACCACTCCAACACCGCCCATCTACTTGCCAAGCCCGGCAGGAATTCTTCCCCGCCCTCCCACCCCAGTGGTATCTTTAGGAGGTGCTCCATCTCAGCCAAGACCAACAGCTCCTCGTTCTGCTGTTACATGCTACAAGTGTGGACAGCCGGGCCACTATTCCGATAAGTGTCCGCAAAGGCACCTCTTTCCACCTCCACCTCGCCTCAGGTCGACCCCGACAAGAATACGTGGTCCTCCGTTGGGCAGCTACAACAACAACGAGCTTGGCGTGAGAACCGTTAAGGTGAACCATGTCAAGGCCCAGGGAGCAGAAGAATCTCCAGAGGTTGTAATGGGCACACTTCTTGTGGACTCGTTTCGTGCTAAAGTCTTGTTCGATTCTGGTGCTTCACACTCTTTCATCTCTCAATGCTTTGCAAACAACATTGGAATCAACTTCGAACAGTTGTCTATCCCTCTCCTAGTGAAATCACCGGGATCTAGCTGGCAAAGCAATAAAGTTAGCCAGAACATCGAGATCACAATTGGAAACCTTCCATTCCAGGCATCTCTGATAGCTCTCCACTCTTCAGATATTGATTTCATTCTCGGGATGGATTGGTTGGTAGCCAACAAAGCAGTCATTTATTGTCCTGCTAAGTCTGTCAAAATCACACACCCTTCTGGCCAGATAGTCTACTTCCATGCTGAAAATCCAGTTGCTCAACTCTACACTCTCAATGCAAATCCTCTACCATCTATTGAAACTATTCCGGTGGTTTGTGAATTCCCTGATGTCTTTCCAGAAGAGTTGCCAGGAATGCCTCCTGACAGAGCAGTTGAGTTCGTGATCGAACTTGAACCAGGCACTGCTCCAATCTCTAAGCATCCATACAAGATAGCTCCTCCTGAACTGAAGTTGTTGAAGGAGCAAATCGATATGTACATGGAAAAAGGTTACATTCAACCTAGTTCCTCCGCTTGGGGTTGCCCAACTCTGTTCGTTGCCAAGAAGGACCAAACGAAGAGACTCGTGGTTGACTATCGTCCTCTCAACGAGAAAACAATCAAGAACAAATATCCAATTCCTCGTATCGATGATCTTTTTGATCAATTTGCTGGAGCCTCAATATTCTCAAAGTTGGATTTGAGGATGGGTTACCATCAGATAAAGATCAGAAAGGAAGATATTCCAAAAACAGCCTTCACCACTCGGTACGGTCTATATGAATACACCGTCATGTCCTTTGGTCTCACCAATGCACCGGCGACATTCTCCAGACTAATGAATTCTGTCTTTCATGAATACCTCGACAAGTTCGTTGTGGTATATCTTGATGATATTCTGGTCTACTCAAAATCCGAGGAAGAGCATGGAGAACATCTTCGTCTCACTCTAATGAAACTTCGCGAGCATCGTCTATATGCCAAGTTCTCCAAATGTGAGTTCTGGATTCCAGAAGTTGCTTATCTTGGTCATGTCATCTCTGCCAAGGGCATAGCCATTGACCCAGAAAAGGTTAAGGCAATTGTTGATTGGAAACCTCCTAAGACGGTGAAGCAAGTCAGAAGTTTTCTTGGCTTGGCTAGCTATTGCCGTCGTTTCGTCCAAAACTTCTCCAAGATTGCCAAACCCCTCACTGATCTCACAAAGAAGGACAAGAAGTTCGTTTGGTCTCCACAATGTGATGAAAGTTTCAATCTCCTCAAGACTAAACTCACTTCTACACCAGTTCTGGTTGGCCCAGATACCACCAAACCTTTCCAGATATTCTGTGATGCTTCCCTCCAAGGTCTAGGTGCAGTTCTTATGCAAGAACGTCAAGTTGTGGCTTATGCTTCACGTCAGTTGAACGCACATGAGCTCAATTATCCAACTCATGATCTAGAACTTGCAGCAGTTGTGTTTGCCCTCAAGAAATGGAGACAATACTTGTTGGGTAACAAAACTGAAATCTTTTCTGATCATAAGAGTCTGAAATACATCTTCACTCAACCAGATCTAAACCTCAGGCAAAGGAGATGGATTGAAAAGATCAAAGACTTCGATCTTACCATTTCTTACACTCCAGGCAAGGCTAATGTTATGGCCGATGCTCTCAGTCGCAAGTCGTATTGCAATAATCTCATGATCATGGAAAGCCAACCTCCACTTCATGAAGAATTCCAGAAGCTGAACCTTGGTCTTGTTCCTCAAGGTTATCTTGCAAACTTGACAGCCAGTCCAACTCTCGAGGACAAGATTCGTTCTGAGCAACTTCGTGATGCTGAGATCAAGAAGATCGCAAATAACATCAAAGCAGGCAATGTGAAGTATGAGTGCTTCTCAATTGATGACAAGGGAACTGTGTTCTTCGAAGGACGCATTGCAGTTCCTCAAATTCAAAGTCTCAAAGATGTTATTCTCAAGGAGGCTCATGAAACTCCTCTCTCCATCCACCCTGGAAGTACAAAGATGTACCAGGATCTCAAAACACTGTATTGGTGGTCTGGCATGAAACGTGAAATTGCTAAATACGTTTCTGAATGCGACGTTTGTCAACGTGTTAAGGCAGTTCATCAGAAAACAGCCGGTCTTCTCCAACCGCTGAAAATTCCTGAGTGGAAGTGGGACATGATTGAAATGGACTTCGTCACTGGTTTTCCAAAGTCCAAGAAGGGCAACGATGCAATCTTCGTTGTTATTGATCGTCTCACTAAGGTAGCTCACTTCTTTGCTGTCAAAGAAACAATATCAGCTAGCCAGTTAGCAGAGCTCTACACAACAAAGATTGTTCCTCTTCATGGTGTTCCATTGGAAATAAGCTCAGACCGTGGAAGCATATTCACTTCTCATTTCTGGAAGAGTTTTCAAGAAGCATTGGGCACCAAACTTCTGTTCAGCACAGCTTACCATCCTCAGTCTCAAGGGCAAGTCGAAAGAGTCAATCAGATTCTCGAGGATATGCTCAGAGCATGTGGTCTCTCCTTTGGCATGAAATGGGAGGAATGCCTTCCATATGCTGAATTCTCCTACAACAACAGCTTCCAGGCAAGCCTAGGCATGGCACCGTTTGAAGCACTCTATGGCCGCAGATGCAGGAGTCCAATCAATTGGTCTGGAGCTGGTGAACGTTCACTCTTAGGCCCTGACATTGTTAAGGAAGCCGAGGAGAAAGTTCGCATCATTCGTGACAATCTCAAGATTGCTCAGTCTCGTCAGAAAAGCTACTATGACAGCAAGCACAGGGATATGATTTATGCACCTGGTGACAAAGCATATCTCCGTGTAACTCCCCTCAGAGGCACTCATCGTTTTGGTGTGAAAGGAAAGCTAGCACCGAGATACATTGGTCCTTTCAACATTCTCTCAAGGCGTGCGGAAAATGCCTATCGTCTTGAACTTCCAGAAAAACTAGCCAAGGTGCACGACGTGTTTCACGTGTCACAGCTCAAGAGGTGTTTCAGAGATCCAGATCGTGCAGTTGATCATGATTCCATTGAACTGCAAGATGATCTATCTTACGAGGAGCACCCTGTTCGTATTCTCGATGAGACCGTTCGTAAGACTCGCAACAAGAGCACCAAGTTCTTGAAAGTGCAATGGTCGCATCATTCCGATAAAGAGGCAACATGGGAGACCGAAGAGGATCTTCGCAAGAAGTATCCGGACCTTTTCACTTCTCAGTAGGAATCTCGGGGCGCGATTCCTTCAAGGGGGGCGTTTTGTAACATCCCAAGTAAGAAAATCTCCCCCTAGAATGTTTTGTTTCTTGTTTTATTATTGCTTTGCATCATGTCATCATATGCATTTGATTTTTGTTTGCATTGTTTTGCATTTGATTTCAATTGTTTCCATTTGTTTTCTTATGAATTCCAAACAAAAATTCAAACCTTTGTGCATACTTGTTATGTTACATGTTTCAAATAACAACTACAAAATAAACAAACAAATTGTTCCACTAAAAATTGGAATCAAAATCTTTAATTTGGCTTAAGTCTCATTTATTTTCTTTTTATACCTCAATTGCTCAACTCATTTAATTTATTTCCAAACAATACCATCAATTAAATAATTGGAAAACAAAGGTTTATTTTAATGTGTGGTTACAAAAATGAATCATTAAAAATTTGTCCTAAAAATTTTGCTAACCCTAGAATCATTTGTCTCTCTCTTTTCCCAAATCTGAAAAAAATGAAATAATAAAAGGAAGAGAATAAAAAAAAAGGGAGAGGGGGCAAAAGGATACAGCCCACTTGGGCCAGCCCAAGTGCCCTTAGGCCCATACCCCCTCACGGATCGTCTCCTACCTCCGTACGGTACGGAGGGCCATCCATGGTGGCCACGTACGCATACAGAGGAGAGAACGGTGATCGATGCCCCCCTCCTCCTCTATAACTGCTCGAGTTCTCCTCCTAACCCTAATCCCCTCTCCTCCCTCGCGCCGCTCTCCTCTTTCTCTCCCCCTGTTCCTCCTTTCTCTGTACCGAGCTCCACCACCGAAGCTCCTCCACCGCCGCCTTCTTCTCCGGCGAATCGCCGCCGCCCTGGTGCCCGCCCGGCCGCGCTAGGGCCGGGAATGGAAAGGGGCCGCCGCCCTCTACCTCGCCGTGCCCTCCATCTCCCTCGACAACCGTCGGAGCGCCGCCGCCATCCGTTGTTCGCCGCCCGTCGCCACCGACTGCAGGCGTCCGCCTCCCTCCGTCGCTCATCGAGGTGAGCCCTCGTCGCCTCCCTTCCTCCCCGTTCGCCTCCTCCTCTCCGGCCCAGCTCACTGCGGCCGCTCGCCGGCCCGAGCCCCCGCACAGCAACCGTCCCACCGGCCACCGCGCGCCAGCACCTCGAGCAGTGGCCGCCGGCCACAGTCTCTGTCGATCGCATCTGAACATGCACGCACCAAAATTCAGTTACACCTCGTAACTGAAAGATAACCCCAACCCTGCCCCTTATCTGTCACAAGTCATTCGCAGCCCAACCGGTACAGTCCCGTGCGCCCAAGGGAAAGATCACGGGATCGAATCCCAGGGGAGGCAATTGCCTCCCCAAATTTTTCCTCTGCGCGCGTGGCACTGGGCCCCGCATGTCATTGACTGCCGCGGCCAACTCACCCCTACCCGCACCAGTCAGCGCCACCGTGGCACTGGCCCACTGGCCAGCCAGTGTGGGTTCTTTTCCCCACGGTGGGAAAAGTCGTGCTGTGTTTCTTTTTTTTCACAGAATGTTTTTTTTGAACCAAACAAATTGTAAAAATCATATCTTGGCCATCCTAACTCAGAATTGAACAAATAAAATATGTAATCCAATCAGAAAAGTATATTCTACCCAACTATGAATTTTGTTTCCTGTTTTGAATTTTCAAAATGCAATTCAAATTTGAATTCAAATAATTCTATTGCAAATTGCTAAAATCCATAACTAATTCATTATTAATCCAAATCATACAAATAAAATATGTTTTCCATACCATTTTGAACCACCAATTCAAATATAAATTTTGTTTCATGAATTGAATAATTAAAATTGCCTAAATAATTTAAACCTTGTTTAATTCAATTAAAATTGCTAAAATCATAACTTGCTCAAATTTAATTATTCTTGAACATGTAAAATATGTTTTCCAACCAGAAAAACATAACCTTTTCAAATAACAACTTTGTCATTTGTTATGAGCAACTTAACTTGATGAAAACAACAACTATTTGTGTGACACCATTAAGAACCAAAATGCTTAACTTGTTAAATCAATTCCTTAACTTGTTATTTCCCATTTTCAATTGCATCTAATATTGTTACCTATTCGTTTTCATCATGCATGCATCATGTTAAACCACTTACACTTGTTAATCAATTGTAGATCATTGCTTCAACCTCAACCATTTGTATCCATATGCAATCCACATTGCATATGGGTCCAATTAAATTGTGTTCTCTTGTCAAGTAGTTTATTTTGATGCATCTATTAATTTGGCATGCATCATCCCACGATTGTGCATCACATCCTGTTATTGATTGTTCGTCTCTTTCGATTGGGTGTTTGCTTCTTCTCGTTTTAGACGACGACGCTGAGCCCGACGATCCTTACGGTACCCCTTCTAAGGATTTTTTGCTCAGTACCAGGCTACTGGGTTTGCAGGCAAGTTATCACTCACATGAATCATCGAGTTCCCTTCCACACTTGTTGTCGATACTATCCTTCTGTCTATTATTGCTAGCCCTATGTATCGTTGCTTGTTCTCCGAACCTATCACATGATACCCTGAACCAATGATATTGCATCACCTCCATACCTACAGCCATTGCTTGTGCCTGTTCTCATCTAGCATGCTTAGGGTTGCTTTTGCTCGAGTCTGTTGTCGGTTACTTCTTTTACTATTATTATTGTACCGGGGGCTCGAATTTAATCAATCAATCCTGTTAATTGCTAATGGTAATAATAATTTGATGATAAGGCACCGGCAGGAGGCCCTAAGTGGTTTTGAGGCCTGCTAGTGTCGACCCTAATAGGAAAAGGGTCTTGTCTACTGATCCATGATGAGCGTGCTCACCGCATCCGGGTGGTAGTATGGGACCCCCCTCGACTTAGACTTGATCTGCAGTTTGTCCGAAGAGCCACACTTAGTTCGGGTGTTCCATTTGCTCCTTGCATAATGGGAGGTACCCCCATTGGTTACTGGTGATGATGATGATGCATATAGGGCGAGGCCTGTGGTGCCGGGGGGTGTGGTTTTCACCCTTGCGCTTAGGTTAGGCGGACTGGCCGGGACCTTATAGCTCCGTGGCTCCTAGGATGGATTGTAGAGATGGTTTGGGTCGTGTCAAGTCCACCTAAGTTTTAGTTGGTGGCTTGAGTGTGTACGGGTACTGGAGCACACCCTGCAGGGATAAATCTTCTCGAGAAGCCGTGTTTTCCGCGGTTATGGATTACTTGGTGAAAGTACTGGCTAACAAGTACTCAGGACAACTTAAACATAATGATCAACCATGTATCACCCAATGCTAAATAACTTGACTAGTAATAGGTTATTCACACAATAACTTGACTCATCTTTAATACAACGGTGTGAGTTATCCTCGGATTGCTTCTTCGGATAAGGGGCGAGATCCAGGATGGGTTTGTTTGAAGTTATCTTTCAGTTGGTTACAATCCTCGATCTTATCTTCTTCTGTTAGCCGGAACTTGTAGTATTTTCTGTAGTTGGTTAGAGCAGCCCGCTGCAGCTTTTATAACACCTATCTCTTCCGTTGATCCCAAGCATCAATGCTTGTGTTGACGGGTAACTCTTTGATGAAGTGTGAGTCTTGCTTGCCAGTACTTGGATGTACTGACCCCGTTGGGGCTGTGGTTTACGCAGACTACGGCTACGGCTACGATGATCACCAGGATGGCTACTTCGTGGAGTTCGACGAGGCTGCAGACGAGTAGATAGCGGACCTGGGCAGGATCCGACGACTTCGTGGATGGGCTCCGTTTTCCTTTCATTGCCGGCCTCTTAGGCCTATTTGGATTTGTCTGTACTCAGACCTGTTGAATGCTTCCGCTGCTATGTAATGATGCTATGTTGGGACATGTGTCCTCTGTATGAGTGTATTTGCTATTCGCTGCCTTAGTGAAGGCTATTTGCAATCTTATTTCAATCTTTTGTGTCTTAGAGATATGTTGTGGTATCATTCCGTTTAACGCTGTTGACGTACCATGTGTGATTGGTATGAAGTACGTCGACAGTAGTGCCTATGGTCTCTAGTGGATAGTTTACATCGACGGTGGAATAGCAGGGCTTGTGTTGTCGCGCATAAGCGCAGGCCTACCAGGAAGCTGGGACGTGGGAGCAGTTATGCCCCATAATCCAAGCATCTGCTATCCAGTTCGGCCCGATGAGTATCCCCTAGAAACCAGGGTGCGACAAGACACCTTGTCCCATGGTGTGAAGGTGACAGTGTGCGCACCGTGTGTGACTCTTAAGCTAAAGTTATGATTTGTATTGAATAACTCTATAAAATTGTGGTGTTTGTCTCGAACCAACTAGGGCTCAAGGTGACAGTGTAGGGTTACCTAGATGGGGAATGTGACTTTAAGGTGTGCTTTCATAGCCCTACACAATGAATTGGTGTTCGTTATCCAACCGGAGAGTGGTTCAGAGTAGCATAGTGAAGAGAAGATATTTATTTATTCAATTACATTATCATAGTTAAGAGTGTCCACTAGTGAAAGTATGATCCCTAGGCCTTGTTTCCAAGCATTGAAACACCGTTTACAACCAGTTCTCCTACATGTTTGCTTGCTCCGATTGTTATTTCAGTTTGTAATTACTACTTACAATCATCCATATTAATTGGATTTCACTATCTATTCGCCGAACTAGTGCACATATACAACTGACAATTGTATTAGGTGTGTTGGGTACACAAGAGACTTCTTGTCTCTTAATTGCAAGTTTGCTTGAGAGAGATATATTTGACTTCTACCTCCCTGAGTTCGATAAAACTTGGGTGATCCACTTATGGGAAACTTGTTGCTGTTCTACAAACCTCTACACTTGGAGGCCCAACACTGTCTATAATAATATAAGCGTGCGTAGACATCAAGCTCTTTTCTGGTGCTACTACCGGGGAGGTAAGGTAAAAGGTACTCACATCCTCTTGCTGGTGTGTGAGTGCTCAAAGTTATTTCCTTTAGATTCTTCAATTATATCTTTTTGTTTCTTGTTTTTATTTTTACTAGTTAGGCTTATTTTTACTTGTTCCTTATTTTTATTTTTACTAGTTAGGCTTAATGGAAAACAACAAAATATGAGAGAAATTTATAATCTTTATATTGAATGAGTACATGATGCTTTTGAAGAGAAAAAAAACTATGGAGGTTTATTTGCATGCTAGTAGCAATGTTATTAGCATGAATTCTTTGAACATCATTGTTGCTAATGCTATGGAAAATTCTAAGCTTGGGGAAGCTAGTTTTTATGAAAATGATCTTTTTAGTTCCCCACCTTTAGAGGAGAAAATTTGATGTGATGATACTTTATCTCCCATCTTATCTTATCTTATATTTACTAATTGGATGCACCATACGAGGTTCCATGTTTATTCTAGACTTTAGAAAATTACATCTGTTAGATTAAACTACGCTTTATGTCCAACTGTCTGATGGGCCGCGACACTCAATGGGTTTCCTCCGCCCGCATAACTCCTCACTTTCCATCTCTCTTTGCGTTCTCATTGATCACGAGTTCGATCCTGCAGCCGCCGCACCTCAACTACTCATTGCTTTATTTTATTTGTGTTATGCAGTTTTTGCGCGCCTCGCTCCTCCGATGTAAGGCGATCAGAGAGCCCTTCCTTTAGATTTTGCATCTCCTGTAATTTATTTTGACCAGACAAAAGCAGGAGCAATGTCGGATCCACGGATACCAGGGTATCCTGGGCCGTCTGCTGTTGGCCCAGTCCATAGGGCACGGAAGGAGTTCGTACCCTCCCATCAAGACAGG
Source organism: Alopecurus myosuroides (assembly GCA_028641055.1). Lineage (NCBI taxonomy): Eukaryota > Viridiplantae > Streptophyta > Magnoliopsida > Poales > Poaceae > Alopecurus > Alopecurus myosuroides. The sequence goes on along the minus strand of CM054060.1, from coordinate 229,814,654 downwards.
GAGAACCCCTTAACCGTTCTCCACCAAGGCCAACCCCTTGAAGAGGAGATCTCCAAGGGATCTCCACCGTGTATCGCCGGGGAGGAGCCCTGCTCCGACCACGCTCCTTCCTGGAAGGTGCCTCGCCCGTTGGGAGACAACCCATGTGAGGGTGACGTCCTGACCTCTGCCCGGATGACGAAGCCGCCGCAGAAGACATGATGGCTTTGGCAGTTGCCATTCTCGTGTATAAAGCGTAGAGCTCTACTGCGCGCACCAAAGCCTCATCAGTGGCTTTCCCCTTTTGTTCAAGAAGACCAAGTCCACACTAGAAGACGAGGTCGGCGTCATCGAGCCCCCCACCGTGACGCCATGGACGGGGCAGCTATTCCCCGGCGACCAAGACCACGCAGGAGGCGCAGTGTACAGGACGCTCCCCCCTTTGGCGCCTTGTGGTATCCGTTTCCCGCCAAGTGAGCGGGAAATAGGGACGACCTCTGGTATAAGTAGACCACCCCTATCTCCTAGAGAAGGGATACGAAAAAGAGAGAAGGAACAACAAGAACGAGAGAGAGAGAGAGAGAGAGAGAGAGAGAGAGAGAGAGAGAGAACACCGTTGTACTGTAATCCTCATAGTGCAATCAACAAGACAAGCAGGAGTAGGGTTTTACACCATCATGGTGGCCTGAACCTGGATAAACTCCTCGCTTCGTGACTATTTTCCTTCAAGAGCTCCCCTCTTGAAGGCTTTGGAGGTGCGATTGAACGTGGTTAGCCCCCAGTGTTCGAACCTTTGAGTGCTACCCTGTCGTTGACATAACAGCAACTCCAACATTTGGCGGGCCATGTAGGGGGCTAAGGCGCTTCTCTCGCATCTCCATCGCCATGGTCGCCTCCCGCACCACTCGGGCCAGCCTCAGGGCGCGGTCCTGGAGACGGAACAACCTCGGCAGCCTCATCACCAACTTCGCCCACATCGGGCTTTCCCATTCTCGCTCCTCCGTGTCGCAGCGCGAGCGTGGCAGACGCACGCACACGAGTTCCACGCGAACCCGATGCGGCCCCTGCGGTCTCCTGCGTGGGTAACCGCGCAGGACGCCCTGTCTGGAGCACAGGGGCCGGCGCGCTGCCCGACCGTGCTCGACACAGGTGACACTCGTTTAGTGTACACCATCGAGCTCACCACGGCTCCATCCGCCAACTGGGAGCATACTGGCTCAACCGCGGCCGACTTGCACGTGGTTAGGCCGGCGGAACCCTGCACGTGCAGGGCGTGGAGCTCTTAGGCGCGTGGCACGACATCCTTCACCCCGGGAAACGCCACCACCGACTCAGAGTGGCCTAGCTACCGAGAGCGGCGGGCGAGCGCCCGTGCGGGGTGCTGCTACACGTTCAACAGAGACCTGTGGAGGCAAGGTGGCCTTCGGCCTTCCGGCTTCGCCTCCCGCCACGCTACACAGGAGACAACCCCTGACTTCCTGCGGCAATACGAACCACGAGTCACGGCAGCTAGGGGCGGTGACCGGTGCCTCCTGAGGTACTTTCCTCTGGCTCTCCGCGGCCCTGCGCTCGCGTGGTTGCTAAACCTCCCTAAGGACCTATGCACACAGTTCCTCCAACGCTTCCGCCACTGCGGTCATCTTCACCACGGTAAACCCGAGGGTCAAGTGACTCTCTGGCGTTTCGCGTTGGGACGTGGCGGCCGCGGCTCAGCGGAGGCGCACGACACCCCTCGCCACGTCTCCTGTATCCTTGGAGGGTCCCTCGCCCCTTCCTCCGGGCGCCACCTCAAGCAAGCATCAAGGGACGTCCACGCCGCCTGCTGTGGGCGTGAAAGGGCCGCCCTGCGCTCAAGTGGTCTCATAGGGAGATCTCCTTCGACGCCGCCGACCACCCCAAGGCCATCGGCTCGGTGGGAGCCATCCAGCTAGTCTGCACCCCCACGATTAACCACGTCGTCGTCTCAATGACCCTCGTGGACGGAGGCGCTAGCCTCAACGTGATCTCCCTCGGGACCTTTGAGAAGCTACGCATCCCGCGTGAATGCCTCAAGGCCACCAGGCCCTTCACTGGAGTAACAAGAGGCACGGTTGTGCCGCTGGGGAGGGTCAAGCTGGCGGTCACGTTCGGGACCCGCCACAACTACCACACCGAGGAGATCGACTTTGACGTCGCCCACATCGGGCTGCCCTACATAGCCATACTCGGCTACTCGGCGCTGGCCAAGTTCATGGCCGTCACACACCACGCCCACAACGTGGTCAAGATGCCCGGAAGCAGCGGACCCTTCGCTGTTCACGGGGACGTAAAGGACGCGCTGCGCTCTATGGAGGACGCCTACTAGGAAGCGGCAGCATTACACCCCATCAACGAGGGTAACCTCGGGGATGTTGTCGAGCCTCTGAAGAAGAAGCAAATGTTCTCTCACGAGAGAGCAGCGACAAATAAGGTCTCCATGAACCCCGACAGCACAAGGCCGACACTCACCATCGGGGCCGGGCTGCCCCCCAAATAGGAAAGCGCGCTCGTCGCCTTCCTCCGGGCAAACGCGGACACGTTCGCCCGAACAGCGTCTGATATGCCCGGTGTACCAAGGGAGGTGATCAAGCACCATCTGGCGGTGTGCCCGGGCACACGCCCGGTCAAGTAGAAGGCCCGTCGCCAGGGCCTGGAGAAGTAAGACTTCATCGTCAAGGAGGTGGAGAAGCTCCTAGGCGCCAAGATCATTCGCGAAGTCATCAATGCCGAGTGAATCTCCAACCCCGTCGTCATCGCCAAGCACATGGGTGGAGGACGTCTCTGCGTGGATTTCACCGACCTCAACAAAGCCTGGACGAAGGATCCATATCTTCTCGCGAGGATCGATCAAATAGTGGATTCCACCGCTGGGTGTGATATCCTATGTTTCCTGGACGCCTTCTCAGGCTATCATCAGACAAAAATGGCAAAAGAAGATGAAGAGAAGACCGCCTTCTTGACATGATGGGCCATCTCGGATTATAGTTATCATTATTATTTTCTTCATTCATTCGTATAATATTAAAATCCCCATCCACCATCATTGGTAGTTCCGTTATCACAAATACGAACTACTCCATCCGTATCAAAATGTAAGATGTTTTAGCTTTTCATAAACAAAATATATCTAGATATGTTTTAGTGTAAGATACATATGAATCTACACACTAAAACATATCTAGATACATTTTATCTAGAAAAAGCTAAAACATCTTACATTTTGATATAGAGGGAGTAGTTCTCACTAAAATTGGGTCTTATACTGATCTGCTTCGGGCATATAGATGGGCCAGCCCCAACCTCCAAGCGAGCAATTTTGAGGCGAGCGATCACATGTCACACGAGCGGGTATGGAGGAGGAACCCCGTTGGTATCCAACAGTAGAAACTAAAATAAAATAAAAACAATAGAAATAGTAGGGAAGTGAAAACAACAATAGGGCAAAACTTAAGTTAAAAAACAATAGGGTATAACTTGGGCCTTCGGTTTGGAGCTGGAGGGGGTAGTGGATTTTTACATAAATAACCTTTTGGTGCAGAAAATTCACACTCTAACCCCCCAAATAAAAAAAATCAGAAAATAACCCTTTCGCTTAACGCCCTCCACGAGGGCGTTATGCTCCATTGCTCAACGCCTAGGTCCGCGGCGTTACCAACCGTGCCACCGTGTACTCACGATCCTACATGGCAGGCGAGCATAACGCCCCCGACGAAGGAGTTATGCACCTTAATGCATTGAACGGGGGTGTTATGCTCCTTAACACATTGAACAAGGGCATTATGGGAAGAGGTAAGTGGCTGGACAAGCACACTCCACTCCACTCCACTCCCCACTCTAGTTCTGCCCCCTCTCAAACCCCACCCTCAAATCCCTCCAAATCTTGGTGATTTCTCCGGAGAATTCGTGTTCCCTTGCTTCTCCAAGGTAATCTCCCCTGTTTCCCCTCGTTTTGTCCAAGCACAATGTTGCCATTTAATAAATTTGCTCCCCTATTTTTAAAACCCTAGAAATTGGATCTTGCCACAATAATCCCTAAATTGGTTAGCTTTTTGTCGATGTATGGAGCATATGTGGTTGCTATGATGTTCTAGACCTATCAATTTGGTTGCAAACCCTAGATATTTTTGGTTGGGGTTATCCCTAATATGTCCACCTAGGAATTGCAATGGTAGGTCCTATGTGTTAGCTATTGCGGCAATGTAATGGATGTTGTGGTTTTGCTTTTCTAGATGTTGTCAAGAATCATGAATGTCTATCCTGTCGACTTTGTCGGGTTTTCGAAAGGAGACATTGATTATCGAGACCCGGACGAGGTAGTCATGTTCTTTTACTCTAGTCCAACATTTTGTGATGTTGTCGACAAGGTCCGGAGTGAGTTGAATTGGAAGGACAAAAATGATGTAGTTGACTTGCAAGGGAGATACAATGTCTCCCACGGTCATTACATTCGGTGGAAGATGATGCCCGTCGACTCGGAGAGTCGTTAGGAAGCTTACAAGGCGGTTGTCTTGGACTCCCAAGACAAATAGTTTGAGTTATTTGCAACAAATAAGGTTGGTGGTCGAGTGCACATTAATTTGAATCTCGAAGCATGTCCTAGTGAAGGGAGTAGCCTGGTTGAACGTGGCAAAGCACGTGTCGACCGGAGGCCGAAGTGTATGACACAATGATGAGCTAACCTCCATTGACACAACCCTTCAGCCCCTTTTGCAATAACGATTATCGTGATGACCACGGTGACGGTTATGGTGGCTATGATGAGACAGAGCGGCATGTGGAGGAAGATGAGCCACCGTGAGATAACGGTGGCGGTCATGAGCCCGAGACCCGTGCCGAGATCGTGCTTGAAAGGACCGAGGGCGACCCAAGGGAACATGCCTTCCGTAACCATAATATTGAAGATGTGGAAGCGAATTTCTTTAAAGAGGACATGGACCGTGAGATCCCATACTCCCGAGCACATGCATTTGACTCGGAAGACGAAGGCCCGGAAGAGGAACTTGACGAGGATGGTTGACTCGAAAGACGAAGGCCCGGAAGAGGAACTTGACGAGGATGGTTTGACTCCTAAGGAAGCAAAAGCCTTTATGTATGCATTTGGCCGGGATCACCATACATCGTTGTTTCGTGATCTCAGCCTTGCGAGTAAGGCTATTGTTGATGGTGGAACCTCTAAGATTCTTGGGCCAAGGTCTTATTCTAAGAAAGAAACCGAGCTACACAATCATGGGGTCGGTAAAACAACCATCTTTTCATGGATGGAAGAAAATGTTCGAATACAACACATAGCAACAAGTTAAGGTACAATAACTTGAAAGATAAGATATGATACATGAAAGCTAAGGTACGAATAGAACACTAAATTACAGTCCACTAAAATGTTTTCGCATATCAGCGAAATTACAGTCCATTAAATGGTAGTCCACTAAGTGCATTCTCCTCACTCATCGCATATCAGCTTGATACTCTTGAGCATCTCCTTGTTAGCTAAGCTTGATTTCAGCAGGTCGAACAACTGATATTCTATCTTTTTCTTCTCCTCCTTGAGTGCATTGTTTTGCATCTCCCACTCGTGTTGTCTTCTTTTGCTACTCTCAGCTTCGCTTATCTACAGTTGCTTGAGCATTGCCACTTCACTTTGAAATGCATCTCTCTCTTTCTGCATCTCCTCGAGCTTTCTCCCTAACTTCTCCAAATCCGTTTTTTGTTTCTGCATTTTCTCCAAGTTTTCCAGTTGCAGCTTCTTCTCAAGGGAGTCAAACCATCTGTTCGTGTTTTTTATCAAGCACTAGTATTTTTCATCAAGCTTATTCTTCTCGTCCGATAATTCTTCCAACAACTTGTCATTACGAATCTTGTCATCGATTCTAGCATTGTTGCTCTCCTCATACATGTCCCAGAGTCTGTCAATTGATCTTTCCAGGGTAGAATCCCACACAACATCTACCCAACGCATAAATCCGCAATTTATGCCATGGTGAAATAAATTCTAGAATACGTTCAGGTTACATAGACGGTTCAAATTCGACAATACGAACGCCACAAATGTTCAAATACGACAAGTCAACCATTACAAGACGGGATTGAAAATGAAGTACTACACACTAGATCCGTCTTGGCTATCACCGTCATCTTGGCGGTTCTCTTGGTCGGTCCTCTTGGTCGTCATCTTGGTCGGTACCGAAGTTAGGGAGTGCACCACCCCAACCGCGGAAGTCATCATCGGTAGCGTAGGGTAATCTTCTGCATCACTATCAGACAAGTCAGACCCATTGTTAGGAACATAGTTGAATCCATGTTGCCTTCGGTCCTTCTGAAGATCCCTAAAATGCTTCTTCTCAAGTTTGTGCATCCGACGGATCCAACTATAGTTGGCTTTGCACATGCTCCAAAGGTTGCTGAAAATTCCCGTAGCGCACTAGGGTTGCCCTGTGTACCACTAGATGATGCACCCGCATCGACGACTCTTGAGACGCACTTCGCCTTGGGTTGATAGGAGTTATAGGGCACATTTGCTGGAAACAAATCCTCAAGTGCTGCTAGCTCACTGTACCTCGTGGCCCTCACGTACTTGATGAATGCATAGATGTATGGTGCATAGCAAAGAGACCTCCGGTGCTTGACCACATGTGTCATCGTCTCATACATCCACTGCATCACATTTATTGGAGCATTGGAATTACGAGTATGGAACAATAACTGGATGACATGACCGCTAACTTCTCCTAGATTTCCGGCCTTGGGACAAATTGTCACGTTCAGCAGCTTCATCAAATAGTAATACCTTGGGTTCAGTCTAGCAATTTTACCAATGTTTTTTGAGGATGTGCCCTCAGGGTAATGAAACTTAAGGCAAGTCTTGCTTGGCGGAGCACCCTAACCATAGCATTCAACTGATCTCCCCCTTCTATATTGCTCCTCATAGTCCATTGCTTTGACAAAGTCGAGGAAGGGGGCACTATGCATGTCTTCACCGCACATCCACTTTATTGTCTCATGCCGATCTTTCACGAAGAACACGGTTGCATAACATTGTTTCACCACATCAACATTATAGGCTTATTTAAATTCTATGATCCTCTTAACACCAATATTTTCACAGACGGAATTGAGATTTCCAAACTGATATTCGTAGCCCCTGATGTACTCAAAATCAACGTGCTTCTGTCTCACAATCTCCGTGCTCTTGTTTTGAATGACAACTTGAAACACTTTAGCTTGTTCTTTGTTCCAAAACCGGGTATCGGCTAGCTTTTCTCCCGGTGTCAAATAAGGGTCTAACTCATTCTGACCTCTTCCCATTCGTGCAAACCCATGGTCATGTAATCTGGATTCTTCACCTTTTTCCCTTTGAACTAGTTGCCTTCATTGGTTTGGTCTTCACATTGTTGCCCTTGCTAGTATTGGAGGCATCATCCTTGAGTTTTGTGCTCCTTGTCATCTAGCAATAAAAAACAAAGTCTTATTACCTTGTTCAAATATAATGTTACCAATCTACTACTAAAACCACATCAAAACTATAAAGGTTACCAATATACTACTAAAACCACATCAAAATTATAATGAATTAGAATTTAGAATGAAATAAATTTCGCAATAATATGAACTAAAATTTCAACCACTATTACTAATAGGAACCTACCAATCTAATAATAGCATTCTAGTATTACTAATTTATAGTAATAATACTAATACCAACTTATTACTATAAATCAACTAATCTAGTACTAAAATCTAGGGTTTCAAAAATGGTAGTACAAATATCATTATAATTACTTCGAAACACACTAATCCACTACTAGCAACCTAGTAGTAGCAAACTTAATAGCTAAGAAACTAGATAGATTAGGGATCGGGAAAACCTAGAAAATGAGATGTGCAACCAATAGAATAAGGGAAAAAGTGGAGTAATACCTTTGGGATTCCTTAGGGAACCAAATCCCTAACAAATGGTCTCCGATCTTCCCAAAAATCGATGGATTTTGGAGAGAAAAGGGGTGGGACGGCGGGGTAGTTGGTGTTCTTCCTCAAGAACAAGAGAGATGAGGAAACGAAACTGGTTCGGGAGGGGGCCGTGCGCGTGTGCTAAGTCACATGACATAGCGCCCCCGTTTAATGCGTTAAGGAGCATAACACCCCCGTTCAATGCGTTAAGGTGCGTAACGCCTTTGTCGGGGGCGTTATGCTCGCCTGCCACGTAGGATCGCGAGTCCACGGTGGCACGGTCCGTAACGCCGCGGACCTGGGGCATTGAGCAATGGAGCATAACGCCCTCGTGGCGGGCGTTAAGCGAAAGGGTTATTTTCCGATTTTTTTGGTTCGAGGGGTTAGAGTGTGAATTCTCTGCGGCAAAAGGTTATTTATGTAAAAATTCAACCGGGGTGGGGAAGAACAGAGTTTCTTGGCTCGCCGCCGCCTGTGTCTGTCGCTGTGTCTCCCTGACCTTGAAGAACCCTAGCTGGTCTCTCGGAGCACGCCGCGCTCCGTCCCAGCTTCCCCTCCAGCGCCCAGCACTCCGTCCAGGTTCAGGTCCAGGTCTAGCCGTCTAGGAAATTAGCTTGTTGCTGCCTGATTTCCTCCCTTCTTGCCTCTGACTCGCCGCGTGGCTGCTTTCAGCGGCTTAGGTACTGCTCCAACAGTATTTACTGATTCTTCATCCCTTTAGTTTTAATTGATGGTTTCAATAAAATTCTGGGAAGAGATTGTTCATTTCTATAGCTTGAATTGATGCATTTTGGCTTCAGTTTCACCATGTTTTATAAATACAAGATGAAGCAATCTTTATGCCTTTGAATAGGCTACATTTCGGTGGAGCCATAATGATAAGCGTTTTTTTTTTTTTTTTGGCCAGGGCGTGCTCTAATCCTGGCTTCGCCACTGCACCCTGTCCGGATGTCTTCCCTAGCCACGGTGGTGAGTTCCTTTACCTCTGTTTCTTCTAGGCCTGCTGTTTCCTTGCACACCATAGCTGAAGAAGTTGGGCAGAACCCATTCTGTGACTAGACCAAACTGGAAGCAAACTTCCCTTTTTCAGTGCTAGCTTGTTCTGTTGTATATGGAGAAGTTGGTGGATTGTATATAAGACAACTTGCTAGATTGTAGACTAGTTTTTCATACATTTCTTCACACGGCTTGCTGGAGCGTAAAAACATTGAAGGTACCATTTTCTTGATTCCAGGTTATGATCAGTTTAACATAACGATAGAGTAAAATGCCTCAACAGTCCCTTACGTTCTGCAGTACACTTACTTTAGCCTTTGTAGTTTGTACTCTGAAAACACATATTTGGACCCCCAAACATGTGAAAGGGTGGAATTTGGTCCAGAGCCCCTTACAATAACTCTGACCGTGACCGACTACGTGATGGGTTGACCGTGCCACTTGGTTATGTATTCACTGGCCATGGTGTCATTTGAGTCACTTTGTTCTCGTATTTTCTAATTTTCATTGGAAATGCCGAATGGCCGTGTACAGGCACGTGTGTCTGTGCATAGGTGACTTGGGGTGTGTTGGAGTTCAGCCGATGAAAAACCCTGCCTCTATAAGGGTTAAGCAGTCGGCACAGCTCGTCAGATTTGAATGAGATACAAGCCATTAAAATACAGATCGAAACAAAATTCTAAATTCTAGTTACATATTTTGTTTTTTTTTGAAAAGGGAAAACCCAGCCTCTGCATCTGGTTGATGCACACGGCTTTTATTAAAAATAGAATCATCCAAGCGTTAAATTACAACCAGCATTACTGACACAAGAGTCTCAATAGCTCCTATACAGAAGACTACCGGTGTAACAAGCGAAACAAACACCCAACTCAAACAGCTAACGGCTATGACGGACAGATACGGTTATTATGCAACCAGCCACCCTTGCTGTAGATAGCCTGAACGACCGCCATCATTCGAGTGCAGCCACCATCCAAACGCACACGAAGATCCTCCGGTAGCAGGTGGGACCAGAGATGAATCCAATAATGTGCCTGATGAACCACCTGCAAAAACAATCCGGCTCTCTCATTGTTAAAAACCACTCCATTCCTGTGGTTCCAAACAGCCCAAAGTAAAGCACATACTCCTATTCGTATAAGTGCTTTTGTAGAATTATCTATCCCATATAACCAATTACCAAATAAGTTAGTGATTGACAATGGAGGTGAAATGCTAAAAGTGAAATGCACTAGCCTCCAATTTTTTTTCACAAAATCGCAAGAGACAAAAAGATGATCCACGGTTTCTGGATCTCCACAAAAAACACAATTATGAGAAACAACACAGTTCCTTTTGATTAAATTATCTTTCGTCAACAATTCTTTCCTGGAGAGAAACCACATAAAAATCTTTATTTTAAGAGGCACCTTTATCTTCCATAGGTATTTCTTCAAAAATCTAGCATCCTCGTTCATCAAATCAGCGTAGTAAGAACGAACAGAGAAAGTACCAGAAGTAGTAATTGTCCAACGACACTTATCCTGACTGTCCACTAAGGACACCTCCATAAGTCTTTCTATGAGATGCAACCATCTCTCCCATTTGTCCCCGTTAATAGCACGTCGAAAATGTAGATTAGGTGGTGAATGTCCTAGAACATCTGAAACTAAAACATTCTTATAACTCACAATTGAGTATAAGGTCGGATATTGGGCTGCCAGGGGCGAATTCCCTAGCCAACAGTCTTCCCAAAATCTAATGTTCTCACCATTACCTAAAGAAAATTTTATTCTCTTGAAAAAATCATCCTTGACCCGCATGATGCCCTTCCAAAAAGGCGAATCCGTTGGTTTAATCTCAATTTCGGCTAGAGTTTTTTCTCCTAAATATTTGTTAGAGAACAATTCATGCCATAACCCCTCTTCAGTTAATAGTTTAAACAACCATTTACTAAGGAGACAACGGTTCTTAATTTCCATTACCTCAATACCCAAACCTCCTTGATCCTTAGGACGACACACAATATTCCATTTAGTCAACCTAATTTTCTTCTTCACATTATCACTCTGCCAGAAGAAACGAGACCTATAAAAATCAATTCTTTTCCGTACCCCAATGGGAACCTCAAAGAAAGAAAAGAGGAACATAGGTAAGCTAGTTAACACTGAATTGACTAACACTAGCCTATCACCGTAAGACAACAACTTGCCTACCCAAGAGCCCAGCTTATGCTCAAACCTGTCCTCCACAACCTTCCACTCTTTATTAAGTAAACGCCTATAGTGGATAGGTATCCCCAGATATTTAAATGGTAGATTACCCACTTCACAACCAAAAATATGCCTATAATCATCAAGATGCTCACTAGCCTTGCCAAAGCAATAAATCTCACTTTTATGGAAATTAATCTTTAAGCCAGACATTTGCTCAAACATAGATAAAATCAATTTCATGTTTACAGCCTTGTCTAGATCATGCTCTAGGAAGAGCACGGTGTCATCAGCATATTGGAGAATCGATATCCCCCCTTCTACTAAGTGTGGTACCAAACCACCAATCTGATTATCGTCCTTAGCTCTAGCTATGATGACAGCCAACATATCTACCACGAGATTAAAAAGAATAGGAGAAAGAGGGTCACCCTGACGTAATCCTTTTAACGTCTGAAAGAAATGACCAATGTCATCATTTACCTTAATACCGACGCTACCACCTTGCACAAACCGAGCAATCCAGTCACACCATTGTGGACTAAATCCTTTCATACGTAAAGTCTGCTGTAAGAAGGCCCAGTTCACTTTATCGTAGGCTTTTTCAAAGTCAATTTTGAAAATAACCCCGTCCATTTTCTTCCTATGAAGTTCATGGATAGTTTCGTGCAGAACAACCACCCCTTCAAGAATATTTCTACCAGGTAGAAAGGCTGATTGAGATGGTTTAATTACATTTTGAGCAATCGAAGTGACCCTATTGGTGCCCACCTTAGTAAAGATTTTAAAGCTAACATTCAACAAGCAAATTGGTCTATATTGCTCTATCCTACATGCATCTTCTTTCTTTGGTAACAACGTGATAACACCAAAGTTAAGCTTAAACAGCGGAAGATCACCCGTGTGCAACTGAGCAAATAAACCCATCAAGTCAATCTTGATAAAGTCCCAACAACGCTGATAGAATTCAGCCGGAAACCCATCGGGACCAGGTGCCTTGTTATGTTCCATTTGCGAGATAGCCTCAAATACCTCATCCTCCGAAAAAGGAGAAGTAAGGTATTCATTTTCTATCGTAGATACTTGAGGTAAGTCCTCAACGAATGATTCTACAAGGGAAAGAGAAGATGGAGCCGATGCCCCAAAAAGATTTTTATAATATTGAGAAATAAAACATTTAAGATTCTCTTGCCCCACAATGGTGCCTTCATCTTGCTCTAATTGAAAGATTCTCTTCTTCCTATGCTTACCATTAGCTATTAGGTGAAAATACCTAGTGTTATCCCCCCCTTGCTGCACATGTTTAATCTTAGCTCTTTGAGCCCACTTAGACTCCTCTTCTCTACGAAGTTTGGTTAAAAAGTTATCTGCCTGCCTCTTAACCAAGCACTCCTCCTCACTCAAAGGAGTCGTCTCGGCTTTAATGTCCAATTCATTGATAAGTAACAACAAGCGATCCCGTTGTACTTTATATTCGCCACTAATATGTTTAGCCCATCCCCTCAGAAAGCTCCTGAGATATCTGATTTTATTTTGCCAAGTTTCAATAGGATTAGCCCCATTATGTACTTCATTCCATTTCTCCTTAACCATATCTAAAAAACCCTCCCGCGCAAGCCAAGCCAACTCAAACGAGAATGCCGATGTATTCCCAATATGAGCCGGTGTCCCAAAGTCAATAAGAAGAGGTACATGGTCCGACTCCGTCCTAGTCAGAGCACGGACTGTGACGAGAGGATATTTTTGTTCCCATTCGATAGAAGCAAGAAACCGATCCAGCTTTTCAAGAGTGGGAATAGGGTGTCTACTCACCCAGGTATATTGACGCCCCGACATTTCAAGGTCTTTCAAGTCTAAACTTTCTATAATGGCATTGAAAATCACCGGCCAACGAGGATTGAAATTAGCATTATTCTTCTCCTCACTTCTCCTAATAATGTTGAAATCTCCCCCAATCAACATTGGGCGGGACTCCCCTTCGCAAATCCTAACCAATTCCGCAAGAAAATCAGGTTTTTTATCATCTTGAGCCGCACCATAAACCACCACAAAAGTCCACATGAAGCCATCCTCTTTGGACTTTAAATGAAACTTAACACAAAAATCTCCAGCAAAAACTCTATCCACCAAAATGGAAGCTGGGTTAAACCCAACAAGAATCCCCCCCAGACCTCCCATGAGGTGGGAGACAATACCAAGTGAACTCCAAACCTCCTACTAAATGTTTTAAGAAATGGTTGGAAAAATTAGATCTCCCTGTTTCCAATAAAGCAAAGAAATCAATTTTATGTTCCCGTACTGTCTCATTAATGGCCAGATGCTTAGCTGTATCACCCAACCCGTTAGAATTCCAAATAAAACCCCTCATCTCTAAATCACTTTTTATGTTTTTTTATAGTGTTTAATCTGGCACTACGCCTTGGAATTTGGCTTTTAGACACAACTGTCTTAGCTCTCTGGTTTTTTAAACAAACAGTAGTGGGCACCTCCAACGAGTTGCCTACATCCTTCTCATTTTCTAAATCCAAATCATCACACAAATTAGACGCATCACGCAAAACCAAACTAGGTGATGAAGGACATGACATAGAGCCTAAATTATTTTTTAAGACTACACAACTCCTAGATAATTCGGTTTTTTTCAAAGATTCAACAGCGAGGTGTTTTTCATGAAGAGAGCCCCCTAGAGAGATACCCAATTTTGTTGCACGATCAAATATAACATCGTTCGGTAAAGAAACAAAAGAAAGATTTGTTACTTGTTTACCTGAAGAATGAATATCGCGTTGAGCCGCACGAAGAGAGGCCTTCTCCAAAATAGGAATATCTGCTTCGGGCTGTGCATTAATCCTCGCACTAGAACGTAACCCTGCCGATGAAGGGTCAGGTAAACCACCGAAAGCAATCACCTCCTCCCTAGATGGTGGTGTTGGTGACCCAATAGCCGCCGACCGAGAGCTCCCTTCCTCCTCAACAAATAGCCTCCGCCCCACTGTTTTGCCTCTTGCATTAGAACCCCTCCTCGAATATACCTTATGAGCTGATAAGGAGGCATTATCAATTTTAATATCAATCATCGGAGATGCAACCCCTCCAATACCAGAGCCAACCTCCATATTACCACCAACCGCAACCTGGTTGTCCAAATTAAACTTAGAGCTTATACCATTATCGGAAATAGACACAGATATAGACAATTCGTTTCCTGTTACCTCCTCCACCTGAGCTGTTTTTGCAGCGCCATGACCCACTACGGGTGCAACACCAGCACCAGACACCACAGCTGCTTGCTGCAGCGTTACAGCAGGCAAACCCCTGGCAGCTGCAGCAACCACAGCAGCCTGCGCTGCCGGTAGCACCACGGCAGTCTGCCCTGGCTCCGCGGCAGGCTGCCTTGCCTCCACGGCAGGCTGCCGTCCCTCGGCAGCAGGCTGCAGCGGCCGATAAGAACCAAATGGTCCAGGCTCAACATCACGCGCGGCCAACTCGAGATGCTGATGATCAACTTGTACACCAGTACCAATACCCGCATCATCTTGAGAAAACATAGAAACAGACTCATTAGGCACCACATGATTTACAATTAAATCACTATCAAAACGATCATTCTCAACAGAACAATCAGAAACAATTAGAGAGTCCTTACCAGTAAAAAGAAGATCAATTTCCTTATTGGCTCGAGCAAACATCTCCTTAACTTGCGGTGAAAAAATCACACCACATTGCCGATGGGAATTGGAGGCTGAACCACTCCCTTGGTCCACCATTGGGTCAACACCCGAGTCCACATTCGAACCCAACCCCCTAGATCTCTTGATACTTGCTTCTTTGTCTAAAGCATCTTGGAAATCATCTCCTAAACCATCATCATCATCATTACCATCATCTTTCTCAGCCATAACCACATCAGGAATTGAGGTATCCTCACCCTCAACCTCGAAAGCAAGCCTATAAAGCCCATCTTTTATGAAAAGTGGAAAAGTAGAGGGAATCTTGGTGTAATCTAAACAACCCACCAGAATTCTCAAAATCTTCCTCTCCCTTGAAAATTCCATATCAATGCTCACTGGTTTACCTAAGAGAAAACCCACAGACCACATGGCCAGATAATCACCAATATGCTCCTCCGGAATACCAGATATCCTCACCCAATAATTAGGTAATGTATCCTCTGGTTCAATTTTCTTAGACCAAGTTTCAATTGTCATCTTGCAAGGACTATTAGGTACACAGAAAGTACCAAACACATGTAGCCTCTGTAATTCTTGCTTGGAGGGAAAATGAACCTGAAAGATATTATGGCCCATACGAGTAACCACCCAATGGAAATTATCTCTAGGAACAAGACGTTGTAGTTGTAATATGATTTGTGGAATACTCATCTCACCACCATTCACCACGAGAGAAGCCAACCTATGATTAAGTAACTTTGGCCGATAAGTATCAGAGCACTGTACCCCAAAGAACATCAATTCCTCGTTAGCAAAACCATATTGCACAAGAGCTGGCTTTGGTGCAGATAAAAGCTTACAAGCACCGTTAGCATGTTGTCTTCCCTCGCAGATAGCGCACATAGGTGTGGTGCAATCACCCAAAGCATGGCCACTAAGTCCACACCTGAAGCATCTATTTTTGTCAACTGACTTGGCTTTCACTATGGCATCACTCAACTGATCCGCCGAAACTCTGCTCCCTCCAACATCACCAGCTTGGACAGCACCACCCACAGCGGCAGCATTGACAATAGGGGGCTGCTGGACTTCATCTCCACCGGCACCATTAGCCACTGCGAGTGGTACATCCCCCTGCCCAACGACCGGGAGATTCCCCTGGACTGCACCTACTGGTTGATACACTTGAGCCACTGCCTGGTTAGCAAACCGGTTTTGATTGAGGTAACCATCCCTCCTAGCATTGCCATATCCATACCCCCTGCCTGCACCACCGCGACCGCGAGGAAAACCGCGGCCCTGGTTCTCATAGCGCTGCCTGCCCCGGCCCCCATTGTAGCCATGATTAGGAGCTCGCTGTCCCTGAAACTGAGCGCCTGCAGCAGCTGCATTGAAGGCAAAGGGGGCCGCCGGAGCAGCAGCAGCCCCCCCTCCGAAACCCCTCGCGAACCCCTGATTAACCACAACAGGCTGCTGCACCGGGCCAATGTTCTGAACCGGAACGGCAGCACCTCCACCTGCCTGTCCTCCAAGTCCCCCTGCTTGGAGATTGGCACCGATGCCATTGTACTGGACGCCGGCTAGCCCTCGACCTCCGCCTCTGCCAGCCATCGTGGCGACTCGACGTGCGCAGACGATGGGTTTGGAGGCGGCAGCGCTCGCCCAAGTAAACCCTAACAAGGGACGTAAACCACGGCCACACGGATATATACCCGACGTGGTGATCGCGCAGGCTTTGGCCCTAAGGCCCAAATTAGCCTCAGAATTAAAGAGTTTTTTCGGACGTAAATCAATGCCCGATGGCCTGAAATTACGCCCCTTCCTCAACGGTGATAGAGGGTCAACACCTCTGTTCGAATTTGAAATTGGATCGAAAGCCCCTGAAGACGAACTGGACTGAAACGCCGGTGAACTTCGCCCAGCCCGTCGCCGTCGTTGCACCAACATCCAGTCCCCAAGGCCATCGTCCAGCGTCGTGGACGGAGACATCACCGGCAGCTTCATCTTCACGCTCGTAGAACGCATCACCTGCATAGAACGCACCGGTGAGCAACGTACCTTGGCAGCGGCCACCCGCTGAGCCTGTATCTTCGCCAATCTTCTTGCTGCCCGCGCTTCCAATGAAACGGGGATATCCCGGTCTCCTACGGCCACCGGAGTAGCGCAATAGGCCGAAAAACTCCTCTCAGCAGATGAAACCGGCGATTGAAGATCCGAGTCCTCGCCGTCAGACGGAGCGATCGCCCAGAAGCGGCCACCCCACGCCGGCGGACTGATCCCCTCGAGACGCCCACAGCACTCTCCCCGATCTGAGACAAACTCGTCAACCTGACCCTTCGAAATCCCCGTAGGACTCGCCGGCGAAGCGACGCCCGACGACGTAGCCGTGCCGGGGTGACCGGGGGAGGGGAGCGCACGAGCGCCAGCCGGGACACCGCCCGCGGCGTCGCCAATGGCATCGCCCTCAGAGTCGCCTAACGGCTCTCTCATTTTTCGGGCTACCACTCGCATTTGACAGAATCTATATTTGTGCTTATTTATTATCTATATTTGTCCTTCAGGAACCTGAGCAGGTGTTTGATGTATTGACCGAGGCGCTGAAAGATCCTGCAGATTTTATAGATTTTGATCTGCCATCTGCGTTGAAAGAATGGAAGTTGGGCTACTACACACCAATTAAGCGGAGTATCCATACCTACAGTTTCTCTAAACCTATTTAATGGAGCAGCAATATTGTGCATCGTTGCCTGATTTAACTTTGTATAATATCTGGTGGAAGTTTCATTTTCTGATATGTTGCAACCTACGATTCATTGTACCTTTCGACATATTTCACTTGTCAGTCTAGATTAGTGATGCATCCATATAGATAGAGTAACTTGTTAAGAAACCTGATACTATATAGTCCTCCTTTGAAGCACAGAACACCAAGGTATTGTCTACATTTTGCAATAATGTAATCATATGGTTGCATTTTAAAATGACTTAATTTGGACTCATGGTGCTTCACTGTTTCCTTCATTTTTTCGATGAGTGGTAATATCAAGTTCTAATGCTATTTCTCCATTACACATTTGCATCCCCATTATATGGCCTCTCATCTACATTGATGTCCTTAATTCTACTAAGATATATATCTTACTAAGAAACGGGTTGAAGATGATGGCATTTTCTGTTCCTGCTCCCTTTCTTCGGAATCATCGGTTACTTGTGGAAAAGATTGCCAATGCGGGTTCACTCTCTCTCTCTCTCTCTCTCTCTCTCTCTCTCTCTCTCTCTCTCTCTCTCATGTGTATGTGCATGCACGCGCACAATTTTGCTCTGTTCATGTAGAAAATAAGCATACAATTTGTGCTTTCAGCATTGTTATGATTTTTTTTTTCTAAAACGCTATTTTTATTGGTGCAGGATGCTGTTCTCTTGTTGTTCATCAAACTGTAAATGTGAGAACAACTGTGCCAATAAATCATTCCAGCTCCGACCTCTGACAAAAACAAAATTGATTAAGGTACGACTGATTCAAGTTGGCCTTATATCTGCATGTTTCATAGAGACCATTGATATGGTTGCAAAATATACAAACCTAGACACATTTTGTCTATAATTGATCCTGCACCCTTTCTCAATGAAACTTGCTTTATCTTGTGAGGTTGTATCTTCATGTGCATTATAGGCAGTACAGTACTTCAACACTTTACCTGTTAACGTGTAGAGAGAATCTAACCAAGTCATTTCATGTTTGATGTTTTTGTATATCCAAACAAAACATTATTATTTGATTTTTCGATTTTTTTATTTCATGTGAAACTTCGAATCATGTGTAAATTTACTTGTTTTATTAGACATTTTGTACTTGCTACATAGTAAATACTTATCCCTTCTGAATGGTTCGCTGAAAGACTATTTATTTTATATTAGACAGAGAAATGTGGCTTTGGATTGGTAGCTGAGGACGAAATAAAGAAAGGGGAATTTGTTATAGAATATGTAGGAGAAGGTATGGCTTTGTCGAAATCTCTTTTGGGCAAGCAAATGAAATGAAGACAGATATTTTAATTCTACATGTTACGATGATTCTTCACATGGTACATTGGGCGATGAAACTAATATCCATATATCTTACATCAATATTGTAGTTATTGATGACAGAACTTGTGAGGAAAGACTATGGAAAATGAAGAGACAGCGGTACACTAACTTTTATCTTTGTGAGGTCAGTAGCAATATGGTCATTGATGCAACAAACAAGGGAAACAAGTCCAGGTTTATCAATCACAGTTGTGAACCAAACACAGAGATGCAGAAATGGTTTGTCTTACATTGTACTGCTTATTCTATATTTCAGTTGATGACCCTGACATATGGTACTGGTATCATGGTGCTTCAGGACTGTAGATGGAGAGACCAGAGTTGGAATTTTTTCTCTTCGTGACATAAAGGAAGGGGAGGAGCTGACCTATGACTATAAGTATGTTCATCCAGTTTCCTGGTTACTTTATAAGTACTTCTCACTAAACAAATTTATCTCACCCACATTTATTTACCACATTGTGTATACAAAACTGTTTCTGTTTGTAATCTCATGTTCCTACCTACAGGTTTGTCCAGTTTGGAGCAGATCAAGATTGCCATTGTGGATCTTCAAACTGCAGAAAAATGGTTGGCACATCTAAGTCGGTCAACTCAATTGTCCTTAACAATGGCAACTCAGGAAGCTCACAAGATCAGCATGATATGAAGAAAAGAAAGACAACCTCAGATAATTGTATTGGGGAGATCATTCGTTTGTGGGATCGACGGGACAAAATGTACGCCTTGACAACTTCAAATCCGTTTTCTGATCCATTTTAACCCCCCCCCCCCCCCCCTCCTCAAACACTATCCCTTTCAGGTATATCCCAGCAGTTGTACATGATTATGATGAGTACACTGGAATGCATACTGTGAGTTTGTCAATCAATGATTTTTCAATCATATCTAACGAGTAATTGTTTACATATTATATATTTTGGTTCAGTTACTGCTTGATGAAGCAACTACTGAAAATTTTGATATGAAGGAGGAAGACTGGGACTTCTTACCGGTATTACATTCTTAATCACTGAACACGTTGCTGATATATTTGTTCATCTTTAAAGCAGCTTTGTCCTGTAATGCCTTGCTTTTCTTCTACACCTCAAATGTATTTTTCCGGCTAACTGTAGCCTAAGAGGTCCTATGATATTGTTTACTTGCTAGCTTCTTCTTCAGCCTTTGCTATTAAAGTCAGTAAAGCATGGTTATAAATTTTTATTTGATGTTGAATAACCCTCGGGTTACTCATATTTACGTACGGCATTGTAGAGCTGGATTGAAGGGTGATACTGCTATTTTCAACTCTCAATTCCATACGGCATTGTTTACCAAACCTATCTGGATGGCCCTCTCTCCTGTCCTCAGCTGCATCTTGTGCTCCAAGCCTCCAACTTTCTGTCACTAGTCTTTTGTTACTTGTACTAACGGCCACTTGGACTCTACGCAAGCACAGCACCATGATTATTCTTCTGTTTACGATTCATATCTATTCTAGTAGGATTAAGGTTGACCAAAGACCATTGCACACCTTACTGGGTACCAATACATAAAAACAGATGGTCCATTGTTGTTTCAGGTCAATTGCTGTAGACTACTAGCAGGGAGTCCGACATGGGGAGATCAGGAGTCCTCTAGGCAGTAGCATTGTGTTAGTAAATCTAGGTTATAGGAGTCTAATACGTTGGGAAAGGCCAACGGTCTAAGAATCCACTATATAAGGATGCTATGTATCTATGCCAGAGGCAAGCAAGAAGAATCAATCTATTCTCTCATCTGAACCTATGTCTCAACCCAACCCCTGCCCCCTGCAGCCGTTTTGTCTGGCTATATTCTGCACCGTAGTTAACCTGCTATGAATCAAGGCTGACAACATCAACTGATCTGTTCCATCTAGTAATTGACTCGTTTTTTTGGAAGTATAACCAACTGACCAAATCAGTCTCCCCTAACGGTTCATTTGAATCTGGGAATAATCTCTTTTGTTCTTTCTTTATCATTTTTTTGAATAGCCCATGGACTAGGCTTTATCTTTCTACTTTTGCTCTCTAGTGATTGTTTTTTTACTGTTGACCTTTTCTGTTATTCAATTTTGTGTACCAGACAGTGTTTCAGAGATATCTGAATATCCAGGTTCTGTGTTGGTGTGTAGATATGTTACATTGATTTATGCTGAAATTTATGGTTGTAACTGTTATTGGAACGATAAAAAATATTATAATTCCATTTGCAAGTTGCTTCCAGAAAAGCCCCCATGCTAATTTGACTTATCTTTTTGCAGCGTCCAGAAGATCCAGAAGAAGACTGATTATTAAAGGTTAGAATGATAACTAACCGCTTAATCATTGCCTAGTGCTATTTTCGTATTCGGAACCTTCTTTATACAACTTGCTGTAGTTAAAAGGTTTCTTGTTAGGCCTGTTCATTTTCTTTTCTATTTCAGTTGTTTTTAGATGTTGCTTGCGTGCACTGAGAATATGTCTGTGCAACAGGATGTTGACTTGAGCTACCATCCGTCACAGAACTTTGGACCATACCTTGAACTTTGCTTTTGTGGCGAGGAAGGGTTATCTGTTTCTTCTGTGCGCTTCACATATGTCATATGTGCATCCTTTTCCTAAGCGTGTAGTGCTTTGGAGAGGGGGTTGTATTTTCTAATTATTTTTTCCATGTAGGGTGTATGGTCATCCAGATAGGGAACTTACCCTGTGCATTGCAGCTGTTCTCATTATTGTGTTTGTTGGTTTTAGTTTTGTTTCCATGTGACAACCTGTGCTTTTTTATGGGAGGTATTTCTTGGGGTACTTACAGAGCGTCTTGTTTGCTTTCCCATAGGACAATATTTGCAATCATCATAAAATACCCTAGTTTGAATTTGCACTATACCCTAAAGAGAGATAGTTTGTTTTCTCAAAGCAGTCTGTTTGATTATATGGATTTAGTTTGGGGTTACTAAGGATTAAAAAAAAATCATGCCATGGAATTCGTTTCTTAGTTAGCAATTCTTGTCTGACGGATGTTTCTCCATCTGTGCAGGGTCCTTAAGTTTCTTGTACTAACAGATACGTTCAACTGATTCCTATCTCAAGAGAACCTGTCACTATCATCGCTAACAAATCATCGCTGGGAAGTGCTTGCTGCATCCATCGACCCTCAAATCAGAACTTTTCCTGTGTGCTCCAGCATTGTAAATCAGAGTTCCACCCTCATATTACATTATTTTTTCTTGTGTTCTCTGGCCTTTGTAAATCAGAGTTCCACCCTCGAACTGGATTATATTTCCCACGTTTTTCTCAAGACTTGTTAAGATCAGAGTCATACAGTCTCTGGATTCTTAAACTGGTCACAATCTTGTTGCGCTGGGCTGTTTTTTTTTTATGGAAGACAATGCTGTATAATTGGCTTATTGCTCTGGGAGCGAACTTTTACTTCATGTGATATGGCCTTGGCGTGACATTAAGTGTGAATTGTCGCTGCCCTTTGTCTCCCTGTCATTAGACTCATTCATGTCTGGGGCAGCCATGAAGAAGGATCCTGACTCCTATTTTCCAGCTTTGAGAATTTACATCTCGGAAGGTAAAGATACCTGAAGAACAGGAGTCAACGTTGCTTTCTTTTCATCGAAATTTGTGACCTGTCACTTGCCTTTTTTTTTCTGTACCGATTGAGACAGAAAATACTCTCTGTCTCATAATATATAACGTTATTACAACAATAACGTCATTACAACCAATATACCCTTATATTAGCTGCAATACCATCTTATATTATAGGATGGAGGGAGTAGTTGAGATTTGATAAGGATCCATGCCACATTGAAATGAAATTCGTTCTGGTGCTGTAGATCATGCCCGAGCTTCTGCAGTTGTCTGGGGAACCAGTTTTGCCTCTTTCGTACATAGGGCATGTGGTTTGTGTAGGTGATATGGTTGCTGCGCCTGGAGCGTTGCAACGTGTACTTGGGGCTCTAGTCACCAAAGTGAGTTGTGATTTCCTCGCCAAAGTGGTTGCTGCTAACGTGGATCCAGATGATTGGGTGTCTATTGAATGAAAATGCTTGCAGGATAAGAGCAAGAGAGGTGGCGCCTAGACGTGTCATCGTAAAAGAGAAATCAAACAACTGTAGAAACAAAAGGACGTTTGAAGTTGCTTGATGGATGACTCTTGGTGTCTTGGGCTGTGGTTGCTGTCTTTGCCGGTGTGTTTTTCTCGAATTATCATCAATCGATGGGCAGAGTCATGGCCTGTGGTTGTTGTCTCTGCCGATGTGTTTTTCTCGAATTATCATCAATCTATGGGCACTTTGGTGGTGTCTGTTTTTGTGGTTGTTGTCTCATATTTGTGTAGTAATCCGTTTCACATTTTTCGCCCGTGGTGGCTTGCCTCCCGTACCAAAGTTTGAAACCGTTTTCGCTCAATTTTCCGTGAATTAATTGGACAACTCTCCTCTTTTTAATTAATAGATGTGGCAATTTTTTACCTCTGTTTCACATTATTTTTCGGAGCTTTCAAAACAGAAACCAACTGTTTTCCATGGTGACTGTATCCTCTCCGGAATAATGGCATGTGTTGCGAACTTGCGATGACCGATTTGGACTGCTATTTCTTCAGCATTTTTTTTTGAAACCGGGCAAGAGGCTTGCCTTTTCATTGATATAGAAGAAGTGAAATGGCCAGTTTATAAGGAAAACTGGCCGAAAACCGGATACAACACCCCACATTTCTTCAGCATTTGGGAAATCGTTGCAAGAATAATGGCACATGGATGTATAGCCGTCAAATTTACCATTTTTTTTATAGCAAGGCCTCTGCATTCTCTCATTTGTTTACTTCTCATCGCTGAATCAGCCTTTGAGATCTGGCTCAAGTTTACTTTTCTAGCAATATGTGCCCTAATTAATACAAGAAAACTAAATTCACTTGTCTATGGCGATATAGCTTTTTTTCTTTGTCTTATTTACGTGCATCAAATATTTCTGCTATTTCTCGAACGTTCTTCAAATAATCGCGTTCATTAGTAAAATTCCGAGGAAGACTATTATAAAGCAAGTTGTGACAAGCACTTTGTCACTTGGATGAATGATTGGCATATCACACGACAAGATAGTACACAAATATTTCCACATGAAATGATTAATGTACCGATCAACATATCAGGTTAGGACCGATCTGGCCATTTGGATTCCTGAGGAGGAAGGGCACAAGGCGCAAGCAGACGGATGCGGCACCCGTCGGAGCGGGACAGGATAGGGTAAGTCCAAGACACAGGGTAGCCGCCTCTCACTCTCCTGATGCAACTTGAAATGTTACGTGCCTGATGGGACGCAGACACATATGGCCAAGACCTAACAGCGTGACAGGAACGTCAGGTCTGTGTCTGTATGATTGTGAATTTTGTACGTAAAGTTGTGAACTGAGTAGGGGTATGAGAAATAATTAGACGGAGCCCGTGTTATGCTAAAGCTTATGATTCAGAGAAGCATGACAGTGATCATCGAAATTCAGAGTCGCATATGCATGTTCATCGATACATCCTGGTGACATACAGGAAGGAATCCTGGGGAGGGATTGGGGCCCCACCAACTTTGCCCAATTTTTTGTCAAATTGCAGCTGATTTCCGGGAGGGCCCGTAGATTAGTGTGGTGTCTTTTCCTTGCTCAATCGTGGGCTTTATGGAATGTGCGGAATAAACTCACAATTGCTAAGAAGTGTATTAATCACCCGGCTGACGTTATCTTCAAAACCATGCTTTTTCTTCAGGTTTGGACGCCGCTCATGAAGCCGTCGGATCGGGAGGGCGCTAGATGGCTCACTGTCAAGCTTAAGGAGATCCATGCCACCTGCCTTCCTCCTCGAGCTCTCTTGCTGGCGACCTGATGGCGTCGTGGCAGCTTCCGTTTTTTATTTCTTTCGCTAGTCGGCTAAGCTGTATTGCCCAGCCCCTGTCTTGTCTTTCGGATTCGTGTGATGTGGCTTGCTGTTTGTGAACTGTTGGCTTTGTTAACTCAAAGTCGGGTAATAAAGTTTACCTTTTATCTAAAAAAAACATACAGGAAGGAAGTTACCGCAGGAGGAAAGTAGATGAGGCCAGCCGGTCCAGCGGCGGCTAGGGTTTAACCCAAAGGGAAAAAGGATGCCAATTACATGCTCTCACTCGAGCTAAATATCGGAGGCCGAAGCAAGGGCAGGTGAAAAGCAGAGGTGAGCTGTCGAGTTCAGTTAGGCTAAGGGACGGTGCCATCCGTCCATCTGTGATCGAATGGTCCTAATTCACTCGCGTTTGGCGGGAACACAGCGGTGGATAGGGACCACACGATCAAAGGTGGATGGTTGATCACCGAGTGCTTAACTGAACTCGAAAGACAGGCTTCAGTTCCTGACAATTCCCCCCTCTCGAGAGTAGACTTGTCCTCAAGGCGTGAAGGAAGGAAAGATCTTCTGGATGAACGAAGCATCTTCCCATGTAGCTGCTTCCTTTGGTAGATTGATCCATTGAACTAGCCATTGTACGATTGGAACACTTATGTCACCTTGCCTTCTAGGAATGAGTTTTCCGTCGAGCACCGCTTCAGGGCCAGTTTGAATGTTACCATCTTTATCCACCAGAGGCAATGCTTGTGCTGGAACTGCTACAGGACCCTTGTGTAGTTTGAGTTGGCTAACATGGAATGTGTCATGCAGTGTGCAGCCCTTTGGAAGCAAAAGCTTGTAAGCTGTATTGCCCACTTTGGCTAAGACTCGAAATGGTCCATAGAACTTGGAGTGTAATTTGACACTTTTGTGGATATTGAGAGAAGAGTGTCTGTAGGGCCAGACCTTGAGATAAACCATGTCTCCCACTTGTAATTGCCTATCACTTCTATTCTTGTTAGCAAAGTGAACCATTCTTTCCTGAGCTTGTTTCAAAATTTCCTTGATGATGTTATTAGCCACTTCTCTGTTCTGTAGCATCTCAGCAGCACTTGCAGTGAATTGATCAGGCAAGAACATTTCAGCCACTAGAGGAGGTGGGAATCCATAAAGAGCCTCGAAGGGAGTCATTTTGAGGGATGTATGGAAGGTAGTGTTATACCACCACTCAGCTGTGGCCAGCCAAGATGGCCATTTCTTTGGTTGTTGAAAAGCCATGCATCTTAGGTAGGTCTCTAAACATTGGTTAACTCTTTCTGTCTGCCCATCTGTCTGAGGATGATAGCTTGTACTCATGTGGAGTTTAATTACCAAGGCTTTGAACAATTCTTGCCATAAATGGCTTGTGAATATTCTGTCTCTGTCTGTTACTATGACAATAGGCAATCCATGCAACTTGAATATGTTTTCTGTGAATGCCAATGCTACAGTCTTCACTGTAATGGGGTGCTTGAGAGCAATGAAGTGTGCAAACTTAGTGAATATTTCAACCACTACTAGGATCATGTCCTTGTTGTTTGAAGTGGGTAGTCCTTCAACAAAGTCCATGCTGATATGTGTCTAGGCCATGTCAGGGACAGGCAATGGCTGCAATAATCCTGGGTATTTAATGTGTTCAGGCTTATTGATTTGGCAGACATGGCATTCATTTATGAATTGAGCTATTTCCTTTCTCATTTTTGGCGAGAAGAATATAAGTTGTATTCTGTGAAAGGTGGCCCTTTCACCAGAGTGGTCTCCCAGCTCAGATTTGTGCATGGCAGTCATGATTGTTTCCTTTAGTTTAGGAAGTTTTCCCACTAGAATTTTGTTTCTGACTCTGATGATGCCATTTCAGAGTATAATTTGTTAGGGATTCAGGAGCAACAGTTAACTTGGCCAGCAGTTCTTTGCAATGTTCATCACTTTCATAACTTGACACTCTTTCTGAAATCCAAGCTGGATACAGTGCTGATCCCAGTAGCTGCATGACTTTGTATCTGACCCTGGAAAGTGCATCAGCTACTTTGTTTTCCTTGCCTTTCTTGTACTCAATAGTGTAGTTGTATCCCAACAATTTTATTAACAATTTGTGCTGGATACCTTCAGTTAATTTCTGCTCATGAATATACTTGAGGCTTTGTTGATCAGTCTTAATCACCAGAGAGGATGCAGCAAAGTAGTGTTTCCATTTCTTTAGTGCTTCCAGTATAGCTAGAGCTTCCTTGTCATATGTGGACCAAGTGGAAGTTTTTGGTCCTAATGATTTGCTCATGAATGATATTGGCTTGCCCTGCTGCATTAGAACAACACCAATTCCAGATCCAGAAGCATCAACTTCTAATGTGAAGGGCATACTGAAGTCAGGTAATGCCAAGACAGGGGCTATTGTCATGCTAGTTTTCAGGGTGTTGAATGCTTGTTGCTACAAGTCAGTCCAATTGAAGGAATTCTTCTTTAAACAGTCAAATAGTGGCCTACAGATTATTCCATAATTCTTTATAAATCTCCTGTAATAGCCAGTTAAACCCAAGAAGCTTCTCAGTTCTGTCACTGTAGTTGGGGATGGCCATTTGGTCATTGCTACCACTTTAACTGGGTCAGTTTGGACACCATTTCCAGTGATAATGTGGCCCAGATATTCTACACTAGCTTGTCCAAAGGTACATTTTCCCCTCTTGGCAGCTAGTTGATTATCTGTGAGAATTTGGAATACTTGTGAGAGGTGCCCAACATGATCCTTTTCAGTCTTGCTATACACCAAGATATCATCAAAGAAAACCAATGTGAATTTTCTGAGAAATGGAGCCAGGAGTGTGTTCATGAGGGACTGGAATGTAGCTGGGGCATTAGTTAGACCAAATGGCATAACCAGGTACTCAAAGTGACCAATATGTGTATTAAAAGCTGTTTTAGGAATATCCTCTTCCTTCATCCTTATCTGATGGTAGCCACTTCGAAGATCAATCTTAGTAAATATCTTTGCTCCATTCAATTCATCTAGAAGGTCCTCAATCACTGGAATAGGATATTTGTTTTTGACTGTTTGAGAATTTAGTTTCCTGAAGTCATTAACCACCCTCCAAGTGGTGTCCTTTTTCTTGGCCAGAAGTGCAAGAGAAGAATAGGGACTTTCACTATTCCTCATTACTTGTTGTTTGAGCAGTTTTGTTATTATTTCCTCCATGACATTTTTCTGGTGGTGTGGTAGCATGTAGGATCTTTGGTTTACAATCTTGGCCTCTGGGATTAAGGTAATTGAGTGATCTCAACTTCTCTTTGGTGGCAAAGATGCAGGTTCATAAAAAATATCCTTGAATTGGCCTAGAAGGTGCAGTAAGAACTTAGGGACCTCTGGTACTTCCTGTTTTGGTGTAACCATTTGTACCACTTGCCAGAAAATAAATGCCCCACAGATTGGTTCTGT
The DNA here is from genome assembly GCA_028641055.1 of Alopecurus myosuroides. Lineage (NCBI taxonomy): Eukaryota > Viridiplantae > Streptophyta > Magnoliopsida > Poales > Poaceae > Alopecurus > Alopecurus myosuroides. Next base: position 229,786,463 of record CM054060.1, on the reverse strand, counting down.
TTTGAGAAGATTTAGTGAGTCCACTAATTCAATGTTGGCAGACTAGGGAAAAGACTCATCAAACAATTTTATATGTGTCTTGCCATCCAGAGAAATAGAAATGAACATCTGATTGTAATCCATTGTAACTGGGCTATGGGCTTTAATCCAATCAGTGTCACAAATAATATCAAATCCTTTCAGTGGCAATATCCTGAAACTATCCAGTAATTCTTGTCCTTGCAAGGAATAACTGCATTCATCTGTAGTGAATTCAGATAGTAATTCCTGTCCATTAGCTACCATCACTTTAACTTGTTTGGATGGTATGAGTTTGCAATTTGCTCTCTGTGCCATTTCTGGGGATATGAAGGTCCCAGTGCTACCAGAATCGATGAGGACAGTAGCAATCTGGTCTCCAATTACTGCAGTAAGTGAGAAGGTACATTTTGATCCTGTTGTGCCATTGACTGCATGCATGGAAATGTTCAGTCTTTCATTCTTTTGTGCCATGATCATCTCAGTGTCAGAGTCATCATCATCATCATAGTCAATATAAATGACTTCTGAGCTATCTTGGGAAGTTTTTTGCAGAGCTTGTACTTGAGCTCTATTGGCCAGTTTGCATACCTTTTTGTGGCCAGGGAACCAAGGTTCTTTGCATCTGTAGCATTGTTTGTTCAGCTTAGCTTGCTGGATGATAGCAGGTAGTCCCTGTAGCTTCCCATTTGTGTCAGTTTGTTCATAAGTGACCTGTCTTTTTACTGTTGTTGGGGCTGACTTATAAGTGATTTTCCTGGTTGGGTTAGCTTGTTCAATGCGCCTGGCAAACCACATTGCATCTAACAGTGCACTTGGTTTCAAACATTGAATATGGCTCTGAATATAGGCACTCAGACCAGATATAAAAATGCTTATGTAGTAGTCATTTGGTAAAGTGAGATTGTCTCTTCTCACTAGGTTCAGTACCATTTCAAACTCTTGGATATAAGAAGCCACTGTGCCTGTTTGTGTTAGCTGGTGGAATTGTCTCACATTGTCACAAATAGAAGCTTCAGAGAATCTATCTGTTAAGTATCTTGTGAATCTGTGCCAAGCCATTGTGTTTGCCTGAATGCCAGTGCCTCTCCACCACTGCATAGCTGGTCCTTTTAAGTAGGTGATGGCAATTTCAGAACGTTGCTCGAGAGGTGTACGGGCAGAATCGAAGTATTGTTCAATTGTTTGTATCCAAGAGTCAGCATCCTCCCCAGAAAACTCTGATATGTTGAGCTTAGCAGGTTTAACTGTCGGCTCTGCTCTTCTTCCATCATTTTGCAAGGGCACTCTCCATTTAAATATCTCCTTGTTAGCCCCTTGTTCTTCTTCCTCATCATTATCCGAGAGAACTTGCTGAGCTACTGCAGGTTTTGTTGGAAAGTTGGGGTGCCTGTAAGGAATCTTAGAGGTGCCATACAAAATAACTTCTTTTCCAGTAGGATCATGCAATGTTGGTCTACCAATGGGTTTGATAATTGACATTTGTTTCTTTGGGGCAGGTTGGTTATTGCTACCTTGTGCAGGGAGACCACACTGTGTCCATTAGCCGGTGGTGGAGTACTAGGTACAGGTGGCTGTAACAGTGTGGGAACGACTGCAAACAGCTTGTCAAAATTTGCTTGAATATTATTGAAATTGACCTGAACATTGGTGAAGTTGGATTGGACATTTGAGAAGTTCTCCTCTATAGCTTCCGAAAAGGATTTGAATTCCAGCTTGTCTTCCTCTCTCTGTTTCTGTAGGACTTGTATATCAAGCAAATCTGACTTCATCTCCAACAACCCAGTACTCTCTGATGCCATTTCTGAAGGTTTTGGCATGCCCAGTTGCTCTCCTTGTGTGTTAACCATTGTGGACAGTATGGTTTTGGTTGCTACTGAGGTGATCTTGCCGGGGTCTACCGTCGCCAGTCACCGCCTCTAATTCGCCCGCCGCCAAGCACACGGAAAGGGTGGGATGGGTGGGATTTTACAGCTGAAGTAGTGATCTCCAGAAACCAAATCCATCCCAGTCTGTGCCCGAACAACACCGCCACCACACGCCTCCTTCTCTCTGCAGAGGCCAGAGCAGTACACCGTCGCCGGGATCGTGAGCAAGGAGAGGGATTTTACGAGAGATCCCAACCTCAACCTTGTCTAAGATCCAATCGCCGCCGAGGATTTTGGGCTTCTGATACCAATTTTTATGCTAAAGATTATGATTCAGAGAAGCATGACAGTGATCATCGTAATTCAGAGTCGCATATGCATGTTCATCGATACATCCAGGTGACATATAGGAAGGAAGTTACATGAGGAGGAAATTAGATGAGGCCAGCCGGTCCAACGGCGGCTAGGGTTTAACCCAAAGGGAAAAAGGATGCCAATTACATGCTCTCACTCGAGCTAAATATCGGAGGCCGAAGCAAAACGACAGGGAACATGGCAGGTGAAAAGCAGAGGCGAGCTGTTGAGTTCAGTTAGTCTAAGGGACGGTGCCATCCGTCCATCTGTGATCGAATGGTCCTAATTCACTCGCGTTTGGCGGGAACATAGCGGTGGATAGGGACCACACGATCAAAGGTGGATCGTTGATCACCGAAGACAGGCTTCAGTTTCTGATAGCCCGTAGCCTACCTTTTCTTGTGAGGAAAAAGCAAATAGAAAGAGAGTTTATGTATAGGGGTAGAGCCTAGAAACACACACAATCCAAAAAGAAATCTCTTCTTACAAAAATAGTCTACTTATTTAGCTTGTAGTCATTTTCAAAGTCTCTTACAAAATTCCTGCAAAGTCTTTACCTTTTTCAGGTAGCTATACGATTATGTATTTTGTTGGAAGATCGATAAACCATTGCACCTGACTCATTCTTGATACCCATAATTATTCCCAGTCGATAAAGAAAAATCTTACCCGCAAAAAGAAAATTTTCTCAAAGCTCCAACCGAAAACATAGCTGAATTCAGCTTGAGCAGCGAGCTAGTACATCACCTCAAGTCAAGGTTAAGGAGGCATGTATAGTGCCGCGTGCTCAAGTTTGGACCAATAAAAATAAAAAAATTGTTTTGACATGCACAAAACAACAAAAGATTAGTTGTTTTTTACGAAGGAATATATCAATATAAAAACATATACTCTGCACCAACGCAACTGCAACACAATAGTTTCTCCAACAGGGACGCCTCCAAGAAGTGAACAATTTATAAGCGTACTTGAATCCAAATCAAAGATTGCAAGTTTCACACAGGAGAAAATCCGCACTCTCCGTGCCTTCAACATGATGCCAGCCCTGACGCCACACACCACACGAGTTGACGACCAAACTGCCCCAACAATGAAAACAAACACCCAAACACCTAAATGCAACACAAAGGAGGGGATAAACCGGAGCCGCTTCTCAGACATTCATGTCGGTCCTAGAGCCGCACACCTCCTAGAGATGAAGAAAAACAAGACAACGCTAACCACATGAACATATAAAGCACCAAAATGGGTGGTGAGATTCTCCTACGAAATTCTTTCAAGGAGGGAAGCATGATCCGAGAGTGTCACAATCATCGACACGAACCATGGGTGGTGGAGGGTTTTCACCCAGACGTCACCAATCCCGAAGTCGCGTCTGCCTTGTCCGATATATCAAAAGTTGCCTTGCAACTCACCACTATAGACTACAAACTCCCTCCATAGGTACCTCTAACCATCGGAACATCTACAATGAGGCCCCAAGTAGAAAGCAACACAAAAGCACCACCCTCACCCGATCCCATGTGGGATATAGAGTTTCTCTCGGGGGACCCATGGCATAGGAGCGCGAGTTTCACTGCCACCTGTGCTTTCCGTTAGCCAAGGCAAGAATTTCGCCCGTTGATGGGTCACGACCCACACGGCCGCTCCTCGAGGACCGACCTGACCACTCATGCAATCTCGCGCACAAACAACAAAAACCATGCGTAAAATGGTGTGTATCCACATATGGAACTAGGTTGAGTAAAGTTCCTCCTCGCGTTTATCCACTTGCTAACTCAACACGATATCATAAATCCATATGAGGCATACCCCCCGGATTTCGGGCGACATGCCAAGCCGCAAGTAATCGAACACCCACCATGGCTCATCCAGTGACCTCCACGAAGAGACCGTGACATCCTATGTCAAAGCTTTCAGAACTAGGCAGGAAAACCCATCACCCAGCACACGTTATGATGTAGCCCGACCCTTTCCACCAACAACACCAAGTACTCAAATTGGTCCCATGAAAAGAGCCCGCACAAAGGCTATACATGACAAGGTGAAGTCGCTCATATCCCTCCATGAATTCAATGTTTCGGTGAATGGATCAGTACCTCAAGAGGATATGCTTTGTGTGCTCATGTGTGACCTCCATGATGCCCCCAAGATGTTCTTGATGATGTCCAAGATTTTGCCGAGAAAGAGCGAGAAGATGGACAAGGAGATGTACAAGCTGATGCTGACTAGACAGGAGTGAAAGCGCAATTTTTCCTAAATCTTGTTTTGAGTGTTTGTTAACAACACAAGTATATCTATTTATGTGTGTTGATGTTTTAGTGTCAATTGATAAAATTAACAATGGTGGTGTGGTCTCCAAAAAGTTCAAAGAGAACTACATGCTTAGGAGTTGCTGGAATTAATACCAGGCCGGAGTCTCCGAACCCCAAACCGAAGTCTCCGGTGTCAGCTTTTTCCTGGGAAGAAGAAGAAACGTGCAAGAGGTGTCACCCACTGGACTCCCTCCAGAGAGTGTGTAGAGACTTTTCGGAGTCTCTGGACTAGACTGGAGTCCCCGGGGCGCAGGGGCCGAAGTCTCCGGACTCCCGGCTGCTCCACTTCGCTCGCAGCAACTCAGACACCCTCTGCTTTTCGGTGAGAAGAAAAGGCGGAAACTCTACGGAATCTGTGGACTGCCTAGAGTCTATGGACCAACAGACCAGAGTCTCTGTCCTAAAGATTTTCTCAGCGCCAAGACAAGTTGGTGTCACCCTCTGGAATGGGTCCGAAGAGTGTCCGGAGTCTCCGGTCTAGTGCGAAGTATCCGGCCCTCCGGAGCAAGTCCGGAAACTTTGTCAGGCCGGAGTCTCCAGCCTTTTCACCGGAGTCTCCGGTGTGACTTGCGCAGAAAGCCACCAAACGGCTAGTTTTTGGGATTGGGGTATAAATACACCCTCCCCTTCTTCCTCCATCCAGCTCGCCCAGAATTGAATGCCCCATTGATTGAGCTCACCCACCTTGCTAGATCTCCCAATCCCTCCACCCAAACTTGTTGATCTTCGGAGGATTGAAGGAGAAGGCCCTGATCTACATCTTCACCAACCGGTTTTCCATTCCCCCCTCATTTTCTTGAGGGGAACTAGTCTAGGGTTTCCATGTGTGGAAAACCTTGACCTCTTGCTACTCTTGGTGATTCTTGGAGATTCTTGGGACCCCCCAATTTGGTTGTGGGTGTGTGCCCCAAGCTTGTTGTAAAGGACTCGATTCCCTCCTAAAAGGTGATCAATAGTGGAAGGTGAACTAGGACTTTGTGGCGAGGTTCATCGAAGAATAGGGTGAGGCCTTTGTGGCGAGCTCACTCCCCTCCAAAGAAACGTACTCACCTCAAAAGGAGGAACTAGGGATTACATCCTTGTCTCTGCATGCTTCCATTATCGGTTACCTCGTTCCCTCTCCTTTACTTCGTGTTTGTATCTTGTATCTTGTTGTTGTCATATAGGTAAATTCACCGTAGTTGCATATCTAGATAATTTACCTTTGTGTCAAGCCTTAATTTGAAGAAAAATTAAAATTGGTCGTAGCACCTATTCACCCCCCTCTAGGTGCCCGTATTATCCGTTCAATTGGTACCAGAGCCTCGGCTCTTTTATTGGGCTTAACAGCCTAAGAGTTTTAGTATGGTCAACAGAGGGGAAGCCGCCGAGCCCGCGACAAGTGTCACTATGGATGATCTCAAAGAATTGAAAGATTCTTTGACCTCATCCATGGATCTCAAAATGACGGAGTTGCAAGATATGTTCTTGCAACTCTTGAAAGCGAAGGGCCCGAAATCCTCATCATCTACCCCTTAGGAAGAAATTCCAAAGAGTAATGTAACAGCCCAAGTATGAAAACCTACCAATTAGAATGTTTGATTTCTTGTTATTAAAAGTATTGCATCATGTCATCATATTGTTGCATTTGTTCCTTTTGTTTGCATCTGTTATTCTTTGTTTTCACAGTGAAAATCAAACAATTTCAACTGCTTTGTTTTCATACTTGTTCTGTTACAACTTTTGGAATAAAAATCACAAATAAAAACAACCAATTGTTCTCATTTTATCCCATGTTGATCAACAAATAAAATGGTGCTTTCATTTCAATTAAATAATTCCCAATTTGCTTTCAAACTCAAAACTCAAGTTCAAACAACACCAAATTCCAACTCATGAAAGCTAACAAACTATTCTAATCATTTTAATCATTTTAATAATAGGGCTCACCCTATTAAACTTGTTGTTTTCAATCATTAACCCATTAATTTGCAAATATTCTAATTCAACCAAGTGTTTTTCAAACAGCACCCAAATGCAATTTATAAAATCAGCATTATAACCAAACCAATTGTTCTATTTTAATCATTGGGGTTCCCCTAATAAACATGTTGATTTTTAATAAAAACCAAATAAGAAGCATTCCTTTAAATATTGACTTAAATTGCAAAACAGTAATTAAAAATTAATCTTCTGCAAAACCAAACTTGGCATTTGTTTTCTTCTAACCTAACTAGCTAACACTAATTTTTATAAAATTTCTATTAACCTAAAAAGCCTCCTTTTCTTCCATTTGGTTCTATGCAAAAAAATAAAAAAAATAAGAACAAATAATTAAAACCACAAGGGAGAGGGGCATGGCCCATCCTTTTCTTTCCTACCCCAAGCCCACCTCCTGTTGGCCCAGTACCCCTTGAACCTGTCGATGTCTTCCTCCTCTGGCTGATGTCACCTGCGTACGAACACCTACAGAACCACCCGATCTTCTCTCCCTCCGCTCGATGCTCGCCGTACGAGCTCACTCACCCCCCATAAAACTAACCACCCACCTACCTAACCCTAGCCCTAACCCTAGCGCCGCCGATCCCTTCTTCCTCTTTCCCCGATTTTCTTCTGTACCTGAATCTCTGCACCACCGCACCGCCACCTCCCCGTCTCCACGGCCACCTCGAGGAGCCACGGAGCCCGGGAATGGAACCGACATCTTCCCGGCCCCAACTTCGCTGAAGGGGTCACCGGCCGTGGATGCCCGAGGCGGCGCCGCCGTCAAGCTTTCTCCACGCCGGCGCCCTGCTTCTCCTGCTGCTCGACCTGCTGCAGCGACCCGACCCTCCTCCTGCTTCGATTGCTCCAGGTGAGCACCTCGGCCCTCGGTCCCCTCTCGCTCTCCTCCATCTCCCGCACCCGCCACGGCCACCCACGCCCTAGCGCCTTCGGCGATCGCCACCGAGCACTGTCCGATCTCTGTCGAGATACAGAGACCGATTCCAGTTGAAGTTCAGAAAACGCCGCACCTGTACCTCTTACCCCCCCACGTTTCCCTTCCTAACACAACTAGAGCAGTAGCCCATCTGGTCCAGGTCCCCTTGCGCAGCCAGGAGGTGCAGGGATCGAATCCCACCCCTGCACAATTAACAAACTTTTATTTTTACTTGTGTTTGGTGTAACACCTGGGGTGTTGCCTGTTTGTTTTCTTTTTTTTTGCTTGCATCATCTGCATCTCATAATCATTGCATCATGTTTTTTTTTTCCAAACCACTCAAAAATCCAAAACAATTCCAATTGTTCAAAACCCTAATGGCTACTTCCAAGCATTCAAATCAAATCAATCCTTTTTCAATATGGGTTTAAATATTAACAATTTGGCAAACAAATTAAATCAAATAATGTTGGTATGATTGCTTGATATTTGTTAAATAAAACTTTGTTTATTTCTACAATTCCCAAAATCAAACCTTATTTGAACTCCAACTAACCATCTAAATCCAACTGATATTTCCAATTTTGAAATAAAAACCAACCTTGCTTTCCATTATTGTTTTGCAACTTAATAGTAATTGTTTATCAAATTAAAACCCCAAAACTTTTCTATTCACCTCTCTCTCTCTCTTTTCTTTACAAAAACAAAAAGGGGGAAGAGAAAAGAAAAGAGAAAAAGGAAAAAAAAAAAAGCAAATCAGGGAAGAGAGAGAGAGGCAGCCCATATCCCTTTTCTTCCCCAGCCCGTTACCTTTCTGGCCCACCCCTCCTTTTCTCTGTCGTCTTCTTCCTTCAGTACGGATGCACGCACCACCACTCGATCCTTCTCCCTTCGCCCGATGGCTTGCCGTACCACTCCCCTCTCTCCATAAAAAACCTAGCCTGCCCTCTGCCTGCCCTAGACCCACCCTAGCCCTGCGTTTCCCTCTGCGCCGCCAACCCCCCTCTTCCCCTTCGTCTAGCTGCAGTAGCCCCACCTCGTTTCTGAAACCTCAACAGAGCCGCACGCCCACCTGCCTCCTCATCGCGGCCACCATCCAGCCACCTCGAGGAGCATCCGCGGCCGGGAATGGAACCGCGGCGGTCCCCGGATGCTCCCCGTCGCCTCGCCGCCTGCTGTGAGGCCCGGAGTGGGCCGCGCCGTCGCCGGCAAGGGCGCACCTTACCTGCACCTCGACAGCGACCATGGCAGGTACGCCCTGCATCTCTTCCTCCCCCTCGTTTCTTCTCCTGTGCTTGCACCCGCACGCCACCCACGTCCCGCACCACGACCTCCTGCAAGGCCCGCACCGCACACGCCAAGCACCGCGCCGCCGCGACCCAGTCCCCGGCCGGCGAGCCTCTCCGTTCCTGTCCGCTCGCGAGTTACAGTAGCGATTCAGTTACGTTTCTGAAAAAAAAAAACTGTTCGAGCGAGGAGCCTCAAAACCACACCCTGTCTGTACCTATCACCGAACGCAAGCGAGCGCAGCTGGTCTTGTTCCCCGCGCGCGAGCTGCAGGTCCTGGGGTCGAACCCCCGCGGCCGCACTTTTTTCTGAATTTCGGTTCGCTCCCTGTTAACTGAACTTAACCTTCCCGCAGTTCCCTGTTCTGTCACCACAGCTGCACCTATCCCACTGGTTTGGTTCCCCAGCGTAGCAGGAGGTGCAGGGATCAAATCCCACCCCCTGCACCATTAAAAACATTTTTTGTTTTGCAATGTTTTGGTCACATGACTTATAGGAAATCACAACTAGGCCCCTGGCACTTATTTTTAGGCCCCTGTAAAAATATTTTTTAGTCCCTAGAGGTGATAAAAATGGCAGATTGCACCTCAATTTGGTAAATTGCATAACTAAATCATTTTCACTCCAAATTCAACTTTTTAAATATGTTTTCTGTCCCAAATTGAATGATCTATCCAAATATAAAATTTGTTTACTGTTTTGAATATTTTAAATTGGTGCAATATTTGAAAACCTGTCAAATTCACTTAAACTTGCAAAATTCATAACTTGTTCATAGAAATTCCAAATTCAACAAACCAAATATGTTTTCCAATCAACTTTTCATGTACTTTCCAAATATAAATTTTGTTTGCTGTTTTGAATAATTTAAATTGCTGAAAACAACTGTTTCTTAATTATTGCATTTAAAATTGCCAAAATAATAACTTGCTCATTTTAAATCCAATTTCAACAAATGAAATGTGTTTTCCATGCAAAATTAAACCCTCTTTCCAAGTATAAACTTAGTGATCCGTTTTGAACAATTTAAATTGATCAAAACAACAAATGCTTGAGTGACACCTTTAAGTAACCAAAATTTCCTACCTTAACAAATAAATTTCTGAAATTGGTAAACCTTATTTCCAACTGGTTCTATTGTTGTTATTTTGTTGTTTTCCTCATCCATGCATCATGCTAATCCACTTCATATAATGTTTAGTTGTAAAACAATTAATTCAACCATAATTCATGGGCTTTTCATATGCAATCCAATTGCATGTGTGTCCATTTAATCCTGTTTCTATCTTGTCAGCTAGTTTATTTCTATGCATCAATTAAATTGTCATGCATCCATATCTTGATCATGCTGGATCTTTTGCCGTAGTAGTAATTGTTGCATCCCGTTGTTTGTTCGAGGTTCGTTGCTTCTTCCCGGATAGGACGTTGAGATGATGTGAGCAACGACAAGTTCTGCTACCTCGCGGGATCTCAGGCAAGTATACTCAATTGCTGCCATATGGCTGCCTTTCATCACTTGTTACCGATTCTTTCCGTTGTTCTTTTCTGCTAGCCTTAGTAGTACTTGTTTCTGTTACGAACCCATCACATGAATCCCTTAACCTTGATATTGCCTCACTTCCATACCTATAACCTTTGATTGAGCCTGTGTCTTACTATCTTGCTTAGGGTTGTTTTGCTCGAGTCTGTTACCCGTTACTTCCTTTTTACTCTTTTATGTTCTGGGGGCTCGATGTTTACTCAATCAATCATGCTAATGTTACTATTAATAATAAACTTGATGATAAGGCACCGGCAGGAGGCCCAGGGTGGTTTTGAGGCCTGCTAGTGTCGACCCTAATAGGAAAAGGGTCTTGTCTACCGATCCATGATGAGCGCACTACCCGCATTTGGGGAGTATGGGCTCCCCCTCAGTTTGACCCGATTCGCATCTCGTCCAAATCGCCTCATTTAGTTCGGGTTTTCCATTTGCTGCATGCATGATCTTGCGAGCCCTTGGTACCCGGGTGGAACTTTCGTAGTCGGCATATAGGGGGACACGGTCTTAGAGTGCTATGAGGGTCCATTTTCTTCTGGGCCCGAGTAGCCGTGCGCCCAAGGTGCTTTGGGCTTGATGCGAAGAAGGGTTGGATTGTGTTGAGTGCCCCGCTTGGTGGAGAGGCCGCTCCATCTGGCGGGATATTCATGAGTGTACGGCTAAATTGGTGCAACCCTGCAGGGATAATCTTCTCGAGAAGCCGTGTTTTCCGCGGTTATGGATTACTTGGTGAAAGTACTGGCTAACAAGTACTCAGGACAACTTCAACCTAATGATCAACCATGTTTCACCCCATGATTAATAACTTGACTAGTAATAGGTTATTCACACAATAACTTGACTCATCTTTAATACCACGGTGTGAGTTATCCTCGGATTGCTTCTTCGGATAAGGGGCGAGATCCAGGATGGGTTTGTTTGAAGTTATCTTTCAGTTGGTTACTCACTCGATCTTATCTTCTTTCTGATAGTTGGAAGTAATAGAATCTCTGTAGTTGGTTAGTGCAGCCTGCTGTCGCTTATTTGCCATAACCCCTTCCTTTCCGTTGAGCCTAAAGTATTTGTATCTTGTGATGACTGGCTACGCCGGTAACTTGTGAGTATGGGCTATCTCCCCCTTGCCAGTACTTAACCGTACTGACCCACGAATCTCTTTCGTGGCTGCAAATTCCAACTTGCAGTCAACAGGTTTGAAGTCTGACGACCTTAGCTTGGGAATCCCTCCGGCTTGGCCTGGGCAGGGATTGGACGCCTTCGGTTATCTTCAGGACTCTTAGTCCAATTTGGATCTTGTCCGTAGACGGACGATGTGTTGCTTCTTCCGCTGTTATTTGGATCTTTGTAATGTATCAGTTGTATCCCTGGCTCGTTTGAGTCATCTTGTATCTAGCTGTTACTGTTGTAATTGTGGATTATTCGTGAACTATTGTAATGTTATCATAAATGGCAACCTGGAATCGGTTATTAGGCGGATTTGGCGGGAATGCTGAAATCTGCATAGTGCCCGATCTCGGGGCGTCACAAATGGTATCAGAGCCTTGGTTCCGATTCCCGAGATTGTTTCGATACGAATGGTTATCGAAGCAACGGGTCCGCAAAGCCTGTAGGTTAACCTCGCTAACGGTCGTTGTTTCTAGAGTGTCGAAAAATATTTCTGCTAAACTATTTTGGAAAAACATCTCAATAGGATTCTTGTTTTCTCCTTACCCCTATTCTATTTCCCCTCCCATCTTATTTGTTTTGGAGTCTCCCCTCTTGTCTATCTTTCAAAGTGTTAGGATCCTACGTGGGTGGACGTTTTCTGAGCCTTTAACCTAATAGGTTCGATCATCGGAGGATTCCTGGTGGAAGAACATCGTCATCAGCCCGAGCAAGAATCTCTTGTTAGTGGTGTCGAGAAGTCCTTGTTGGTGGTGTCGAGGAGATCAACTGGAAGCATGAAGAATCGATAGTCGAACTTCTTTTCCCTCCCGGGTTAGCAGGTGGATTGCGAGGGCGCAATCCCTTGTTAGTGGTGTCGTCTGTAACACCTGGGGTGTTGCCTGTTTGTTTTCTTTTTTTTTTGCTTGCATCATCTGCATCTCATAATCATTGCATCATGTTTTTTTTTTCCAAACCACTCAAAAATCCAAAACAATTCCAATTGTTCAAAACCCTAATGGCTACTTCCAAGCATTCAAATCAAATCAATCCTTTTTCAATATGGGTTTAAATATTAACAATTTGGCAAACAAATTAAATCAAATAATGTTGGTATGATTGCTTGATATTTGTTAAATAAAACTTTGTTTATTTCTACAATTCCCAAAATCAAACCTTATTTGAACTCCAACTAACCATCTAAATCCAACTGATATTTCCAATTTTGAAATAAAAACCAACCTTGCTTTCCATTATTGTTTTGCAACTTAATAGTAATTGTTTATCAAATTAAAACCCCAAAACTTTTCTATTCACCTCTCTCTCTCTCTCTTTTCTTTACAAAAACAAAAAGGGGGAAGAGAAAAGAAAAGAGAAAAAGGAAAAAAAAAAAGCAAATCAGGGAAGAGAGAGAGAGAGGCAGCCCATATCCCTTTTCTTCCCCAGCCCGTTACCTTTCTGGCCCACCCCTCCTTTTCTCTGTCGTCTTCTTCCTTCAGTACGGATGCACGCACCACCACTCGATCCTTCTCCCTTCGCCCGATGGCTTGCCGTACCACTCCCCTCTCTCCATAAAAAACCTAGCCTGCCCTCTGCCTGCCCTAGACCCACCCTAGCCCTGCGTTTCCCTCTGCGCCGCCAACCCCCCTCTTCCCCTTCGTCTAGCTGCAGTAGCCCCACCTCGTTTCTGAAACCTCAACAGAGCCGCACGCCCACCTGCCTCCTCATCGCGGCCACCATCCAGCCACCTCGAGGAGCATCCGCGGCCGGGAATGGAACCGCGGCGGTCCCCGGATGCTCCCCGTCGCCTCGCCGCCTGCTGTGAGGCCCGGAGTGGGCCGCGCCGTCGCCGGCAAGGGCGCACCTTACCTGCACCTCGACAGCGACCATGGAAGGTACGCCCTGCATCTCTTCCTCCCCCTCGTTTCTTCTCCTGTGCTTGCACCCGCACGCCACCCACGTCCCGCACCACGACCTCCTGCAAGGCCCGCACCGCACACGCCAAGCACCGCGCCGCCGCGACCCAGTCCCCGGCCGGCGAGCCTCTCCGTTCCTGTCCGCTCGCGAGTTACAGTAGCGATTCAGTTACGTTTCTGAAAAAAAAAACTGTTCGAGCGAGGAGCCTCAAAACCACACCCTGTCTGTACCTATCACCGAACGCAAGCGAGCGCAGCTGGTCTTGTTCCCCGCGCGCGAGCTGCAGGTCCTGGGGTCGAACCCCCGCGGCCGCACTTTTTTCTGAATTTCGGTTCGCTCCCTGTTAACTGAACTTAACCTTCCCGCAGGTCCCTGTTCTGTCACCACAGCTGCACCTATCCCACTGGTTTGGTTCCCCAGCGTAGCAGGAGGTGCAGGGATCAAATCCCACCCCCTGCACCATTAAAAACATTTTTTGTTTTGCAATGTTTTGGTCACATGACTTATAGGAAATCACAACTAGGCCCCTGGCACTTATTTTTAGGCCCCTGTAAAAATATTTTTTAGTCCCTAGAGGTGATAAAAATGGCAGATTGCACCTCAATTTGGTAAATTGCATAACTAAATCATTTTCACTCCAAATTCAACTTTTTAAATATGTTTTCTGTCCCAAATTGAATGATCTATCCAAATATAAAATTTGTTTACTGTTTTGAATATTTTAAATTGGTGCAATATTTGAAAACCTGTCAAATTCACTTAAACTTGCAAAATTCATAACTTGTTCATAGAAATTCCAAATTCAACAAACCAAATATGTTTTCCAATCAACTTTTCATGTACTTTCCAAATATAAATTTTGTTTGCTGTTTTGAATAATTTAAATTGCTGAAAACAACTGTTTCTTAATTATTGCATTTAAAATTGCCAAAATAATAACTTGCTCATTTTAAATCCAATTTCAACAAATGAAATGTGTTTTCCATGCAAAATTAAACCCTCTTTCCAAGTATAAACTTTGTGATCCGTTTTGAACAATTTAAATTGATCAAAACAACAAATGCTTGAGTGACACCTTTAAGTAACCAAAATTTCCTACCTTAACAAATAAATTTCTGAAATTGGTAAACCTTATTTCCAACTGGTTCTATTGTTGTTATTTTGTTGTTTTCCTCATCCATGCATCATGCTAATCCACTTCATATAATGTTTAGTTGTAAAACAATTAGTTCAACCATAATTCATGGGCTTTTCATATGCAATCCAATTGCATGTGTGTCCATTTAATCCTGTTTCTATCTTGTCAGCTAGTTTATTTCTATGCATCAATTAAATTGTCATGCATCCATATCTTGATCATGCTGGATCTTTTGCCGTAGTAGTAATTGTTGCATCCCGTTGTTTGTTCGAGGTTCGTTGCTTCTTCCCGGATAGGACGTTGAGATGATGTGAGCAACGACAAGTTCTGCTACCTCGCGGGATCTCAGGCAAGTATACTCAATTGCTGCCATATGGCTGCCTTTCATCACTTGTTACCGATTCTTTCCGTTGTTCTTTTCTGCTAGCCTTAGTAGTACTTGTTTCTGTTACGAACCCATCACATGAATCCCTTAACCTTGATATTGCCTCACTTCCATACCTATAACCTTTGATTGAGCCTGTGTCTTACTATCTTGCTTAGGGTTGTTTTGCTCGAGTCTGTTACCCGTTACTTCCTTTTTACTCTTTTATGTTCTGGGGGCTCGATGTTTACTCAATCAATCATGCTAATGTTACTATTAATAATAAACTTGATGATAAGGCACCGGCAGGAGGCCCAGGGTGGTTTTGAGGCCTGCTAGTGTCGACCCTAATAGGAAAAGGGTCTTGTCTACCGATCCATGATGAGCGCACTACCCGCATTTGGGGAGTATGGGCTCCCCCTCAGTTTGACCCGATTCGCATCTCGTCCAAATCGCCTCATTTAGTTCGGGTTTTCCATTTGCTGCATGCATGATCTTGCGAGCCCTTGGTACCCGGGTGGAACTTTCGTAGTCGGCATATAGGGGGACACGGTCTTAGAGTGCTATGAGGGTTCCTTTTGTTTGCATCTGTTATTCTTTGTTTTCACAATGAAAATCAAACAATTTCAACTGCTTTGTTTTCATACTTGTTCTGTTACAACTTTTGGAATAAAAATCACAAATAAAAACAACCAATTGTTCTCATTTTATCCCATGTTGATCAACAAATAAAATGGTGCTTTCATTTCAATTAAATAATTCCCAATTTGCTTTCAAACTCAAAACTCAAGTTCAAACAACACCAAATTCCAACTCATGAAAGCTAACAAACTATTCTAATCATTTTAATCATTTTAATAATAGGGCTCACCCTATTAAACTTGTTGTTTTCAATCATTAACCCATTAATTTGCAAATATTCTAATTCAACCAAGTGTTTTTCAAACAGCACCCAAATGCAATTTATAAAATCAGCATTATAACCAAACCAATTGTTCTATTTTAATCATTGGGGTTCCCCTAATAAACATGTTGATTTTTAATAAAAACCAAATAAGAAGCATTCCTTTAAATATTGACTTAAATTGCAAAACAGTAATTAAAAATTAATCTTCTGCAAAACCAAACTTGGCATTTGTTTTCTTCTAACCTAACTAGCTAACACTAATTTTTATAAAATTTCTATTAACCTAAAAAGCCTCCTTTTCTTCCATTTGGTTCTATGCAAAAAAATAAAAAAAATAAGAACAAATAATTAAAACCACAAGGGAGAGGGGCATGGCCCATCCTTTTCTTTCCTACCCCAAGCCCACCTCCTGTTGGCCCAGTACCCCTTGAACCTGTCGATGTCTTCCTCCTCTGGCTGATGTCACCTGCGTACGAACACCTACAGAACCACCCGATCTTCTCTCCCTCCGCTCGATGCTCGCCGTACGAGCTCACTCACCCCCCATAAAACTAACCACCCACCTACCTAACCCTAGCCCTAACCCTAGCGCCGCCGATCCCTTCTTCCTCTTTCCCCGATTTTCTTCTGTACCTGAATCTCTGCACCACCGCACCGCCACCTCCCCGTCTCCACGGCCACCTCGAGGAGCCACGGAGCCCGGGAATGGAACCGACATCTTCCCGGCCCCAACTTCGCTGAAGGGGTCACCGGCCGTGGATGCCCGAGGCGGCGCCGCCGTCAAGCTTTCTCCACGCCGGCGCCCTGCTTCTCCTGCTGCTCGACCTGCTGCAGCGACCCGACCCTCCTCCTGCTTCGATTGCTCCAGGTGAGCACCTCGGCCCTCGGTCCCCTCTCGCTCTCCTCCATCTCCCGCACCCGCCACGGCCACCCACGCCCTAGCGCCTTCGGCGATCGCCACCGAGCACTGTCCGATCTCTGTCGAGATACAGAGACCGATTCCAGTTGAAGTTCAGAAAACGCCGCACCTGTACCTCTTACCCCCCCACGTTTCCCTTCCTAACACAACTAGAGCAGTAGCCCATCTGGTCCAGGTCCCCTTGCGCAGCCAGGAGGTGCAGGGATCGAATCCCACCCCTGCACAATTAACAAACTTTTATTTTTACTTGTGTTTGGTGTAACACCTGGGGTGTTGCCTGTTTGTTTTCTTTTTTTTTTGCTTGCATCATCTGCATCTCATAATCATTGCATCATGTTTTTTTTTCCAAACCACTCAAAAATCCAAAACAATTCCAATTGTTCAAAACCCTAATGGCTACTTCCAAGCATTCAAATCAAATCAATCCTTTTTCAATATGGGTTTAAATATTAACAATTTGGCAAACAAATTAAATCAAATAATGTTGGTATGATTGCTTGATATTTGTTAAATAAAACTTTGTTTATTTCTACAATTCCCAAAATCAAACCTTATTTGAACTCCAACTAACCATCTAAATCCAACTGATATTTCCAATTTTGAAATAAAAACCAACCTTGCTTTCCATTATTGTTTTGCAACTTAATAGTAATTGTTTATCAAATTAAAACCCCAAAACTTTTCTATTCACCTCTCTCTCTCTCTTTTCTTTACAAAAACAAAAAGGGGGAAGAGAAAAGAAAAGAGAAAAAGGAAAAAAAAAAAGCAAATCAGGGAAGAGAGAGAGAGGCAGCCCATATCCCTTTTCTTCCCCAGCCCGTTACCTTTCTGGCCCACCCCTCCTTTTCTCTGTCGTCTTCTTCCTTCAGTACGGATGCACGCACCACCACTCGATCCTTCTCCCTTCGCCCGATGGCTTGCCGTACCACTCCCCTCTCTCCATAAAAAACCTAGCCTGCCCTCTGCCTGCCCTAGACCCACCCTAGCCCTGCGTTTCCCTCTGCGCCGCCAACCCCCCTCTTCCCCTTCGTCTAGCTGCAGTAGCCCCACCTCGTTTCTGAAACCTCAACAGAGCCGCACGCCCACCTGCCTCCTCATCGCGGCCACCATCCAGCCACCTCGAGGAGCATCCGCGGCCGGGAATGGAACCGCGGCGGTCCCCGGATGCTCCCCGTCGCCTCGCCGCCTGCTGTGAGGCCCGGAGTGGGCCGCGCCGTCGCCGGCAAGGGCGCACCTTACCTGCACCTCGACAGCGACCATGGAAGGTACGCCCTGCATCTCTTCCTCCCCCTCGTTTCTTCTCCTGTGCTTGCACCCGCACGCCACCCACGTCCCGCACCACGACCTCCTGCAAGGCCCGCACCGCACACGCCAAGCACCGCGCCGCCGCGACCCAGTCCCCGGCCGGCGAGCCTCTCCGTTCCTGTCCGCTCGCGAGTTACAGTAGCGATTCAGTTACGTTTCTGAAAAAAAAAACTGTTCGAGCGAGGAGCCTCAAAACCACACCCTGTCTGTACCTATCACCGAACGCAAGCGAGCGCAGCTGGTCTTGTTCCCCGCGCGCGAGCTGCAGGTCCTGGGGTCGAACCCCCGCGGCCGCACTTTTTTCTGAATTTCGGTTCGCTCCCTGTTAACTGAACTTAACCTTCCCGCAGGTCCCTGTTCTGTCACCACAGCTGCACCTATCCCACTGGTTTGGTTCCCCAGCGTAGCAGGAGGTGCAGGGATCAAATCCCACCCCCTGCACCATTAAAAACATTTTTTGTTTTGCAATGTTTTGGTCACATGACTTATAGGAAATCACAACTAGGCCCCTGGCACTTATTTTTAGGCCCCTGTAAAAATATTTTTTAGTCCCTAGAGGTGATAAAAATGGCAGATTGCACCTCAATTTGGTAAATTGCATAACTAAATCATTTTCACTCCAAATTCAACTTTTTAAATATGTTTTCTGTCCCAAATTGAATGATCTATCCAAATATAAAATTTGTTTACTGTTTTGAATATTTTAAATTGGTGCAATATTTGAAAACCTGTCAAATTCACTTAAACTTGCAAAATTCATAACTTGTTCATAGAAATTCCAAATTCAACAAACCAAATATGTTTTCCAATCAACTTTTCATGTACTTTCCAAATATAAATTTTGTTTGCTGTTTTGAATAATTTAAATTTCTGAAAACAACTGTTTCTTAATTATTGCATTTAAAATTGCCAAAATAATAACTTGCTCATTTTAAATCCAATTTCAACAAATGAAATGTGTTTTCCATGCAAAATTAAACCCTCTTTCCAAGTATAAACTTTGTGATCTGTTTTGAACAATTTAAATTGATGAAAACAACAAATGCTTGAGTGACACCTTTAAGTAACCAAAATTTCCTACCTTAACAAATAAATTTCTGAAATTGGTAAACCTTATTTCCAACTGGTTCTATTGTTGTTATTTTGTTGTTTTCCTCATCCATGCATCATGCTAATCCACTTCATATAATGTTTAGTTGTAAAACAATTAATTCAACCATAATTCATGGGCTTTTCATATGCAATCCAATTGCATGTGTGTCCATTTAATCCTGTTTCTATCTTGTCAGCTAGTTTATTTCTATGCATCAATTAAATTGTCATGCATCCATATCTTGATCATGCTGGATCTTTTGCCGTAGTAGTAATTGTTGCATCCCGTTGTTTGTTCGAGGTTCGTTGCTTCTTTCCGGATAGGACGTTGAGATGATGTGAGCAACGACAAGTTCTGCTACCTCGCGGGATCTCAGGCAAGTATACTCACTTGCTGCCATATGGCTGCCTTTCATCACTTGTTACCGATTCTTTCCGTTGTTCTTTTCTGCTAGCCTTAGTAGTACTTGTTTATGTTACGAACCCATCACATGAATCCCTTAACCTTGATATTGCCTCACTTCCATACCTATAACCTTTGATTGAGCCTGTGTCTTACTATCTTGCTTAGGGTTGTTTTGCTCGAGTCTGTTACCCGTTACTTCCTTTTTACTCTTTTATGTTCTGGGGGCTCGATGTTTACTCAATCAATCATGCTAATGTTACTATTAATAATAAACTTGATGATAAGGCACCGGCAGGAGGCCCAGGGTGGTTTTGAGGCCTGCTAGTGTCGACCCTAATAGGAAAAGGGTCTTGTCTACCGATCCATGATGAGCGCACTACCCGCATTTGGGGAGTATGGGCTCCCCCTCAGTTTGACCCGATTCGCATCTCGTCCAAATCGCCTCATTTAGTTCGGGTTTTCCATTTGCTGCATGCATGATCTTGCGAGCCCTTGGTACCCGGGTGGAACTTTCGTAGTCGGCATATAGGGGGACACGGTCTTAGAGTGCTATGAGGGTCCATTTTCTTCTGGGCCCGAGTAGCCGTGCGCCCAAGGTGCTTTGGGCTTGATGCGAAGAAGGGTTGGATTGTGTTGAGTGCCCCGCTTGGTGGAGAGGCCGCTCCATCTGGCGGGATATTCATGAGTGTACGGCTAAATTGGTGCAACCCTGCAGGGATAATCTTCTCGAGAAGCCGTGTTTTCCGCGGTTATGGATTACTTGGTGAAAGTACTGGCTAACAAGTACTCAGGACAACTTCAACCTAATGATCAACCATGTTTCACCCCATGATTAATAACTTGACTAGTAATAGGTTATTCACACAATAACTTGACTCATCTTTAATACCACGGTGTGAGTTATCCTCGGATTGCTTCTTCGGATAAGGGGCGAGATCCAGGATGGGTTTGTTTGAAGTTATCTTTCAGTTGGTTACTATCACTCGATCTTATCTTCTTTCTGATAGTTGGAAGTAATAGAATCTCTGTAGTTGGTTAGTGCAGCCTGCTGTCGCTTATTTGCCATAACCCCTTCCTTTCCGTTGAGCCTAAAGTATTTGTATCTTGTGATGACTGGCTACGCCGGTAACTTGTGAGTATGGGCTATCTCCCCCTTGCCAGTACTTAACCGTACTGACCCACGAATCTCTTTCGTGGCTGCAAATTCCAACTTGCAGTCAACAGGTTTGAAGTCTGACGACGTTAGCTTGGGAATCCCTCCGGCTTGGCCTGGGCAGGGATTGGACGCCTTCGGTTATCTTCAGGACTCTTAGTCCAATTTGGATCTTGTCCGTAGACGGACGATGTGTTGCTTCTTCCGCTGTTATTTGGATCTTTGTAATGTATCAGTTGTATCCCTGGCTCGTTTGAGTCATCTTGTATCTAGCTGTTACTGTTGTAATTGTGGATTATTCGTGAACTATTGTAATGTTATCATAAATGGCAACCTGGAATCGGTTATTAGGCGGATTTGGCGGGAATGCTGAAATCTGCATAGTGCCCGATCTCGGGGCGTCACATTTGGTCACAGCAACTTCCAGTAATCACACATAGGCCCTTCTAACTTATTTCTAGCCCCTGCAAATTATTTTCCAAGTCCCTGTTTCACTAAAAAAATGGCAGATTGCACCTCAATTTTGTAAATTGCATAATAAAATCATGTTAACTCCAAATCCAACATTTTTGATATGTTTTCAATACCAAATTAAATGTTCTACCCAAATATAAAATTTGTTTACTGTTTTGAATATTTTAAATTGGTGAAACATTTGAAAACTTGTCAAATTCACTTAAACTTGCAAAATTCATAACTTGTTCATAAAAATTCCAAATTCCACAAACTAAATATGTTTTCCAATCAAATTTTCATGTACTTTCCAAATATAATTTTTTTTTGCTGTTTTGAATAATTTAAATTGCTGAAAACAACTGTTTCTTGTTTATTGCATTTAAAATTGCTAAAATCATAACTTGCTCAAATTAACTTATTTTTGAACATGTAAAATATGTTTTCAAACCAGAAAAAACCTAACCTTTTCAAATATGAACTTGGTTTAATGTTTTGATCAAATAAAATTTAATTAACATCCACACTTGAATTAATTCCAATTTAATTCTTGTTCAACTTGTTTAATTCCTAAATAATTTATTTGAAATCCTTTTTCAACAAGTGAAACATGTATTCCAACTAAAATCTTGTTTTCTTTTCAAATATGAACTTTGTTATCTATTTTGAACAATTTAACTTGTTGAAAACAACAACTACTTGTGTGACATGTTTTAAGTAACCAAACTTTCCAAACTTAATCAATGATTTCCGAAACTTGTTCCAATCCTTTTTCACTTGCATCTATCATTGTTATTTGTTGTTATTTTGTTGTTATCATCATGCATGCATCATGCTAACAACTCTCACATAATAATTAGTTGTAAATCATTTGTTTCCACTTATTTCAATGGATCTTTTCCATAGGCAATCCAATTGCATATGGGTCCAATTAAATTGTGTTATCTTGTCAAGTAGTTTATTTTGATGCATCTATTAACATGACATGCATCATCCCATGTTTGTGCACCTTTGCCATGATATTGATTGTCTACCTTTTCTGCATTGTCTGTTTGCTTCTTCTCGGATACACGACGACGTTGAGACCGACGATACTTACGACACCCCTTCTAAGGAGTTAGCTCAGTACCAGGCTACTGAGTCTGCAGGCAAGTTATCACTCACATGAATCATCGAGTTCCTTTCCACACTTGTTATCGATACTATCCTTTTGTCTACTTTTGCTAGCCCTATGTATCGTTGCTTGTTCTCCGAACCCATCACATGATTCCCTGAACCAATGATATTGCCTTACCTCCATACCTAAAACCCCTTGCTTGTTGCCTTAGTCTTACCTAGCATGCTTAGGGTTGCTTTTGCTCGAGTCTGTTGTCGGTTACTTCTTTTACTATTATTATTGTACCGGGGGCTCGAATGTTAATCAATCAATCCTGTTAAAGCTAATGGTAATAATAACTTGATGATAAGGCACCGGCAGGAGGCCCATGAGAGGTTTTGAAGCCTGCTAGTGTCGACCCTAATAGGAAAAGGGTCTTGTCTACTGATCCATGATGAGCGTGCTCACCGCATCCGGGTGGTAGTATGGGACCCCCCTCGACTTAGACTTGATCTGCAGTTTGTCCGAAGAGCCACACTTAGTTCGGGTGTTCCATTTGCTCCTTGCATAATGGGAGGTACCCCCATTGGTTACTGGTGATGATGATGATGCATATAGGGCGAGGCCTGTGGTGCCGGGGGGTGTGGTTTTCACCCTTGCGCTTAGGTTAGGCGGACTGGCCGGGACCTTATAGCTCCGTGGCTCCTAGGATAGGTTGTAGAGATGGTTTGGGTCGTGTCAAGCCAACCTGAGTTTTAGTTGGTGGCTTGAGTGTGTACGGGTACTGGAGCACACCCCTGCAGGGATAAATCTTCTCGAGAAGCCGTGTTTTCCGCGGTTATGGATTACTTGGTGAAAGTACTGGCTAACAAGTACTTAGGACAACTTCAACATAATGATCAATCATGTTACACCCAATGCTTAATAACTTGACTAGTAATAGGTTATTCACACAATTACTTGACTCATCTTTAATACTACGGTGTGAGTTATCCTCGGACTGCTTCTTTGGATAAGAGGCGAGATCCAGGATGGGTTTGTTTGAAGTTATCTTTCAGTTGGTTACCATTCCTCGATCTTATCTTCTATCTGTTAGCCGGGACTTGTAGTATATCTGTAGTTGGTTATAGCAGCCCGCTGCATCTTTTATATCACCCCTTCCTTCCGTTGATCCCAAGCATCTATGCTTGTGTTGACGGGTAACTCTTTGATGAAGTGTGAGTCTTGCTTGCCAGTACATCAAATGTACTGACCCCGTTGGGGCTGTGGTTTACGCAGACTACGGCTACGACTACGATGATCACCAGGATGGCTACTTCGTGGAGTTTGACGAGACTGCAGACGAGTAGATAGCTGGACCTCGGGCAGGATCCGAAGACTACGTGGATGGGCTCCGTTTTCCTTTCATTGCCGGCCTCTTAGGCCTATTTGGATTTTGTCTGTACTCAGACGCCATTGTTTGTTTCCGCTGCGATGTAATGATGAATTGTTGGGACATGTGTCCTCTGTATGAATGTATTTGCTATCTCTGCTCTAATGAGAGCCATTCGCAACTTATTTCAATCTTTTGTGTCTTAGAGATATGTTGTGCTACCGTTTCGTTTAATGCCGTTGACGTACCATGTGTGATTGGTATGAAGTACGTCGACGGTAGTGCCTTTGATCTCTAGTGGATAGTTTACATCGACGATGGAATAGCAGGGCTTGTGTTGTCGCGCATAAGCGCAGGCCTACCAGGAAGCTGGGACGTGGGAGCAGGTATGCCCCATAATCCAAGCACTTGCTATCCAGTTCGGCCCGATGAGTATCCCCTAGAAATCAGGGTGCGACAAGTAAGGAAGATGAGGAGGAGGATGGTGGAGAAACTAAAAGTGAATCCCACTATAAGAACAAAACTTCTAAGGGGTTGGATGATAAGGACGAGTACCACAATGTCGAAGGACGGTACTCCTCCGATCCTCCCGTCCCACATCCTCATATTAACCCTAGAGGCGAACCTCCCAAAATTGATGCACATCCTTTTGATCAATGGCAATATCTCATGAAAACTCACTTGAAATCTTCTTGTATTGAGATTTGGAGGGTAACTAAAGATGGATACAAGCCTCATGATCCCAAGAACTTGACAAGAAGAGAAGTGGTAGATTTCCAACTCAACTACACCGCCTTGTCGATAATTCAACAAGCCGTGGGTCCAAACCACATGCCTCATCTTCAACAATATTCCACCGCGAAGGAAACTTGGGATTCTCTCGTCAAAATGTTTGTGGGCAATTAAAGCATGCAAAGGAATAGGTATGATACCTTGTGCAATGAGGCCAAAGGGTTCTATATTCTCGATGGTGAGAGCCACAAGGAGATGTACCGAAGACTCAAGACCCTAGCTACTTCCTTTAGTGCTCTTGGTGCTAAATATGTTGGTGATGATTGGATTAGGAGGAAGTACATCAATGCTCTCTTGCCATTTGAGCCCGTGGATGTGAAGATCCTTCAAGGGAAACACAACTTTTCCACCATGACCTCAACTGAGGTGATGCAAGAGATGACATCCTTGAAGGTGCAATAAAAGATTTCCCATGACACGCGTGCTCGTACTATTGGGATGCACAAAGGGGTCTCCGTTTCTTTGAAGGCCAAGGTGGTGACAACAATGGTGGATCAACATGAAGAGGTTGCCTTGGAAGAAAATTTGGCTCTGCTCAAAGATCAAGAATATGATCCCGTGCTTAAGGATTGCATTGCTCTTGCGGTGCAAAAGTTTTGGAAGAACCCTACCAAGGCCAAGGCATATGTTGAGGAGAATATCAAGTCAGGCTATGGCAAAGAATGGACTCAAAAAGTGAGAGCTTGTTTCAATTGCCAAGACAAGTATCACTTTGTTAACGAATGCCCTTTCGAGAATAGGGAGCACCATGGAAGAAAACTAGTCCTCAAGGATAATTCAAAGGCTCCCAACAAGAAAGCTCAATTCAAGAAGAATGTCAGACCCCGGACCCAGAGATATACATACTGTTATGTGCTCCTAGCCATGGACTCACAAGGGATTCAGGGTTACCAGCCCCGGCCGCAACAAACAACGGCAGGCAGACCGGATTCATCGGCACGTAGTCCGGATCCCCGGTCTACTACTCCTTGTATCCATGCTAGTCATAACCAATTATGCATACCCAAGTGTCCACGAGTCGGATGAAACTGAAGGAACGGGACCAAAGTTATACGGAGATGCTATGTGTCCAGAAAGTGCAACAACAATCGAGGGTTACTGGGGCTTGTTGGGAATATGCCCTAGAGGCAATCATGTATGATGTAATTCCCACTGTATTCATAAAGTTATTAAGTTGTCCTTGTTTTGAACATCTGATATATGTCATTGAATATGTGATTCGATTGTGGAACTATATATTCATGTTGTTCATACTAGATTGTCCTTGGTCATTTAGGTTGTGTTGGACACACACCCTAGACTAATGTGAGTGTTGGCTGATGACACGGTTCCACTTATCATGGGCATGGTGATGCCATTCCAACGTTCACGGACTTGGCTAAAGAGTTTAGCAAGTCGGACTGACCCACATTGAGATGCAACGATCAAGTCGTCATTTGCATGTCTCAATCAATGTAATCCTTAGACCTGAGGTTGTCGCACAATCCGAGTTGTGGATCACCGACTTAGGTTCTGTCAAACGTTGTTCTGTGACAAGGCAACTATAAAGGCAGAGTTCGGGTCGAATGAGAAGCAAGCTGCGTGATGTGGATAATCAAGATGGAATTTTGCCCCTCCGAATGGAGAGATATTCTCTGGGCCCTCTCGAGTGATATGATTCAGGAAGCATGGCCATGCGCAACTCAGTTAAGTGTTAACTGTGTCTGTTGACTAAGAGTTAGTCAGGTGAATCACATATCACGGATCGAGAAGAGAGTTGAGCTATTTAAGGGATGACGATAAATCGCCTATAGCTCGACAAGGTATATCGTGAGGCAAAAAGGACTAAGATGAATATCACATTGAAAGGTATGTCGTCATGACTCAATGGTACTTGGGAGTCGGCACGTTCTGCTAGGAGCCGCTACCGATTGATCGATTGGGAGTTGGACTCAAATCGTGTCCAAGTCGCCATGAGCCTGCAGGGTCGCACACTTAAGAGCGGGAGCAAGTATTGGTTGGGTTGGACCCGAACCGGAAATGGACTGAGTTAGTGAGTCGGACTCACAGAGGGAATGGGCCACAAGTGTTGTGCAGCCCATTACCATACGCTATATAAAGAGGGGCGCAGGTTGCCCAGCGGGCACGTTAGTCCACTTTCCCAAGCGTTGGGAACCCTAGCCCCACTCAGTCCAGCCGCCGCACCGGACCTAGCAGTCCGCCGTCGGAGCTCCTCCTCGTACGTGTGGATACCGGCAGAGGTGCTGTACGTTCAGCACTTCGACGTTCGAGGGATTGGATCGGCCGGACAGGATCGTGGGACTGCACTGCCCCGACCCGACGCGCTACATCGATAATCCGCACCTGCGCGTCTAGTGGTAATACTCGTGGCCTTCTACCTCGGCTAGATCTTGGGAGCTTTGCGTAGGAAAAGTTTTCGTTTTATCTCCACGCGCCCCAACAGTGGTATCAGAGCGGTAGCTTCTAGTATTAGGCCCGAGATCCGTACATATGTAGTTAGCGTTAGATGTGATCTAATTGCTGTTTTGGTGGTCGGTCTATGAGATAGATCGGTTTTGTACAAGGTTGATTGGATCAATCGTACTCGGGGTTAATGGATGATCAGGTTTCCGTGATCATACTGCTAAGGTCGTGAAACAACATACCCCTACCGGTCGGTTTCCGCCATCGGGGTATACCATGACACATAAATCCAGTTGCGGTGATCGAAGATCAAAGAGTTTGGTCGAATCGGAATACAGATCAGATTCGGGTAAAATCGTTTTATCCGATGAAGAAATCCATGATCGGGATGCAGATGAGATCTGCGTTTTCCGAAATCATCGGGCGCTGCCAGCACCCGCGAGGGGCGCTACCCCTTCGATCCCCGCCCGCTATCCGGCTAGCGGGACCGCCGGCTTCGCCCTGTCGTAGCGCCTTAGATGTCGTTGCGAGTTCACAACGCCGGTAGATATCGTATCTATGCATAACTTGTTTTTGCAGGAAGTTGTGAATGGTATGGCTTATGTGCATGTGATGTGTGTAATCCATACATGATCTGCGTATCATGTTTTTGTCAGCCGGCTGGAGCCTAGGTGCTGTCATTTTATTGTATACCGGCCTGCGTGTCGGATTCTCTATGTAAATTTTGATTTACTAGCTAGTGTAGCTTGTTGGAGAACCCGGTGGCATGCAAGTCGATGTACAAGTCGGCTACATGGAGTAAGATGGCACGTGACAAGAGTTGGCACGAGTCGACTTACAAGCTTCGTGGAGATGGAGATCATCATGAAGAGATCCATACCATTTCACATTATAATTGCTTTATTTGTGTTATTGTTATGTCTCTATTTACCTCTATGTAGATAGTTGGTAGATTCTTTAATCCCTCAAAGAAGGTCTAGTCGGTCGCCCCGCCAGTGCTGCACCATCACAAGTCGGACATTCTTGGTAGTGGGCTCATAAAATTGAGGTGCTACCAATTCTTTCCGGTTAGGTGGGTTTGAGTCGGACTCTTACAAGCAGAAGCACTTGGTAATCTAGACGAGTCCATCACAACGGTTGTGGGGCTCGGGGCGAGGAAGGTTGGGAGCCGGGGCATGTGATGTCACCCAACTAACAGGAGTCGTATAGAGATACGATTGGCAAGGTGTTGCCTACCTAGATCACTTGACGGCTAGCGGTGATGCTAAAGCTCACTAGTCGGCTTGCTTATTTGGGATCCTGAATCACTTAGCAACCATCGGAGGGATGTTGGTTCTAGTGGGAGCATAAGTATTAAAGCGTTTAATATGCCTGCTCTTTTATGAATACATGTCTTAAGTGTTTTTGCGTATTTTCTGTTGTAGATCAATGGCACCTAGCAACCTTCCTCAGTTGTCCGCGTTTGCGTTGAGGTCAATCCTAGAGAAAGATAAGCTTAATGGAACTAATTTCACCAACTGGTATCGTAATCTGAGGATAGTCCTCAAACATGACAAGAAAGAACATGTTCTAGAAACTCCACTTCCAGAAGAGCCTGATGATGATGCGACTGTCGCTGTCACAAATGCCTACCGTAAGACTAGAGATGAGTCTACGGAAATTAGCTGTCTTATGCTTGCACACATGGAACCGGACTTGCAGCAGCACTTCGAGAATGTTGAGGCCTACGATATGATCGAAAGCCTCAAAAGTATGTTCCAGGCTCAGGCAAAGACCGAGAGGTATCAAGTCTCTCAAGCTTTGCTGGGCTGTAAGCTGAAAGATGGCGATCCACTGAGTCCGCATGTAATCAAGATGATTGGTTACATTCAGTCTCTGGATCGGCTGGGCGTCCCACTTAACAAAGAGTTCGCTACTGATATAATTCTGAACTCTCTTCCTAGTGCGTATGGTTCGTTCATCTCGAACTATCATATGCATGGTATGGATAAGAGTATCACTGAATTACATGGGATGCTCAAAACGGCAGAGGCTGATATCAAGAAAGGCGCCAGTCAAGTGTTGATGGTGCAGAATAAGGCTAAGTTCAAGAAGAGTTCTTGGACTAAGAAGAAGAAGGATAAGTCAGGAGGTAGCACCCATGGCCCTGTCCAGAGTGCTCCCTCAAAGACTAAACCTTCTCCTACAGCCGGAGCCAACTGCTTCTATTGCAAGCAAGATGGCCACTGGAAGAGGAACTGCACGAAGTATTTGGCTGACAGAGCCAAGAGTGGAGGTGTGACTTCCAACTCAGGTACGCTTGTGTGCAATGTTATAGACATTTATCTTGCTGATGCGCCTAATAGTTCTTGGGTATATGATACCGGATAAGTTATTCACATATGCAACTCGTTGCAGAGACTGGTAAGAACTAGGAGCGTGGCAAGAGGAGAGGTTGATATTCGGGTCGGCAACAAGGCGAGAGTCGCTGCGTTGGAAGTCGGCACGATGCAACTTCATTTACCTTCAGGATTTATTTTGGAACTAAATAATTGTTATTATGTTCCAGCGCTTAGTCGAAACATTATTTCCGCCTCATGTTTGATGAGACAAGGTTATGAGTCGAATATTAAGAATAATGGTTGTTCTTTATATTTGAAAGATATGTTTCATGGCTTTGCACCCGTTCAGAACGGGTTATTTATTTTAAATCTTGATAGTGAATCGGTCTATAACATAAATGTTAAAAGGTTGAAACCAAATGATCTGAATATGACTTACTTTTGGCACTGTCGGCTTGGTCATATAAGTTGGAAGCGCATGAAGAAGCTCCATGATGATGGACTTCTAACTTCGTTTGACTTAGAGTCATTCGAGACATGCGAATCATGCCTACTAGGCAAGATGACCAAGACACCTTTTGCAAGGAGTTGTGAAAGGGCGTCCGACTTGTTGGAACTAATACATAGTGATGTATGTGGACCAATGAGCACGACAGCCAGAGGTGGTTATGAGTACTTCATTACCTTCACTGATGATTTAAGTAGGTATGGATATATCTATTTAATGAAACACAAGTCGGAAGCCTTTGAAAAGTTCAAGGAATTCCAGAATGAAGTACAAAATCAGCTCGGCAAGAAAATAAAGTTTCTACGGTCGGACCATGGAGGCGAGTACATGAGCCATGAGTTTGATGACCATCTAAAGAGTTGTGGAATAGTTCCTCAACTCACTCCGCCGGGTACACCGCAGAGAAACGGTGTATCGGAACGGAGAAATCGGACCTTGTTGGACATGGTACGATCAATGATGAGTCGGACAGATCTACCTTTATCATTTTGGGGTTATTGTCTAGAAACTGCGGCTTTCACACTAAACAGAGTACCATCAAAGTCAGTAGAGAAGACACCACATGAGATGTGGACGGGCAAGAAGCCAAGTTTGTCTTTTCTTAAGATTTGGGGTTGTGAGGTATTTGTCAAGCGACTTCAGTCGGACAAGCTCACGCCCAAGTCGGATAAGTGTATTTTCGTGGGGTATCCGAGGGAAACCTTGGGGTACTACTTCTACAACCGGGAAGAGGGCAAAGTGTTTGTCGCTCGGAATGGTGTCTTCCTTGAGAAAGAGTTTCTCAGTCGGGAAGTCAGTGGGAGCACAGTGCAACTCGAAGAAATTCGAGAGGAACCGGCTAGGGGCGAGTCGGCGAACGCCTTGGAGGCTGAGCCGGTCGTGGTACCTACACCGGTAACAGCACCTGAACCACGGAGATCTGCCAGATTACAGAGTGCTCGAGATGTTTTACTGTTAGACAGTAATGAGCCGGCAACTTATTCGGAAGCGATGGTGGGATCTGATTCCGAGTCATGGCTTGGAGCCATGAGATCCGAGTTAAAGTCCATGGATGAAAACCAAGTTTGGAATTTGGTTGATCTGCCTGACGGTGCAAGACCCGTCGAGTGCAAATGGGTCTTTAAGAAGAAAATTGATATGGATGGAAATATTTCCGTCTATAAAGCACGACTTGTCGCGAAGGGGTTCCGACAAGTTCAAGGAGTTGACTACGACGAGACATTCTCGCCTGTAGCGATGCTTAAATCAATTCGGATCATGTTAGCCATAGCAGCCTATTTCGACTATGAGATATGGCAGATGGATGTCAAGACGGCTTTCCTTAATGGAAATTTAACTGAGGACGTGTATATGATACAACCCGAAGGTTTTGTCGATCCAGCTAATGCTAACAAGGTATGCAAACTTCAGAAATCCATTTATGGGTTGAAGCAAGCATCTCGGAGTTGGAACATTCGCTTTGATGAGGTAGTCAAATCGTTTGGCTTCATCAAGAGTGATCATGATTCTTGTTTATACAAGAAGTTTAGTGGGAGCAAAGTAAACTTTCTAATCTTATATGTGGATGACATATTACTGATTGGAAATGATGTCATGATGTTGCAAGAAACCAAAGAGTCATTGGAAAGGAGTTTCTCAATGAAGGATTTGGGTGAGGCGACTTACATATTAGGAATCAGGATCTATAGAGATAGATCAAGGCGGCTCATTGGATTGAGTCAGAGTACTTATTTGGACAAGGTTTTGAAGAAATTCAAAATGGAAGAGTCCAAGAAGGGATTCTTACCGATGTCCCATGGTATAAAACTTAGCAAGACTCAGTGTCCTTCGACGACTGATGAGCGAAGTCAGATGAGTGTGATTCCGTATGCTTCGGCAATCGGATCCATCATGTATGCCATGATTTGTACTAGGCCAGATGTTTCCTATGCTCTAAGTGTTACGAGCAGATACCAGGCTGACCCTGGCGAAGCCCACTGGGCAGCGGTTAAAAACATCCTTAAGTATTTGAGAAATACTAAGGAAATGTTCCTGGTTTATGGAGGTGATGACGAATTCAGTGTAAAGGGTTACACGGATGCGAGTTATCTCACCGACTCAGATGATTCTCGTTCGCAATCGGGATACGTGTTCGTAATGAACGGAGGAGCTGTGAGCTGGAAGAGTTCCAAGCAAGATACGGTGTCTGCATCTACAACAGAGGCTGAGTATATTGCTGCCTCAGAGGCGGCAAAGGAAGCTGTTTGGATCAGGAACCTCCTGATTGATCTTGGTGTGGTTCAGGGCGCGTCCAATCCTTTGGACGTATATTGTGACAACAATGGTGCTATCGCACAGGCCAAGGAACCTAGACAACACCAGAAGAACAAACATATACTCATGCGGTACCACCTCATTCGCCAGTTTGTCGAACAAGGTGATATCAAGTTATGCAAAGTACACACGGATGCAAACATTGCAGATCCGTTGACAAAGGCGCTGCCACAGCCTAAGCATGAGGCGCACACGAGAGGCATGGGCATTCGATGCCTAGGCATATGATGCCAGGATGATTGACTCTAGTGCAAGTGGGAGACTGTTGGGAATATGCCCTAGAGGCAATCATGTATGATGTAATTCCCACTGTATTCATAAAGTTATTAAGTTGTCCTTGTTTTGAACATCTGATATATGTCATTGAATATGTGATTCGATTGTGGAACTATATATTCATGTTGTTCATACTAGATTGTCCTTGGTCATTTAGGTTGTGTTGGACACACACCCTAGACTAATGTGAGTGTTGGCTGATGACACGGTTCCACTTATCATGGGCATGGTGATGCCATTCCAACGTTCACGGACTTGGCTAAAGAGTTTAGCAAGTCGGACTGACCCACATTGAGATGCAACGATCAAGTCGTCATTTGCATGTCTCAATCAATGTAATCCTTAGACCTGAGGTTGTCGCACAATCCG
Source organism: Alopecurus myosuroides (assembly GCA_028641055.1). NCBI lineage: Eukaryota > Viridiplantae > Streptophyta > Magnoliopsida > Poales > Poaceae > Alopecurus > Alopecurus myosuroides. Next base: position 229,753,941 of record CM054060.1, on the reverse strand, counting down.
AGTTGTGGATCACCGACTTAGGTTCTGTCAAACGTTGTTCTGTGACAAGGCAACTATAAAGGCAGAGTTCGGGTCGAATGAGAAGCAAGCTGCGTGATGTGGATAATCAAGATGGGATTTTGCCCCTCCGAATGGAGAGATATTCTCTGGGCCCTCTCGAGTGATATGATTCAGGAAGCATGGCCATGCGCAACTCAGTTAAGTGTTAACTGTGTCTGTTGACTAAGAGTTAGTCAGGTGAATCACATATCACGGATCGAGAAGAGAGTTGAGCTATTTAAGGGATGACGATAAATCGCCTATAGCTCGACAAGGTATATCGTGAGGCAAAAAGGACTAAGATGAATATCACATTGAAAGGTATGTCGTCATGACTCAATGGTACTTGGGAGTCGGCACGTTCTGCTAGGAGCCGCTACCGATTGATCGATTGGGAGTTGGACTCAAATCGTGTCCAAGTCGCCATGAGCCTGCAGGGTCGCACACTTAAGAGCGGGAGCAAGTATTGGTTGGGTTGGACCCGAACCGGAAATGGACTGAGTTAGTGAGTCGGACTCACAGAGGGAATGTGCCACAAGTGTTGTGCAGCCCATTACCATACGCTATATAAAGAGGGGCGCAGGTTGCCCAGCGGGCACGTTAGTCCACTCTCCCAAGCGTTGGGAACCCTAGCCCCACTCAGTCCAGCCGCCGCACCGGACCTAGCAGTCCGCCGTCGGAGCTCCTCCTCGTACGTGTGGATACCGGCAGAGGTGCTGTACGTTCAGCACTTCGACGTTCGAGGGATTGGATCGGCCGGACAGGATCGTGGGACTGCACTGCCCCGACCCGACGCGCTACATCGATAATCCGCACCTGCGCGTCTAGTGGTAATACTCGTGGCCTTCTACCTCGGCTAGATCTTGGGAGCTTTGCGTAGGAAAAGTTTTCGTTTATCTCCACGCGCCCCAACAGGATTACCTCGCCCCAGGCCGATCACATCGACAGGCGGGCTCGGACATGGATCATCGGCTCCACAACCCCTCGACTGCGAAAACTATGCAGGCATAGCCAAAACTGTATAACAATGAGCTCGAAACCAACAACCGATCAAAGCAACACTCTAGACATTGAAGTTGTATTAAACAAGTGTTACTAGAGTATAGCTTACAAGCAGAGGTCACACGACCCAACATTACATCAGACAATGGAAGGCAAATTATGTTGCTAATGAACAAGAACCAAAAAGGCCTAAGAGGCCGCAACATAAGGCGACGTCCCAGCCCATAGATTCCAGGATGCTACCTGGGAACCCCAAACTACTCGTCGATATCCATGTTGAATCACCACCGAAGTGACGAACTCCACCTGAACCAAAATTAAGCAAACCTGATTACGGGAGGTACTCAACAAGACTTAGTTAACCTATTATATATCTGCTGTTTCCGAAAAGGGTTTTATGAAGGCTGATTTGCGTAAAGCAATCTTTGTTTTGCAAGTTGAGGAAGGAATAGCACGTCTAAATGAGTATTTTCAAAACAGATGAGAAGACTACTCAACTTCTGAAATCATCATCTTTTCATCCACCAACATCATTTCCCAGCACCTCACATGCTACAAGGATCACCACTCCCGGCATCTCCGGGGAGGCACCCTTCATCTATTGCCTCCATGCTTTGTCAACATCTTTTACGTCATGTTCAAGTTATCTATGGCCAAATTACTTTCACCAAGCCGTCCTTAACCGCGGACACAGCTTCTCAAAAAGATTTATCCCTACAGGGGGTACACTTTACCCACACGTACCATCCGACTCTTAGCGCCACATGTACGTTCTTCCATGGAACGCGGCAGAGGGTGGCTAGCCACGACCTTTACCTTACCCGACCCTATCCATGAGTCAACCCAAGACAGGGCCACCCCGTCAACAGGGAGTTGGCCATCCTCCTGACGGCACCTGTCTCTGTGAGGCGGGGTCAAGATCCGTGTACGTCCATCACTTGGCCCCGGTCACGCCCTAGCGGAGCATTTTGTTTTCAAAACCGTTTAAAAGGTTTTATTTGTGGTGCCGAATGAAAATCTCAAACTACGTGACTCATGGATAAAGCCAGCTAAGTTAGTCGGTCGGCGAGGCTCATGGCCGTCGCGCGTGGTTGTACGCTCAGTCTTGGCTTCTGCGTCCGACCTTAGTCCTAGGGGTGGCAAGTACGGAACGAACAACCACTTCCCAAGTGGCCTCCCGTCCAAGCCTTAGTCAGGTTAACCACACAATGCTCATCTTACCACGTTATCATATCATACTAGGTTATCGCAGCTCTGATTCATCAACCAGATGGAGCAGAGGTAAACAAGCATGTAAAGCTAAGCGAAGCAGGTATGAGGCTCTAGTGATGCGCACAATAAAATCTATGGCGGCTAGGAGCAGTGGATCAGGATATTGAGGCAATGCAGTATATAGGTGATCTATATCTACTAGCATCAAATAGTTTGGAATCGAATGCAAAGTACGAGAATCAATGTTGTTTGAAAACATATATGAGCAGATAAGAGGTTATGCTTGCGTTGGTTATAAGAAAACCAGATAAAGTCTTCAGGAATAAGTGCTTTACTTGTCGGTTAAGATCAAGTATTCGTCATTGGATTGATGGCCTTCTCTTCGGAGTCACGTTCTACCGAGGGGAAAACAACACCGAAAGAGAAAAACAACAATCAACACATGGCATCGATGCAATGCGTAATATGTATGCATGAGAAAATTAATGCACTTAACTAAAGCCCTAAACATGATCGTTGGGTTGCTAAGGTTCACATGTCAGTTATGCGACTTTAGTGAAAAAGTCCCGAAATAGACCCCAGAGGGGGTTTCGGGCGATTATGGAAGTGAGTACAAGTTAAAGTGCTCAAATGGGTTTGAAAACACCATAAACAGGTTGCATTTTTCATTTTGAGCATTTTGGTATATAACTTTTAATTTTCTTATTTTATTGAATAAAAACTTATTTTTCTATTTTAAAAGATTAAACAACATTAAAATAATAGTCATTTTTTAACTTTCTCAAACATGTGTGAAAATGACATACTTGGAAAGAGTACATTTTTCTGAACACAACCATATTTTTATTTTATTTTTCTGATTAATATTTTAACAGTTATTCAATTATCAAAATTTATCATTTTCTGTAATTCATTAAACATTTTCTGAAAATAGAAAAACAAAAATATGACGTCATGATGACGTCAGGGTGACGTCATCAATGGTCACAGATGTTCTGCTGTGGATGAAATCGATCGAATTCGTCGACGGTTTTCGAATTGGAGGCGATGGGGAGGTGCAGCAGGTCTAGGCGAACGTATTGGTGACCGCGCCGCCCGGAAATGCCCACCGGAGGCTCGCCGGCGTGCAGCCACCGCGGCGGCGGGACAGCGAGCACGGCGGCCGGGAGTTACAGAGGGGTATGGGGTGAACGGAGGGCACGGGGAGGCTCACCACGTCTTGGTGGAGCTCATTGAGTGGTCGGGGAAGGCCGGGGCGGCCGGAATCCTCGCCGGCGTGAGGATTTGGCCGGCGGCCGAATGGAAGAACGACGGCGAAAATTACGACGATGCACACGATGTCTGCTCCCTGTCTTGCTCGAGGTGATGGAGAGGACGTCGGAGGAGCTCCCCATGGGTTCATCATGGTGAGGCGGGGCTCTGGTCGCCGGCGGCATCCAATCACGGCCGCGACTAGGGTTTGCTCTCTAGGGAGGGATACAGAGAGGAGGGAGTGAGGATAACGGCGAGTGAGAGCGAGAGGAGAGGTCACGGCATCGACCTGGAGGCCTCATCCTCTCGCAGGCGCCAATCATGGCGTGGAACGGACGGCCAGGGAGGCTCCACCGAGCTGCTCCCGACCGGAGGTAGAAGACAAAGGGGGTTCTTCTCCATAACCCCCTGAAATTTCAGAAAACCACAAAGAGGTCCCTTTCCATTTTAAAACAGAACATAAATCCAGGTTTTGAGGACCTTTTTGGAAACAGAAAAATTGCCAAAAATAGGTTTTTGAAACCTTATAAAATTTCCAACCAAACCATGTTTTGTTTTGGTGTAAACGAAATATTTTCCAACACAAAATTTTGGAACTCATTTTAAGTACTATTTGTGCTATTTTCTCAAACCATTTAAATTCCAAATTTAAATTGGTTAAAACATGATTAAATTTTATTGATTCATGCATGTATGAGATGAACACAACACCACACCCTATTGTAGCAAAGATTTGGGGTGTTACAAAGAAACCCTTCAACAAGAAGCCATCATCTAGATATGTGCTTATGACTCAAGAAGAGTATGATACCGGTGATAAATAAGAAGAAGAAACTACAAGTAAAGTGGCCGCTATTGCTATTGCATATTCATCATATCCTTCACTCTTTAAATTACCCAATGAGAATCTTTCTAAACCCTCCGCAAAGTGCTTCATGGCTAAGGCCACCGAGGTATCATCTTCTTCCACCACTAAACTTGCTAGTTCTAGTGTCGAAGATGAAATTGCCTCCTTGAACCTATATATGTGTCGTGGTGGTGTCACGGCAGATGCCATAGGATGGCTAAAGATGTGGGGACGAAGGACGCTGGAGGCGCTCGGGGAGGGATCACGCGACGAGTAGACGCGTGAGGTGAAGATCAAACACTGCAAACAACACGATCTACCCAGGTTCAGGGCCCTCGTGAGGAGGTAAAACCCCTAATCCTTGTAAGGACCCCAGACCGGCAGTCTGAAACCTACGTATGCATACATTCACGATCCCAGAAAGATCAGTCGTGAACAACATACACAATTGGCACACAGAAATACATCATCCATTACACGAATACATAAAGGTATTACACAAAGATCACATGATCAAGTTTAACGCAACTGCCACAAGGACAGGCAACTTAATCAAACACAGCGGAAGACAATTAAAACACAACGTAGATGAGCCCAAGTCACGCCTTAACCTACAGGCTGCTGACCCGGAGACGATCCTAGTTCGCAAAGCCGTCAACTCCGTACTTCTCTTCATAGATCTCCTTCGGAGGCTCCTTCTCAAAGTCTGGCAAGTAGATACCAGGGGCGAAACCATAATGAGTACATTTGAATGTACTCAGCAAGACATCCATCATATCACTTACCAACATGCAAGTATGCTTATATGGTGGAATAGGTAGGCTATAAATAGGGTTCACTATCAACGGTGTTCATATATGATGACACCACAGTTGCAGTCAGGTTTATCTGTATCTTCGTTGAAGAAGATACTTCAGAAGAAAAATAATATATAGTTTTATTTCTCTTGTAGATATCACATGTACAAGAGGTTTTGTAAAGTTTTGTTAAAGAATATTTTCTCTTTGCAAAACTTCTTGGAATCAGTTTCCAGAATTCTTGCTTAGAGTAGAAAAGGTTTTCTTTGCAAAACATTTTGTTTTGTATCACATCATCTGGCTTTTCATCATCGACGATACCTCCACGGTATACGTTTTCCTTCCTTTCCGAACTTCACAAGTTCAACACTTCCTTTCCAAAATTTCCCTTTCAAAACTCCTTTTTGAAAACATTGACACAATGCTAGCTACATGGCCATTCAACCGTCCATATCCGAGGACGCGGCTATCTCGAAATAGTTTTACTCTGCAGAGGTGTACACATTTCCACTAGATCCAGAATCCGCCATGAAACACTCATGGACTGTCCTCAACCTATGAGAACATCAGATAACTGATCTTGACTATCCACTATGTACAAGCTAGTACATGACTATCTCTTCAATTGGGGTTACCCTCCCTGGCAAGCCGTGTCCCACACCGCCCAAACAGGAGACCCAACTGCTGCATCCGGAGGGAAAATTAATCCCACACTTTAGATGTCCCGTATTCTCCACTCCTAGCGACATTTCGGTTCGGAGGATCCCATCCCCTATAGCACTTGAGATAGCACACATACTAACCATAACAAGTTTTTAATCAAGCCCCTACCCATATTGGGGTAAAGTGGCAGTACGGTAATGGTTGTCCAGCGAAGACTAGGTTATGTGTCATTTTTGAAAACACCACTTTCTCAAAAATGACCACTTCCACATTCCTCCGGAGAACAAGGATCCGCCTTTTCTCCGGGTTTTTCCGTAAAGCCTTTGTTTTGTAGAATCACAATTTTAGGGTGTCCACTTAGGGACTAGTATGTTTGATGGTAATAAATACCATATGGTGGCTTATGGGCTTGGTATTACCAAGTTTAACTACTGGCATAATAGTAACCTATATATAGTATAGTAGTAAAAGCCACATCAAAAATAGTTTTGATAATCAAGTTTTTGTAAAACTTCAGAGGTAAAACATGCATGATAGATAATGATAAGTATTGTATCAGCAAGCATCAGGATGGCTTGCCTGGTATCTCCTGTGTCCCTGGTGTTGGAGTGACTGGAACTTGAAACAGCGCTTCACGACACTTCCTTCCTCTTCGTTTTCTAACATCGTAAAAAGAATAAAGGACACACATTCAGAACCAATCAAGGCAAGCAACCATATGTAACAATACATACAGCAAGGGAACTAATAATAACCTATCACTCAATTATTAATGGAGCAAACAATCAAACAAACACACTTGGCAGAAATGCCATTTAATAAGACAGTTTAAGGTTGGAGGAAAACTATCTCACAACCTCAATATCATGGATTCAGTGGGTGTGCCACTCTCATACCAAGATATTAATAAACCCAAAATACACTTAGTTTCACAAGGGTGAGACTACTAAAAGTATATAAAACATGCACAATAATAATCAAGGCAATGGGTCTATCAGCCACACCACAAAAAAGAAAAAGGTAGCTATCCTACTAAATCTAATTTCACACCAAGAATAAATAAGGCACATGATTTGCAAAAGTTACCTTTACAAATCAGTGAGCCTACACAAGGATAACAAGGTAATAGACTCATCACAAAGCACACAATTCTCATAGTGAGAACAATAGAAACAATGACTGAAAAGGAGGAATCCTATAGACATGCTTCTACTAAGGGTTTGCTATGCAAACATGCATAACAAGTAAAGTACTAAAATGCAAACAAGGAACCATGTTATCATTATGGTAAATGAAAACATGTCTTTATGCAAGGATACATAAACATCTACCAAACACAAGTTGGCGGGAAAATTAATTCAACACAAAAACTGCTAAGGAAACTAGTACTACTCAAACATGAAGAATCAATGGATGAATTTCAATCAAGTAATTGAAATACAACCAGAGGGTCCATGTCATAAAAACAGGAGTGAAAAATATCTATACTTGCTATAACAAAAATATCCCATTTAATAAAACAATGCATCAATTTGCAGGGCAACTCCTACATACTAGTAGTAATAAAAAGGGCATTACTAGAGGAATCAAACAACACTCCAAGAATGGAATTTTCCTAGCAAGCCACACATGATTACAACCAATTAAAAACAGAAGCATACCCATTTTCATTTAGTACTAAAATTCCCAAAGCAAAAATACAAGGCACTCAATAGTTAGATAACTATATAAAAGAAATGCATCTAGTGTTGGGGAAATAATGTTTCCACCAAAAATGCAATGAAACCAGTGGGTGTTCCACTAGCATAACAAAGCATTAAGAGGTCACAAAGCCTCTGGTCACACTTGACAACAATTAGCAAAAACCTAAACTAGCACCTAGTGCAATAACAATACTAGCAGAAAATAATAGGGTGCTTAAATAAGCAAGGCAATGCTACTCATGCTATTATTTTCACACAAGTGAAAACTTTAGGGGTCAAGTACTCATAACAACCTTATCAAAATGCTACTGGTACTATGAATACAACATAAAAATATGTGGCTACTCAACCACAAATATTGTGCTAAAAATTCTACACATGAGAGAATTTTTCCAAACATCCTCATAGTTATGACAAAGCTACTCATGCTTTTCTACCAAATCAAATGCAAGCTAGCAGAGGTGATACTAACAAAATATAAGTACCAACATGGTACTGAATCTAATATCTCAACACAACAATTCAATCACTTGCACACAAATTAATCATTCAAAAATTATATGCAAGTAATAAACTAGAGATGAACATATGATATTAATATAAATCCTATTTCTTCTCAACTCAAGTCCACACATTCTAAAATGATAAAATAGCTAAGTAATACTTAGAAAGCAAGTTCACACAACTTATACATGCTAGAAAACAATATTGCAACACAAAAATATCATCACACAAATTAATTAACTAAAATGCCAAAATGGCAGAAATATGCCAAACAAAGATCTGTCCACCAAATTTTCTAGGATGCTCTAAAAATTAAACCCTTCTAGGTTTGGATATCCCGAAACATATACAAGACCATACAGTTGAGTTTGCATCAAAATTCATCTTTAATAATTTTATAAAAATCACCAAAGTGCTCTCTGGTGTTTTACCAAATTGCATTCCATTTCAACAATACTTGGAATTTGGAAGCAAGATTAATTTCTCCTGTTAGGAAATTTCAAGGGATTTCCAATGCAATTGGACTCACTTCATTCTGAGTTGTGAAATAAAAATGGTGCTCATTTTGGTGTTTCTGGTACCTGTTGCCAAATCATTTTTTATTGCAAAAATATCCATCCAAATGTAGATCTACAAGTTGGAGGTGGTTTATATTTTGTTGCTTTACATCTGTGAATTTTAGTTTGGTCAAATTCATATCTTAGGTAGAATTTTAGAGCCAAAAGTAAACAGGTACTTTCTCTGTAAAAATAAAATGGAAAATAAATGTGTCCTGGGCCAGATCCACGGGCTGGGCCGGCCAGATCTATTGATACCGCGGTGGGATCTAGCCGCTGGTCGCTGACGCGCGGGCCAGGCCGCCACGGGGCTGCCACGCAGGCAACACTCGGCCCCACGTTGCAGGTTTGACTCCCTAGCGCGCGGGGTCAAGGGCGCTGCGTCAGCGTGACGCCGTGATGACCTCACCCGCCGGCGGCAACGACTCCGGTGAGCAAAATCGAACGATACCGGCCACCGTTTTGCGAAACAAACATACCTACACGTTGATCTCGACGAGAGGAAGCAAACGCACGCAACCTCGCTTCCGGGGAGCAAGCGTAGGGCGGCCGCGACGGTTGCGCGGCGGCGGCCGGACAGCGGCCACGACCGGCGGCGTTCTAGCGCGAGAGGGAGAGGGGAAAACGGTCAGGGAGGACCGCGTGCTCACCATGGACTCGAGGAGAAGCCCGGAGGAGGAGGAGGAAGCTCGTGGGCGGAGGAATCCCTCGCCGGAGCTCCGTCGAGGCCGAAGAGGAAACTGGACGGCGCGGCCTCCTCGGTGCGCTTCGGCTCGATTCTTTTGGCGGAGAGGACCAACTCGACGATGCGGAGCGAATGGTGCACACGGTTTCCGGCGGCGAGCTCGGCATTAACCGAATCGACGGCGACCTATGCTAGGGTTTCGGTTGAGAGAAAAAAAAATTAGAGGGAGGGAGAGAACTCGAGTGGGAGGGGAGAGAGGGGGCAGGTAGAGACCACAGGGGTGCACATGGGGTTTTTATCAGCTAGCCAAGCTTCCATTCGAATCAAAGGGGCATGGGCAGCCATGCCCTCTACTGCTTGCTACAGGAAGAAGAAGGACAAGAGTGACTAGGATTACATTTTGGTCCCTAGCAATTACAACAAGGTCTCTGTGCTCTCTGAAAAAGGATGTTTTCCCTAAGCAAACAAAGTTATAAATTGAAATCCTTTTGCCCAAAATTCTTATTAGTATAGATGTACAACATATGTGAAAATTGGCTCCATTGGAGAAACTTGATAATTCAAAGTTGTTTAAATTTGAATTCTTACATAAGTGGACATTGAATTTATTAGACTACTTAGGAGCTTCGAAAAATGATAATTTTTGGCACACATTCCTTATTTGATGTGTTCCCTATGTGGTAGAAAATTCAAGTCATTTTGAGTTACTTCATAGAACAAACTTGTTCAAATTTCTAAAAGGTGCTGTCAAGAAAACAGGGTTTTTTGGCAACTTAAATTATTAAAAAACTTGTGCCCTTTTGGTTTTCATCCTTATTTATGATATGGAGAATGTGGTATTTATTTCATGGCATTTGGAAAAAGTTTGTAGAACAAACTTGTTCAAAATCCCAAATGTTGCTGTGGAGAAAATTCATGTTTTCAGGGCTTTAATGGATTCAATTCTTGGTCTCCTCTTGTGTGTGTTCCTTATTTGTTATAAGGAAGCAATGGTATTAATTTCAGCTCATTTGAAGAAAGTTTCCAATAGTAACTTGTTTGAGTTTTCTGTTTCTAGAAATATTGGAATTTCTATTTAATAAAGCACTTGGCTTTTCTTTAGCAATGCTTTGCCAAAATATTTATGTGACTAGAGATAGCAAGTCAATGCTCTCCATTACTTTTGTTTTTAATCTTGCAAGGTTGGAAAAACATTTGATAAGATTTTGGTGAAGCATTTAAGAATGCCTCATTTTATGATAATCTTTAAGGGAAATTTATTAAGTGTTTCATCTTTCTTAATTTAGACCTTTGGAATTTTATTCAACAAGTATGAGATTCATAAGATAGTTTTTGGAGAACTCTTTGATCAATATTTACTTTAGAAAATATTGCCAAGGTCATTGGAACAATATGTTGAATATTTTTATCCCTGGAACAATATGTTGAATATTTTTAGTTCACTGCTTTGCTATCCTTTTAAGATTGCAAGTTTATATAATTAGTTTGTTTAGTTGCACTTAAACAACCACAAACAAACACAACCAAGGTTTATTAGTAAAGCAATTAGCAAAACAACTGTGTTAACATGTATTCCAAAATTGGGATGTGGCAGGTCTTCCCCCCTTAAAAAGAATCTCGTCCCCGAGATTCGCAAGCGAGGACTAAGGGAGGGCCAACAAACACAATGTTAGTGTTGGAGTGCAGGTGCTTCCCCCCTTTGACTTTCCTTGGGAGGAGGGGTACTTCACTAAATTAGAAAATTCTTTCTAAAAAGTACACCAGTAGTGTTTTAGGTCCAAAACTTTTGTTTCCTAGTTTAACCTTGAGTCTTGGACGATTTAGAAACGAACAAAATTAAGGTTAGTGCAGAACTACCTGGAAAAATACCGTCAATTATTACATGAGTTCTTAGCTATATCCCACATCTTACATAACACATATGGGGTGGTGTACCACCCTCATAACATGGTATATAAGAAGCTAAAAATATAGCTTGTGGGTGCAAAGGTTAGGCTGCTAAGGTAAAATAAACAGACACAATAAATACCCATGGCAGTGGGTGTTACTCCTCACAAGCAACTATCACTTAATACGTTCATGATTTTAGTTGGATGTTTTAGTTTCATAAGATACTCTTAAGCACCACCATAACACAAGTATAAACTCATGCTAATGGTAAAATATTTAAATAAAATCCAATCAGCAAGTAAACAACACCACAGATGAATAGCCTATTTATTCACTAGGTTATTGTTTATTAGAGGTTTTGGAATCCATCAATCATGAACAATTAGCAAACAACCAGTAGCTAAAAACCAATGAATCCAATCATAAAGGTACTCTAAAACACCATCTTTACACAAGATAAAAACTCCTATTACATAGGCATAAAAAAAACAGGACTGCACAAATAACACACTAGTTATGAAAAAAAATCTACACCAGCATGCTATAAGAGATAATCATATCCTATAACCATAGAACATGAAGCTAAATAATTCATGGCATGATAACAGAAGTAATAACTTCCTAAACATGCTATATCAACACATATACTCATAAAATAAAAAGAGTGTACTACTAGAGCAAAAATCACCATCTTCTAGTGGCAAAACTAGTTTCACTCTAGAGAAGCAAACAATGCTATCATGATGTTTAAAACTAAACAAGCAAGTAATGAATATAAATGTACCTAATAACAGTACACAAAACTTACTCATGTTAGTAAGCACAAACATCAAAACAATCCCATGATACAACTATTAAACATGCAGAAATTTCTTCTAGCAATTTCTGTTTTTCTTAAACAATTACTAGCAAACAAGCAAGGTATAACTCACACAACCAGTAGATATGTAATTAATGAAAAGTTATCTAAACCTTTTCAAAAATCCATACACTCAATTTAAAATCATTCACAAACAATCTACCAATCAAGAGGAATTTATTTTATTTGCGAACAATTTAATTTCAGCACACGATAGTGAAACATTTCTTAACATGATACCCCTAAGGAATATTATGCTAACAAAAGGATCACACCTAAACATATTAGTATTTACTAATAAGAAATAAACTTCTCACTTGCATAAGTGAAAACAAACAATTATATTTTCCATGGTGGAAAATAGAAATCAATCACATAGTGAAACATGATATTTTCACACATGTGTATGGTTGGGGATTTTTATCCTCAAGCCAAAATACAATGGGACCAGTGGGCTATGGCCTACTAATACCAAGGAAAAATAGGTACTAAGCCTCTGGTTACTCATGAAAAACTTTGCATACCAGGTAAAAATATAAGGCTATTTAATCTAGTGAAGCAATACTAGTGCATATTGATAGCAATGCTTACACATGCTTTACTATTAAAAGACATGCAAGCTAACATAGGTACAAGCATAAAAATAACAGTACCTAAATGGTACTGGACTCAAGGAAAAACATAGCACAAAATCTACTAAGAAAGTATACACAGATCTAGCTCTCACAATACTTCCAATTAATAAACTAGAAGGTGACAAATGTTATTTCATTTTTATTCGAGTTTTCAATCATGCACACACTTTCTAGGGTAGATTTATTGTAAGAGATCAACATAATAACAAGTCCTAACAACTCCATATAAGTTAGGAAGCAAGATTGAATAAAACACAAATTTATTTCAATCAAGAGCACACAAAGAAACAAACACCGGAAAACTGCTGTTTTCTAGATCTATCATAACCATTCCATCGTTCACTTAATTTCTAAACCCTGGATCTCATAGTACCTACAATGCCTACTAATATTTGTTTCCCAAAGTAGATACACCTAATATCTTATTTACTAGTAAACGAATAGGTCATCATCTTATTTTCTCGTGACTTCTCCTTTTTACCAACTAGATTAAAAGGTGTCGTAAGTCACTTAATTTCTTGGTTTAGAAAGAGTTGTCAGTAGTTTACATGCTTTGGTTAGGTGTCAACCTAAGATTAGACCAAGCATGTTAGTCTTGTTAGCTTTCTAATTAATAATGTTTGTCCGACAAGATACGACTAGCGTCATCGTACGTAGAATATTGAATTGTGCTCTTTGGATTGGCTTTTGAGGGGGTTGCGCATCATGGCATGTGAATACTTCATTTTGCACCTTTCTCCATAGGAGGGAGGTATATAACTTTTAAAAGGGGATTTCTCTTGTTTGGTCTTTTAAAAGGGAACATAAAAAGGTGCGACATTTAGCCAACAGAGTAAAAAGAGTCTTTCGCAAACAGACAAACATAGAGGTTTTGGTCAGTATTGGTTGGTGCATTCACGCCTTTTCTTCTTTGAGGGTTGTCGTTGTTGGAGCTTTAACTGTTGGAGTGCAGCATTGGTAGCAACGCTAGCAGCTCGTGTGGCTTGATGGTCCTCTATTATTAGGCACAACGGTGCTTTCCTTAATTGTGGGGGAGATGGTGGTGGTTCATGACGGGTCACATTATGAAGTGAAAACAAGTATAAGTCTAAGCCACAAATTCTTGTTTTTGAATGCTATACAAACATTTTTGCTCGCAAAATTTTAACAAGAGGCGATTCAAAAACAAGAGCGGGGCAAGCACAAATCTGCAAATTTTGAGCACCCCACAAACATATAGAAGCCTAGATGAACCAAAATTCTACACCACACAATAGCACAAAGTCTTACGGACACACATAAGCAAGCCATAACACACAAGCAAGGCTCCATCGGAGCTACATCGGGGAAGGCGACTCATGGAGTCATCGCTAAATTACTCCAAGCTAGGCTGATCCAAAATCCTAGAAGTGGCTGAAGAACTATATCTACTGCTGACCAACATTACTGTAGAGCTAGGCAATTATTTTGGTCTCTCGGGACATCGACAAGTATACAAGTTTTTGTATGGAAACAAGATAATAGAAATAACTTTTGATAAAAAAAAAATTAACTGAGAGAGGTAAAACTATGCAACAATCTGTTTTTGAAACCCCAACTATTTTCTGGACAGAAAACTTCAAAAATGAGAGATGTTTCAAAAACAGAGCGGAGCAGTTGCAAACAAGTAAGAAATAAACTCTTGACCGAGAGAGACACCAGCTCTGTAAGGCCCGCCCTTCGAACCACTGTTCAAGGACGCCCTTGATATGCATTTAGAATCTTTTGAAAAGATCAGAAGGAGGGAAAATATACTAAAATTCCCTGAGATAAAAATAATGTAGATAGTAAATAGGTTTTTACTCAAAAATATTTTTCTTTCCTATCTGACGTCCATGCTAACTAAGGTCTCCTAAGGTCAGGATGGCTCTGATACCAACTCTGTAAGGACCCCAGACCGGCAGTCTGAAACCCTACGTATGCATACATTCACGATCCCAGAAAGATCAGTCGTGAACAACATACACAGTTGGCACACAGAAATACATCATCCATTACACGAATACATAAAGGTATTACACAAAGATCACATGATCAAGTTTAACGCAACTGCCACAAGGACAGGCAACTTAATCAAACACAGCGGAAGACAATTAAAACACAACGTAGATGAGCCCAAGTCACGCCTTAACCTACAGGATGCTGACCCGGAGACGATCCTAGTTCGCAAAGCCGTCAACTCCGTACTTCTCTTCATAGATCTCCTTCGGAGGCTCCTTCTCAAAGTCTGGCAAGTAGATACCAGGGGCGAAACCATAATGAGTACATTTGAATGTACTCAGCAAGACATCCATCATATCACTTACCAACATGCAAGTATGCTTATATGGTGGAATAGGTAGGCTATAAATAGGGTTCACTATCAACGGTGTTCATATATGATGACACCACAGTTGCAGTCAGGTTTATCTGTATCTTCGTTGAAGAAGATACTTCAGAAGAAAAATAATATATAGTTTTATTTCTCTTGTAGATATCACATGTACAAGAGGTTTTGTAAAGTTTTGTTAAAGAATATTTTCTCTTTGCAAAACTTCTTGGAATCAGTTTCCAGAATTCTTGCTTAGAGTAGAAAAGGTTTTCTTTGCAAAACATTTTGTTTTGTATCACATCATCTGGCTTTTCATCATCGACGATACCTCCACGGTATACGTTTTCCTTCCTTTCCGAACTTCACAAGTTCAACACTTCCTTTCCAAAATTTCCCTTTCAAAACTCCTTTTTGAAAACATTGACACAATGCTAGCTACATGGCCATTCAACCGTCCATATCCGAGGACGCGGCTATCTCGAAATAGTTTTACTCTGCAGAGGTGTACACATTTCCACTAGATCCAGAATCCGCCATGAAACACTCATGGACTGTCCTCAACCTATGAGAACATCAGATAACTGATCTTGACTATCCACTATGTACAAGCTAGTACATGACTATCTCTTCAATTGGGGTTACCCTCCCTGGCAAGCCGTGTCCCACACCGCCCAAACAGGAGACCCAACTGCTGCATCCGGAGGGAAAATTAATCCCACACTTTAGATGTCCCGTATTCTCCACTCCTAGCGACATTTCGGTTCGGAGGATCCCATCCCCTATAGCACTTGAGATAGCACACATACTAACCATAACAAGTTTTTAATCAAGCCCCTACCCATATTGGGGTAAAGTGGCAGTACGGTAATGGTTGTCCAGCGAAGACTAGGTTATGTGTCATTTTTGAAAACACCACTTTCTCAAAAATGACCACTTCCACATTCCTCCGGAGAACAAGGATCCGCCTTTTCTCCGGGTTTTTCCGTAAAGCCTTTGTTTTGTAGAATCACAATTTTAGGGTGTCCACTTAGGGACTAGTATGTTTGATGGTAATAAATACCATATGGTGGCTTATGGGCTTGGTATTACCAAGTTTAACTACTGGCATAATAGTAACCTATATATAGTATAGTAGTAAAAGCCACATCAAAAATAGTTTTGATAATCAATTTTTTGTAAAACTTCAGAGGTAAAACATGCATGATAGATAATGATAAGTATTGTATCAGCAAGCATCAGGATGGCTTGCCTGGTATCTCCTGTGTCCCTGGTGTTGGAGTGACTGGAACTTGAAACAGCGCTTCACGACACTTCCTTCCTCTTCGTTTTCTAACGTCGTAAAAAGAATAAAGGACACACATTCAGAACCAATCAAGGCAAGCAACCATATGTAACAATACATACAGCAAGGGAACTAATAATAACCTATCACTCAATTATTAATGGAGCAAACAATCAAACAAACACACTTGGCAGAAATGCCATTTAATAAGACAGTTTAAGGTTGGAGGAAAACTATCTCACAACCTCAATATCATGGATTCAGTGGGTGTGCCACTATCATACCAAGATATTAATAAACCCAAAATACACTTAGTTTCACAAGGGTGAGACTACTAAAAGTATATAAAACATGCACAATAATAATCAAGGCAATGGGTCTATCAGCCACACCACAAAAAAGAAAAAGGTAGCTATCCTACTAAATCTAATTTCACACCAAGAATAAATAAGGCACATGATTTGCAAAAGTTACCTTTACAAATCAGTGAGCCTACACAAGGATAACAAGGTAATAGACTCATCACAAAGCACACAATTCTCATAGTGAGAACAATAGAAACAATGACTGAAAAGGAGGAATCCTATAGACATGCTTCTACTAAGGGTTTGCTATGCAAACATGCATAACAAGTAAAGTACTAAAATGCAAACAAGGAACCATGTTATCATTATGGTAAATGAAAACATGTCTTTATGCAAGGATACATAAACATCTACCAAACACAAGTTGGCGGGAAAATTAATTCAACACAAAAACTGCTAAGGAAACTAGTACTACTCAAACATGAAGAATCAATGGATGAATTTCAATCAAGTAATTGAAATACAACCAGAGGGTCCATGTCATAAAAACAGGAGTGAAAAATATCTATACTTGCTATAACAAAAATATCCCATTTAATAAAACAATGCATCAATTTGCAGGGCAACTCCTACATACTAGTAGTAATAAAAAGGGCATTACTAGAGGAATCAAACAACACTCCAAGAATGGAATTTTCCTAGCAAGCCACACATGATTACAACCACTTAAAAACAGAAGCATACCCATTTTCATTTAGTACTAAAATTCCCAAAGCAAAAATACAAGGCACTCAATAGTTAGATAACTATATAAAAGAAATGCATCTAGTGTTGGGGAAATAATGTTTCCACCAAAAATGCAATGAAACCAGTGGGTGTTACACTAGCATAACAAAGCATTAAGAGGTAATAAAGCCTCTGGTCACACTTGACAACAATTAGCAAAAACCTAAACTAGCACCTAGTGCAATAACAATACTAGCCAAAAATAATAGGGTGCTTAAATAAGCAAGGCAATGCTACTCATGCTATTATTTTCACACAAGTGAAAACTTTAGGGGTCAAGTACTCATAACAAACTTATCAAAATGCTACTGGTCCTATGAATACAACATAAAAATATGTGGCTACTCAACCACAAATATTGTGCTAAAAATTCTACACATGAGAGAATTTTTCCAAACATCCTCATAGTTATGACAAAGCTACTCATGCTTTTCTACCAAATCAAATGCAAGCTAGCAGAGGTGATACTAACAAAATATAAGTACCAACATGGTACTGAATCTAATATCTCAACACAACAATTCAATCACTTGCACACAAATTAATCATTCAAAAATTATATGCAAGTAATAAACTAGAGATGAACATATGATATTAATATAAATCCTATTTCTTCTCAACTCAAGTCCACACATTCTAACATGATAAAATAGCTAAGTAATACTTAGAAAGCAAGTTCACACAACTTATACATGCTAGAAAACAATATTGCAACACAAAAATATCATCACACAAATTAATTAACTAAAATGCCAAAATGGCAGAAATATGCCAAACAAAGATCTGTCCACCAAATTTTCTAGGATGCTCTAAAAATTAAACCCTTCTAGTTTTGGATAGCCCTAAACATATAAAAGACCATACAGTTGAGTTTGCATCAAAATTCATCTTTAATAATTTTATAAAAATCACCAAAGTGCTCTCTGGTGTTTTACCAAATTGCATGCCATTTCAAAAATACTTGGAATTTGGAAGCAAGGTTAATTGATCCTGTTAGGAAATTTAAAGGGCTTTCCAATGCAATTGGACTAACTTCATTCTGAGTTGTGAAATAAAAATGGTGCTCATTTTGGTGTTTCTGGTACCTGTTGCCAAATCATTTTTTATTGCAAAAATATCCATCCAAATGTAGATCTACAAGTTGGAGGTGGTTTAGATTTTGTTTTTTTACATCTGTGAATTTTAGTTTGGTCAAATTTATATCTTAGGTAGCATTTTAGAGCCAAAAGTAAACAGGTACTTTCTCTGTAAAAATAAAATGGAAAATAAATGTGTCCTGGGCCAGATCCACGGGCTGGGCCGGCCAGATCTATTGATACCGCGGTGGGATCTAGCCGCTGGTCGCTGACGCGCGGGCCAGGCCGCCACGGGGCTGCCACGCAGGCAACACTCGGCCCCACGTTGCAGGTTTGACTCCCTAGCGCGCGGGGTCAAGGGCGCTGCGTCAGCGTGACGCCGTGATGACCTCACCCGCCGGCGGAAACGACTCCGGTGAGCAAAATCGAACGATACCGGCCACCGTTTTGTGAAACAAACATAACTACACGTTGATCTCGACGAGAGGAAGCAAACGCACGCAACCTCGCTTCCGGGGAGCAAGCGTAGGGCGGCGGCGACGGTTGCGTAGCGGCGGCCGGACAGCGGCCACGACCGGCGGCGTTCTAGCGCGAGAGGGAGAGGGGAAAACGGTCGGGGAGGACCGCGTGCTCACCATGGATTCGAGGAGAAGCCCGGAGGAGGAGGAGGAAGCTCGTGGGCGGAGGAATCCCTCGCCGGAGCTCCGTCGAGGCCGAAGAGGAAACTGGACGGCGCGGCCTCCTCGGTGCGCTTCGGCTCGATTCTTTTGGCGGAGAGGACCAACTCGACGATGCGGAGCGAATGGTGCACACGGTTGCCGGCGGCGAGCTCGGCATTAACCGAATCGACGGCGACCTATGCTAGGGTTTCGGTTGAGAGAAAAAAAAATTAGAGGGAGGGAGAGAACTCGAGTGGGAGGGGAGAGAGGGGGCAGGTAGAGACCACAGAGGTGCACATGGGGTTTTTATCAGCTAGCCAAGCTTCCATTCGAAGCAAAGGGGCATGGGCAGCCATGCCCTCTACTGCTTGCTACAGGAAGAAGAAGGACAAGAGTGACTAGGATTACATTTTGGTCCCTAGCAATTACAACAAGGTCCCTGTGCTCTCTGAAAAAGGATGTTTTCCCTAAGCAAACAAAGTTATAAATTGAAATCCTTTTGCCCAAAATTCTTATTAGTATAGATGTACAACATATGTGAAAATTGGCTCCATTGGAGAAACTTGATAATTCAAAGTTGTTTAAATTTGAATTCTTACATAAATGGACATTGAATTTATTAGAATACTTAGGAGCTTCCAAAAATGATAATTTTTGGCACATATTCCTTATTTGATGTGTTCCCTATGTGGTAGAAAATTCAAGTCATTTTGAGTTACTTCATAGAACAAACTTGTTCAAATTTCTAAAAGGTGCTGTCAAGAAAACAGGGTTTTTTGGCAACTTAAATTATTCAAAAACTTGTGCCCTTTTGGTTTTCATCCTTATTTATGATATGGAGAATGTGGTATTTATTTCATGAAATTTTGGAAAAAGTTTGTAGAACAAACTTGTTCAAAATCCCAAATGTTACTGTGGAGAAAATTCATGTTTTCAGGGCTTTAATGGATTCAATTCTTGGTCTCCTCTTGTGTGTGTTCCTTATTTGTTATAAGGAAGCAATGGTATTAATTTCAGCTCATTTGAAGAAAGTTTCCAATAGTAACTTGTTTGAGTTTTCTGTTTCTAGAAATATTGGAATTTCTATTAAATAAAGCACTTGGCTTTTCTTTAGCAATGCTTTGCCAAAATATTTATGTGACTAGAGATAGCAAGTCAATGCTCTCCATTACTTTTGTTTTTAAGCTTACAAGGTTGGAAAAACATTTGATAAGATTTTGGTGAAGCATTTAAGAATGCCTCATTTTCTGATAATCTTTAAGGGAAATTTATTAAGTGTTTCATCTTTCTTAATTTAGACCTTTGGAATTTTATTCAACAAGTATGAGATTCATAAGATAGTTTTTGGAGAACTCTTTGATCAATATTTACTTTAGAAAATATTGCCAAGGTCATTGGAACAATATGTTGAATATTTTTATCCCTGGAACAATATGTTGAATATTTTTAGTTCACTGCTTTGCTATCCTTTTAAGTTTGCAAGTTTATATAATTAGTTTGTTTAGTTGCACTTAAACAACCACAAACAAACACAACCAAGGTTTATTAGTAAAGCAATTAGCAAAACAACTGTGTTAACATGTATTCCAAAATTGGGATGTGACACTCCTGCCTTTCTCTATGTATTCTGGTGTCTCACCGAGTAGCCACAGTACAAATGTTCTTGCTACCGAGTAGCCACTCTTCTCTCTCCGGGTAGAATTAGGTCAAGAATCTCTACGTGTGAAGTGTCCCTTGTGAACATGCGAAGCATGCCTCGCGCAGGAGGCGGCTGGGCACCTTATATACCCGGTGCCCTGCTGGATACAGCCAAATACAACAAGTGTCGACATTGTGTGCACATCGTCCTTCTTCCGAGTTCCCGCTGACAGCTTTGGCTTCTAAGCTTGTCCTGATGCAGAAAGTCGTTGGGCAAAACCAAGTAACCAGTCTGTTATCACTGTGCGAACACAGAGTAGGTCCCCCCTATCCTGCGACGCCCTGCTGACAGACTGTCGCTGTCAAGCACGCCGTCCCCAGATGAACAGTGCTGTGAACAGTGCCAAGTACGGACCCGGGATACACGGGATCCGTGTCAGAACGGCTCCTTTGACTTCTGGTCCGAGTAGGTTCCCGCCAATCTTACTCGGACCAGCTCTTCTACTCGAACGGATATAACTTGCTTGATATCTCCTTCTGCTCATCTTTTAGTAAGGCCGAGTAGCAGTCGACCGGGTAGCAAGTACCGGGTAGGCGGCTACTCGACCAAACTTCTCTTCTGACTGTTACCTTTACCACTTGCCTTTACCCTACTCGGGGGTAACCCCCCGACAGCAGTCCCCGAAGCTGGTAGAGCCCTGCGAACTCGTTCACTAGGCCCTGCCAGCTTAAAACCAAGCTTGGCAACCTTGCCCTTGAATCTCAATATGCCGAGTAAAACCTCCGAGTAGCACTTTTGAAAAGTACCTTGAGTTTCCTCTCTTCCGAATAAGGCTAGCCTCCTTCTCGGTAACCGAGTAAAAAGACTTAGGGAATTTCTTCAATCGAATCTCTGCAGCTCAGAGCACAATCCGGCTTTCCGTGCTGCAACTGGGCACGTGTCACGCATCCAGGACCGCGACGCCTCGCTGCCCAGGACCTTACAGGCCACGCGCCCAGTTTTCACGGAGCGGGCCCACGACCTCGTAATGTCCCATCATGCGCAGTAATCGCCCACGATCTCGTCGTGGGATCTAATACGGCCGTTACGCGCGCGTTCCGCGCTGTGTGCGTTTCTAACCGGCCACAGACCCCACGTCGCACGATTTATTGCCACGATTGATTCCACTACCGCGAGTCGTAACGGTAATCCGTGTTGCGGTATAAATACCCCCACGGTAACTTCCCCTTCTCCTTCCGCCTCACTTTCCTCTTCTGCCTCCTCGTTCCTCCGCCGCCGCAGAGCTCTCCGCCGCCGCGCAACTCTCTGCGCCGCCGCGGATCCATCCATTCCACCAATTTCTTCCAACTTTCTCACCACTTCCTACTCGCTGCCATGGCTCGCGGTGATAGCGCTCGCGCCGGATGGGCCCGTTCCGACGTCACCGCGGAGGACTGCCAGTGGCTCGTGAACACCCGAAGGGTTCCTCCCGGGGTTCGCTGCCGGCCATCCGACGGCGAGATCGTTCCGTCACCGCAGGAGGGCGAACACGTCGTCTTCCTCGCGCACTTCGCGCGGGGATTCGGCCTTCCTGCCTCCAATTTCCTCCGTTCTCTTCTCGACCATTACGGTCTCCAGATGCACCACTTGCCTCCCAACGCTGTCGTCTTCCTCTCCTACCACGCCGTGGTGTGCGAAGCCTACCTCGGCGTTCACCCCACGACGGAGACGTGGTCGAAGTACTTCTTCTTCCGCCAGCAGAGCCAGGGCAAGAAGGATGGCACAGACACCAGCAGCCGGGTAACCGAGACCGGCAGCGCCATGATGGTGCAGCGCCCGGGCACTAATCATCCTCGCATCAAGGGCCTGGATTCTGTCCGCAAGTGGCAGAAGTCCTTCTTGTACGTGAAGAACATCCCCGCCACGAAGGGAGCCAAGATCGAAGACCGCATCAATCTGCCCCCGTGGAGCAACCGAGCTCCTACCGGGCAGAATTGGAAGAACAAGCCCTCCAACAGCAGGAACCTGGTGCAGATGGAGGAGCGGCTCGCCTATCTAATCGGCGAAGGGCTCAAGAGCGACGATCCAGTCGCCTGCTGGATTCGCAACCGCGTGCTGCCTCTGCAACGACGCTCCCACCCCATGTGCTACATGGGAGGCCCTCGCGACTGTACTCGGACGACAACCTTCGAGCTTAGCAACGCGGATGTCGCCGCCTACGCTCGGTCCATCCTCACCACTGGCCTTCGAGACAACTGGTAGTATGGGTTCATCCCATAGAGCCGCACGAAGCCGATTCCACGGGTACGTTCTTCTTACTCTGCTTCTTGTATATGCGATCCGAGTAGATAGCTCCCTCTCCTTGCTGCGACTAGCATTCGCACTCTGCGCCGAGTAGGGCTCTCAGGAGAAGCACCTAGGCTTAATGTGCTTGATATTTGCACGCCTTGCCGAGTAGGACACTTAGCCGAATCGCTTAGGCTTAATGTGCTTGGTGTTTGCACGCCTGGTCGGGTAGGATACTTAGGAGAAACACTTAGGCTTAATGTGCTTGATGTTTGCACGCCTCGCCGAGTAGGACACTTAGCCGAATCGCTTAGGCTTAATGTGCTTGGTGTTTGCACGCCTGGTCGGGTAGAGTACCTTCATGCTACTCGGCTAACTTGCTGTGTCTCTTTGTCCTTCAGGTTCTTGATCGCCAGCTCGCTGAGAGCAGTGAACGTTTCGAAGGCAACTGGTTTGAGGACCGGGAGGAAGATGACGTGGTCTCCTTCGAGACCGCGGACAAGCTCAATCCTCCTGAGGCCGCCCAGACCGGTGAGCATCACGCGGACTCGTCTCTTCGTGACTGGTCCGAGGATGAGGGTGAAGGTAACTGAATCTATCCCCTCTGTTCGCGAGCAGCGCCAACTCACTGCTTTCTGCTTCTGAATTGCTCTCCTTCCTCTCTATTTCACAGATGTTGCTGATGCCGAGGACGAAGACGAGGATGAGGACGAGGACGAGGGAGCCCTGGTCGTCAAACCTCTCGCAGTAGCCGCTCCTGTTACCCGCAAGCGGGCGGGCAGCGGCGCCCAGGAGCCCCCCGCCAAGAAGAAGAAGCCGACCGAGAAGACGACCAAGAAGGTCGTGAAGAGGAAACGACAACCGATCCCTAGCCGCAAGGGGTAAGTTCCTTCTCGATTGCACGCTTCGGTTTACTTCGTTCTTCTCGGTTGATTCCCAATCCTTTTGCTTCGCTGTTTCCTCTTATTTTCCTCTGCTCTCTTCTTATTTCTGAACGCAACCATTTCTCTTCAGAGCTCCCTTGGATGCGGACGCCGCCTTTGCGTCCAATGAGACCGAGAAGCAGGCCGCCATCGACGTTGATAAGGTTATCGACCTCGACGGCGACGAGAACGAAGCCGCCAACGCACAAGGACATATGGACACCGATGCCCAAAATGCCGAGCTGGAGCAGCAGTCCCGCGCAGATCAAGAAGCGCAGGATGCTGCTCACCAAGATAGACCTCCTTCTCCTCTGGCCAATACTGCCGAGGAGAACCAACAACAAGACACCGAGATGCACAACGACGCCGCCCTTGAGCGGCAGGAAGAAGAAGAGCAGCCAGCAACAAGGGCTGCTGGACAAGAAGACCCCGCGGTCCAGCCGCGGGTAGAAGAACCAGATGCCTCACAGCCAGATCCCGCTGCCGGGCAGCGGGTGGAAGTAGTCATCGCGACGGAGGAGTACCCTCTGAGCGACGCGCAACCAGACGCCGCGCAGGGTAGCGCCCATCCGGATGCCGCGCCGGTTAGCGCACCGCTGGCGCCGCCTACTGATCAAGGTACCTCCTCCAGTGCACCAGATTCTTCCTTGGTGCAGAAAACCAAGGCTGCAGCCAGCCCTCCGGCCAGGCCGGTTACAAGGAAGAACGCTCAGGACGCTGCAGAGAAGAAGGCCGCCGAGAAGAAGGCCGCCGAGAAGAAGAAAACCGAGAAGCCAGTCACCGAGAAGCCAACCGCCAAGAAGGAAATTCCGAAGAAGCGGGCTGCCGAGATGCCGCCGCCAGCATCAACCGCCCAGTCCGGTCAGTTGGCTATCCGCGCGCCTGGCGCGGCTGCTGGCGCCGCTGCTGCATCCGGTGTCTCAGATCCACCCGTCTACCCTCCATACATGGTGAAGGTCAGCCAGCAGCACCAGATTGGCTTAACCCCCGCGGAGAGGAAGCTTGATCTTCAGAAAGGAAAGAAAGCCGTGGCAGTGGACTCCAGACCCCCGGCCCCAAATCAGGACAAGTCCCTCTCCATTTCTTCGCGTGAGGTTCAGGACAAGACGGTGACGTCCCAAGGCCTTGAGCAAGTGCTCGATCTGGTTGGCTTCATTGATGCCAAGTGGGACAGCAAGGTCCTTGGCAACTCGAACTGGAACGACACGGATTTGGGCGACATAGACCATATGCGTGTTGACTGGAACAAGGTATACCTGGGTTACAAACCCATGACTATCTCATCCAACTCTGCTACACTTGCCGCCAAGATGTTTGTCCACCGCAAGCATGCAGAGGACCTTGAGCAATCTTATGCGGTAAGCTTCTATTCATCCTCTCCGAGTTGCATTTTCACTTTTCTTCTACTCTTCTTCTTTTCCTTATCCATCACCCAGTCCCCGAGATTCTGGCCGAGTAGGCGGATACACTCCCGAGTAGCCGTCTTCTCGGGCCGAATCTTTACTACTTTGTCTGATTCTTGTTCTTTTGCTTCTCAGAATAGCGTACTGAAGCGGACCGACTTGCATCGTCGGCTGCTCTAGAACCATGCCATTGCCAAGAGACGTATTGCCGCCTTGGAAAAAGAGAAGATAGCCGGCGAGGCAGCCGAGAAGGATGTGATGAACAGCACATTGAAACTCTCTGAAGTGGAAGGTACGCTTCTAGCTACGCGGTTCGTGCGTTTGGTGTTTACGCCCGCTTCTGCTTTTTGCGCTAACCACTTCTACTCTGCAGGAAAGTTAAAGGCCCTGGCGGAGGAGCACTCAACCTGCCGTGCCTTTGTCGAGAGTGGCCAAGCCACAATCAAGAGACTAGAAGGTACGTTGCCGTCTTCTCGGCTTGTCTTTGTGTTTCTTTCTTCGCTACTCTGCTCACCGTGCTTTGCTCTTTTCAGAAGATCATAAGAAGTTTGCCGAAGAACATCAGGATTGCCTTAAACCTGCTGAGGTGCAGCAGCAGTTGTCCAGCCAGGCTGTCGAGCTGGTGAAAGAGCACACTACCGAGATGGAAGCGCTCCAACTCCAGCTGCAGACTGCGCTCCAGGATGCTATCAACCTTGCTGCCGAAAGGGATAGAGTCATCGCCGAGAAGGCAAAGAGCGAAGCAGCAGCCAAGGCCAAGGAGAAAACCCTCGAGCAGGAGTGCGAGGTGCTGAAGAAAAGCAATGCTAATCTCTTTGCTCAGCTGAACGGGCTCCGCCTGATTGAAGAGAGGCACCTAGCCAACGAGGAAACATGGAAGACCCAGCTGCAAGGGCTGCGCCATGACTTGAACAGTAAGTGCTCTTTTTTCTCTGCTTCTCTGCTACTCATTTCACGTTTCTACTATGTTATTGTTTCTGATCTTCTCGATAGCTCTTGCAGGAGTCTTCCCTGACCTTGAATCTTCTTGCGTGCCTGCCCTGGAGAAGGTCCGAGCAGCTCGCGCTGAGAAAGGCGAGCCTCTGGACACCAGAGCCGAAATCGAAGAGAGCATCTTGATTATGCAAGGGCAGTTTCCGCGGCTAGCGGGCGTGGGCACCGAGCTGGTGCGCGTCGCCTTCCAGATCCACAACCTTTTTTGGCCTGATGACTCTGCGCCGACAACAATCTCCGGACTTGCCTTGAAGTTGCAGCGCGTGAAAGCTGAGCTGAAGAAGTGGCGCGCATCGGGAGATCGGGCCGGCGCAGATATCATGCTTCTATTCATCACTAGCTGGTACGAAAATCTCAACATGCAAATTATCCGCGAGATGCACCAGGACTCCAAGTGGGAGAAGAACCCCGACTGTGTGGCTATTCGCCAGCTGGTTGCTCACGAGGTCGCTCAGTATGCTGACACTGCGACCTTCATCGACGGCCTCACCGAGCCCGACACCGAGGTGGAGGAAGGCGAGGAGGAGGATGAAGACGAAGAGACGGACATAGAGGAGCTGGACCTGAGCTACTTCGAGTCTCCTGCTGGCAAGGACGGGAAGGGGAAGGCCGCGGTCGTCGCGGGTAGCGATGAGGAGGACGAGAACGAGAAGATGTCGATCGACACCTCCGCGCTCGAGTTCGGCACCTCGTCAGGAGCTGCCCTTGACGACACCGTCAGCCTTCGCGCCCAAGCCACCGAGCCCGACGCTGAGCTAACGAAGACCGTCCCCGTCAACCTGGAAACGGATGCGACCAAGGCCAGCGCCGAGGACGAAGCCACGAAGACTGTCGACGCCAGCTCGGAGGCAGACGCGACCAAGGCCACTGCTGAAGATGAAGCAACCAAGGCTAGCACCGAGAACACCGCCTCGAGCTGAATCTGTCCTGCAGCTCATTCCTCAAACACTTATCAGATCCCCGGGATGCCGGGTGCAAATGTATCATACTACTTATGCCGTTGCTACTCATTTTTATTCACACTTGTTGTTTTCAACTTAATCATTTTGTTCAGCCTTGGCTCGATGCCGGGTTGCGTTATCATGCGAGTCCCCGAGTTGCATTTCTTATTCACTCTCTCTTTTTGTCTCAGCTTTACCCGCAACTTGTTGCTTTTTTGGTATTCGAGTCACAAGAGTCAAAGAGTGGAGCTGCAAATACTTAGCCGCTTAGAAACAATCATAGTAACGCAGCCCACCACTTAACCAAAAAGAGAAGACAGAGAACAAAAGTAAAATCACCCTACTCGGTTCCTGCACTCTTTTCTTCCTTAGCGACTTTTCTTGTGCTCATTGACCTTTTGCTTGTTCTCTTGCTTGCCATGAAGCCGGGTTTCGGACAGCAGCAGAGTCGAAGAGTTGGCATGTAGGTTTAAACACAGTACTCAATACGCTTATGAATTTTGAAGTAGAGCAACCGAATAGACAGACAGTAAAGCCGAGTAGAAACACTTAGAGCAATTTTGGACGAGGGCAGTCCCCGAGTTCAATTTCAGATTGCAGAGTAGAATTGAGAGTACATACACATTTTTTGCTTCACGAATGAAAACGACGGAGTAGGGCTACATTCCAGGGACGCTTAGATTCCTCTCCAGCTTTATCTGCCCTGTTCGCCTGTGATGGGCGCACATCTACAAGGTAGTACGCATCATTGTGCAGCGCTTTGCTCACAATGAAAGGCCCTTCCCATGGAGGAGACAACTTGTGCATCCCGGCTGTGCGCTGCACGAGCCTAAGGACCATGTGTCCTTCTCGGAAAACCCTTGGGTTCACCTTTCGGCTATGATAACGCCGCAGGTTTTGCTGGTAGATAGCCGAACGTGACAGAGTCAACTCTCTTGCTTCTTCAAGCAGGTCAACGTCGTCTTCTCGAGCTTCTCTCGCCTCCACCTCAGTGTAGAGGGTTACTCGGGGGGAGTCATGCTCTAAGTCTATTGGCAACACGGCCTCAGCCCCGTATACCAAGAAGAATGGTGTGTAGCCGGTTGACCGGTTAGGGGTAGTCCTTAGACTCCACAACACCGCTGGCAACTCGTCTAGCCAACACCCAGGTGTTTTCAGCAGTGGCTCAATCAGCCTTGGCTTTATGCCTGCCAGTACCATGCCGTTTGCTCTTTCCACTTGTCCATTGGAGGCTGGATGCGCAACAGACGCAACATCTAGTCGGATGTGCTTATCTCTGCAGAACCGCACCATTGCCCCCTCTGCGAAATTTGTGCCGTTATCGGTGATGATGCTGTGCGGGTAGCCATATCTCAGGATCACATCCTTCACGAATTTCACAGCTGTGGCCCCATCGCACTTCCGAATAGGCTTCACTTCGATCCACTTGGTGAACTTGTCCACCATGACCAAGATGTGTGTCATGTTGCCTTTAGCCGGCTTGAAGGGGCCAACCATATCCAGGCACCATACGGAAAACGGCCATGTGATAGGAATTGTCTTTAGCTCGGAAGCAGGCATGTGAATCTTACTCGCGAACATCTGGCAGCCATTGCACTTCCTCACGATGTCTTTGGCTTGCTGCAGAGCTGTGAGCCAGTAGAAGCCATGCCGAAAAGCTTTCTTGACCAACGCCCGAGAAGAGGCGTGGTGCCCGCATTCTCCTTGGTGTATTTCCAACAGAATTTCTCCTCCTTCTTCTGGGTCCACACAACGTTGCAGCACGCCGGTGGCACTTCTTTTGTGCAGCACATCTCGGAGTATAGTGTAGCCCTTGGATCTTCTCTGAATCTGTCTTGCGGTCACCTCATCCTCTGGCAGAGTGCCGTCCTTTAGAAAGGATAATATGGGCATGGCCCAACTCGGTGTCTCCTGTGCGGGAAACACTGGTTCGTCCACTTCCATTGGAACGGGCACCTCTGGTTGCTCTTTAGGGTTGGGAGCACTTCTCTGGAGCCCTGATCGATTGGCGAGGACTTCCTCAATGAATGCAACAGTCCCCGGGTTGAGGACAGTAGTCCCCGAGTATGGAGTGGCAGTCCCCGAGTAAGGAGTGGCAGTCCCCGAGCAGGGAGTGGCAGTCCCCGAGTAAGGAGTGGCAGTCCCCGAGTAGGGAGTGGCAGTCCCCGAGTAGAGAACGGCAGTCCCCGGGTTGGGAGCAGCAGTCCCCGGGTTTCCTGCAGCATTCTCCCAGTCAATCTCCATGGGATCATATTCCTCACTTGGCAGAGACGGAACAAATATGGATTCCGAGTTGGGAGAGGGCTTGATGGATGGCTTCCTCAAGTGCTCCAGGGCAATCCCCGCCGGGATGGACTGCCGAGAAGACCCCAACTTGGACAGCTCGTCTGCCGCTTCGTTCTCTGCTCGGTGAATGTGCTGGAACTCGCAGCCTTCGAAGAATCCAGTCATAGACTGTACCAGGAAGCGATATGATGCCATGTTGGCATCTAGAGCATCCCAAGTGCCAGAGACTTGCTGCACCACCAGATCTGAATCTCCATAGCATATGATGCGCTGCACGCCAACCTCCTTGGCTACTCGCAAGCCATGCACTACTGCCTCGTACTCTGCTACGTTGTTGGACGCCTTGAAATGAATCTGCAGCACATACTTGAGTTGATCTCGCTTGGGTGACGTAAGCACTACGCCAGCACCAAGGCCTTCCTTCACCTTCGAGCCATCAAAGTGCATCCTCCAATAATTGGAAATTGGTGCAGGAGGTTCATACTGCACCTCGGCCCAGTCCACAAGAAACTCCGCCAGAATCTGAGACTTGATGGCTTCTCTTCTCGCATACGCAGGAGCGTACGCGGCTAGCTCAATCGCCCACTTGGCTACTCTCCCACTCGCCTCCTTGTTGCCCATGATATCCGAGATGGGAGCAGAACTCACAACAGTGATAGGATGCTCCTGGAAATAGTGCTTCAGCTTCTTGGCTCCCACGTATACGCCGTAGGTCATCTTCTGGTAGTGCGGATAGTTCTGCTTGGAGCTAGATAGCACCTCACTGAGATAGTATACTGGGCACTGCACACTTTTGCCTTCTTCTTCTCGCTCCACCACTATCACCACACTGACCACTCGGTTGGTCGCAGCAATGTACAACAGCATTGGCTCCTTGGGTAGCAGACTAGCCAAGATGGGAGCGCTACCCAGCATTGCCTTCAGCTCATTGAACGCCACGTCCGCTTGCAGCGTCCAGACGAACTTGTCACTTTTCTTCATCAGCTGGTATAGAGGCAGGGCCTTCTCGCCCATTCGGCCCAGAAATCGGCTCAGAGATGCCAAGCAACCAGTGAACTTCTGCACGTCTTTCAGGGATCTCGGCAAAGACATGCTCTCAATAGCTTTTATCTTTGAAGGTCTGGCTTCAATGCCCCGACTAGATACCAGGAAGCCGAGTAGCTTGCCTGCCGGGACACCAAAGGTGCATTTACTCGGATTCAGCTTCATTTTATACTTGCGTAGGTTAGCAAAGGTTTCCTCCAGGTCGGCAAGCAGAGTATGTGTTTTATTCGTTTTGATGACAATGTCATCTACGTACACCTGCACATTCTTGCCGAGCTGGTCGTGCAAGCATTTCTGCATGCATCTCTGATAGGTTGCACCCGCATTCCTCAAGCCAAAACACATGACACGATAGCAATAAGCCCCGTACGGGGTAATGAAAGCAGTCTTTATTTGATTAGCAGGATTGGGTGCAATCTGGTGGAAACCAGAGTAGGCATCTATGAAAGACAACAGTTCACAACCAGCAGTGGAATCGATCACCTGATCGATGCGAGGTAGCGGGAAGGGATCCTTGGGGCACGCCTTGTTCAAGTCGGTGTAGTCGACACACATGCTCCATGCAGTAGCGGCCTTGGGATCCTCCTTCTTCTTCTCGACCATGACCGGGTTGGCTAACCAATCCGGATGCAGCACCTCCATTATGAAATTGCTTATCAGCAACTTGGTGATCTGGTCACCAATGGCCTTCCTTCTCTCATCTCCGAAGCGGCGCATAGCCTGCTTCACTGGCTTGGCGTCAGGACGCACATGTAATGAGTGCTCAACCAACTCCCTCGGGACTCCTGGTAGATCTTCATTGGACCAGGCGAATACGTCCCGATTCTCACGGAGGAAGTGGATGAGCTCGCTTTCCTATTTCTCCGCCAACCCGGAGCCAATGATGGCTACGCGGTCGGGGAACTCGGGGTCGATCTGGACCTTCTTGGTTTCCTGGGATGCCTGGAACACGGTCCCGTGTTGGGTACTCGGCACACCTTGCGCACCAGCCTGCGCGGATTGCGCCATGGCCACCACCTCGTACATCTTCTTCTTCCCGGCAGCAATCACCATTGACTCCGCCAGCTGCGAACTAGCAGAGGCAAACTCCATGGACTTCTTGTAATCACCAGAGATAGTAATTATGCCATTGGGGCCAGGGATCTTCATCTTCAGATATGCAACATGAGTAGAGGCCGTGAACTTGCTCAGAGCAGGCCTGCCGAGTAGAGCATGGTAAGGGCTCTGATGATCAACCACTTCAAACTGCAGGCGCTCTGTGCGGCAGTTCTCCCTGGTGCCGAATAGCACATCTATCCATACTCGGCCAATCGGATTGCACGAGATCCCGGGCACAATACCATGGAAAGTGGTCTTGCTGGGCAGCAACATGTTCTCGGCCAGCCCAAGCTTCTCGAGTGTGTCTTTGTACACGATGTTGATGCTGCTGCCGTTGTCGATTAGCACCTTGCTGAACCTCACATTCTTCTCGGGACCCAGGAAAGTAGGATCCAGCACCAAGGCGTAGCTACCCGGGTTGGGCATCACCTTGGGATGATCTACTCGGGACCACCTGATCTCCTGGTCACACCAATACATGTAGTGCGGGACAGCAGGAATCACTGCATTGACCTCCATGGCACGCCTGTGCTGTGATTGCTTGTCGACTGGCTCAGAAGTGAAGATCATGTAGCTCTCATGGTGCTCTTGGTACTGGTTGGAGCCTCCGCCCCCATTGCTGCCGTTGTTGTTGTTGCCCTGGTAGTTGTTGTTGCGGTTGTAGTTGTTGTTGTTGTTGCGATAGCCCTCATTGTTGAAGTGACGGTTGGCTCCTAAAGCCACTTGGTTCACATTTTCCCTTCTCGGAAACACTGGCGGCCGAGCTGCGGGTGCACGAGCAGGCTGCACATTAGCATTGTCCGCTGGCAGAGGAGGAGGAGGAGGCAAGCCATCATTCTTGATCACATCCCACCACTCGCACTGCCGAGTAGTGTGGTTAGCAGGCCTTGAGGGGTGATGAGTGTGAAAACTGCATGGGCCATCCTTCATGTCGTCAAAGACGAACTTCTTCGGCTGCTCGGAGTTGCCGCTACCCGACTGAGGAGCACGGAATGGTTTCTTGTTGCCTTGGCCCTGGTTCTGGTTCTGCCCGTAGGCTCCAGCAGGTTTCTGCCTTTGGCTACCCCCAGCTCCAACAGCCACTGCATTCACCTCTTCAGGGTCGTACCGAGTATCTATTCGGTCACCCCTGCGCTTGTTGCGGAACTCGTTGCGCTTGTTGTTGCTGAAGTTTCTTCTCGGCTCAGAGGAGTCCATCAGGGGCTGAGTAGGGTCACCGAGTGCATACTGATCCGCAATCTTGATGGTCTCCGCCAGAGTGTTCGGCATCTCCCTCTGCAACCTCTGCCATAGCATACTGCCATGCCTGCATCCCTGCGCGAACCAAGTAATGGCCTGGGCTTCATTCACACCCTCACAGGTGTTCCTCAATGTGCTCCACCGAGTAAGGTACTCGTGGTCCGTCTCATCTTCTCGCTGCCTGCAAGCGGACAGCTGCTGTGGCCTATTCGGCCTCTTGTACGTGCTCGTGAAGTTGCTGATGAAGGCGTCCGAGAAATCCAGCCAGCAATTGATGCTGTTCTTGGGCAAGTTGTTGAGCCAAGTGCGAGCTGGACCCTCTAGCATCTGTGGGACGTAGCGCACCGCCCATCTCCGGTTGCCGTTCGCGATATGAACCGCGGTGACGTAATCATTGAGCCAATCTTCCGGCTTGGTGCTGCCGTTGTAGCTCTTGGTGCCCCTCGCAAGCTGGAAGTTCTTCACGGACGGCTCGTTCATGATGCGCGGGCCAAAACACTCGGGACCAGGAGGACCCGTGTTCTCCAGCCGCGCCGACAAGCTGATCCGGTCCAGCTGGTGCCTTGCATCTCCAGGCGCCAACACGCGCTCGCCAACACGATCCAGAATATCATAGCCAGCCATCTCCATGGCCGAGTAGCCGTCATCATATCTATCCACCTGCACAGCTGCAGGCTGCTCCACCGGGTTGGCGACTAGCACCACTGCACGCGGCTGCTGCCTCTGCCGAGTAGGCTGAGCTGCGGGATGCTGAGAAGGACATGGACGCTCCCCAGCTCGGACCTGGCTTTGAGCTTTATGGGCTTGAGAGCCTGCTCCTGCAGCGTTGTGTTTCTGACCGGGCTGCTGCGGCACAACGAGCTGTTTCGCGGCAGCAGCCGGGTCGTACACCTGCATTTGCATGTCCTTGCCTGAACGTCCACTGCGACTCTTCTCGCGGCTAGGATGCGGAGATGAGGCCTGATCGTTAGATCTGGCCACATGCGAGTGCACCACCTGAGAAGCCCCAGCACCCGGGTTGGCTTTCCGGAACTCCTCGTTCTGCCTAGCCGCCTCTAGCACCAACTCGTTCAACCTCTCCTGCTGCCTAACGCGCGCGTCGCCTACTAGATGTGGCAACTCGGCAGCTACAGCCTCAGCAGCTCTAAGTGTCTTGGCGGGTGTGCTATATCTGGGTCGGGAGGAGGTGTTTGCGGTGGCGGACTGACTGGGAGCCTCTAAGACGGTTGCCATCTCGGCACCCAGGTTACGACGCGTAGCGCCTACCTTGCTAGCTCTCCTAGTTACTGGCGTGAAGTCGTGAGCCTTGTTGTACTCTAGCTGGTCTAAGCTAAGCTCTAGCCTGATCTTGTCCAACTCTGCCTGCTCCGCGAGCAGCTCTTGACGCTGCCGGTCGAGCTGCGCCTTCATGGTCAGGAGCTCGAGGTCGGTGGGAGGCGGCATGCCATTCCGCCCTGCAGACGCAGGGATTGTCGGAGTAGTGGAGAGCGGGAGGTTGCACTCCTTCTCGTAAGGCTTGTGCGTCTTCCCGCCAGCGCTAGAGCCAGCGAGATCCTCGACGACGACCGCAGCGGTAGCAGCCGCGCCCTTCCCGGCGTCTGCAGCCAGGCCAGCTACCATCACCTCCGCGACGTCCGCGGAGCAGCCCAGCGGTTTCCCGCGCGCGGCGATAATGGCAGGCGGATCCTCCGCGTCATGCACCAGCTCGGGGTACTCGCTGTCGACGATGGTGGCGACGTAGACGAGGTGCGCGCCGAAGGAGATCACCGAGCCGCCCTCCGGCATGGCCCTGCCGCCGAAATCGCCGGCGTTGTCGGTGACGAAGTCGAAGGAGCCGAATCTGTGGACAAGGCCACAAACCACGCGCTCTCCAGTAGCAGAAATCGATCCCGTCCGAACGGAAACTCCAGCCAGCGCCGCTGGTTGCCCCACGGTGGGCGCCAACTGTCGTGGTGGTGTCACGGCAGATGCCATAGGATGGCTAAAGATGTGGGGACGAAGGACGCTGGAGGCGCTCGGGGAGGGATCACGCGACGAGTAGACGCGTGAGGTGAAGATCAAACACTGCAAACAACACGATCTACCCAGGTTCAGGGCCCTCGTGAGGAGGTAAAACCCCTACTCCTGCCTTTCTCTATGTATTCTGGTGTCTCACTGAGTAGCCACAGTACAAATGTTCTTGCTACCGAGTAGCCACTCTTCTCTCTCCGGGTAGAATTAGGTCAAGAATCTCTACGTGTGAAGTGTCCCTTGTGAACGTGTGAAGCATGCCTCGCGCAGCAGGCGGCTGGGCACCTTATATACCCGGTGCCCTGCCGGATACAGCCAAATACAACAAGTGTCGACATTGTGTGCACATCATCCTTCTTCCGAGTTCCCGCTGACAGCTTTGGCTTCTAAGCTTGTCCTGATGCAGAAAGTCGTTGGGCAAAACCAAGTAACCAGTCTGTTATCACTGTGCGAACACAGAGTAGGTCCCCCTATCCTGCGACGCCCTGCTGACAGACTGTCGCTGTCAGGCACGCCGTCCCCAGATGAACAGTGCTGTGAACAGTGCCAAGTACGGACCCGGGATACGCGGGATCCGTGTCAGAACGGCTCCTTTGACTTCTGGTCCGAGTAGGTTCCCGCCAATCTTACTCGGACCAGCTCTTCTACTCGAACGGATATAACTTGCTTGATATCTCCTTCTGCTCATCTTTTAGTAAGGCCAAGTAGCAGTCGACCGGGTAGCAAGTACCGGGTAGGCGGCTACTCGACCGAACTTCTCTTCTGACTGTTACCTTTACCACTTGCCTTTACCCTACTCGGGGGTAACCCCCCGACAATATGACTAACTTTAAAGGGGAGAACAAAAAGTATTTCACTCTTCTCATGAGTCAATTGGGAAAGGCCCAAGAGGCTCTTGAGAAGAAATGTGAAACCGAGAGGAATGATTGCTTTGAAAAGGTTTCCCTCTCTAATGCTCTTGAGGAGGAACATGATCTTCGAGTATCTCTTGAGGATAGACTTGAATCTATTGAAGAGTCACATAATGAGTCAATTTCTAAGATCACTAAAGAAAATTACCATGCAATTGCTAAATATAAGAAAACTAAAAAGAAGAAGGTTGAGTTTGGTGTTGGTCATGAAAAACTAACCGAGGAACTAGAGAAGCTCACTGAGGCTCACAAGGCTTTGGAGAGTGAACTCTCTACCCTCAACAAGTCTCGTGAACAACTTCAAACTCAACTTGATCAATTCAATATGGCTAGTACCTCTACTTCTTCTTGTTATCATGCAAATATTATTGAGGAGAATGCTAGGTTGAAGGAAGAGCTAGAAAGAATCAAGGGCAAGGGCCCTAGTGTTGAGAAGGTTGTGGCTCCTAAGCCACCAGTGATCCCCAAGCCACAAGTGGTTGCTCCTAGACCACAAGTTGGAAAGCAAGGTCTTGGCTATGTTGCCAAGAGGAAGAACAACAAGAAGAAGAACAAGAACAAGAACAAGAACAAGGCCAAGCCTGCACACGCTAAGAAGAATGTTGGTGCGAGTGGTATTGTCATTAGGGATAACACTACTCATCGTAGTATATTACCTTGATGTTCTGAAATGAGAATTTCTCCTCTGTAAAAAGAGAGATACAACCTGGGCCCACTCGGTATGATTGGTATCCATATGTTCTGCAGACAATGCATGACGATGATACATCATGTGGAATATCATAATACAGTAACGAGTAGAAAGATGCTCACCAGTTAACGATATATATATATATAAAGGTATATTGAACCAAAGATTGTTTCACGGTAATACCGAAATCCATAATCTCGGGTAAGTTCGGTATCACGAGTAACGTGAATATTGTATAATAACCAACATGTTCAAAAGAGTGTCCTTCGCATAGTGAGTGGGAGTCAATATGGGTGTCCATGGCTCTGCTATTTATTATTGAGATGGAAAGAGTTTCCAATATCATGTCCAGACACTATCGAACCTATAGGGGTAACACACTTAAATTAGGTCTCGTTTTATGTGTATATTGGTAGATCCAGATCAACAAGGAGTATCATCAGAATGGTATTTCCACGTGATGGATATATTATATATATCATAGGTAATTTATAAAGAGGGCATTGGATGTCCCGGAGTAGTAGAAATAGTTTCTATTATTATCAAAATTTGTTCCGCGGAATTTCTAAGAAAGAAAATTAAGTCGCACGCTTTCCGGAGCATGTGCGGGGAGATATGAGATGTCCCGGAATGTTGGAAATGTGTTTCTAAAATCGTTAGAAAAGTTCTATGATTTTATCTATAAGGTTCATGGGGGCCCCGGAAGAGTTTTGGGGAGGAGTGCCGGAGGCACTGGCGGAGCGTCAGCCCAAACTAAGACTGGGCCAGTTAGGCAGGAGTAACATAAGGAGTCACGAAAACCAAACGAAATTGATGGATATTGCACTAGTATGGGCCAATATAGCACGCATAATTTCTAACAAGACTGGGCCAAAGCCCAGGATGGTCTCCATGACGCGCCGCCAGTGGCCGGAGGGGGCATAATTGCCTCCATGGCTGCACCCATCATTGGGAGGCTAGCATGTGGGCCCAAGGGCCACACACATAGTCGCACCATCGTCCCTTGCACCTTCCTATTTGGTTTCGAAGAGAAAAGGAAAATGCCAAGGAGAAAGGAAAAGAAAAGGAGGAGAGGGAAAGGAATTCTCCCCAAAGGAAAGGAGTCCTAGGTGGACTAGGGCTCCAATCCGATTGGGGAGAGAGCCCAATGCGGCTGGCCTCCTCGTGGGTTGCAGATTGGAGGAACTCCTGCCAGCCCCCCTTCCCAAGCCAAGTCCCCCTCATCCTTAACCTATTTAAAGGACCCCAATCCCATGGAATTTCACACATCAATTGGCCTCGTGCCTACTCTCTCTATTGGATTAGAGCCTCTAATTAGAACATATAATTAGATCCCCTCTAATTGAATTAGAGATTCTTCTAATTGGGGTTTTGATGTCTCTCTCCCAATTAGATCCAGTTTCTAATTACTCTATCTTTCTTATGTGTTGAGAACTCCACCTTCATATACCCATGTAGAGCCTAGTCCTAGACGGCGCATAACTGGATCCAACTTATGTGTGCGAGCTCTCAGAGGGGTAACACGTGATACCCTCACTCTATTGGATCAAGGTGCTGGATACGGGGAGTCGAAAACATCCTCACCCATAGACTTGTGCGTAAGGATCTTCCAGACTTCATCGACATCTCTTCTGAAACTACGATGTTGGTAAACAATCTCGAGCTAGATCATGAAATTGTTATTCGCTTGTATCTTCATACATAGATCTTGGCGGTTGTGTAGCATGCATGGAGAAAAGTTCCCGTACACGCAAACCAGTAGGAACAAGTACAACCAACTCGAGAAGATGATGACGAGCCACCAATTGACACTTGGGATGATATGAAGAAATACACGCCTGCTTGTTTTCTACCAGCACACTATACTGGTGACCTATTCAAGAAATTAAAAGAATTGAAACAAGGCATGAGAACCGTAGATGAGTACTACAAGGAAGTGGAGAC
Source organism: Alopecurus myosuroides (assembly GCA_028641055.1). Classification (NCBI taxonomy): domain Eukaryota; kingdom Viridiplantae; phylum Streptophyta; class Magnoliopsida; order Poales; family Poaceae; genus Alopecurus; species Alopecurus myosuroides. The sequence goes on along the minus strand of CM054060.1, from coordinate 229,715,473 downwards.
CTCAATGACGAGAGCCAAAATTGATGAGCCCGGGGAGCGAACTATGGCTCTCTTTATGAATGGCCTCAACTACCCCATCAAGAAAATAATAAAATTCCAACAATAATTATCTCTTGTGGAGTTGGTAAATCAAGCCACCAAGGTGGAATGACAAGTGATTGAGGACAACAAGTATAGTAAGGTCAAGTCCTACTTCAAAAACAAACAAGCATCATCATCATAACCATCTCCTTCGAGCAACTTGCAAACTCGAACAAGGCAAACCAATACTTCAACTATACCTCCACAATCAAGTGCAAAGAAACTGGAAAAAACAAATGTTTCCTCTCAAGCTTCCACTGCCAAGTCAATTAAAATATTTTGCTTCAAGTGCAGAGGTAAAGGCCTCAAGTCCTTCGAATGTGTCAACACAAGAGTCATGGTAATGAATGATAAAGGAGAGTATGACTCCATGAGTGAAGGGGAATATGAAGCTTTGGCTCAAGTTACCTAACAACCGATTTTGATGAGGAACGAGACACATTTTATTGTAATGGAGACAACCATCCCACACTTATTGTTTTGCAAGTGTTGACTACAAATCATCATGATGATGAATATTAAATATGCAACTTGTTCCAAACAAGATCCTAAATAAATAGAAGATCATTCAAGGTCATAATTGATGGAGGTAGTTGTCACAACCTTGCTAGTGATGAATTGTGTGAGAAAATCAACTTGCAAAGAAGAAATCACCCTCATCCATACCATGTCAAATGGATACGTGACAAGATTCAACATCAAGTGTATGTGTCTTTTAATATTGGTCCATATAAAAATACCGTTCTATGTGATGTGGTTCTAATGTCGGTTTGCTAGCTACTTCTTGGTCGCCCATGGAAATTTGAAAAATCCTCTTTGCATGATGGACACACAAACTACTATGGCTTCAAGTGCAACGACAAAACATTTGTGCTCCATCCAATGAAACATAGTCAAGTGGTTGCCGACAATTCAAAAGAAATTGCTTGAAAGAAACAAGAGAGTGCCTCTATTGAGTTGAATGGTGAGAGAGAGAGAGCCACCATAAAGTGTGTGTGAGTGCCACAGGACAGAAATGAGCAAAAAAATAAAGAGTGCTCCCAATGGATTGGCTTTTTTAGCCACCAAACATTATGAGAGAAGTGAGGGAAAACACATTCATTCTCCACTTTGCACATGTGTGAAAAGGTGAAGTATTGAAACTAATGATTTAACCAATCTTACCTTGCATTTGTTATCTCTTTTGACGGAATTTGGTGATGTCTTCCCAGATTATCTTCCTCCCGGACTTACTCCTGTACATGGACTTGAGCACCACATTGACGTCATATCGGGTGCACCTCTACCAAATAGAGCATCATAGCGCATCAAGCCCGAAGAGACAAAGGAGATCAAACACCAAATAAATGAACTTCTCATAAAATATTTATCCCCGAGTCCCTTAGCCCTTGTCATGTCCCGGTTATCCTAGTGCCTAAACAAGATGACACTCTTAGGATGTGCATGGATTGTATACCCATTGTAACACCCGGGGGATTTTTTCCCCAATTAGAAGTTGATTGTTTTTTTCTTTTGGCATTGCATTGCATCATGCATGAAGTGCACTTGTTTGCAAACCAACTTAAAAATTCAAACCAATTTAAATTTTTAAACAATACACCTTTGTTTTCAAATCAAATTGTTTACATAAAAATTGAATTGAAATTAAAAATTGGCTTGGTTAATAAAATTCCATTTGTTAACACCCTAATTTGAATTTCAAATTCAAATTCAAACATTAACAAAAACTTTGAAATTTTTGAAAAACAAAAGTGGTGCACATGGGCATTTGTAATGCTGAGTGCATGCAAATTGCTTTCCTAATTTTTGAAAACCCTAAACCCCTTTCTTTTCTCTCTTATCTCTCTTCTACAAAAAAATAAATAATAAAAAGAGAACTGCTGGGGGAGGCAGGCCAAAGTGGCCCACCTACCACCCCAGCCCGTTAGCCTCGCAGCCCACCTAGCCTTCTCCTTCCTTCGTCCGTATAGGTAGCACGCAGGAGAGCGTTCCCCTCTTGTCGCTGTCGACATCCCCCTCCTTGGTCACCTCTCCCCTCCTCCTTATCTACCCCAAGCACGCCCCTAGGAACCCTAGCATCTCCCTCTTCTCCCTCCCAGCCGCCGCCACTCTCCTTTCTCTCATTCTTTCTTCTTCTTCCACAAGAAGCAGTAGCTGTTGTTGCTTTTCTCTCCTCCATGGCCGGTAGTTAGCGAGGGTGCTGCCGCCGCTGCGATCGTCGCCAGGCCACGCCGCGACCGGGAATGGAACCGGGGAGGTTCCCTCTCCGGCCCTGCTTCCCCGCCCTGGTCGGAGGGACCCCAGAGACGCGGCGCCATGGCCGGTTTCCTCGTCGCCGTACACCTCCGGTCGGAAGCGTCTCGACGGATCCGAGCGCTCCGGTCCTCTCCAACCTTCCTTGACCCCGGGTAGAGCTTCCCCAAGGTGAGAAACGAATCCAAGGTCTCTTCCCCACCCTCCTCATGCTCTAGAGGCGGCGCCATCGAGCGCCGCCCGTTGCAGGACGCCGCCATCGTCGTTCTGTGAGCAGTAGCAGCCTCTGTCTTCAGTTTCGTCAGTTTATCACCGCGTAGGAAAACTTCTTTTTGGCCGAGATCTGTACCTTGACACCAACATCACAACATCCCAGTGGCTAAGGCCCTGAGCAGCACCTTGGAGATCGTGGGTTCGATCCCCTTCCGCAGCAAAGCCTCCCCCTTTTCTTCTTTTTACCGCGCGCAGCGCTACGGCCCACCGGTCATTGACCCTGTCTGCCACGGTGGCCTCCGCCCACGCCTCGTCAGCGCCGCGTGGCGCTAGGGCCCGCTTGTCAACCACTCTGGCTGGCTCTGCCCCGGTAGAAAACGTTTTGGCCATTTCTTTTATTCTCGAAATCCAGAAAACAGAACTAAAATCTTTATTTGTAAAATCAATAACAAATTGAAAAATGCTCCAATTTCAATGATTCAAATTTCTATGGATTCAGCATTTTGTGCTATTTCTGTTAGTAACAAAGTTGCAACATGTTTCTGTAGTAAATTTTGCACTAAATAATTAAATACAGAAATGGCTATTAAAATTTGAAACTTTGGAAATTCATAACTTGAGTTCTGTTCACCCAAATTGAGCAAACTTGGGATCTAAATTTTGTCTTAACAAACTCTGCACAGTGGTATTTTATTTGATTACAATTGAATTAAATTTGAACATGTTTCCTTCTGTTTACTAAAGGGGCAGAATAAAAATGCTTATGGAAAATAATGATCCAAAAACTATGTTTAATAGCTCAAAATGTTCATTGAAACATTTTATACATGTTTTCAACCTTTTCAATACAATTTGTGCCCCATTCCATTTAAATTTGGTTAGCTCACCCACTAATTGTTTTCCATGCTAATCAACATTTAAATTGATGGTTAGATAAATAACTTAAACCTTCCTAATTAAATGTTGGGCTTTTGTCTCAACTTAAATTGGTTAAGTTGCATCCCCGCATGTCATGCATCCATATCTTGATCATGCTGGATCTTTTGCCGTAGAAGTAATTGTTGCATCCGGTGTTTGTTCTAGTTCGTTGCTTCTTCGCGGATAGGACGCTGAGATGATGTGAGCAACGACAAGTTCGGATGTACCTCTACTTGCTGGATTCCAGGCAAGTATACTCACTTGCTACCTATGTTGCCTTTCCTCACTTGTTACCGATTCTTTCTGTTGTCTTTATGCTAGCCTTATGATTCGATGCGTGTGTCTCGATCCTATCATATGTCTACCTTGCAACCATGATATAGACTTCCTTCCACTTCCTATTATCTGTTGTTTGTTTACCCCGTTGGCCCTCGTGTCGTAGATGCATGCTTAGGTTTGTTTGCGCTCTAGTACTGTTGTCCTTTGTTCTATCACCTGTTTAGTCGATAGTTGGGTTTCAATTCAATCAACAACATGTTAATGTTTTGGGTAATAATAATTTGATGATAAGGCACCGGCAGGAGGCCCGGCGTGGTTTTGAGGCCTGCTAGTGTCGACCTTAATTAGGAAAAGGGTCTTGTCCTCCAATCCATGATGAGCGTGCTAACCGCATGTGGGAAGCGAGTATGGGCGCCCCCCGCAACTTTGATTCGATTCGCATCTCGTCCAAATCGCCTCATTTAGTTCGGGTTTTCCATTTGCCGCATGCATATGCAGGTGCGAACCCTTGGCGCCAGGGTGGAACTTTTGTAGTCGGCATTTAGGGAGACACGTTCTTAGAGTGCTATGAGGGTCCCCTTTTCTTCGTGGGGCTTGATTAGTCGTGCGCTCAATTGCACGGGGTTCTTTGGGCTTGATGCGAAGAAGAGTTGGGTTGTGTTGAGTGCCTCGCTTGGTGGAAGGGTCTTTCCATCTGGCGGGTCATTCTTACGTGTACGGCCAAATTGGTGCATCCCTGCAGGGTTAAATCTTCTCGAGAAGCCGTGTTGTCCGCGGTTATGGATGACTTGGTGAAAGTGATGGCTAACAAGTACTCAGACAACTTACACCTAATGATAATAACTTGACTAGTAACATAGTATTACCTTCACCATAAAATGAATGTCACCTTAATCAACAGTGTGAGTTTCCTTGGGTTGCTTCCTTAGTAGGGGGTAACACTGGATGGGTATTGTTTGGTGAGTAGTTATAGTTGGTTTTGTGGCGCTATCTTATCCCTTTCTATTAGCCGGAAGTTCTAGCGCGTCTCTTTAGTTGTTAGTGCTGCCCGCTGCCGCTTCTTTGCAATAATCCCTTCCATCCGTTGTACCCAAAGTATTTGTATCTTGTGATGATTGGTTACGCTGGTATCTTGTGAGTATGGTTTATCCACTTGCCAGTACTTAATAGTACTGACCCACGAATCCATTTCGTGGCTGCATATTCCACATTGTAGTCAACAGGTTTGAAGTCTGACGATGTTAGCTTGGGAATCCCTCCGGCTTGGCCTGGGCAGGGATTGGACGCCATCGGTTATCTTCAGGACTCTTAGTCCAATTTGTATCTTGTCCGTAGTCGGACACTATGTTGTTTCTTCCGCTGTTATTTGGATCTTTGTATGGTATCAGTTGTATCCTTGACTCGTTTGAGTCGTCTTGTATATACCACCTCTGTTTTTGTTGTGGATTATTCGTGAACTGTTGTAATGTTATCACAAGTGGCAACCTGGAATCGGTTATTATGTGGATTTTGGCGGAAATGCTGAAATCTGCATAGTGCCCGATCTCGGGACGTCACACCCATTAATGTTATCGCCGTAAGATATAGACATCCAATCCCTAGGATTAATGATATGCTTGATGAACTTAATGGTGTTATTATATTCTCTGAAATTGACTTAAAAAGTGGTTATCACCAAATAATAATGAGCATATGAGATGAATGGAAAACAACCTTTAAAACTAAACTTGGATTATATGAATGACTTGTTATTCCCTTTAGTATTTCTAATGCTCCTTCTACTTTTATGTGTCTCATGAATGAAGTCTTGCGAGTTTTCATTGGTATATTTGTTGTTGTCTACTTTGATGACATTCTCATATATAGCAAGTCTTTTATTGAACATGGTAAGAATGTTGAGCAAGTTTTTTTGGTTCTTTGAAACACCGAGCTTTATGCAAATCTTTCAAATTGCAACTTTTGCTCCGACAAATTGGTTGTCTTGTGTTTTATTGTTTCATCCACTATAATTGAAGTTAAAAAAAAGAAGGTTGAGGCAATGATAAATTTTCCTAACCCAAAAATAGTGGGTGAAATAAGGCCCTTTCATGGCTAGCTAGTTTCTATTGCTGTTTTGTCAAAGATTTTTCGACAACTGCTTGCCCTTTAAATGAATGCTAAACCCAAAAATTAGGAATGTGATGCAAGTAGCATAGGCATAGGTGGCATACTCATGCAAAAAGGACGCCTCGTTGCTTATTTTAGTAAAAAAATTGATGATGCTAAACTCAATCACCTCATCTATGATAAAGAGCTTTATGCCTTGGTTCGTGTTTTGGATATTTGGCAACATTATTTTTGTCCTAAAGAATTCATCATTCATTCAGACCACGAGTCATTAAAATATTTGAAAAGTCAAGCGAATCTTAACAAAAGATATGGTAAGTGGGTAAAATTTATTGAATTTTTTCCTTATGTTATCAAATGCAAAAGGGTAAAGGCAATTCTAAGATGCATTATCCCGCAAGGAGTGCCTACATTACACATCTTGAGATAAATGTTGTTGGTTTGGATGAAATCAAAGATTTGTAAACTTTTAATGCTTTTTTGGGCCCATCTTTGTGAAGTGTTCCCCAAATCAAGGATTTTAAAATTTCTATTTGCACAATAGTTTCCTCTTTAAAGCTAACAAAATATGCATTCCCTAGTCCTCCGTCCTTCTATTCCTATTGAAGGAATCACATGAAGGAGGACTCACGTGCCACTTTAGAAGAGACAAGACTTACGCCATGCTCTCCACTCATTACTATTGGCCAACGATGAAGCTTCAAGTGGAATGCCTCGTGCATCGATGTCCTACATTTTGCAAAACTAAGTCCACTTCTTGCTCAAATGGCCTTTACATACCTTTGCCTACATCGCATTGATGTCTACTACACACTTTTATTCGTGTAGACTTTGTTGGGCCTCCAAGCGCAGAGGTTTGTAAGACAGTAGCAATTTCCCTTAAGTGGATGTCCCAAGTTTTCTCGAACCAAGGAAGGTGTAGGTTGAACGTACCCCTCTCAAGAAACCCTGTAGCCAAGTTACAAGAGGACTCTTGTGTCCCCCAACACACCTAATACAATGGCTAATTGTATAGATGTACTAGTTCGGCGAAGAGACGGTAAAAGGGGAGCGCAAAAGGTGGTTTGCGTAATCTGAAATATTAATTCCAACAAGGTAAGATGTGATAAAAGTAAGTAAAAATATTAGTAATAATAGTAAAATATGGACTGGGGCTCATAGGTTCAGTAGAGGCCTCTCTCCAAGAAAAATAACGAGTGCTGGGTGAAAAAATTACAACTTGACAATTGATAGAATTGAACTAGTTCATGAGCAATGATATTCATGGCGTGATTCATATAGCCATTACGTCAATATATATAGACCCCCATCCAGTTGCATCAATAACTAATAATCTATCTTGAGACAACTATCCATCATGCATCTCGCTGGTATCAAGTTGTATAAAGAATGGACTATTGAAATAAAATCAATACATAATGTAAGCAATATTTATATCTATAAAGAGACACAAACACCGTTGTTCTATCCTTAGTAGCAACCGCATATTCTCATCCTTAGACGTTTCTGCCACTCATGCTCAGCCACAGAGGAGGCATAAACCCACTATCCAACACAAAGCTCTCTCTTGGAGATCTCAACAATTAATGGAATAAAAGGACTGTAACTTAAATTAAGTGGGAGAGTCCACATCACACATGCTCTCAAGTACTAGTGATCACACGTCTATATGATTGGAACTTTAGCAATCATCCGCAAATACCAACCACTCATTAAGGTAAAACCCAACCATAACATTAACAAACATAAAAAGTCCTCCTTCATCCCATACACATCAAGAACTAAATTGGGTTTCAGATTTCAGTCACTCCGGCAACCCTACCATTAGCTCTCTCTACATACAATAAACCCCTAGATGTGATTCCATCAACCGTAGATCGAAGAGCCTGTAAGAATATAAATTACGCAGCAGGGAAGCACCATAGCTCATGAATAATATTGATCATAAGGTAACAATTCACCGTGTCCCAACAAACACAACACCGAATACAAGGGCTTGATCTAAATCTTTTATGGCATCTCATCATATCATTACAATGAAGACCATGGGTGAGAGTACCATCAGCTACGTGTAGCTTTCCCACCTTTTAATAAAGGCAAGAACCTCTGTGTTATTGTGCTAGTCCCTAGATCAACTTCTAGCACCACAATACAAGATGAAATATCATGCAGTTGCATCAATATCTCTATTACATCGCATGATCCAGAATTTACAAAAAATGTTTTACAACTTTCCTAGCTCAAGGCTAGCATAAATACAAAAAATCAGCAGCAGCAAACATAGTACATAAATGAGCCTCATCATCTTCATGTAACACATGCAAAACATGTTGGGTGCAGACTCGAGATACTAAACACAATCCTCACTCGTTTTCTGATGTACTCGGAGTCCAAGTAACCTGCAAGTTGGAATTTGCAACTCCCGAAGGAGTCAGTACAATGGTAATTGTACTGCTAAATGACACTATGGTAGATATATAGAAAAGACGCTCTGTTCTACATGCTTATTTGGCTAAGTGGAGTTGGCAAATTACAGTGTGGTAGATATATAGAAAAAATGCTATCTTCTACATGCTTATTTGGCTAAGTGGAGTTTGAAGGCTATTTGCAAAAAGAAAGTTTTGTCCTATAACTTTTTATAAAACATTTTCATCTTTAATAGGTACCAGTGATAGAAATTAGTGAACCAACAATAAATTAATGAGTGCCACTGATAGAAACCAGGGAAATCTCCTACCCTTGCTTACCCTTCAAATTTTAAATTAAGAAATTGGCATGATGAGATTCTTCGTCATTTCCTTATCCAACTGCTCAAATTGTCCGTAACCGGAGACACGGCTAAGATCCTAGTTTATTAACTCTACAGAGTGTGTGCACTTTAACCTTTAGACTCAACCAGCCCAACAATCCTATCCACTCAGAATGTATTAAGGAAATGAGAAGATTGAGACAAGATCTTTTAGAAGCATGTATCCAACCCAAAGGCAAGACCCATTCGACCTACAATCCCCCGACATAAGCTTGTCAAGCCTAAGTCGAATCCACACAATTTAATTGATCCAGATAGAACCCATATGACTAAAGGCTGCACGAAAATCAATCTAAACTGGGAATGACTTGAAATATTTTTGTTCTTGGGTGAGAATCCACAAGTGAACACCTCAGGTAAAAACACCATAGAAATGGCCCCAAGGAGACATTCAACTCTCAACAGTCAAGCAATACCATAGCCACCCAGGTGATTTGACCCCTCCGGAGTAAGTGAACGGCCTACATGCTGACTCGGCCCGAATGGACGTGTATCCCGCCACTTCAAATCCTGCACTATAAATAGGTACCTCCCACCTCCTTGAGGGGATATTAGACCCTTGAGCATGTTTCTCCTATGAACTCCCTAGTGGAATATATCAAGACCTCTCATCAGTCCAACTACTTGAGTGACTTCAATGCCTCTCCCTACGTAAAATCTCTCCATTGGGTGATTCCACTTTGGTCTCTCGTCCTCTTGATTCTACGGAGAGTTCGCCAATCTTTCGTACAGAAATTCTACCTCACGGTCTCTTCCCTTTGATTATATTGGTCTGGTTGGTCAACAGGTGAGAGAAACGTGCCATCAAGGGTAGGGTAGATTTGTTGTTGCGATCCAAGCTACCTCGCGTGTATCCTTTGTGTTTGTGTTTGTGTTTTGTGTTTTTTCTTCATGTTCTTCACTTGTTCTTTGTCTCCTTCGATTCTCCCAAAATCCGTGAAGTTCAGGACAACCCCCGCATCACGTAGGCTTCTCAGGGCATCAACGAAGACCATCGTTGTCTGGATCATCACCACCAACCATGAGATCACCAACAAAGCGGGAAAATCAAAGCGGCCAGTCGGCGGCCATGCATGTTGCCACTATCGACCACCACCTCCATGCGCCCGTCGTTGGGCCGCAACAAACGGTCAAGCCTACCAGCGTAGCCTTGGCTTATTCAGCCGACGACCTCCAACGAAGGCAATGTGACAGGAGGTAGGGTGAAGCCTCTTGAACGACTCGACCTAATGCCGACACCCTGGTATGTCCCTAACGAGCCGCAGAGGGAAAAGGGGGATGGATAGGTTGCAACGGGGCATGGTGATGAAGGAAGTCATGAGTTCGGCCATGATTGTGCAGGTGGTAGAGAGATAGGAGTCAAGGAGATTCCAGACCTGGTCTTGCCGGTGGTCAAGGTCGCCGAAGGGGATTGAGGTTGAGTTGGTGGCACCGTTCGGTAGGATCAAGAGCTGACATGACGGACAGATCAAGAAAAAAAACTAATCGTACTGCTTTTCACGACATTATTCACTTTGGTAACAAATTTTTTTATATGCACAAGTCGTATATGGGCATATTCTTAACCAATTTATGTGCTTCAAACCGCAACGTTCGTCCGTGTTGCTTTCGATTTTTTTTAGAAATGGGAGATATGCCCCAGCATCTGCATCGAAATAATGCACATAGCAGGTATTATTAAAGAAGAGTTCAAGAATACAAAATCCAGCAGCCAAACAACATCGACCCGGAAAGAAAACCCGAGGGCGCATGCCTCGAGACAGTAACTCCACCAGATAACCACTAGCCCTATGATACAAGACTAAAGAAAACGAATAGACAACTCCTAGGCTACGCCTTCCAGAAGGAAACACCACACGTGCACCGATGATGATGAGTCCAACACAAGGTTGAACTCCAGATTCTCATCCCTCAAGTATGAGACCACCACCTTCAGCAAGGATACGACACAGACGCGCGTCGACATAGCCTAATCAGAAATCTTGTGTTTCCACCGGAGTGCATAAAGTTGTTCTTGAGGCCGTCTGTACTATCCTCCTTTTATCCGGCTACCGACGCCACGATAACCGGATACCTCTGGAGAAGACAACTGAAAGCATACTTCCCATACCTTCTGCCTCCTGCCACTGTCGTCCCACCTTTGATTTAGCATCAGCAGGCTAAACATGACACCTCCGCCACAACCACCATGCAACACCTGCCGCTAGCAGGCATAACTTGACGCTTCCGCATGAGGCGTCGTGCGTAACATCCGCCGGAGGCTTCATCGGCCGACAACAAATATTGCTTGACGTTTCTGAAAGAGATGCATGTGTCATATGCGAAGCCGCATCGAACCCAGTCAGTTGATGGCAAGGATGTGTCCCATACCGCCACCATCCTTGGAAAGACCATCACCATCTCGACATCCAGCCTCCGAATCACCCACACGATCCCGGAAGCCGCCACCGTCGAAGAAGAGGGGCCGCCCCCAAATTTCCGGGCGCTACAGGGAGCACCCACCGTCGTGGCAGCCGCTGTCTCCGCCCATACAACTACAGCCGCTGCCGTGACCGTCAGATCCGGGCACACGGACCCGAATCCCTCGCGCGTAGCCACCTTGTTAGCCGCGCATGGCCTCACGTCTTCACCGACGAGTCGGCCACCACCAAACATGCCCCACACCGCAGCTAGTTTGCTCCACAAACCCGCTAGTCCGAGGAATCAACTGCCATGCCGTCGGCACCGCCGTCCGGCCAGCGGCGGCTCCCACGCAGACCCGGCCACCAGCCACTGCCAAAAGAACCCAGGGCTGCCGCCCCGGCATCCGTGCTCCGCCATCCGCGCCAGCCGTCTAGGGCCGACAGACGCATCTAACTGGAGGCCTCCCATCGCGTTTGTACTCAGGAGGCGAGGACCCACCGGCCGCCATCCACCTCGCGGAGGGTTGTGCCCCCGATAGCTTCCTCTAGCGGCGGCGGGTGGGTGGGACGGCGGAGGTGTGGGGGTGGCGGCTAGGGTTTCACCCGAGCCGCCCCCTGGGAGCGACGCGGACGTGAATCCCAATCGAGTCCCCTTACGCCGAGTCCAACTAGGCCACACCCACGTGTGATGAATCAGGTACCCAGATGATTGACAAAGCAAACTCCCGTGTTACTTTGATTAGGTGTTATATATTGTTGGCGTTTGCAAACCTAGAATATTTAGATATGCACCCAATTTCTTTTATAAACCTTTTGCCATCTTAAAATACTCCCTCTGATTCATAAAAAGTGCTGCTCATTTTATACTCGGATAGTACAAACTTTATACTAAGTGAACGACAATTTTTATGGATCGGAGGAGTACTAGCATATGCTCCGGCTAGGAAAAGTGGATTTCTGCTTAGACTCTATCTATTGAACTTTTTGCATTAATTTTGTATGTGAAACTCCAAAGCTATCTCAGTCTCTCGTCAATTTGATGATTTATTACACATCACACGCTTGCCATGCTAATCATGGCAGGCAATTTCATTGATTGGGCATGCATGCTTTCTAGCCGAACAAAGAAATTCAACCATGCATGTCATGTTGCCCATGTGGCGTCCGGGAGAAGTAAGTACCCCAGCTAATTGGATCAGCTTTTCATATGGAAGCTAGACTTTCCAGCAATTGTTTTTGAAGCGCCCAAACCGTAGAACAATCGTTCTACGGTAATTTTCATTATTATAAAAATAATTACAAAAGGAACGCTCCAAAACGTTCATCCAATACCATTTTTCTCTAAAATAGATGAAAATTAATCACCAACAAGAACTGAATCAATCCAATTAACAAGAGAGGTCTTTTAAGAGGTTTACACCTGTGCTTTAAAATGAGAAGATCTTTATGAAATTGGATCTTCCAAGATAGAAAATAATGCGTCTGATCTTCAAAGATCTTGGCGTTTCTTTGCTTCCAAATATTCCAGCATCCCATAATCAAAATATCCATATCCGTCTCTTTCCACAAAACCGAGCAGATGAGGATGCATTCATCAAAAACCGAGATACCTCTTTTTTTTTCCTTGAAGGATATTGGACCAGCATACTCTAGCAAAAGAGCAGTCAAAAAACAGGTGCAAAGTGGTCTCCTCCAGATCCTCATCACAGAGAACACCGGAATAACTTGGAATATGGAACTTCTTCCTAGCCAGCAGATTTCTAGTGTTCAGTTTGTCATGGAGAAATAACCAGAAGAAGATTTTATAACAAAGAATAGGAACAGACCTCCAGATGTTCTAGAATAAACAGTGAGCAGGAGAACCAGATATCAAAAAGTCATAAGCTTTTTTTTGAAGAAAAGTTCTTATTCCCTTTTAGAAGCCAAGCATCTTGATCAGTCATGATGTTAAACTCTTGAATTTCATGGAAAATAGTCTCAAATTGGTGAAAAGCTTCCACAAATAAAGGAAGATGAAAGTGATCAGAATAATCCTAGGCAGAGCAGAAATCCTTAACAGTTATCTCTTTGTTTCTGCAAAAAGAGAAAAGCTCACGGAACCTGACATGGAAATACTGATCTTTCCAATTGTCAGTCCAGAAAAGAACAGAGTCCCCAGAACCAACTTGACAAAACTGCCATATCTTTGTATAATGGAACAAGCTTCAACATACTTTTCCACAAAACAGAACCCACATGCCTCCAGTTCACAATGTCTATATAATACTCTCCTTGATGAATTTGATCCATGGAAGATCCTCATTATTGAATAATTTATGAATGTGCTTCAGTAGCAACGCTTTGTTCTGAATAAAAATGTTCATAACTCCAAGACCTCCTTGATTCTTGGGTTTACAAACTTTCTCCAAAGCAATAAGTGCAACACCTCTGTCTTCCATGCCATTCTTTCTCCAAAAGCAAAGTCTGAGCAGTTTATTAATTTGCTGAATAACAGAATATTGAACTAGTAGAGTGCTCAGGTAGAATATAGGTAGACTAGAAAAAACCGATCTAATAAGAAATAACTTCTCACCATAAGATAGAAGAGATGTACAACCAGCCATTCTGTCACTAATTCTAGTCAAAATAGGCATCAAATCCACCACTCTAGGCTTATTAATGGTCATAGGCATTCCAAGGTAAGTGAAAGGAAAAGATCCTTTAGAGCAGCCAATGCAAGCAGCATGGCATTCACCCTGTCTTGCTCCATATTAATAGGAATCAAACTCGACTTGTAATAATTTACTCTTAATCCAGTGAATGCAGCAAAATGACTAAGCAAGCTTTTGGCATGTAACAGTTGCTGCGGACATGCTTTCATAATAAGAATGGTATTATCAGCATATTGAACTATAGGAAAATGAGGACATGCTTGAGACTGAAGGGGAGGTTGAATCAAATGATTTCTCATAGCCTCATTAAAAATGTCTTGAAGTAGGTCAGTTGCCAGAACAAAGATTAATGGGGAGAGGGGATCACCCTGTCTGACTCCTCTTTTACATCTGAATTGCTTGCCTGGAATACCATTAAGAAAAACAGAGGAAAAACCAGAGTTATAAATAAGTTAAATCCATCTCATCCATCTAGGACCAAATCCCTTAACCAGAATCTCATGGATAGTCTTGTGTTCCAACATATCAAGTGCTTTCTCAAAATCCAGTTTCAGAATGACAGCTTCCATATTTGACCTTTTACAGAGATGAATATACTCATATACCCAAGGCATACAATATTGAATGGATTTAGCTTTGAGGAAACCATATTGATTGACATGAATCAACAAAGACATTTTGGATTGCAGTCTGTTAGCTAAAAGTTTGGTGATGATCTTGAGGGAACAATTCAGCAGAGAGATGGGCCTAAAATCAGAGGGAGTGGTCAGACAATCCTTCTTGGGGATCAAGGTGATGAAGGATGAATTGATACTCTGGATAGTAACATTCCCATGATAGAAATCATCCAGTAAATCATAAAAATATTTAGTAATAATGGGCCAACAACTTTTGATGAAGTTTGTATTAAAACCATCAGGGCCAGGCGTTTTGTCCATAGGAAGCTGCTTGACCACCTTATCAATTTCTTCTTTAGAAAAAGGGACCTCCAGATCATCTAAACCCTCCATCTTCTCAATAAGATGAATCAAACCAAGCTCATCAGAAGTATCTGAAGAAGTTCCCATCCGTTTCTTAAAGGCTCTAGAGAAGATAGCTACTTTCACTCAATGCTCAGATTGTTCTACCCCCTGTTCATCCATAATGGAAGCAATGAAATTCCTTATATACTTAATATAAGCTTTCACATGAAAAAACTTAGAGTTCTCTTCTCCAAATTTAGGCCATCTAATAATGGCTCTATGTTTCCAATAAGCATTCTGTCTAGACAGGAGAATAATCATATGATCCTTAGCAATGATTCTTCCATTAGACTGCCAAATAGAGAGGTATCTAAATTCTTCAAGATGATCATAAAAATCAATGATATCATTAGTGTTCTTGATAGCAACACATAATTGTGATTTGTTTTTAGCCCAAATTTTGAGTCCCCTATGAAGCCTTTTAAATTTCGCAGTAATACGTTTGGCACTATCATTCTCCTGGACATCTTGTACCCAAATTTGTTGGACAACATTCTTAAAGTCATTGTGCTTCAGCAAAAAATTCTCAAATCTAAAGATGGTTGATTTACGAATATTAGTACCAATTTGAATCATAACAGGAATATGATCAGAAATGGGTCTGCATAGTGGAAGAGCTATAGTGCTAGGATAATTTACAGTCCAAGATTCAGAAGAGAAAATCCAATCCAATTTCTCTAACAAAGGAGCACTTTGCATGTTACTCCAAGTATATTCTTTGCCCTTAATGGGAATCTCAACAAGGGCCAATGCAGCAATAGCTTCATTAAAATCAAGCATATCTTGAACATTACCACCATCTCTACTTTTGTTGGAAGGGTATATAACATAATTGAAATCTCCAACAATCAACCAATCCTGGTCATCTGGACAATCAATATTCTTAAACCACTCAAGAAACTCAACTCGGGCTTCCGATTGGCAAGGACCATAGAAATTAGTTAGAATCCAAGAGGAAGCATTCAGAGTAGATGTAAACTTGACAGATATCGAAAAATCATTCTTAAAGACTGTTTCACCAATGAAAAATGCCTCATTCCAAACAATGAGTAGTCCACCAGAGGCCCCATTAGAAGGGATAAAATAAAATTTGGAAAATCTTGTAGGACATAATTTCTTAATATAGGAACTATCAAAGTTCTCTCTCTTAGTTTCTTGAAGACAAATAATAGCACAACCTGATTCCTCGATTTTATTAAATACTGCCAACCATTTATCTGAATCATTGATACCTCTAATATTCCAATTCAACACATTCCAAGTTCTATTCTTTATTATAAAGTTTATGGAACCATACCACAAGTCTGAGGTCCTCATACCAGAGGCAAAACAGAAACCAACCACTAAAAGTACTCCATAGATAAGGATTCATTACAAGAACATCCATCATACATAACAAAATCTTATAACTACTTAGGAGAGCTAAAAAGAATGCTCCCTAATCTTAATCCTTCTCTACTCCTCTTCCAGCAGTGCTACCTCCTTCTTCCTGCACCTGCTCAGCCACAACATCCTGGGCCTGCCTCTTCTTCTTTGTCCCCTTATCCATCAAGGCCTCTTCTGTGCAGTCCTTAGGGTCCACCTTACAGAATGAGACAGGAAGATTTTTAACAATCTTAGCAGGGACAATTGGAGGTCTAGAATTACAGCTAATACAATTTCTATCCATGCATGTGCTTTTCTCAAAACCATTTTTGAGATGCAGTAACCTAGTACTTCTTCTCACCTCAGTCTCCACCATAGGTGCCTTATCCTTCCTCTTCCTATTGATATGCAGAGCAGATGTAGTGGAAGCCACGGGCTCAAAAGGGGAATTCTTTTGGTGTCTGCAACTCAGAAGGAGATGAATCAGCTCTACAGGTAGGTGCTAGAGTTTCTAAGAATTTATCAGGGATAACAAAGTCTTTGAATAGTGCCGTATCAGGCCCATCACTAAGATATTTCTAGAAATTAGAAACAAGAACTGATTTTTCCTAGTCAAACTTATCTGAATTAAGTAGGGTTGTAGTAAAGAAATTAACCCATTCAATAGGAACTTTGACTACCTTCTCATCAGCATTTTTAGGAGCAAAATTCTCCTTCCAAAGTTGAGCCCCTTGTACTCCAAGGAGGTTAGAGTCTGAAAATTCACAAGGACCCATCATTTTCTATAAAACTGGGTCAACCACTTCTGGCCCAAATTGTATTGCACCCACATGAAGATTTCTGTATAATGGAATAGGAAAACCTGGAGGATCATCCCTACCATGTTCATCATCACTATGTTGGTCTTGTACAGAAGGCACAACAGATTCAGGTGGGGTAGTTGGGAGCCTATCAATAGAATTAAGAGGACAATTCATCCTCTGCAGTAACCACTAGTTCCAACATCTGAGCAGCTGTGATATTAGGACAAGTTTCAGCAGAATCCAGGAGAGTCTGTTCCAAAAATGGAGATTGATGCTGGGCCACATCTTGTCTCTTAATAGCAACATATGGGCCAGCTTCCGGGGGAAATAGTTCCAAGGTCTGAGATGGGCCTAGCAGAACAGGTCCAGGGGAGTCCATAATTTCGAATTGAAGGCCCAATGGCACTTCCACCTCATCCTGTGGGATATTAAGATCAAAAGGAAGAAGAGCAGAACCTGGGATTTGAGCACCAATCTCCATGGGAGGAGGGCCATGATGAGAGTCATCAGAGTCACTGTCAGCAACAATATCAGTAATAGTGATATTACTACTCTCATTATCTTGGACCATATCATTGATATCCTGAGCAGGTTCCAGCAAATCATTGAGTTCAAGGAATTCACCAGCATGCAGTTCTAGGTCCACAATATTATCTTCAGGAGGCATAGCCCAATGTCCACCAACAATGTTATCAGCTGTAATAAGCTCCTCAACAGCCATATGAACAGGGTGGTTCACCACCTGATTAGCAGGATTTTGCACAGCTTCAGCCTCTTCCATAACATCATGAGCAGCAACAAGGCCCACCACATGGTTATTCTGATTAGGATGATGAAATTGCTCAACAGGTGAAGGGTGGGGGTTACCATCGGGAGGTACATCATCTTCTTGAGGTGGCCCACCACCATGCAACATATCCTGAAGGATTACAATAGGATAAGTCCAAGATTCACCCACAAATTGTTCTGCTCCAGACACAACAGAACTCAAAGGGATATCAGACAGCGCATCAACACAAATCTTGATAAGAACATAGGCATCAGTAGATTTCTGTCTGTCCCAAAGCAATAACTTCCCAAAACTCCTGACAACATTAGCAATTTCATGAGTGCATCTGAGGTCCGCTGGAAGACCAATCAGCTGAACCAAAAATTCCCTACTCAGATTAAATCTTCTCCAATTCATACCCTCATCATGCTTCTCAAACACCAAATGGACATCATCACAGGGGTGAGGGCTATTGGAAACAAACCAATCCCTATCCTCCACACTATCAAATCTGACAAAAGCCTGACCAAATGGGCACTTCGTAATGGATTTATATCTAACTCTCTTTTCCAGCCTAAGAAACTCATCCAAAATCTCATGCACATTCAGAAAATCAACTTCACCTTGTGGCATAGGGACGATGGTGAGGATAGCCAAATCTTCATTATTCGGGCGGAGTTCTCCATGGATGACACAGACTCGAGCAGGCCTGCCTTCCACCAGCAATGCCGCTCGATCAGGAAGAAGAAAAGGAGTAGGATCGAAGATAAAGCTCGCCATATTAGATTCAGTACCCCGCGGCACCGTCGGAGTAGCCGGGAAAACCCTTGCTGGAGGACAGAGGAGACGGAATGCGAGGAGACAACGTTCTCCTTTCCGAGTGACACCTGTGTAGTTCGTGGAGGAGAAACTAGCCGCTCGGTGATTCTAGCATTTTGCAAAGCAATCAATTGCTCCTTGTCCAACCGCGAAATCTCCGTTGAGTTGTCAAATCCGTGGCGTGTAGAACGAGGAGTCCCCTGCTTCTCCCGATTAGCTTCCATATCGCGCGAGTGAGATTGGGCAGGCCCGTTAGTCCCTGACTTGTAACGGCAGTTATCCGCAATATGGCCCCATCTACGACAAGCTCGACAACGAATATGATTGGTACAGTTGGGCCGGGAATGACGGTCCGAAAAACAACGGATACAATAAAACTTGGGCCCAGAACCATTAACATCATTCAAATCAGTAATTCCCGCTCTTGAAAGACCTTTATCACTGCCATAATGATGCGTTGAACGAGAATTCCGCACTTGATCATCGGATGAACTTTGAATCTGACGATGATCCTCGAAAAATCTGGGGGCATGGACAACATCAGCATATGATCCAGCAGATTTTTTATACGAGACCGTAGTCCATTCCTTCTCTTGTTCTTTCAAATAAAGCTGATATTCTTTACGTGAATCCGGGCCACCTTTACCCCATAGACAAAAACTCATACAGAAAAGTGAGTTAAAGATGTTGCCCCCTCTAAAAATCTCAAGTCCCACATCTTTAGAGATCATAGAGAAACGAAAAGACCAATTCTGTAGACATTTCACTCTGTAATGAGGCCCTTCCCCCAAAGCAAGATTGAAGAATGAGACTTACAGAATCTAAATTGAGTTTGATGCGGGAAGGAGAGAAATCAACAACCAGGAAAAAATCCCTATGATTCCTTCCCTCTTCAACCACCACAGGGGAACCGAACTTATCCTTGATATGCCTTTCAAACATAATACCATCTTCAAATTTAAGATCCGAGAGCGCCATGAAAACCAGGAGAAAGAAGACCCTGAAAAACAAACAAGGTATTGTACGTGGCTGCCTTGATCACGGAGTGTGAATTGGCAGATTTTGGTGGTCGCCGTGGCCGGAGTGGCCAGCGGCGAAAGCCTGTGGGGGTCGCCGAGGAGAGCGCTGAGATCAAAATTTCCCTATTGTTGTGCCTACATGAATAGCGAGTTTGTTTGTAGAAATTATGTTGTTGATGTCACCATGCCCTGCTATTCTTTCTAGAGGGACGACTTTCCAGCAATTGGTTGTCAATTATCCTCGTTCTGAAACAAAGGAAATGTCGCTTCAAGAAGATTTTGTTTTTTTTCCTTCTACAACCGTGTTCTCCCTAGTTGATCAAGCACCTTAGCTACTCGGGAACTTATCCATTTCGGGTCAGACTAGCCAGAAGGTGCAGGGGACTCTGGAGCATCCTTTTGTGCCATCGAAACGAACTCTCACGTGGCTGGCACCGGCGCGGGCGCGTGATTAAGCACACTACTTCCGCAAAGTTGTTGCACCAACCGATAAAGTGAGCTCCCACGAGCAACGAAAATGAAACGAAACAAACCAAGGCTTCAAAAGAAGCACACAGCGACATACGGAGTATTTTACAGGTCTAGGAAGCAACCACATATCCGGCTCCGAATCTTCGTGGATTCGGCACCTAGTCGAGCGTGCAATAACATATTAGCCCATCTAGTCCTGTATGCGCATCATGACGCACGAGGAGAGCAATCACGGCACCATGCATGCACCAGCACCACCAGGCTGCGATGCTAGCTAGTCGGCCTGATATCCTTGAGCACCCCCACTACCTGCTGCATCGTGGGCCTCTTCTGCGGCGACGGCGCCGTGCAGAGGAACCCCACCTGCAGGCACTCCGCCGCCTCCCGCTCCCCCACCGGCCCGGTCGCGCCGCCGGCATCCTCCCTTAGCCTGGCATCCACGATGTTCTCTCCTTTCTTGTTCCGTATCACGCCGCGCGCCCAGGCCACCGTCGCCTCGTCCCACTTGGCCTGCCCGGTCACGAGCTCAAAGACAAGGACGCCGAAGCTGTACACGTCGCTCTCCGGCGTCGCGTTGCTGCTGCCGTGGTGCATGAAGTCGGAGATCCTCGGCTCCAGGTCGTCGCCGAGAAGGACGTTGGTGGGGATCAGGTGGCCGTGCACGATCGGCCGCCCTGAGCCCGCCCATCCCTGGTGCAGGAACGCCAGCCCTCGCGCGATCCCGAGGATCATGCGGTGCCGAATGGACCAGTCACACACGGATTGGTTACCCTCCATGACGTCCGACGTGTCGACGCATGTCTCTAGAGCGTCCATGCTGCCGACTGGAAGCTCGTGGAGCCAACGATGGAGGTCGCCCTTCTCCATGTACTCGTATAGTAGGAGCTTCTCTTTCCCTGTAATCGTTGTCAGATTTAACATTAAGAATTTAGCAGTTCATTCACGAAATTAAATTTTGATCGCACATACTTATTAACATTCACAACTGAAAGTTCATTAGAAACAAAATTTAAGAAGAAACAAAATTGTTTTGCAAAATTTTCCTCTAGTAACAGTAGCAAGCTGACCTGCAATGCAGTAGCCAAGAAGTGGAAGGATGTTGGGGTGCCTGAGCCGTGCAAGCTCCCGGAGCCCAGCGGCTGTGGCGGCGGCATCGTCCTCCTCCCCGACCCCTGCCACGGCGCCTTCCACGACGCGCACGACCACGTCTAGGTCCCCCGGGAGCACGGCGCGATACGCTGCGCCGCTCTGGCCGCCGGCATCGGCAAGCTGAGACTCGCGGCCGAACCCCGAGGTGGCCGCGGCCAGGTCGGCAAGTGTCAGATCCATCAGCGGCCGTTCCAGCACAACCACGGGCGCGGTCGCTGCCACCTTCACCGCCCCGACCGCCACCTCCTCCTCCGCCCACGACACAGCCTTCCTGTCCTTATCCTTCTTTCCACGCCTGAAGCAACACGCCAAGCACCCTGCCAGGACCACCAGAGCGGCCACGGCCACCGCCGTGCAGACAACGACGACAAGCACGCGCCTGTGCTTCTTTCGGCCACTGGTCGGTGGTGTCGGCGCCGGCGCTGGCTCAGGCTCTTCAACTAACAGAGACACGTTGCCAGCTTGGAAAAAGGCAGAGAGGCCAAACTTCCGGACGGTGTGGGCGTCGACCGTGCCGGAGAACCTGTTGTGCGAGATATTCAAGAAGTCGATGCCATCAAGCTGCGGGAAGTCGTCGGGGAACAACCCGGCCATCGAGTTCCGGGACAAGTCGAGCCGTCGGATCCGTCCTAGCCGCAGCAAACCCTCCGGCACCGCGCCGATGCTGTTTCCGGACAAGTCAAGATTTTCCATGGCAGCGAGCCTGTCCATGCCGTCGATGGAGGTGAACCGGTTGCCGGACACGTTTAGCGACTCCAGACGCGCACTCGGCTCGAACCGGAGCGCGCCGCCGAGCCGGTTTCCGGAGACATCGACGGCACGGAGGGAGGGCGCACGCCAGAACGCGCTGTGGACATCTCCCTGGAGGGAGTTGCCGGACAGGTCTAGCGTGAGGAGACTGGAGAGGTTGGCGAGCTCCTCCCACCGCAGGACCCCTGTGAGGTTTCTCGACGGGAAGCGGAGCCTCCGGACCGGCCGGCATGCGGACCGTCGCGGCAGGGGGAAGTTGCCGACGTGGAGGAACGCCTTGCGGACGATGTCAGCGTCCGGAAGTAGCCGGGTGCAATTCGACGAGCGGTTGTACAGCGACGACGACGTCGCCGAGGCGGCGACTATTACGTGGAGAAGCAGTGAAAAGAGGGAGCGAACTTGCTGGCGGCGCGGCATCAGCGAAGCCATGGGCGTCGTTGTTTTCTAGCCTCTCCGTGAGGTTTAGGAAGAGTGGAATGCGAGGGGGTACGCTTGAACAGTAGGGAGCGAGACATCCTTTAACTGTGATGATGAAGACTTCGGTTCCGAAATTTAATGGCATTTCGTTTGCTTAAGATAAGAATTTGATAAATACTTCCCCGTTTCCAAAATAGATGACATTTGTCCAAATATGTCTACATACATGCATGTATAGACAAATGCAAGTCATCTATTTTGGAACGGAGAGAGTAATAATCTATTGATGAGGGGAGGGACGTTTTGGCAACCGAGCATATGTGCTCCCGTTAGAGGATGAAGAATCGGAAAACACTTCAAAAAATTCTCAAGAAAACGGAAACACTAGATCTACGAAATATTTCTTACAGACTAATTCTTACAGTATGTGTGCTTTGCTAATTAGTCCCTCTCCCATAAACACCCCACTGAATTTCCTTTTGGACCCGCCCTCTAACCCCCTCATCTAATCCCGTAATGCTAGTCCGTAAGGCCCATCCGTAGATGTAAGGCGCACGCTGAACGTCCTCCGCGGGGGGAACCGTTCGTTCGTTCCCCCGCACGCACAGTCGTCCGATGCGAGCTGTCTTGACCGCACGATGAAACCAGCACACGTGTCCGTCCCGACAGAAGCAACATCAGCAAAACGTTCCACTCTAGAGCAAAAACGAGAGCGGGACAGATCTGTGCGATTTCCGAAAAGAGCTCGCGCGGAGGGGCGCAAAATTGGAGGCGGCGTCAACCGGTGCTCTTCCGACGATGGCACACCTCCGTGGTAGCATCCTGCACCCTCCGCAAGGTCATACTAACCACCTCCGCACACCTCCTGTAGTTGCTTCGAGCTCGAGCTCCAATCCAGCGCCCCGGAGGAGACTAGCCGAAACGGTGAGGGGCGGCGCCGGTGCTGGGTTCCTGCAAGATTTTCTCCACCAACTGAAAAACCCACGGGTGTTTTACACCCGTGACCCAGAAACATCAAGACCTCCATCCATGGTTTGTTCCTCTCTCCCCTAAAATCTGTTTCTACTGTTGATTTCATTTGTAAAATCTATGGTGTGCACGATTATTTGTTACTTTTAACTCCCTGCACCTTCTATTGCAGCAAAACTGTGTGAAATATGTTAAGATACTTGTTCATAACAAATGTCCCATGTAATTGGTTAGAGATTTTGCTCCATGCTTCATGACTTGCTCCATAGAATTTTCTCGAGAAAATTGTAGGGGAAACTGGATAAAAGCTGCTGCATGAAATTGGTTCATGGAATTGCTATCATAACAAAATTTGTGCTTCATGCCATGAAAAAAGAAATTCAGCATTGTAGCTCTCTATATGGACTAAAAATAGCAAAAAGAAACAGATAAATTGTTGGTCACTATACCTTATTGAAAATTTCTTCACGAGCTTGCATCGGTGAACACCCTTGTATAAAGTATTGCTTCGTGAATTGCTTCATGGAATTTTCTATCTTATCACAAAAATTCAACATTGTTGCAATTATGTATGGAAGTAATTTAGCAAAGAAAAACAAGTAGCTCATATACTGTCAGTTAAGCAAAAGTAGAACACAATTGCAACAGAAGAAAAAGAGTAAAATAGCATGATTATTGTGTCCAGAATTAGACTTGCAGCATTAGATTTGATTTATAATTATGTTTTTGCACAAACATTTCTGACACGCTACAATGTATGATTTTCAAATGCGCAAGATTTTGTTGCGGATGGAGTGCTAGGTGGTTTTGATCTGAACCAACCCATGTATGAACTGGAATATGATGCTCGTGAGCAAGAAGAAACTGCTGCTAACACATTTTCCCCTGGACCCCATAGCGAGACAAGTGGTACTGCTACGAATGCTAAAGAATAAGCTGGTGAGAAAATTTCATCCCAACATGTGGTTTCATTTGTTGGCATGACTTTTGAACATATTGAAGAAGCAAAAAAAAGGTGTACAATGATTACGCCTTGAAGATGGGGTTCAGAACTCACATTGGCAACACAAAATACAACAGCGCAAGAAATGCACCCCCAATGACAATACCGAGTCAATTATTTGAGTGTGTGCACAGTGGGAAGCCGGCGGCAGATAAGCAAAAACAAAAAAGCGCATATGAAGTTGCTGCATCAGAGCATGATCCAACAATTGACACGACCTTCCACAGCGGGCACAAACCTCATGGAAAGCAAGTTGGCCTGCAGATGGATATGACGAACACAAGTATGATTGTAAAACTCACATGTTTTTTGGTAGGAGGAATAGGGTTTGGACTGTGACGATATTCAAAGAAGAGCACTCCCACCCCCTGGTTAATCATATTGGAAGGCGCATATTTTACAGATCTCATAGAAGGGTTCCAGAAGAGGACTTTCAATTTTTGCAAACACTCCATAACCAGAATATTAGCACTGCTCAAATCATGGGTTGCCTTGGGAGTGTGCATGGTATGTCAAAAGAGATGTCTCGAATATCAGAACAATGCTGCGCAACAAGGTAACACTCCGGGACATGGCCATGACGATGAACTACTTTGAACAAAGACAAGCTGAGAATTCGGAGTTTTTCTATGCTTCGCTGGTTGACGAGGACAATGCCGTGAGAGCTTTGTTCTGGGTAGACGGAAGGACGAGAGCCTTGTACTCAAAATACAATTATTGTGTATTTTTTGACACTATATTTTGCACCAACAGGTACAATATTCCATTTGCACCAATCGTTGGTATTAACAACCATACACATACAGTAGTCCTTTAGGTGCGCTTTGCTTTCGGGTGAAAAAATTGAAGATTTCGAGTGGGCCTTCAAACAATGGCTGCTTGCAATGTATGGTGTTGCCCTAGCAACACAATGATGGATCGATAGCGACAACAATTTCTAAGGTCTTTCCAAATGCAATACACATATGCTGCATGTTCCACATTTTGTGCCTTGCGAGAACAAAACTTGATGAAAATCTTACAGAGGGAAAACCGTTTGCCAATGCATTCTACTCGTGCATTTATGGCACAGACACGATGGACGAGTTTGAGTCATGCTGGCAGCATATGATTCAAGTGTATGCAATGTCCGAGCATACACATATGCGGAACATGTGGAAGACAAGGAAAACTTGGGCTCCAGTGTATTTCAGGCATTGATTTTTTCCATTCACAAGCACAATGGAAAGATCGGAAGGGCTGAACTCGTATTTCAAAACTTTGATCCGTCCAAGTGACTGAGTGTAGAATTTTGTGCAGCAATATGAGTTATGTCAGGTTTTGATGCTTGACCGTGAAGAGAACTCTAGTTTCACAATGGGGACAACCATAGTACCTCTCTGGGGAAGGTATGTCGTATCCACCTTTCAGGTGGCACAAAAGCACAGAGAAGTATATTCCTGATACATTGTTCTGTAACATTTAAAAGATGCTATGATAGCAAAGGCAATAACCCAATGCAGCAATATGATGAACCTAGAGTAGCAGAAATTAAATCTCATTGAAAAATGTCGATAAAACAAAAAAGTTCAATGGCAGTAACATCCTTTCATAGCAAAATTTCCATTCTAATGCAGCAATATTTAAAAATGCAGTTACGCCATCGAGAAGCAAGGCCTGGCATTCTACACACGGGAGATTTTCGAGAGGTTTCAAAAAATGATTTCTGCATCAACAAAGTTCTATCCAATACAATCAGCGGAAGATGGAAAATGTTTTGATCTTGCTCCAAATCCTGAGCTGGAAATGAAAACATATCGGGTTCGGGTGGTCCTTCAGGAAGGTCTGTTCTCCTGTGGATGCAACACTTTTGAGATGTGTGGGATGCTACGCCCACATATAATCAGGGTTATGGTTCATCTTAATGTGGAGCAAATTTCGGAGAGGTACATGCTCTGAAGATGGTCTTCTCTAGCATCGACACATGCGCTTGCTCCTGGTGCAGACAACATCAGATTTGGTATATCGCCGACAAATGCCCTGAAATACAATGCATTTTGCAGGAAACTAAATGATCTGGCTTCCGATGCCTGTTTTGTGGATGATACCTATGAAGTTGTGTCAAGTATGGCTGATGAAGCTGCTAAGCTAGTTACTGCAATGAGAAGAGCTCGATGCAATAGCAAGCAGCAAGTTGACGAAGCAAGTGTGGAAGAAGGGTACCAGGGGCAAGTAAACAATCAGAATGAAGACATGCAACCTGATGTGAATCAAACTTTTATTCCTAACAGTGTGAACCTAAAAAAACCCTCAAAGGGTGAAACCTAAAGGTCGTCCAACAATAAAGGAGCAAAGGACGAAGACCTTACTCGAGCAGCCTGAATAAATGGCTGCAAAGAGATGGAAGAAGTCTAAAGAGCCAAAGGCAAAAGAAGAAAATCCCAAGGCACCAAGAAAGAAACGGGTTCAAAAATGCCCATGGTGCCAAAAGAAAGAACATATTGAAACAAAAGAATGTGAAGAGTATAGGATTTGGAAATTCAAAGAAGCAACTATTGCTGCTGGTGCGGAATTGAAGCTTTAGCTACTCTCACAATGCTACAGAAACTCGTTTTTGTGCTCAAAAAAACAAAACAAAAATGTAATTGTGTTGTGGAAAAAGAACACTACAGGAAACATACTTGTAATATAAACATTTATCTGCTCATGCACATTAATTATTAGAGAGTGAACTATCGAGCTTTTTTTCTTTTCGTGGGAGTGTTTTAAATTTAGCTGGAGTGGTTTGCAACAATACATGTGAACTGTGAGAACAACCCAATAACTGAAATGCAACCAAAAAAAGGTTCTTCAGAAGCATAAAAGTTATGGAAAAGGGATACATGAAGAATCTCTTTAGGGAAGCACAAATGAGACATGTTTTCTAAGCATATTGATAGTACATAAATAGCAACCTTATTGCACTAACGGAACAAATTTCATTTCTTTGTATTGCCTTGGTAGGAAAAGGTTGGGAGAAACCAGGTCTGACATGAACAACAACAAATTATGTGCTGAGAAGCACTGATTTTGTTGTTCATAAGCAAAATAAATTCGAATAAATGACATAAATTTAAAATTAGCAAATGTTAAGGTAGTAGGGATTTTTTATATAACATTTTGTATCTTCATCTGTAGCACATGCATAGTTAATTTGTAGCATTTTCAAACTTCATTTGCAGCAAAGCTGGGCAAATAATCACAGGAAGGAAAATAACTGAAGAAACAATGCTCCCTGGAACTATGCGCTATAATTTCAAAAGGAAAGCATATTGTGCAACAAATAAAAACATCCACAAACACACATATCCTTGCACAATAAACATGTCAACAATTCACTGGGGGGTTAAGGTGTTACGCGCTAAAAGGACAATGGTAAGTCAAGTTTCATCCGATTACAAAGTTTCGAGCAAATCACCAAGATGATGGGTAATTATAGAGTTTTGAAATCCCCTATCTAAGCATCGAGCTCAGCTTCCATAAGCTCAACGAGGTCATCCTTGTTCTCCCTAGCCTCAATGATCGTATATGCTACAAACTTGTGAAAGTTTGGAATGTCTTCCTTGCTAAACTCTGCCATTGTCTTCGCGTTGAAGTTTTTGATGAAGAGCATGGAAAAGAACACGAAATCATAGCTGCACAAAAGAAAATAAATAGTGAAAAAAGATGCGGTTGAATTAAAACCAGTTTAGAAAATATTGCTGATACATTACAGATCCTAGAAAAAAAATAAAAGGAGGAAAGCTTACAAAGTATAAGAAATGAGGAAAAAGATGTCTATCATGAAACATAATCATTGAATTATATTACCAAAAAAAACCACTACCATAGCATGAAAAAGAACATATTGCAACAAAAAATATGGATATAAATTTAGCAACAAGTGAACTGATTGCAGCAAGAATAAAAATAAAAGGAGGAAAGCTTACAGAGTATTCTGTTTTGGATGGTCGGGGGTTGTATGTTTGAAAATTGAGAAATCAGGCGTTTTCAATCCTGCAGCGATCGTTAACGTCGAGAAGTTCATAAACTAGGTTGACAAAAAAAGAAAACAAACAAAAACAATGTGGTTAGCAAACAAAAATGACACAAAATGCAAGCTAGCTGTGGAGGTGTTTGTAGCAACTTACGAGATTGTTTGCTGATTCTTCTAACAAGTTGCAATTCTTCGAGGTCTTCATGGAATCAAATATGTGAAACTGGTTGCATAGTAAGTTCGCTGTGCAAACTATCCAGTGGTTGTTTTTACCAGAGTAAAGTAAAGCTACATTGCACAGTTACAAATAAATGGAATTAGTGAAAAACAAAACAAAAAGGTGGAAAAAAGCTTAAGCTAGGAACAATGAAAACATCAACAAAAAGGAACAAAAAGAAAATGAATGTTGGGAATGTGCATAAAACTCACCAGATCATTTCTCATAATATTAAACTCCGCGATTTCGCTCTTGAATTCCTTCAATACCTCTTTTGGGTCAAAGTCATCGGGATCAATGCTAAGCTTCCCCTGCAATGCAAAATGAAAGAGGAAAAAAAAGTTAAAAATCCCCAATAGAATAACAAAATGCATATCCTAACAAAGAAAAAAGGTTGTACAACAGAAAACATGATGGACAATGAGTGAAAGATACTTAAGATAGCAGGAAACAAACAAAAACATATAAAGTCTAAAGCAAACAAACTAAAATAGTGCAGCAAAGAGAAACTAACGGGATGGATTTTTTTGGTTTTTGTCGGTCGGTCTTCAATTTACGAGTGTGGTAGACAAACTTGTCGTATGTGTTGATAATATCTTGAGAGACCTTAATCTTCTTCATTGCCGCAGTCTCCAAGTCTTCCTTCCTTGCCCTCTTGTACCTAGTCCTCCTTTCAAAGGTTTTTAGGCCAGTACCTTCTTCTTCCACTTTGTCATTGGCACAAGACGTGCCTACGTATGATACAAATATAAAAGTAAGGAAAACATGTTCAATCAACTAGATCAACATTAAAAAAACACTATGGTAACACAACTATAAGCTTATTGCAGCAAAAAAGTTATTTTCAAAAAGTATAAGAAATGAGGTAAAGGATGTCTATCATGAAACATAATTATTGAATTATATTAGCTAAAAACCACTACCATAGCATGAAAAAGAATCTATTGCAGCAAAACTGTGGATAAAAAATCAGCAACAAGTAATAGACTTAGCAAAATAAAACTAGAATGGGAGCAAAACTTTAAACTAATTGCAGCAAGGATAAAAATAAAATATGAGAAACATACATAAAGACACTAAGGAAAAGATACATTATTATCTAAATTAGAAAAAAATAGTATGATAACACTTCTTGGAAGTTATTGCAGCAGGTATTTTTCAACAAAAAGTATAACTAAAAAATATAAGGAAAGCTAGAATCTTGGGACAGTAACAAATGTTCGCACAAAACCCGTGGGTGGTTCCAAAACTCGTGTCGCAGCCTCTGGTAAATGCTCCGATACTCCTATCAAATCTCCAACATTAACAGGGCCTGGCAAAAAAAATGAGAGCAGCATATTCAAAAGAAAACACAATGAAAAAGGAGAGGAATCGAATAAGACAAAGGGGAAAACACCATACATGCTGCAACACTCTTGTCAGCAGATGGCATGGTATCAACATTTGGCTCCTCCTCTGCACAAATGGTAGCAGCGTCAGATTTCTGTCTACGGTTAAAATCCTGGTCTTGGCTCCTGATACGTCGAAAACGTATCTCCTTTTGCGAACACTTTTCTTATTGTTTTCCTCTAAACTTGTGTGTTTTGGATACAACTAACACAGACTAATGCTGTTATCAGCAGAATTACTTTGGTGTCTCGTTTTTATGTAGAAAAATCAACTTTCGGGAAAATGCCCAGAAAAGAGCACATTGATGTTTTCACTCCAGAAGACCCCGGAAGCTAGAAGGGGGCCAGGAGAGGGGCCAGAGGGTGGCCACGCCCCCTGGCCGCGCCAGCATAGGGTGTGGCCCCCCAGGACCCCCCTCGAACTCCCCTTTCGACTAGA
The DNA here is from genome assembly GCA_028641055.1 of Alopecurus myosuroides. Lineage (NCBI taxonomy): Eukaryota > Viridiplantae > Streptophyta > Magnoliopsida > Poales > Poaceae > Alopecurus > Alopecurus myosuroides. Next base: position 229,685,167 of record CM054060.1, on the reverse strand, counting down.
AGTAGCCTTCAACCCTAAAACCCGAGGGGGTATGTCATATTTTCCAGAAACACAACAGAGCGCCGCCGCCGTCCCGGACCTCGATTCGGGGATCAGAAGTTCCGATTCTGGCACCCTGCCGGGACGGGGAAGTGGAGGAGATCATCGCCATCGTCATCACCAACATCTCTCTATCGACCATCCATGTTTCCCCCATCCATGTGTGAGTAATACCCGCTGTAGGCTGAAGGGGATGGTAGGGATTGGATGAGATAGTTCATGTAATAATGTCGTGATTGTTACGACATAGTGCCTAGTGTCCTCTATTAGTGCTATTGACATTGTTGCAACTTGTTATGCTTAATGCTTGCCACTTTGGGCCCGAGTGCCATGATCTCAGATCTGAACACGTTATTGAATCACGATGATAATCATTATTTCTTGATCATACCTGCAAGTTGTTTACACATATTGTTGTCCGGAACCCGAGGCCCCGAAGTGACAGAAATTGGGACAACCGGAGGGGATGGCTGCGATGTGAGGATCACATGTGTTCACAGAGTGTTAATTCTTTGCTCCGGTGTTCTATTAAAAGGAACACCTTAATTACCAGTAGTTCCTTTAAGGCCCCGCTGCCACGGGCTGGTAGGACAAAAGATGTTGTGCAAGTTCTCATTGCGAGCACGCACGACTATTTACGGAACACGTGTCTATGGTTACTTAGTGCTTGGATGCTTTATCATATTTATCTGCAATGCCCCTGACATGATCATTATTAGAACTTTCTTGTCCATGCAACGCCCGTTCATCCATCCCTATGCCTACAGTATTTTCATCCCGCTGTTTACTTCAATCACTACTGCTGCTGTTTTCATACTAGTGATGTTATTATTTCACTGCTGCTGCTACTATAAAACTGTCACCGCTGATAAACCACTGCGAACAAAAGTACTTTCAGGTGCAAGTGAATTGACAAATCCCTTGTTAAGGCTCACAAATATTCTTTCGCTCCCCTTGTGTCGAATCAATAAATTTGGTTTTTACTTCCCTCGAAGACTGCTGCGATCCCCTATACTTGTGGGTCATCAAGACCATTTTCTGGCGCCGTTGCCGGGGAGCATAGCTTTATTTGCGAGCTCACCGGAGAGTATTATTATCTACTGCCAATCATTCATCATGGGTAAGTCACTTGACGGAAGATTTCCTATATTACCATCCACTACAATAAGAGGTACAACTCTGAACACCTGTGTTGCTCTTGATTCACCGTCTGTTATGAGTAAGCTTCTTACACCACCACATGCTACTTCTGCTGAATCTGAAAATGCTTATGATACTTTTCATGATGCTTCTACTGTTCTTGATGAGAGTGGTTCTCTCGGTCCTTTCTTAGATGCTACTATTGCTAAAGCTAAAAATATTGCAAACACTGAAACTCCTGCTAAAAACCCGGTTACTCCTGCTTTTTCACCCGAGTTTAGAGAGAACCCTAGTGATGATTTAGATGATGCCTATATTGAACTGAGTGATGATCTTATTGATGAAATACATGCTTTGAAGGATAAAGATGCCGCTATACGTCTTATGGAAAGCCATGCTGTTAGATATAAATTATCTCATGATGCTAAGTTTGCCACTTCTCCTATTTATATTAGGGATAAGGATTATGATTTCCCTCTTGATTTATCTTATATATCCATTGTTGAGAAAGAACCTTTTTGTGGAACTTAAAATGAAAGTGTTGTGAAACATATGAATGAGCTCTCCTCTTTGAGTAGTTTGTTCTCTGATGATCTTAAGAAACGTAGCTACTTTGTTGGTAAAATATTCCCTTTCTCATTAAAGGATGAAGCTAAAACTTGGTTTAACAATTTGTCTCCTGGATCTATTGATAGTATTATTGGTTTGGTTAATGCTTTCTTTCAGAAATATTTTCCTGCTAGTGCTCAACATGCTGCTTTACAAAATATATTTAATTACAAGTAATTGGAAGAAGAGAAATTGCCTGTATCTTGGGAAAGGTTTGGTTATTTAGTTAGAGCTGTACCTGGGCAAAATCTAGAAGATAATAAACTTCTTGATATATTCTATAATGAACTAACTGTTGAATCTAGGACATACCTGGATAGTTGTGTTGGTTGTGTTTTCAGGCAAAGAACTCCAGAAGAAGTTGAGTAATTAATGGCTAAAATAAGCCAAAATCATGATGATTGGACTATGGTTGAGCCTGAGCCGACTCCTACTCCAGTACCTACACCAACACCAACACCCAAGAAGAGGTAAATGATTAAATCAAATGATGAAGTGATGAGATAAGCCAAGAAATCTCTTAAAGAGAGGGTATTAAATCTGAAGATGTGAAGAATCTTCCACCTATGGAAGAATTATGTAAGCGAATCCCCCACTCACCATCCATTGAGGTACACTCTCTCCAATATTTTGATAGTAGAGATATCCCCTATAGAAAACCTCCTGATCAATGCTTAGATGAATTTGATAATTATGTCATTAAGCACGATAATTTTAATATGAGAGTGCAGAATAATTATGTCATTAAGCACGATAATTTTAATATGAGAGTGCAGAACCACCTTATGGAAAACTCTAGAGCTATTAATGATTTGCATGGTATTATAGAAAGAACCTCTAATGATGTTAAAATGCTTGTTAAACATTTTCAAATGGTTCAAACTCAAATTGATCAACTTGCTAAAGTGCAAAAAGATTTGCTAGTTAATGCTTCTAAAGAAAAACATGCTTATGAAATAAGAACTAGAAGTGGTATTGCTACACAAGATCCTTCATATCCTGAGGGACATCCTAAAAGAATTGAACAAGATTCTCAGCAAACTAATAATGATGTTATTCACACTAAGAAGAAAAAGAAGAAGAAACGTAAAACTGATGTAGAATCCTCTGAACCTTCTAAAGATCCTAATAGTATATCTATCTCTGATGCCGAAACTGGAAGTGGTAATGAAAATAATGATGCTTCTGATAAAGAAGAACCTGTAGTTGAACCTGAAAAGCAAACTAAAACTACAAAGTATACTAAGGAAGATTTCATTGCTAATAAACATGGTAATGAAAGAGAACCTTGGGTACAAAAACCAATGCCTTTTCCTGGTAAGAAACACAAATCTAAGGAAGAAGAACACTATAACAAGTTTTGTGAATGGATGAAACCTTTATTCTTGCAAATTCCTTTAATTGATGCTATTAAATTGCCTCCTTATGCAAAATATATGAAAGAAATTGTCTCTAACGAAAGGAAAATTCCTAATGAGGAAATTTCCACTATGCTTGCTAATTACTCTTTTAATGGCAAGGTTCCTGAGAAGCTTGGAGATCCTGGTATACCAACTATTCCCTGTTCTATTAAAAATAATTATGTTAGAACTATTTTGTGTGATCTGGGGGATGGAGTTAGTGTCATGCCTTTTACTCTCTATAAAGACTCTTCCTAGAAATATTGATACCAACTGATATATCTTTGCAAATGGCTGATAAGTCAACTGCCATTCCCGTGGGTATATGTGAGAATGCTCCTGTTCAAGTTGCTAATAATTGTCTGATATTAACAGAATTTGTTGTGTTGAAAATGCCTGAAGATGATAATATGTCTATTATTCTTGGAAGACCTTTTCTTAATACTGCAGGGGCTGTTATTGATTGCAATCAAGCAAAGTTACTTTTAATGTTAATGATAAAGAGCACACTGTTTATTTTCCCAAGAAGATTGATAGAAAATATGGTCTAGAAAATGTTAAGACCATCAAGATTGGAGAATTTTATTGTCCTATTCCAAAGCCACCAAAAGAATATGAAATTATTATGATTGGGACTATGACTATCAAGGTTGAGGTAACATAATTATTTAGTGAGAAACAAAGTTTTGTTTCATATAAAATTATTTTGGTAGCAAGACTTGATCACCCTTGTTAACAAAATGATTTTAAATGAAATGGGAAATGTTTTCACCTTCCCCATATTGTTTTCACCATGTTTACTTCTGTTATCACATTATTACTTGAGTGCAATCATGTTTTCCACCATCCTTATGCATGTTTTGCTGATGTTTTCACTACCACCTTTGTTTTCTTTGCATATTCTTTCATTGGAGTGTCTTAGAACCTCTGTAGTGCTGGTTTTGGTTTTTTTTTTTCACGTTTTCACTTTTGTTTTCCCGGTTTTTATTAATTATTAAAATTCTGGAAATACCTCAAAAATAAAGTATCTCGAAAAATTCTAGAAAAATTATAATAAATTTTAATGTAAAAAATGAGGCAGAAAGCCACCTGGGAGACCCCAGGGGGACCCACCAGGAAGGCACACCCCAGGGTGGCGCGGCCTGCCCTTGGTGGCGCCAGCCCATGGTGTGGACCCCCTGGCCCCCCACTAACTCTCTCCCCTGCCAAAAGTTCCTTCTCTCACCTCCCAAGCTCAACACATTTCCTGGAACCCGAGTTCTTGCTGTTCTTCCTCGACATTTTTCGATCTCCTTGCTCAGCCCATCTTTTGTGCTGAAATTTGGTGCAATCGCTCTCCGGTATGTGATTCCTCTGATGATCCAAGTAGACTTTTGTTTAATGAAGTATTTCTTGAGTATTTTGGTACTGTAGATGATAGCTTATGTGAGTTTGCATGCTTGATTTGAGCAAAAATAATATAGTTTTGATGTATGTTTAGCTCTCATATAAGTCCCTATGATAGTCTCCACCTCATAGTTGCTTGAAATTAATTTTTATGATGACTGTTGAAAATTTTCAGAGATGGATAGGTTCAACTTTGGTGAGATATTTAGGAGTGATGCTCCTAGAAGGACAAGGCCATCACGCTCGTCTGCTTCAGCAAGGCCCTCATATAACGAAGACGTTATGGCGTCAACTATTAATGATGAAGAAGATGACGGTATCATTTACCCATCTAGCTTTCCTTGTCACATATTTTTAAGAAGTGCAGGTCTTGTAGATGATTTTCTTATGCTTGTTGAGACAGTTGGTCTCACCAATTTTATGGAGGATGAAAGCCCTCAGTATGCCATGCTTACAAAATCTTTTGTTAAGAGCTTTAAATTTCAAAACTCTCAATATGGTCCAACTGTTGCATTCAAATTATATAGTAGTTCTGTTTCTTTGGCCTTGGTGGAATTTTGTGCTATTATAGGTATCAACGCCACCGAGACGGCAAGCAGGATTCAAGATAGTTCAGCAGACCTCCTGGGGATCTAACGAGAGATCACCAACGATGATGGGCGCTCATCCCAGCGTGGGAAGATAAGGAACATTCAACTTCCTGCTCTCAGATACTTTACTTACTATATTGGCACTAGTATTCTTGGTACGGAGAACACTAGAAATGTTTCTAGTTATCACCTTGCTTTCATTGATGCTGCACTGAACCGTAGCACAAAGTATAACCTTGGTGCACTTGTTGCACGCCGCCTTGCTGCTGCTGGGCCTATTTTCGGTGGCATTATTGCTACACGTGTCGCAGCTGCTTTTCATGTTTCCATTGATCCTAATGATGAAATTATTTATCCACATAGGCTTAACCTTGCTTCCATGAAATCCCATAATTTTGTCACTTCTAACTCTACTAATGAACGCTTAATATATAGAGTTCTGTATATGGATGGAGAAGAGTGGAAAGTTACTTTGCCGCAGCCTGTGTTATTTAAGATTGACAGGTCACTGTGGTCGCCCACCAAGGAGCAAATAGATGAGCATCTGAGCACCATGGAGTTTTACCGGTAGAAGGAGAGGCGAGACGCGCCTCCCGAGGACCACAACACGCAGTACACCGCCGCCTCCTCGAGCACATATCAGGAGGAGGCTTCCTCCTCTGTGTATTACGGGGGCGGCATCTCTTGGAACCCTTGGTGCTTGATCTCCACTTAGGCCAAAAGCCTAAGCTTGGGGGGAGGTATACCGACATCACACTCATTTATATATCATGTTCGGTCGGTTCTTTGTATATCCATGTTTTCGTTTTCTTTTGTTTCTTTCGTTTGTTTTCGCTTTCTTTCGTTTCTTTTGTTTTTATTGTTTTGTTTTCGCTTTCCAAAACACAAAAAAGACCAAAAGGATTTCTGTTATTTCTCTTTGTTTACCTCTTTAGTTTCTTTATTTGGTTTTCTTTATCTTTTAGTTGCGTTTTTAATATTCAAAAACCCAAAAATATTTTGTTTGGTTTGTTTGTTTGCTCTCTTTTTGTTCGTGCTTTAATTGAAAAAACAAAAAATATTTGTGTTCTTCTTTGGTTTTGTAAAGTTTATTGCAGAGTTCTACAGTCGTCTGTGATTCCATTAGAACTTGGTTTTCATTATATATTATTCGAGCCACAAGTGAAGAGCAATAATGATGATATACGACAATTCAAGTTGTGGTGAGAGGCTGGTATGAATTCTATTTGCTTTCATTTTTGTACCTATATACATCTTTGTGAGCATGCTTAGTTTGTTCATATAAGATATATGTGACTTAATGGTGCTTAATAGTTCATGCTATCTCATGTTTTGTTCCAATGTATTAATAGTAAATTACCTATTTTATAAATATTTGTTCGCATTGTTTTATTCGTAGAAGGGTATGACATTGTGGTAGCCTCCTACGACTGTTTCATTTGAATTGACTTGGTACATGCTCACGCATGCTAAGACTGAAAACAAAAAGTCAATAAGCCTCGATGATTTATTTTACCTCAGAGTTCTAGTATCAGTTTTATGCCTCAGTTGATTTTACTTTGTCGCAAACATGATTATGATAGTTGTTGCTCTCTTGATTGTCGCTCCCTGTCTTTTGCTAGCCTTCACCTGTACTGAGTATGAGCTCTACTCGTGCATCCAAATCCCTGAAAACCAAAGTTTGCCAAATGTATCCACCATGCCTACCTATATGTGGTATTTAACCGCCACTCCAAGTAAATTGCTCATGTGCTACCTTTAAAAACCTGCTAAAAATTATTCCTATTTTGTGCCCCTGTTTTAGCTCATGAGGATGTAAATAGAGAATCTTCATCTCACTTGTTGATTGGATTTCACACACTGGACTAGTGGCTTCATCCGCTTATCCAAATGATAGAAGAGCTGGCAGCAGGGTGCCCAGCCCCAAATTAATACACACAAATTCTCTTCACTCATTTTCCCCTGATTTACCAGTCAAAGCATAATTGTCTAAACAAAAGAGAAAGAGGGATGACCTTCTACACCAGTTGCGTCCTTCACCATGGGAGCCGCTCTTGTGAATCCAGTTGACTTGTGACGTATTGTATTGTCTGTTTACCATTCGTTCACATAAGCATACACCTCCCTCAAAATGTTTTCAATACCTCTATTTAATAAAATAAAAAGCTCTAGCACATGAGTGATCCATGCTTCCCTCAACGAAGGGCCTTTCTTTTACTTTTATGTTGAGTCTCCGCCATATTGTTTGAGCATTTTCTTGAGAGCATAGTTATCATTCTTTGTGTAATGTGTTTGTCCGAAAGCATGATTGATTGTGGTATATTTTTGACGCTTGTATCTTTGATATCTTTACTTCTAGTCTTCCCTTGAACTTCAGAGGTGCCCTGGCATTTATGTTTTGCCCCATATTTAAGGGCAAGAGAGATACCACTATGTTAGATCCTATATGAATACTTCAATCTTGCAAACAGTTATGCTTCATGTTGTTTACTATTAATATGTTGTTATCTTCTCATGGTATGCATAGCTATTAAGTGCCAGTATCTTGCATGTATCTTATCATGAGCATAATTAAGTATTTGATCACATAGTGAGTATATTTACATCATATGTAAGAAATGTGTTCGTAAAAGTCTTTTATCGCACTCAGTTGTCACTGAATTGCTTGAGGACAAGCAATAAGCTAAGCTTGGGGGGAGTTGATACGTCGAAAACGTATCTTCTTTTCTGAACACTTTTCTTATTGTTTTCCTCTAAACTTGTGTGTTTTGGATACAACTAACACGGACTAACGTTGTTTTCAGCAGAATTACTTTGGTGTCTCGTTTTTATGCAGAAAAATAAACTTTCGGGAAAATGTCCAAAAAAGAGCCCATTGATGTTTTCACACCGGAAGACCCCGAAAGCCACAAGGGGGCCAGGAGAGGGGCCAGAAGGTGGCCACACCCCCTGGCGCGGGTCCCCCGTGGCCGCGCCAGCATAGGGTGTGGGCCCCCAGGACCCCCCTCGGACTCCCCTTTCGACTACAAGTAGCCTTCAACCCTAAAACCCGAGGGGGTACGCCATATTTTCCAGAAACACAACAGAGCGTTGCCGCCATCCCGAACCTCGATTCGGGGATCAGAAGTTCCTGTTCTGGCACCCTGCCGGTACGGGGAAGTGGAGGAGATCATCGCCATCGTCATCACCAACGCCTCTCCATCGACCATCCATGTTTCCCCATGCATGTGTGAGTAATTCCCCGCTGTAGTCTAAAGGGGATGGTAGGGATTGGATGAGATCGTTCAATGTATTAATGTCGCGATTGTTAGGGCATAGTGCCTAGTGTCCTCTATTAGTGCTATTGACATTGTTGCAACTTGTTATGCTTAATGCTTGCCACTTTGGGCCCGAGTGCCATGATCTCAGATCTGAACATGTTATTGAATCACGATGATAATCATTGTTTCTTGATCATACCTGCAAGTTGTTTACACATATTGTTGTCCGGAACCCGAGGCCCCGAAGTGACAGAAATTGGGAGAACCGGAGGGGATGGCTGTGATGTGAGGATCACATGTGTTCACGGAGTGTTAATGCTTTGCTCCGGTGTTCTATTAAAAGGAACACCTTAATTAACAGTAGTTCCTTTAAGGCCCCGCTGCCACGTGCTGGTAGGACAAAATATGTTGTGCAAGTTCCCATTGCGAGCATGTACGACAATTTACGGAACACATGCCTATGGTTACTTAGTGCTTGGATGCTTTATCATATTTATCTGCAATGCCCCTGACATGATAATTATTAGAACTTTCTTGTCCATGCAACGCCCGTTCATCCATCCCTATGCCTACAGTATTTTCATCCTGTTGTTTACTTCAATCACTACTGCTGCTGTTTTCATACTACTGTTGTTATTATTTCACAGCTGCTGCTAGTATAAAACTGTTACTGCTGATAAACCACTGCGAACAAAAGTACTTTCAGGTGCAAGTGAATTGACAACTCCCTTGTTAAGGCTCACAAATATTCTTTGGCTCCCCTTGTGTTGAATCAATAAATTTGGGTTTTACTTCCCTCGAAGACTGTTGCGATCCCCTATACGTGTGGGTCATCAGCTCCATAGTCCCCAATTTGAAAAATCATCCCAATAACCTGGTGGTATCTCCGTTCGGCATGTAGGGGGGGAACCCTGATAGGACTGTTGACATCATCGTCACACCAACACTGGCAACCAGTCGGCCAGAGTCAGTGACAACAGCTTGCTACGGAACATCTGGTACTGTTTGCTGCGGAGGGTCTGGTATAGTTTGTAGAGGCACAATTGGTATGATAGGGCTGGAGTATGTCTGTAGAATAACGTCTGCTTCTGCGCAACCTTGCATCTCACCGTCTTTTGCTGCAGCAACTTCAAATTCAATTCCATTATGTGAATCTTGACCACTGTCTTCTTGCTCATCAAGAGCGTCCTTTTCAAACAACTGATCAGGATCCTTGTCATTACTGGTGTTAGCCTTGTCGCCTCGAGCTCGGTCAGTTTGAAACACAACACTTGGACCATCATCGTCCTTCATTGCTTCTTCAACATCGTTCAACAAACAGGCCACGCGTTGGGACTGCATGGATTTCAAACCAACACCAAGTGTCTTCATGGTGGAATTCACATCAGAAGGAAAAATCACCTTATGCTTCTCGCATAGCTGCTTAAAGTGATCTGGGACCTATGACCATAAAATAAAACAGATACTGTTACCTTGTAACATCCCTGATTTTTGTAGGATTTCAAAAATCACAAAAAAAATTAAAACTTTTGTTTTCAATTAAAGCAAGCCACCAAAAACAAATAAAAATCCAACACAAAGGATATATTATATGTTATTCCAATGTTATTGGAAATGATAATCCAAATGCCTCTATTTTCTAAAAGCACTTCTTGTTTAAAATTGGATAGTTAACTTAAGAGAAAACAATGTTTTCATTTGTGAAAATCTCTGATCTTATTTAACAAATTATTTAATTATTTATTTTCCATTTTGAAAGGGCATTAAGTTTCTATTAGTAATTTAATCATATTTTGAAAATATAATTATTTTAGGTGTGATGAAACATCCCACAAATGTTTTATTGTGAAAGGTTTTATTTTACAAAACCATAGAAACAAAATTGAACTAATTTGGATTTATAAAACAAAATATATGAATTATTAAAGAAAGCAAAAATAGAAAAGGAAAAAAGGGGGACACAACAAAAAAAAGTGTGCAGACCAACTGTGCCGAGACCACTCTTTTTTGTCCCCTCGCCCCTCTCTATCCCTGGCTCGCATGCAACACGCAATAGCAGCAGCAGCCCGACAAAGCGGCCCAGCAAGCCCAGGCAGAAAACCCCCACCAGCCCGTCACCCCTCTCTCTTTGTCAGCCGGGACCCACGCTGACGAGCAGCTGACGTCATCGTGACGTCGACAATCTTGGCGTCCGTGCCGTGGCTGAAACGAATACCGCCGCCACAAACCGCCTTGTCTTTGCCCCCTCCTGCACGGTAGGACCCTCTATAAGACCCCCCCCTTGACGTTCACGCTCGCACCCTCGAACCGTAGCTCCAAATTCCGCATGCCGCCCCCGCGATTTTACATCGCCGGTGTTCTTCACCGATGACGCCTTGGGAGCACATCACATCGTCGATTCGAGCAACGGGAGGAGAAGCTGAGGACGCGAGAAGCACCCCCTCGAGACGCCGTGTCCGCCGCTGTCCTTGGTTTCGTTGGAAACCTACTGGAGACGCCGTGCCATCGAAGGAAGTGCCCCACCGCCGATATCCTCTTTGTCTCCGGCGAGATCCACTCAACGCCGGGGAGTAGCCCCTGGATCCAATCTCCTCCGTCCAACGGCATCGAATGGCCAGAAACAAATCACGAAGAGGTACGCTACGAGGACCGTCAGATCGGAATCCAACGATCTGGATTCAATGACTTAAACACGTCAGCACCACATGGCACCACAGTCACATCCCAGTCAGTAGACACGTCAGCCCAACATTAACCACTCGATTTCGGGATTACATTCCCCCCTGTTTTGCTGAAAAGTCCTCCAACCTTAGAATCATCATAACTTTTCAACCATAGATCCAAACTGAGATAACTTGGGCTTTTTGAAATCAGCATAATACGTAGAATCTTTTCGCACCGTTCAAATTTAAAATTTTAAAACTTAAATTTGTTCAAACTCAAATATGCTTGTTTGGTGATTTTGGTCATAGATTAAATTCTATAAATCGAAAAATTGCAAATAAAATATTTTTGGAAACACTAGGATGTGTACTTTCATATGCTCTGTCCCAAAATAAATTTTGAACCAAATAAACTTGAATTTAGAATTGTTTGGCCTTTTGAGTGTTTTTTACTTAGTTTAAATTCTGTAAATATTTTCAATATGTTTTCTCTAGCAATTTTTCTCGAAGTACTAACCTTAGATCATAGAGACCAAAACCTAAGCCATTGGATGCTTTGAAACCATGTCCATGTAATTTTGTGCCATTTGGTCCTCCTAGTTGAAAACAACTAAGTCTGGATTAGTGAAAAGCCATGGAGAGGATGCTACAATTGTCAACTCGAAGATTTTCAACATGAAGCAAGAAAACAAATGAAGGAGTGAGCAAACAAAACAAACTTCAGAAGCTTCTCCAAGAAGTGGAAGCACTTAGAAGGAAACAAGAGGAACTTCAAGAAGACCAACCACATCTTTCTTTCTCTCTTTTACTCTAAGTCTTTCTTCCTTTTCTTTTCTCTCCTTAGACTTTGTGGTGTGACTAAGTTAAATCAAGAACATACCCTAGTTAGTACCAAAACAATCAAGTGCTGGAAGTTTCAATGAAGCCACCACACATGGAGGAAACTACAAAGGAGCATGAAGATTTTCCAAGACCCATCATGTGAAGACTTAGGATTTGTTTTCCAAGATTTGGAATTTGTTTTCAAGTTGTCTAAGACTTAGAATTAGTTTCTCAAGTGAGATGAGAACTATTCATCAAGACATCAACAAGAATCCAACTTCAACTATTCTCCTAGAAAATGAAGAAGAGAAGATTTTACAAGTCCTTTTTAGGGAACTCTAGCAGTCCCATCTATTTCTATTTTCATATGACCAAGTCCCTAGCCTCACTAATGAAGACTACAAGAAAGTCCATTGAAGACTTAACATCAGAAGCAACTCAAGGAGGCAAGAGAGGACTTGAAGGACACAAGACAAAATAGATTAGACCTTTGTGTGATCTTCTTGATCAAAGAATTATCCTTAGTCACAAATGCCAAACTCTAACTAAAGTCACTTAGTTTTATTTTGTGCATTCAAACTAAATGTTTTCACATGTTTTCCCTTGCTTTGTTTGTTGTTTTGTATGTTTTGTTCATTTGTTTGTATGTTTGTTAGCATGCTTGTTTATTCTGTTTGTGTTTTCAATGTTTAGATTGTACGGAGAGCAACGTTCTTTTGTGAAGAGAGGTGATTGTTCTTCACCAACTCCAAAGGCAAGTAACACACCATCAATTACCCATTATTTTCTATATGCATTAGTTGATTTTTGAGTAGTATGCATGATAGGAAATTTTACTAATTTTATTATTGCTATGCTATTATCCTAGTAGTGTGTAGCCATATCTTTTACACTTGTTATTTTTATAGCCTTAGAGCTTAGTAGATGCTATGCAATGTTACAATTTTTTTCGTTAGTTGTTGAGGGAAAATTTTAAGTATAACTATTAAATGAACCACCTCGGTGTCGAATTTGGATGAGACTTGATTATGTTGAGTGGCTCCCTAGGGCCATATCCATGGTGTTTATCACCGAAGGAGTACACTTGTGGACGACCACCCAGGAACAAATAGATTCCTAAGTCCCTCCAAATCTAGTAGCTTCCATGCAGCCCTTTGACATATGGGCTCTGTCTTGATCAACTAAGTTGTGAGAATTCAGGCCGTTCTTGACAAGCTGATGTAGCATAATTATAGGTGGAACGAGTCTTGCTGGTGGGTTGGATTCTTGTTTTTGAAAGATCTCGTCTCAATTCTCTCCTTTCCATGATGCACTCTGTGTGTATAGGATGTTTGGGCTAATTGAAGACAAAGGTTGAAAGCGCACAACCTCTGTAGAGTTAGAAACTAAGATCTTAGCTGTGTCCCCGGTTATGGGCAACTATGAGCAGCTAGACAAGGAATGGCTGATACGTCTCAAACGTATCTACAATTTCTGATGTTCCATGTTGATATTATGCCAATTGCTACATGTTTTCCGTATGTTTTCCTACGTTTTCTTATGTTTTCCGGGACTAACGTATTAACAAGATGCCACAGAGCCAGTTCCCTGTTTTCTGCCGTTTTTAGTTTCAGAAAAGTTGTTCCGGAAATATTCTCGGAATTGGAAAATTCGAGAGCCAGAAGTCCTAAAAGTCCGAGAAGGATCCAAAAGTCGTGAAGAGCCCCGGAGGGGGGGCCACAGGGTGGCCACACCATGGGGTGGCACGGGTCCCCCTGGCCGCGCCACCTAGGGGTGTGGGCCCCCTGGCCACCCCCGGCATCGCCCTTTCGCCCATATATACTCCCCGATGTATAAACCCTAGGGGAATCGACCTTTCCCACAAAATACATCCGTAGCTCTGCTGCCACCGCCGACAAGTTTCAGGGGACAGATCTCTGTTCTGGCACCCTACCGGGACGGGGAAGTGCCCCTGGAAGCCATCTCCATCGACTCCATCCCCATCTCCATCGACGTTGCTGTCTCCTATGATGAGGAGGGAGTAGTTCTCCCCCGGGGTTGAGGGCTCTACCGGTAGCTATGTGTTTCATCTCTCTCTCCCATGGTGCGATCTTTATGTGATCATGAGCTTTGTAATCTAGTTGAATATGTAGATTGATCTTCATCTGTTATGCTACTCAAGTGCTTTGTTATCTCTGTAAACACTTTGATCACGGGGCAAAGGTGACAGTGTGTGCTCTGTGTGGTTTAGCATGATATTTATATCTTGTGTTGGAACGTGAACCTATGAAATTGTGGCGTTTGTTTACTAATTTATGGCGCTCTTAGTGACATTGGGGTGCCCTAGAGAGGGAATATAGACTTAAGGAGTGCTGTTAAAGCCCTACGCAATGATTAGTGTTCGTTTTTAGATCGGATAGTGTTTCGGAGTAGCATAGTGAAGAAATGATATTTATACATTCAATTATGTGAGCATTGTTGAGAGTGTCCGCTAGTGAAAGTAGGAGCCCTAGGCCTAATTTCCAAGCATTGAAACACCGTTTTCCGCCTGTTCTGCTACATGTTTGCTTGCTGCCATTTTTATTTCAGATTTCTATTATCACTTATTACCATCCATATTACTTGCATTTTACTCTCTCTTCGCCGAACTAGTGCACTTATATACCTGACAAGTATATTGGGTGTGTTGGGGACATAAGAGACTTCTTGTATCTTAATTGCAGGGTTGCTTGAGAGGGATATCTTTGACCTCTACCTCCCTGAGTTCGATATACCTTGGGTGATCCACTTAAGGGAAACTTGCTACTGTTCTACAAACCTCTGCACTTGGAGGCCCAACACTGTCCACAAGAATAGAAGCATGCATAAACATCAATGGCGGAAGAATCTCAACACCATTTTCAGTAAGTAAATTTTTGTCCAAGTGAACAGTAGTTGTGGTGCTTGGATATCAACTCAATGTTGCCACCCTTTGGAAAGAAATTTTGTTTTGCAAAAAAAGATAGGAGAAAACTTGCTTTATGCAAACTTAGCCAAAGCTCCACTCAGCCAAATATGCATGTAGTATTTAGTCTTGACATTTATATCCACCATAGTGTTACTTGCCAATACATTAAATAGTATTGACTCCCATGTGGTTGCATATTCCATCTTGCAGATGAATCTAAAGACGAGTGAGGTTTCGTTCAGGATCTCGAGTCTACAACCAACATGTTTTGCCTGTGGCACATGAAGAAGATGAGGCTCATTGTTCTAATATGTTTTCCGCTGTATTTCTGTTTCCTGCTAGTCTTCTAAGACTATGCAAGTTGTAATCATATTTTGTAAAGACAGGATCATGCGATGTAATAGATTTTGACGCATTTGCATGATATTTGATTTTGAACTGTGGTGCTAGCAATTGATCCAGGGACTAGCACAATAACACATGAGTTCTTACAATATTTAAATGTGGGAACGCTAAAAAATGGTATCAGAGAATTCTGTTGTCTGCAGTATTCGATACCTTAAGTTCGGAAAAGACCCTAGGATTAAAAATCTACTTTCTTCAACTGATATAAACAAAACATCTCATCTTAATCTTTCTCATACCCTCTCATCCATTATTGACCTTAAAAACTTCTCTCATTATAGAAGACCTAACTCTTGTTTTCCATCAAGACATTATTGGTGATAATCATGACATGAAGTGCAAGGAATAGTTTCACATGATCTTTTTGGTTTCAACATGAAGATCTACACTCAAGATGTTTGGAGAAAACATGGAGAAATACTCAGACTCCCCAACAATCAAAAAAATCTCAAGACATTTGAAGAGAGTTCAGAAGATATAAATGAGACCACCAAGCTACCTTGCTAGAACCACGTTATCGTGTTAGTGTATTGATCATGCCATTAAGTGTGGTATGACAATATTGGTTTGTTTTCTAGAACCTTGTTGTTTGGTGTGAAAATGCTTGTTAGTTGTTGATAAGATGAGTTTCCTTGATCTGTTGTTTTTGGGTAGGAACCTCCTTTAGCTATCTTTCTAACTTCTACTCATAT
Organism: Alopecurus myosuroides; assembly: GCA_028641055.1. Classification (NCBI taxonomy): domain Eukaryota; kingdom Viridiplantae; phylum Streptophyta; class Magnoliopsida; order Poales; family Poaceae; genus Alopecurus; species Alopecurus myosuroides. The sequence continues at coordinate 229,669,235 of CM054060.1, read as the reverse complement.
CCCCTAAAACCCAAAACAAACGCCTAGCCAGAATGTCAACAACCCTGAGACTCTATAGTTCAAAATTAATTTGTACTACTAATACCTTCGATCCATATTTCCGAATGTAGTATGTAGCTTTTTACCTTGAGACCCAAGGTTTTATCAAACCAGGAAGTAGGTGCTTGATGAGTACAATTAGTAAGTCCACAGAAAGCTTATTAATTCCGCTTTTACTAGACCAACCTTGTATTGTAAAAGGGTTTTTTATCAATGATTAAAATAGGCATGGGCTTAAGGTTTCACCTGCAGCAGTGCATTAGTAACATTGGAAAAATAAGATAAAATTAGCGTAGTTTAGTATATTTAATACATATGCTATTTAGTTGTATGTAAGCAATGCATCAGTAGTCCACTATGCATCCGAGCATGGGTTAACATAGAGTAATTCGTCCAACCACTTGACCTATATAGTTTCCGTCTCGCGGGGTTTCCTTGGTTTTTAGTTCTAAAAGAAAGATGAAAGGATTAAGCACGATGATGTCAATGTTGTTCCTAAGAGATCCACTTCTAGCAGTCCTACTAATCATCTTGTCACAGACTTTCATGACCAGCCTTCCACTTCACTCTCACTATACCTTTTCCTTGATCACTCTTCGGGGTCTTGGGAACCTAACAAGTCCTAGGAGCAAGGAATAGATAGTAGAACACACACAAATAACAATAATGAACTCATTAGACTAATTATCCCGTGGGTTAGATGAAGCACATAGTTGTAAGGTTAGGCCTCAACCCATATCCTGAGGGGACTACTCACACATCGTGTCGTGGTGGCGTCACAACAGATGCCAAGGGATGGCTTGAGATAGGGCCGATGGACACTGTGGGTATCGGAGGAGGGATTGCACACCAAGAGGTGAGCTCAGTACACTGCAAACACAAGGATCTATCCAGGTTCAGGACCCTCGTGAAGAGGTAAAACCCTACTTCTGCTTGTCTGGCTCAATATATGTGGGTAACCGAGTCACAACGGTGTTCCTCAAGCCCTCTAAGCTAGAGGAAGAAGGAGCTCTCTGTCTCTCTTTCTCTCTTTCTTTCTTTCTCTATAAGGAGTGGAATGAATTATCACATGGACTGTCCCCCGCGCAGGAGGGGTGTGGCCACCTTATATACTACTGGTGGCCACTGACAGAGCGTACAAGATTAGGCGGAGAAAACTGCACCATAGCACACGCCTGCTGATACGGTGCCGAAAGTTGCCTCCTCCATATCCGCTACATGTCGTCTCCCCCTTGTCAGAGATAGGACGTGGCCTTGCCCATACCCCTGCACCGTGTCCATGTACGCTCCTACATCATTTGCCTTGTAAGTTAGACCCCACGCATGTACTCTCCCATGATCTTCGGGATTCACCTAACCTATTTACCTTGCTCCGGGATAGCTGGTTCTTCATGTAACCCGGATTCTCCAAGTGTAACTCGGATAACCCGGGGGAACATCCTCCTACAATATCTCACACACGATACCTCTTACCTAGATAGCTCCATCTCTTTAACAGTTAACTCGGTCCGGGTACTCAAACCGGTCAACTTTATCTCGGTATCCACTCCTTGGACACCAATTCGTACCTAGCTTAGCCCTACCCGGGGGTAGCCCCCCGACATTAGTCCCTGACACTGGTATGGTCCAGCAAACTCGGATGATGGGCCGCACCAACTTAAATCATGAAGCTCCACAACATTCAACTGAGATACCTCTTAACTCGGTTCAATCTCAACCTCTACCTCGGTTTTAATCCGCAATCACCACCATGGATTTTCCACAGAAATCCGACATACTTGTGCCGGGTTACGGTTTACCGAGTTCCCAACACTTAGTCATTTTTCTCGTGAACTCCACCAGTGCGAGGCGAAGCCGCCTCGTTTCCCCCGTGCCGTGGCGTCACCACGTGGAAGGGAACCGCAGCGCACGTCGCCTCGTTTCTCGCGCCTCGGAACGCACGCGCCGCGGCCACGCCACGTCCTGTTGCCTGCCCCACCGGCAGTCACATCCCCGCAGCACACTCGAGTGCGCAAAACCGTGGGATTAACTGCGCACGCACGCGCGGCAGTTCCGCTTCGTGCGTTACTGCATGCGCAGTAACCGCACCGGTTACCGTATTTCGTGCCATGATTAATCCCTCACAGTTATTGCCTTTGGGGTAAAAATACCCGTGTGGCGCCTTTTCTTTCCACTTCTCCATCATTTTCCCCGTCGTCTCCTCTTCTCCTCCGCACACGCTCTTAGAGCCCGAGCGCTCCGCCGCAGTCTCCCGCACTCCGCCGCCGAATCTCGAGCGCTGTCGTCCTTCTACTCATCGTTACGCGCCGGAGCGTCACCGTGCGCATCTCCTTCTCCGTCGTAGATCTGGGTGCTCCCCGCGTCGTCACCGGACCGCGCGCGCTCCTCTCCGAGCCCGAGCCCAAGCTCGAGCACGCCACGGCTTCCTTCCTCTGTGTCATCTCCGTTATTCTTCGTCCTCTCCGCCCCGAGCACATCCTCGCACCCGCGAATCTTCTGGAGGCGTCGGAATCTCCGCGCACCACCATGGCCTCGCAAGAGGTCGAGCCCGTGGAGGAGTTGGTGGCGTCGGAATCCACGCGGTCCGCATGGGCCGCGTCGCACATCATCGCCTCCGACATCAGTTGGTTGCTAGACTCCCGGCGAATCCTGGCTAGGGTCGAGTGCCGAGCTCCGGGGATGGGATTCAACCCGAACCGCAAACCGGTGAGTTCGTTGTCTTCCTTGCGCATTTCGAGCACGGCTTTGGCCTTCCTCTTTCTGATTTCATGATCAATTTCTTCCAAAAGTTTGGTCTTCAACCCCATCACCTCTCGGCGAATGCATCACCACACTCTCATCCTTCATCTCCTTCTCGGAAGGCTATCTCGGTCTATACCTCACAGTCAACATGTGGAGTAAGTACTTCCGATTTCGGAAACAGGTGATTCCGAATCCAGAGAACCGGATGCACTGATATAGATGATGCAGTGTGGGACCGCCATAGTGGTTCCGTGCCCGGGTTCCAAGTTCCCGCGTATCCGGGGCCTGGAATCATGCCGAAAGTGGCAGCCCAACTTCTTCTACATTAATAACACTACTCCCATCGACCTCATCGGTCTTCCGGTCTTCTACAACAACCCCCCCAAGGCCATGCTCAACTGGGATAACAATCCCGCACCAGCATACACGAGGTCAACCTCATCCACCAACATCTCCTCCAGCTTATCCGGGATGGGCTCCGGGCGGATGATCTACTCGCCACATTTGTGAGCCGCCGAGTTCTGCCGCTACAGTGCCGGAAACACAAGTTCTTCCATATTAGCGGGCACCAGGATCCGACCCGGGTCACCACCATCGAGCTCACCAAGAAGGAGGTGTATACCCGGGTGAAGGCGATCGCCCGGACCGAGCTCATGGAGGATTGGGAGTGGGGCTTTGAGCCCTACAGCAGAGCATGCCCAACACCTTATGTAAGTATCTCGAAACATACCGAGTTAAATCTATTCGAGAATGCTCCGGGATAAATCTATCCCGAAATAACTTTATTTTGATTCTAGTGCTTTGTGATTGTCATATGCAGAAATTTGTCCGCCAGCAGGATGAGGACAGCGAGAACACAGTCACTAACTGGGGGGGGGGGATCGGACCGAGGACAATGTGCAGGATTTCGACGATGAATATAACCTACCGATCCCGGACGCAGAGCTCACCGAGGATGCCGGTAAGTTCCGAGTTCCAGGCTCCATCCGGGACTGGTCCGAGGACGAAGAAGATGTTGATGACGACTGTGTTGTTATAGAGGTACTTGATCCCACACCGCTTTCTTACGCGTATCCTCTATCGTCGGCCTCACTTGATCCGGGCGAGCAGGTCGTGGAAGCGCAGCCCGTGGCCGTGGCCGCCCCCTTTGAAGCAAGGAAACGAGACGGGTCCAGCTCCGCGGCTCCCCCCTAAAAGAGGATAAGGAAGAAGCCCGGGAGCAAGCCAAGCCAAACTACCTGCAAAAGCAGATGGCCCATGTCGGAGGTGTAAGACACTTTTTGAGATACATTCCCTTCGCACTTGTGTCTTCTCTTTTTTTTCCCGAGTTAACTCGGTTGTCTTGGTTTTCTTGCTTCTCTTCTATTTTTGAAGTGACCCTCTGATAATTGGAATGGCCGAACCTTCCGTGTTTACTTAAACACCGAGAAGCCCTGTCTCGGTGCCACAGCATCCACGCTTCCTCCTATTATCCAACTTTCGGGATTAGGAGGCTATGTCGACCTGGACCAGGAGATCCCGGAAGCCCAGTCCATGGACATGCCGGAGATGCCTGCTCCCGAGAGAGAATACGATGATCTCGGTGACATCAACATGGGCACCGAGATAGAGAACACTGAGGCTCCGGAACGCACGGAGCCAACACCAGAACAACATCAGCAGCAACCAGAGGCCCTACCGCAGCAACGAGTTCCACCGCCAGAGCCAGTAACATCTCAAGAACCACCAGCAGGAACTCAAGCACAACCAGAAGCATCTCAAGCACATCCAGCAGTAGCTCCTTCTCCGGCACAACTGCTGATAGTTCATCCAGCACAACATCCACCTGTGGCCCAGCCGGTACTAATCCCTCCAGCACAACCGAAACACGCTCACCAAGAAAGAGGTGTATACCCGGGTGAAGGCGATCGCGCGGACCGAGCTCACGGAGGATTGGGAGTGGGGCTTTGAGCCCTACAGCAGAGCACGCCCAACACCTGCTGTAAGTATCCCGAAACATACCAATTTAAATCTATTCCAGAATGCTCCGGGATAAATATATCCCGAAATAACTTTGTTTTGATTCTAGTGCTTTGTGATTGTCATATGAAGAAATTTGTCCGCCATCAGGATGAGGACGGCGAGAACATGGTCACTAACTGGGGGGCGGATCGGACCGAGGACAATGTGCAGGATTTTGACGATGAAGATAACCTACCAATCCCGGACGCAGAGCTCGCCGCGGATGCCGGTAAGTTCTGAGTTCCAGGCTCCATCCGGGACTGGTCCGAGGACGAAGAAGATGTTGATGACGACTGTGTTGTTATAGAGGTATTTGATCCCACACCGCTTTCTTACGCGTATCCTCTGTCGTCGGCTTCAGTTGATCCGGGCGAGCAGGTCGTGGAAGCACAGCCCGTGGCCGTGGCCGCCCCCTTCGAAGCAAAGAAACGAGCCGGGTCCAGCTCCGCGGATCCCCCGTACAAGAGGATAAGAAAGAAAGCCGGGAGCAAGCCAAGCCAAACTACCCGCAAAAGCAGATAGCCCATGTCGGAGGGGTAAGACACTTTCTGAGATACATTCCCTTCGCACTTGTGTCTTCTCTTCTTTTTTGCCCGAGTTAACTCGGTTGTCTTGGTTTTCTTGCTTCTCTTTTATTTTTGAAGTGACCCTCTGATAATTGGAATGGCCGAACCTTCAGTGTTTACTTAAACACCGAGAAGCCTTGTCTCGGTGCCACAGTCATCCACACTTCCTCCTGTTATCCAACTTTCGGGATGAGGAGGCTATGTCGACCTGGACCAGGAGATCCCGGAAGCCCAGTCCATGGACATGCCGGAGATGCCTACTCCCGAGAGAGAATATGATGATCTCGGTGACATCAACATGGGCACCGAGATAGAGAACACTTAGGCTCCGGAACGCACGGAGCCAACACCAGAACAGCATCAGCAACAACCAGAGGCCCTACCGCAGCAACAAGTTCCACCGCTAGAGCCAGTAACATCTCAAGAACCACCAGAAGGACCTCAAGTACAACCAGCAGCATCTCAAGCACATCCAGCAGTAGATCCTTCTCCGGCACAACTGCTGAGAGTTCCTCCAGTGCAACATCCACCTGTGGCCCAGCCGGTACTAATCCCTCCAGCACAACCGAAACGCGCTCCTGTGCCGGCCCAGAGTAGTTCGGCGCAGCCTACCGGGAAGGAGCTATCAGCACCGTCCCGACAGATAAGAGCTTATGCGCCTCTGACAAAACTGGGACTAGGGCGAAGAAGGTTGGCACGCTCACGATCAACCCCGAGACACAACTTGTTGCGCACCAGGGTCTTGGTGTTGCTCTTCCCGACCTAGACGCAGCTCTTGATCATATCGTGTACATCCTCGACACACATGCTGGGAAGAAGCTAGGCCGTCTGGACCACTATCGCATGGACTAGAACCAAGCCGATATCGGCTAGGTGACTATGCCAGTGGCAGCCTCCTCCAGCACCGTTGCGCACAAGATGCACGTGTTGCAGACTGTGGCCAGAGACGCCGAGATAACCTCTCGAGTAAGTAACTTTTTTTTTCTTTTCTACTTTTCGTGTTTGCACATTGTAGATCCCGAGATAAATATACACCATACAGTCCCCGATATTTGGGCCGAGTAGGCATCACTCGACCGGGTTAAGGATACTCGGGCCGAATCTTCACAATCTCACCAATCACTTTGTTTCTTTCCATGTGTGCACCGAGACCCACACTAAACTTTTTCAGAGGCTACTTTCGGAACATCGAGATCTAATGAGCACAATCTACGTCTACAGGAGCAGCTGGGAGGCAAAGGTACCATTCTTATGCTCGAGATATCGCGTGTGCTTTATACTGCATCGATTTATTAATTCTTATCCTTTTTTATCCCGCACAGCTATGATGGAGCAGCAGTTGGTGGACTCGATCACCAAGATCTCTGCGCTTGAGAGTAGATTCCTTTTTTCTTCACTTTGCGTTTCGTATTTACGCGTTCTCTTGCTGGCTAACTTGGTTATGTTAATGCAGGTGAGCAGAAAATCTTCACTAAGAAGCACCAGGATTGCGCCACTCTGGCAGAGTCAGCGCAGACTAAGATCTCAGCGCTTGAGGGTAGGTTTTTTCCTCTTCATTCTTATCTTGCATCTATGAGCTTGTTTGCTTGCTAACACTGTTATCTCTGTGCAGGTGAACATAAGCTTTTGCTGCTCAGCACTAGGACTGCCTCACTTTGGCCGAAACTGCGCAACAACTCACTGATTGCGAGGCCAAGTTCAAGCACGAGCTCCAACCCGAAAAGGCCGAGGTAACTCGGTTGAAGACCGAGCTCGCCGAGATGCAGAGGCAGAAGGCCGAGTTGGAGAAGGCCAAGGCCGAGCTAGTCAAAGATGATGCCACCGAGAAGACCCGCCAGGAGGAGGAGATCCGGAAGCTCAAGGAGCAGCATATTGAGATCGAGACCCGGGCCAACTCTCTGCAGCCCGAGCTGGACAAGGTGAACGCCAAGACAAATAACTGGCTGACCAAACTTGGCAAGTTGAACATGGACCTGAAAAGTAAGCACTCTTTTCTTCTCTATTTCTTCTAGTTTTTGGATCTTGACCATCAAGCTAACGCGGACTAACTCGGACATCTTATCTCTCAGAAACTTTCCCTCTCTCGGAAAGAGGTGCCGAGAAAGCCATCCAGAAGGCCCGAGATAGGAGGGTCGAAGCTGGTGAGACTGTCTCGGAGCTGGCGACTACTAAGGACCACCTGGTGGGCATCAAAGCCAGAGTTACGCCGCTCAAGGCCATTGGATCTGATCTCCTGACAAAGTTCCATCCGAGTGTACAAAGCCTTCTGGCCGGGTTCCAAGGTCCCGGTGGCGATTGAAGAACTGGCTAAGTGCCTCGAGGGAACCAAGGAGCGGCTCTGAGAGTGGCGTGCCTCTGCTGCACGAGCCGGCACGGATGAGGTCTTGGAGTTTGTGCTATCTTGGTATGAATCAATCGACCTTGAAGTGCTCAAGACCATGCGCACCAGATCCAAGTGGTCCAAGGATCCAACACATGTTCAGCTCCACCAGACAGCTGCTTACAGGCTCGCCTCCTACGCTGAAACGAAGGGCTTCATTGAGGGCCCCCCCGAGCCACAAACCGAGGATGAAGAAGAGGAAGAATCCGAGAACGAGGGCTCTGAGGCCGAGGAAGAAGTGGACGAGGAGATTGAGACCGATACCGACCCGGCCACCATCACCGAATCAGCAGCCCCGACCGAGATCTCCACCGAGAACGCAGCCACAGCCGAGACAGCCACCGCCAAGAAAACCGCTACCGAGACGTCCACCGAGTCGTCTGTCCCGTCAGGTACGGACGCTGCTCCTACTCCTTCGGATGGTCCCTAGATTTTATCTCAAAACACTTTTTTAAATTCGTTAGATCCCTGAGATGCCGGGTGCAGATGTAATGAACAAGCTTGAGCTTTTGGTACTTTTAATTTTACTATGGTTTGCGCGAGACTGGCTAGGTGTCGGATAGCTTTAAATCGAGTCCCCGAGTTCGTTTTCTTGTCCACTCGGCTTTTTTCTTCTTTGCTCTTGCCTGCCACTTGTGGCTTTTAGACAGTCGAGTCATGAGATTTCGAAAACCAAGAATACAATACTCACAACTTTGAAACATGAATTAAAACTTTTCAACACTTAGCAAAAAAAGGAAGATACAAATAAGTTATGTCGGTTTGCTAACTCTTTCTTTCCGTAGCCGTTTTTCATGTGTTCATTGACCCTTAGCTTGTTCTCTTGCTTTCCATGAAGCCGGGTTTCGGACAACAGCAAAGTCGAAGAGTTGGCTCTTAGGTTTAGGCACACTACTAGACCGATATAAGAGATTCCGACATAGCCAACCGACATAAAGAAAACAGTAAGCAGGTACGCACAAACAAGGTTAGGCAAGGGCAGTCCCTGGGTTGCTCCGTGGGGTGCCGACATAATTATAAATCAGTAGATAGATACATACAAAGCATTTTCAGGAATGAAAATGATGAAGGAGAGCTACATTCCAGGGGCGCTTAGTTTCTTCTCCGGATCTATCCATCTTGTTCTTCTCCTGTTCCTGGGCATCAATGAGATAGTATGCATCATTGTGCAAGGCCTTGCTCACAGTGAATGGCCCTTCCCATGGAGGGGAAGGCTTGTGCATCTCGGCTGTGCACTGCACAAGCCTAAGAACTAGATCTCCTTCTCGGAACACCCGAGTTCACTTTTTGGCTATGATAGTGTCTCAGATTCTGTTGATATACATCTGATCTCGACAGGGTCAATTCTCTTGCTTCTTCTAGCAAATCAACATCATCTTCTCGGGCTTCTCTTGCCTCTTCCTCTGTATATAGAGTCACTCTTGGTGAGTCATGCTCTATGTCAGTTGGCAGCACATCCTCTGCTCCATACACAAGGAAGAATGGCCTGTAGCCAGTAGATCGGTTAGGGGTGGTCCTTAGAATCCACAACACCGTTGGTAGCTCATTCAGCCAACAACCCGGGGTTTGCTGTAATGGCTCAATCAATCGAGATTTTATCCCAGACAGAACCATTCCATTGGCTCTCTCTACTTGCCCATTTGATTCCGGATGCGCGACTGACGCAATGTCAAGTCGGATCCTCTTTTCCTTACAGAACCGAGCAAAAGATCCCTCAACAAAATTGGTTCCATTATCCGAGATGATCCCAGGCGGATAGCCATATCTCAGGATTATGTCCTTCAGAAAATTTATAGCTATGTGCCCATCACACTTCCGGATTGTATTCACCTCAATCCACTTGGTAAATTTTTCCACCATCACCAGGATGGGTGTCATGTTGCCTCGGGCTGGTTTGGAAGGCCCCACCATGTCCAAACACCATTCCGCAAATGGCCAAGTGATAGGAATTGTCTTGAGCTTGGAAGCTGGCATATGGATCCCGCTGACATATCTCTAGCACGCATTGCACTGCCGGACTATATCTTCTGCCTGCTGCAAGGTAGTGAGCCAAAATAAACCATGCCGGAATGCTTTCTTCACTAGAGCCCGAGATGAGGCGTGGTGCCCACACTCTCCCTAATGGATATCCCGGAGAATTTCTTCTCCCTCTTTGGTTCAACGGAGCGCTGGAGCACTCCTGTAGTACTTCTCTTGTGCAGTTCCTTGTTGATGATGGTATAGCCCTTGGATCTTCTCTGTATCTTCCTAGCCGAGACCTCATTACTTGGAAGAGTGCCATCCACCAGATATGGCATTATTTCTTGGGCCCATACTGGCATAGGGTGAGGAGCAAAGATAAGCTCATCGATCTCCATCGCTTCAACCAACATCGAAGGATCCGGTACAAGAACGAGTCCCCGAGTTCTGCAAGGCAGTCCCCAAGTTTGGGAGAGCAGTCCCCGAGTTCTCCATGATGCACCCCACATCTACCTCCATTGGGATAGATTCAGATTCCGGATTGGCCGGGACAAAAATTTGGTCTGACTCGGGCGACGGCTTGATGGATGGCTTCCGAAGATGCTCCATAGAAATTCCCGTCAGGATAGTCTGCCGAGATGAGCCCAACTTGTACAATGTGTCTGCAGCCTCATTTTTAGCTTTGTGTATATGGTGAAATTGACACCCATCAAAGGATCTGGAGATATTCTGGACATGGAACCGATATGCCACCATGTTGGCATCCAACACATCCCAAGTACCAGATGCTTTCTGAATCACTAGGTCCAAATCACCATAACATATTATTCGGCGGACGCCAATCTCCTTGGCCACTTTCAGTCCATGGACTAAGGCCTCATACTCGGCCACATTATTGGATGCGGCAAAATGGATTTGCAAGACATATTTTAGCTGATCATTCTTGGGTAAGGTAAGTACAACACCAGGACCGATACCTTCCTTCACCTTGGAGCCATCAAAATTCATTCTCCAGAATATGGATTCCGGCAGTGGTGGCTCATATTGCATCTCGGCCCAATCGACCAGAAAATCGGCTAGCACTTGAGATTTGATGGAGTCTCTTCTCGCATACATCGGGATATAAGAGGCTAGCTCAATCGCCCACTTGGCTACCGGGCCACTTACATCTTTGTTGCCCATGATCTTCGAGATATGTGCGGTACTCACCACTGTCATGGGGTGCTCTTGGAAATAATGCTTGAGGTTCTTAGCTGCCATATAGACGCCATATGTCATTGATGGTGCAGATCTTGCACTCGTTGGGATACCCCAAGAGGAGGGTGTGATAAGCACAACGGTAGGATTTTTTCCCTTAGTTTAGAACCAAGGTTATCAATATAGTAGGAGAAAGAGGATCTTCAGAAGGTTGATGCCACTAACGGTGGCGATGGCGCCTCACCGGTGTCAGCAACAACGTGGAACCTGCACACAACACAACCAAAATACTTTGTCCCAATGGTAGAGTGAGGTTGTCAATCTCACCGGTCTTGCTGAAAACAAAGATTAGACGTATAGTGTGGAAAATGGTGTATGCTTGCAGTAAGTAAAGAAAGCAGGAAATTGTGGAGGTTTGTTTAAGGTGTAAGAAAATGGCCCGGGGTTCATAGGTTCACTAGTGGTGTCTCTCCATAAAAGATACCATGCTGGGTGAACAAAATACAGCTGGGCAATTGACAAATAAAGGTTGCACCGTAGTGCAGATTCATGACATGATGACTACTATGATATTTAGTGCGGGCATTACAACAATATACATAGACCGTAATCCAACTGCATCTATGACTAATAATCCACCCTCAGGTTATCATCCGTACCCCCTTAGGTATTAAGTTGCAAGCAACAAATAACTGCATTAAACAATGTGTGTAATGTAAGCAATGATTGTACACGCGGGCACTCACACCGCTATTTTCTCCCTAGTGGCAACAACACATCCTCCCCCGTCACGTTTCTGTCACTCGAGCACAGGCGAAAAGGAGGCATGAACCCTCTATCGAGCATAAATACTCCCTCTTAGAGTCACTAGCAACTACTTGGCCAGAGCAACCACTATAAACGGAAAGCATGCAAGATCACAAATAGCATATGCAATAAAGAATATAATCAACTTGGCATAAGTTCAATATTCATCGGATCCCAGCAAACACAACACATAGAGTTACATAAGATCAATCTCGATCATGTTAGGAAGCTCATGTGATCTAAATATGGAGGCATATGAGGAGGAGACAACCATCTAGCTACTGCTATGGACTCGTAGTGCAAGGATGAACTACTCACGCATCACTCCGGAGGCATGCATGGTGACGAAGAGGCCTCCGGTGATGATTTCCTCTCTGGCGGGGTGCCGGAGACAGCTTCAGAACCCCCCTGATCTAGGGTTGACGATGACGGCGGCCGCGGAACTTTTCGGGGATATTTGATCAGGTGCCTAGGATTTTCCATCCGGGGGGAATAAATAGGCGAAAGGGCAGAGGCGATGGAGCCCTGGGGTCCCCACACCACCAGCTGGCGCGACCAAGGGGGGGGTGCGCCACCCCATGGTGTGGGCCCCCTGATGCCCCTCTTCGACTCCTCTTCGGTCTTCTGGATGCTTCCGGGGAAAATAAGCACTTCGGGCTTTGTGGGGTCCAATTCCGAGAATATTTCCAGAACAACTTTTCTGAAATAAAAAACAGCAGAAAATAGGGAACTGGAACTTGGCATCTTGTTAATAGGTTAGTCCCGAAAAACATGTAAAAATTCTATAAAGAAGGGAGAAACATGTAGCAATTGGCATAATATTATCATGGAGCATCAGAAATTGTAGATACGTTGGAGACGTATCAAGCATCCCCAAGCTTAGTTCCTACTCGTCCTCGAGTAGGTAAACAATAAAACAATAATTTCTGAGGTGACATGCTACTAACATAATCTTGATCATAAAAATGTAAAGGAATATGTAAGGTGAGATTGTAGAACTTCAAACACAAACATGATAATAGAACTTGAATAATAAAGCAAAGCAATCACTTTTCATCATGAAGAGTATCTCAAACAAAGGATCATGAATAATAATGCAAAGAAAGATAAACGTTTGTTTAAGGTATAGAGAAAGCATGGCAAAGTGATATTTCGCTAGTCCTTAAGAGTGGGGCAAAACATAAATGCCAGGACACCTTCAAAGTTCACGAGGAAGACTAGAGCAAATAATTTTAGAACAAATGATATCACATCATGAAGCAATTATTGATGTTTATGGGACAAATGAACATAGAACTCAAAATGGCAAAAATGCTCTCTCAATTGTGCATAAAGTTAGAAGATGGAGGCTCAACATAAAAGTAAAAGAAAGGCCCTTCGTGGAGGGAAGCAGGGATCAACTCATGTGCTAGAGCTTTTTATTTTATTAAACAGAGGTATTAAAAGTTTGACACTCCTCCCATCCATCTTTCACAAACCATGGCTAACCGAATCCTCGGGTGCCTGCCAACAATCACATACTGTGGAGGAGTGCCTATATTTTGGGAGATGTATGATAATTTCAACGAATGGTAAACATAAAATACAGTACGTCACAAGCCAACTGGATTCACAAGAGCGGCTCCCATGTGAAGGACGCATCTGGGTAGAAGGTCATCCCTCTTTCTCTTTTGTTTACACAATTATGCTTTGACTGATAAATCAGGGGCAAAAATAGTGAAGAGATTCTGTGTGTATTAATTTGGGCTAGGCACCCTGCTGCCAGCTCTTCTATCATTTGGATAAGCGGATGAAGCCACTAGTCCAGGGTGTGAAATCCAATCAACAAGTGAGATAAAGTTTCTCTATTGACGTCCTCATGAGCAAAAACAGGAACATAAAGCATGAGTAATTTTGAAAGTTTTAAAGGTAACACATGAGAAATTAACTTTGGAGTGGCAGTTAAATACCACATGTAGGTAGGTATGATGGACACAATGGGAAAAACTTTGGTTTAAGGGAGTTGGATGCACGAGTAGAGCTCATACTTAGTACAGGTGGAGGCTAGCAAAAGACTGGGAGCGACAAATCAAGAGAGCATAAGAGCCATAATCATGCATAGCGACATAAACATCATTAATCAAAGCATAAGCGTTATCACAAGTTCAAAAACTAAGTGGTGATGGAAGCTATTCGTGACTGGTTCATAGTCATAAACATGGTGTGAGCATGCGCCAAGTCAACCAAATAAACATTCAAAGAGAATACCATAAATTTATGCTTCCTTATGACAAGAACAACTCATGAATCTTTCAATGACATATTAAACTCTCTCAGCTTATTGAGGCTATTCATTCTACTCAACATCACAAGGCTTTAGAACTAACATAACATTTAGCATGGCATGAAAAAGTTCTAGCAACAGTCTAAACAAGCTTCTACTTGCACTGTTAAAAATTCTACTTTAAACAGCAGTTTCTTCTCCCAACAAGCACCATAAAAGATATGTTTTAACAAAAGTACTCTTTATGGTACAGAAAGACGAAATGAGAGTACTCACATAACACTAATAAAACTAACAGCTCTAATAAGAGATGCATGCAAAATAGGAGCTAAATAAATGCAGCAGCCAGCCAAAGATTAAGAATACAAAGTATTCCCATGAAAAAGCGGAGCGTGTCACTCTCCAATAAAAGAATGCTGGGGTCCAACCAAGCTTATGCAAAAATAAAAACAAACTGAAAGCAAAAATAAAAACAAACTAAAAGCAAAAATAAAAGACGCTCCAAGTAAAGCACATAAGATGTGACCGAATATAGTTTCACTAGAAGTGACCTGATAATTTGTCGATGAAGAAGGGGATGCCTGGGTCATCCCCAAGATTAGAAACTTGAGTCTTCTTGGAATTTACTAGGATGTACCACCGGGGCATCCCCAAGCTTAGGCTTTTCACACTTCTTGATCACATCATATCATCCTCTTCTCTTGACCCTTGAAAACTTCCTTCACACCAAACTTCTCACAATCTTCATTAGCAACGTTAGTGCAATCGAAATAATAAATTCACATGGTTCAGTTTCAACACATTCATAACACTCAAAAACACATTATCTACTTTCATAACTTCTTTTAAAACTCTTTTTCTCAAAATAACACCAAAAGAAAGCGATTAAGATGCAAATGCAATTATTGGCAGAAATCTGTCAAAACAGGACAGCAGGTAAAGATGGTTTTTTTTTCGAAAATCTTATGTTGCTCAAATAAAAAAGTGGTCAACTAAGAAAAGTTGCATATACAGCGCAGGATTATGCACAAAAACACTCAGGTCATTTTGAATTTTCTGTGATTTTATACGGAATAAACAGTGGACTGCAGAAATTTGTTTCCTGCGCAGAAATCCGAAATATAACCTCAACTTTCCACTAGAGGCTTTACTTGGCTCAACAAAAACTCAAAAGAAAAGATATAGAAGGGTTTCTAAGGAAATAGACAACACCCAGGTGCAAAGCACACAAAAGAAAAAGAAAAAGGAAAACGGGTTGAAAAGAGAGAAGTAAAACGGGTTGTCTCCCGGTAGCGCTTTTCTTTAACGCCTTTCAGCTAGGCATAGAAAGAAACTCAAGTATTTTCATGTGAAGAAGCATCAACATCATAACTTGCTATAATAATAGAGTCAAAAGGTAGCTTCATCCTCTTTCTAGGAAAGTGTTCCATACCTTTCTTGAGTGGGAATTGGTATTTAATACTCCCCTCTTTCATATCAATAACATCACCAATAGTTCTAAGAAAAGGTCTTCCCAAAACAATAGGACAAGAAGCATTGCATTCAATGTTCATAACAACAAAATCAATAGGGACAAGGTTATTTTTAACCATAATAAGAAAATCATCAATTCTACCAAGAGGTTTCTTCTTATTATTATCAGTAAGATGAACATCCAAATAACAGTGTTCCAACGGTGGTAGATCAAGCATATCATAAAGCTTTTGAGGCATAACAGAGATACTAGCACCATGATCACACAAAGCATTGCAATCAAAATCATTTAATTTTACCTTAATGATGGGCTCCCAACCATCATCTAATTTCCTAGGGATAGATGTTTCAAGTTTCAGCTTTTCTTCCCTAACTTTCACGAGAGCATTGGTAATATGTTTAGTAAAGGCCATATTCATGGCACTAGCATTGGGACTTCTAGAAAGCTTTTGTAGGAACATAATAACTTCATAGATATTGCAATCATCAAAATCAATATTATTATCATCAAAAGTAATGGGACCATTATCTCCCACATCTCTACAAATTTCAGCACTTTTATCACAAGCAATTTCAGCAGTTTGAGGCAATTTAGCACGTTTCACCAAAGGGGTGGAGACTTTGTTAACACCAACTACTTTACCATTGATAGTAGGAGGTTTAATAGCACTTGGAGCTTCATTTTTACTAGTGGTGGTGATAGTGCAAACTCTAGCAATATTATTCTTTCTAGCCAATTCATCTTCTTTTCCCACCTAGCACGTAATTTAGCCATCAACCTAACACTATTATCAATTCGAACTTGGATGGATTTGGTTGCAGCAAAAGTATTATCTTCAATAGTTTCAGTTTTAGCAGCCATTTTATTGATCAAAGAAAATTGTGCCTCTGACAGGGCCGAAATACTAATCTCGGCACTTGAAATTTTACCTTGCAAACCAGAGATTTCTCTATTCAAATTTCCAATTTGTTGGCTAATAGTTCTCAACATAACAGATTGTTCTTCCATAGTTTTAGTAAACAACTTATTTTCTTCATATTGCATTTGCATAAAGTTCTTAGTTGCTTTTTCAACTTCTACAATCCTTTCCTCACTAGGCATTCCTGATCTACCATAAGAATAACCACTACCACTATTAGGAGGATAGGGCTTATAATTGTTTCCACCAAAATTATTTCTATAAGCATTGTTGTTAAAATTATTATTTCTAATAGAGTTCACATCAACATGCTCTTCTTGAGCAACCAAAGAGGCTAAAGGAACATTATTTGGATCAACTTGAGCTTTACCATTAACAAGCATAGACATAATAGCATCAAGCCTTTCACTCGAAGAGGAGGTTTCCTCAACAGAATTTACCTTCTTACCTTGTGGAGCTCTCTCAGTGTGCCACTCTGAATAATCTATCATCATATCATCAAGAAGCTTTGTTGCATTGCCCAAAGTGATGGACATAAAGGTACCTCCAGCAGCTGAATCCAATAGGTTCCTTGAGGAGAAATTCAGTCATGCATAAAAGGTTTGTATAATCATCCAAGTAGTCAGTCCATGAGTGGGACAATTCTTCACCATAGTTTTCATTCTTTCCCAAGCTTTAGCAACATGTTTATTATGAAATTGTTTAAAATTCATTATGTCACTTCTCAGGGATAAAATCTTAGCAGGAGGATAATATTTTCCAATGAAAGCATCTTTACACTTAGTCCATGAATCAATACTATTTCTAGGCAAAGATACCAACCATTATTTAGCTCTTCCTCTCAAAGAGAAAGGAAATAATTTCAGTTTAATAATATCTCCATCCACATCTTTATATTTTTGCATCTCACATAGTTCAAAAAATTATTAAGGTGATCAGCAGCATCATCAGTAATAACACCAGAGAATTGCTCTTTCATAACAAGATTTAATAAAGCAGGTTTAATTTCATAGAAAGCAGCAGTAGGAGCAGGTGGAGCAATAGGTGTGCAAATAAAATCATTGTTGTTTGTGCTAGTGAAGTCACACAACTTAGTATTCTCAGAGGAAATCATTTTAGCAAAATAAAAGCAAGCAAATAAATAACAGCTATAAAGTAAACTATTTTTTTGTGTTTTTGATACAAAGAAGCAAAACAAGACAAAAAATAAAAACAAGAAAATAATCAAAATAAATAGGTTGAGAGTGAGAGACTCCCCTTGCCAGAAGACTTCTTTCTTCTCGGCAACAGCGCCAGAAAAAGTCCTTGATGGTGCAGATCTTGCACTCGTTGGGATACCCCAATTGGAGGGTGTGATGAGAATAGCGGTAGGAGTTTTCCCCTTAGTTAGGAACCAAGGTTATCAATCCAGCAGGAGAAATAGGATCTTCAAAAGGTTGATGCCAGTGACGATAGTGATGGCGCCTCACCAGTGTCAGCAAAAACGTGGAACCTGCACACAACACAACCAAAATACTTTGTCCCAACGGTACAGTG
The DNA here is from genome assembly GCA_028641055.1 of Alopecurus myosuroides. Classification (NCBI taxonomy): domain Eukaryota; kingdom Viridiplantae; phylum Streptophyta; class Magnoliopsida; order Poales; family Poaceae; genus Alopecurus; species Alopecurus myosuroides. The sequence goes on along the minus strand of CM054060.1, from coordinate 229,651,352 downwards.
AGGTTGTCAATCTCACCGGTCTTGCTGAAAACAAAGATTAGACGTATAGTGTGGAAAATGGTGTATGCTTGCAGTAAGTAAAGAAAGCAGGAAATTGTAGAGGTTTGTTTAAAAGTGTAAGAAAATGGACCGGGGTTCATAGGTTCACTAGTGGTGTCTCTCCATAAAAGATAGCATGCTGGATGAACAAATTACAGCTGGGCAATTGAAAAATAAAGGTTGCACCGTAGTGCAGATTCATGACATGATGACTACTATGATATTTAGTGCGGGCATTACAACAATATACATGGACCGTAATCCAACTGCATCTATGACTAATAATCCACCCTCAGGTTATCATCTGAACCCCCTTAGGTATTAAGTTGCAAGGAACAGATAACCGCATTAAACAATGTGTGTAATGTAAGCAATGATTGTACACGCGGGCACTCACACCGCTGTTTTCTCCCTAGTGGCAACATCACAACCTCCCCCGTCACGTTTCTGTCACTCAAGCACATGCGAAAAGGAGGCATGAACCCACTATCGAGCATAAATACTCCCTCTTGGAGTCACTAGCAACTACTTGGCCAGAGCAACCACTAGCAACGGAAAGCATGCAAGATCACAAATAGCATATGCAATAAAGACTATAGTCAACTTGGCATAAGTTCAATATTCATCGGATCCCAGCAAACACAACACATAGAGTTACATAAGATCAATCTCGATCATGTTAGGCAGCTCACGAGATCTAAACATGGAGGCATATAAGGATGAGACAACCATCTAGCTACTGCTATGGACCCGTAGTCCAAGGATGAACTACTCACGCATCACTCCAGAGGCAGGCATGGTGACGAAGAGGCCTCCGGTGATGATTTCCTCTTCGACAGGGTGCTAGAGACAGCTTCAGAACCCCCTTGATCTAGGGTTGACGATGACGGCGGCTGCGGAACTTTTCGGGGATATTTGATCAGGTGCCTAGGGTTTTCCATCCGGGGGAATAAATAGGCGAAAGGGAAGGGGCGGAGGAGCCCTGGGGGCCCCACACCACCAGCCCTTGGCCGCGCCACCCCATTGTGTGGCCCCCCTGATGCCCCTCTTCGACTCCTCTTCGGTCTTCTGGATGCTTCCGGGGGAAATAGGCACTTCAGGCTTTGTGGGGTCCAATTTCGATAATATTTCCAGGACAACTTTTCTGAAATAAAAAACAGCAGAAAACAAGGAACTGGCACTTGGCATCTTGTTAATAGTGTCGAGACATCGTAGTAGTTTTCATAGACGGGGGTGCCATGAGACTACGGTAGAGACGTGGGGTAACGGGATAGCGTAGTAACACAGAACACAGGATTTTACCCAGGTTCGGTACGTCGCGACAGTACGACGTGCCTACTCCTGCACTTCTCACTAATTGGGACTAAAGCCCGTAAACAGGGTTACAATGTGAGGGTTTTAGATCTAAGCTACTCGACGAGGATGAGCTTCTCTGCGAGTTGGCGTAGAGCTTCTATGTTATTCTTCTTTTTATCTATCTCCCGTCCGGCTTTATATAATAGCCGGATTAGGGCTTACAGAATAGGAAACCTAGAAGACTACGGTAACTTGTAACTTGGAAAGCAAGGAATCCGTCTTCTCCTCCAAGCCAGATCACGTGGGCCGTGATCCGGGTTCTTCTAGAATCCGGCTTCTGTGCGTCGTGTTACTGGGCCGCCTAATGAACCTAAGCCCACTACCACTTAGGCCACCCTGGTAATCCGGCACTTTGTCTACCATCTTCTATACCCCTATTTGGTATATATCTGACAGTAGCCCCCAAGAAGGATCGAAACTCTGATTCTCCGTCTTTCGCCAAATATTCTTTGTCTGAGAAATATTGATTCAGCAGTCTTGATTCTTCTTATTCTTCTTTTGAAAAAAATGGTGACATGAAACTCGGAATCCTGAAAATCCGGCTTTTCTCCCACGATCCTTCGCGGAAAAGAAACTTCTTACGTCAGCGCACTTAACCATTCTGACGTAAGCGACGTTTGAGATTTACTCGGAAAACCCAGAAACATATCTCTGACAGATTCTCACGGAAAACGAGGAGATAACCATCATTACCCTGTCGTTTCATTTCCCGGATTTTCCGGCGAGTGACACGCGGCAAACATCCAACGGTCAAAATAGCCGTTGGCGCGTATCTTGACGGATTTCTAGCTATAAATAGCCATCCTCGTCCTCAACGAAAACCTTCCGCACTCTCACCGCACTCGCCATTGACGCGCACGAGCTCTCAAGCGACGCACTGTCCCGAGCGCTCCTCACCCTCAAGCACCGGAAACGAACCGCGCCGCCCAGAAATGGCAAGCTCACCGTCTTCGCCCACTCGCGCCGCCATCAACGACCTCATCAGCGACCTGGATCCACAAGTTGGGTCACCCAAGCACACCGGCGACGAGCCGGAGAAAACCGCGGCCTCCGCGGCGGGCGGAGAAAACCTTTCCGCTGCCGCGGACGTTGCGGGCGCGAGCTCCGCCGCTTCCCCGCCGTTTGCTCCTGAAACGGCGGAGGAGAAGATCCAGCTCGTCGGTGACGAGCTCGCCGCCGCAGAAGCAGCCACCGCCTCCGCCACCGGAGCAGATGAAGAGGCGGAATCTGCAGGCAATTGGATTGCCTGCAGCATTCCCCCGGCTTTTCTTCCAAACTTGGAGAAAGAGGGCCTGATCCTCCAAGGGAAATGGCGGCTCCCTGAAGACGAGAACGAGCCAGCGCCAAAAGACGGCGAAAGGGTTCTTCTTTCTTCCCACCTCCTGAGAGGTATGGGGCTCCCTCCTTCCGCTTTTTTCCTCCAAGTCCTTTCTCACTACAACATCCAACCCCACAACCTGCCACCCAACTCCATTCTTTATATGGCCGGGTTCCAGGCCCTATTCGAGGGTTACTTAGGTTTAGAGCCTAGGTTAGATTTCTGGATGTATTGTTTCGGGGTTAAGCGGAACTCCTCGGAGGGCGCACTCCCGACTTGCGGGACCATCTCCTTTACTCTTCGGAGGTTTAGGGAAGATTGGTTCCCCAAGATCAAGACATCAGAATCCGTCAAATTTTGGACGGGTTCTTTCTTCTATCATCCCGATGTGCCTTTTCCAAAAAAGGCCATCGGGGTTCCACCTTTCGCCAACACCGCTGCTGTTCCCCAAGAGAATTGGGGAACAGAAGCCGTCCAAGTCCTGCCGCCTGATCTACTAAGGATCAAGCGGCGCATCGCCAAGCTCACCTCCTTGGATCCGCCTCTAACCGGCATGGACACGGTCCTATGCTGGCTGAATAGGCGAATTCAGCCATTGGCCAACCACAGTGGTCGTCTCCTGTGCGAATACACGGGAGTCAAGGATCCAATGCGGACAACCACCAAAGATTGGCCCGCAAAGGAGCTTCGACGGCGCATCAACCAGTTGGTCGCATCACGCGACCAATACGAAGCGAGTCGGCCAATGTATACGGCCGACAACCCGGTTCCCAAGGTAATTTTTTAGTCATTTGGGTATAGTTTCATTCTTTCTCGGATTTTCTAGCTTCTGATTCCGATTTGTTTGTCCGACAGTTCGCGGATCTTCCAGATTCGGAATTGGCCTCCGAGGCTGAGCTGGACGCGCTGCGCACCGCTGCTACAGGTGGACGCAAGCGCAAGAAGATTACTTCCTCTGAGGAAATTATCGACCTTGACGGAATCCCCGTCGCCACTTCCAGGTTTATTTCTTCTGGGTTCCTTTTTGTCGCACCCTGATTTCTAGGGGATACTCACCGTACGAACTGGATAGCAGATGCTTGGATTATGGGGCATAACTGCTCCCACGTCCCAGCTTCCTGGTAGGCCTGCGCTTATGCGCGACAACACAAGCCCTGCTATTCCATCGTCGATGTAAACTATCCACTAGAGATCAAAGGCACTTCCGTCGACGTACTTCAAACCATACACACATGGTACGTCAACGGCGTTTAACAAGTGATATCACAACAGATCTCTACGACACAAAAGATGGAAATAAGTTGCAAAGGGCTCTCATTAGAGCAGAGATAGCAAATACAATCATTCAGAGGGCACCTGCCCCAACAATACATCATTACAATACAGCGGAAGCATTCAACATGTCTGAGTACAGACAAGAACCAAATAGGCCTAAGAGGCCGGAAACAAAACAGACGGAGCCCATCCACGAAGTCTCGGATCCTGCCCGGGTCCGCTATCTACTCGTCAGCAGTCGCGTCATACTCCACGTAGTAGCCACCATGTAGATCCTCGGAAACGTCGTCTGCGTAAACCACAGCCCCAAAGGGGGTCAGTACATAAACGTACTGGCAAGCAAGACTCACAGTTCACCAAAGTGTAACCCGTCAACACCAAGTACAGATGCCTTGGGTTCAACGGAAGAGAGTGGATATAAAAGATGCTGCAACTGGATGCGCTAACCAACTACAGAGATTCTACCACTTCCGGCTAACAGAAAGGAGATAAGATCGAGGATTGTAACCAACTGAAAGATAACTTCAAACAAACCCATCCCGGATCTCGCCCCTTATCCAAAGAAGCGATCCGAGGATAACTCACACAGTTGTAATAATGATGGTTCAAATTATTGTGTCAATAAGCCTATTACTAGTCAAGTTATTAATCATGGGGTGTAACATGTTTGATTATTATGTTTAAGTTGTCCTGAGTACTTGTTAGCCAGTACTTTCACCAAGTAGTCCATAACCGCGGAAAACACGGCTTCTCGAGAAGATTATCCCTGCAGGGTTGCACCAATTTGGCCGTACACTCATGAATGGCCCGCCAGATGGGAGATCACCCCACCAAGCGGGGCACTCAACACAACCAACCATTCTTCGCATCAAGCCCAAAGAACCTTGGGCGCACGGCTAATCGAGCCCAGAAGAAAATGGACCCTCATAGCACTCTAAGAACGTGTCCCCCTATATGCCGACTACAAAAGTTCCACCCTGCGCTGGGCTCGCAAAAACATGCATGCGGCAAATGGAAAACACGAACTAAATGAGGCGATTTGGACGAGATGCGAATCAGGTCAAGTTGAGGGGGGCGCCCATACTCGCTTCCCAAATGCGGGTAGTGCGCTCATCATGGATCAGTAGACAAGACCCTTTTCCTATTAGGGTCGACACTAGCAGGCTCCAAAACCTCTCATGGGCCTCCTGCCGGTGCCTTATCATCAAATTTATTATTAATAGTAACATTAGCATGATTGATTGATTAAACATCGAGCCCCCACAACGTAATAGATATAGTAACAGAAAGTAACGGATAACAGACTCGAGCAAAAGCAACCTAAGCATGCTAGTACGACACTGGCTCAAACAATGGGTTGTAGGAAGGGAGATGAGGCAATATCAGGTTTAAGGGATTCATGTGATGGGTTCGTAACAGAAACAACTACTACTAAGGCTAGCAGAAAAGAACAACGGAAAGTATCGGTAATCAATGTTGAAAGGAACACGATGGTTCATGTGAGTGATAACTTGCCTGCAAAACCCAGTAGCCTGGTACTGAGCTAAATCCTTAGGAGGGATGTCGTAAGTATCGTCGGTCTCAACGTCGTCGTGTATCCGAGAAGAAGCAAACAGACATTGCAGAAAGATAAGCAATCATTATCATGGCATAGGTGCACAAACATGGGATGATGCATGTCATGTTAACAGATGCATCAAAGTAACCTATTTGACAAGTAACACAATTTAATTGGATCCATATGCAATGAGAATTGCATATGGATGCAAATGCTTTAGGTTGAAGCAATGATCTACATTTGATTAACAAGTGTAAGTAGTTAAACATGATGCATGCATGAGGATGATAACAAGATAACAACAAATAACAATGATAGAGGCAAAGGAAAAGAATAAAACAAGTTTGGAAATTGTTTGTTAATTTTGGAAAGTTTTGGTTACTTAGACATGTCACACAACAATTATTGTTTTCATCAAGTTAGAGTATGCAAAACAATTTACAAATTTTATATTTGAAAAGAACATCAAATTTTAGTTGGATTACATGTTTCACATTTTGAAATTGGACTTTGGATTATTTAATTATGCATTAAACAATATTAACCAATTTTTAATTGAATTAAACAAGATTTAAATGGTTTAGGCAATTTTAATTATTCAAACCAGGAAACAAAATTTATATTTGAAAAGGTGAGGTGAAATGGTATGAAAAACATATTTTGTTTGCATTATTTGGAATTAGTATGAATTAGTTATGAATTATTTCAATTTGCATGTGAGTTATTCAAATTTGAAATTTAAATGCATTTTGAGAACTCAAAACAGAATACAAATAAGTTAGTTGGCAAGAGTATGAAATTTGAGACAGAAATCATATATTACTTTATTTTTTTAGAGTTATGGATTAAAAGTTATTAAGATTTGAGTTTTAGGGATTATTTCTGCAATTTAAATTCATTTTGAATAATACAGAAGCGTGTTGGAATTTTTTGTACGCACTGGGAACGTACACCGACGCTGCCAGAGGGGCCCAGGGCAGCTGCGCGCCCGCGTGGCACATGAGAGGCTGACAGGGGGCCCGCCCTGTCAGCACTGCGCGAAAAAGATTGGGAGAAAATCCCCGAGCGAGAGCCAGGGCTCGAACCCTGGCCTCCTCCGCGTGCGCGCCGTGGCGTTGCCACTGGGGTGATGAACGAATGCTTGTCAGGTACAGCAGCGCGGCCAAGGTGAGGTTCAGATAGGGCATGTTCTGAATTTTAACTGACGAACCAACTGTTCCGCGACACTGACAGAGTTCGACAGGGTGCAGCGGTGATCGACGGCGAGCCCGTGCTCGAGCAAACGTGTCCTGGTGGTTGCTGCTGCGTGCGTACGCGCGTGCTACGGAAAGGAAACAGGAGGGAGAGGGAAACGAGCAGCGGGCGAGCTCACCGCGGGTAGTCTCGTGGCAGAGGTTCAGTCGACGGGCATAAAAGTGGCGGCCTTCTCCGGCACGGCGCGGCCGATCTGGTCCTCCTCGGGCTCCCCTAAGGTGTCGACGACGAAGGTGGAGCTGGGGGCTACCAATTCCCGTGGTTAGTTGGGGTGGAAGAGGGATGAGGTGGTGGCGATCTCGGAGGTTTCAGAGCTTTGGCCGGGTTCAGAAGAGGGACAGGGAGAAGGTGGACGAGAGGGTAGCGATGGCGGCGATGGAAGGAGGGCTAGGGCCTAGGGTTTGCAGCCGAGGGGGAGTAGAGTTTTATGGAGAGAGGCGGGTGGTACGGCAGCGCATCCGCTTGGTGGGGATGGATCGGATGGTGCATAGCCATGTCGTACAGAAAAATGACCTCAGGATGAGGAAGACGACAAGAGGGAGGAGAGGGGTACTGGGCCAAGAATAGGGTAGTTGGGCTGGGCTGGGAGGTAGACTAGGTTAGGTGCTGCTCTTTTTTTCTCTTTGTTATTTTGTTTCTTTTATTTTTTTTTTGCTGAAAACCAATTGGAGGAAAAAGGAGAGTTTCCAAGTTAAATAAAAGTTTTGGTAAAAGAATATGGTTAGTTCTGTTTTCAATTAGCAACCCAAAACTAGCTTTTGTTTTTCAAGGTTTACAAATTGAATTGTTGTTTGTTAATTAAACCAATATTTGAAAGGATTTTTAATATGAATTAAACCTTATTGAAAACAAACATTTTTTTATAGGGTTTACCCCTAAGATTTAAGGTGATTAAAGATTACAAATAGGGTGGTGAACTTAAGGTTTCAAAAGGTATTGATTTGAGAATTGGTTTGAATTTGAGATGATTTAGAGTAATTGCTTGAATTAATTGATTGGAAAATTGGTTTGATTAAAACAACAAATTGAGAAGTGAAAAACAAGGAATAAAAGGGGTGTTTTTATTTGTTATTTTGGTTCCAAAAGTTGTAACAGAACAAGTATGAAAACATGCATTTGAAATTGTTTGACTTTCATGGTGAAAACAAAGAATAACAGATGCAACACACAGAAACAAATGCAACAATATGATGACATGATGCAATACATTAAATAAACAAGAAATCAATCATTCTAAGGGGAGTTTTCATACTTGGGATGTTACAAAACGCCCCCCCTTGAAGGAATCGCGCCCCGAGATTCCTACTGAGAAAAGAGAAGATCCGGAAACTTCTTGGGAAGATCCACTTGAGCTGTGACACGTGAAACACATCGTGCACATTGGATAGACGTCAGGGAATTTGCAAACCACCGGAACAATATTAATAGATGTATAGGTTTTTGTATGGATTGTGTATAGCTGGATAGAATTTGATGCATTTGGAGAATAGATTATCTGGCTAGAATGGTTGAACAGGGTTATTGACATCAATTGAACACCAAGAATGGTATCAATGTCAGAATCATCAACATGAGAGTAACGAGGAATATGTGGCCTCCCATTAGAATTGGATTGAGATTCCGGAGAGTGAACGGTGATTTGATTGTTTAGTGGAACCAGAATTTGGGTTGTATGTTGTGGAAAAGATTGTTGACACAAAGGAATGTGATTCTCCGGTATGAAATAACACTTTAGCTGGAATAGAGTTTAGCAGATGAACAAGGAACTTTGATTAAAACAGAACTTGATCCATATGGAGAATAGACTATTTGGAATGTGGTGCTTGAGGAATGAAAACAACAACAACAAGATTTCAACGGACGAAAAGGAATGTTTAGAAGAACATGATATTGAAGCAACACCGGGAAAAACGAGAACAAAACTTCTGAGGTACTACGGATAACCCAAAACACGTGAAATCCTAACTTGAAAGTTTAGATGAGAATAGAAAAACAACGTTGCACTTCCTTACCAGAAAAGGGAGGGAGGGTGGGGAAAGAAGAAAAAGAACAGAATTCCTACTCTCACGTTTCATTTTTCCTATATAGTTACAAAATAGTTTCTAGACTCAACTGCGACCAGTAAAAAGGGATCCTACAGGCAGACAGGCTCTGATACCATTTGTCGCACCCTGATTTCTAGGGGATACTCACCGTACGAACTGGATAGCAGATGCTTGGATTATGGGGCATAACTGCTCCCACGTCCCAGCTTCCTGGTAGGCCTGCGCTTATGCGCGACAACACAAGCCCTGCTATTCCATCGTCGATGTAAACTATCCACTAGAGATCAAAGGCACTTCCGTCGACGTACTTCAAACCATACACACATGGTACGTCAACGGCGTTTAACAAGTGATATCACAACAGATCTCTACGACACAAAAGATGGAAATAAGTTGCAAAGGGCTCTCATTAGAGCAGAGATAGCAAATACAATCATTCAGAGGGCACCTGCCCCAACAATACATCATTACAATACAGCGGAAGCATTCAACATGTCTGAGTACAGACAAGAACCAAATAGGCCTAAGAGGCCGGAAACAAAACAGACGGAGCCCATCCACGAAGTCTCGGATCCTGCCCGGGTCCGCTATCTACTCGTCAGCAGTCGCGTCATACTCCACGTAGTAGCCACCATGTAGATCCTCGGAAACGTCGTCTGCGTAAACCACAGCCCCAAAGGGGGTCAGTACATAAACGTACTGGCAAGCAAGACTCACAGTTCACCAAAGTGTAACCCGTCAACACCAAGTACAGATGCCTTGGGTTCAACGGAAGAGAGGGGATATAAAAGATGCTGCAACTGGATGCGCTAACCAACTACAGAGATTCTACCACTTCCGGCTAACAGAAAGGAGATAAGATCGAGGATTGTAACCAACTGAAAGATAACTTCAAACAAACCCATCCTGGATCTCGCCCCTTATCCAAAGAAGCGATCCGAGGATAACTCACACAGTTGTAATAATGATGGTTCAAATTATTGTGTCAATAAGCCTATTACTAGTCAAGTTATTAATCATGGGGTGTAACATGTTTGATTATTATGTTTAAGTTGTCCTGAGTACTTGTTAGCCAGTACTTTCACCAAGTAGTCCATAACCGCGGAAAACACGGCTTCTCGAGAAGATTATCCCTGCAGGGTTGCACCAATTTGGCCGTACACTCATGAATGGCCCGCCAGATGGGAGATCACCCCACCAAGCGGGGCACTCAACACAACCAACCATTCTTCGCATCAAGCCCAAAGAACCTTGGGCGCACGGCTAATCGAGCCCAGAAGAAAATGGACCCTCATAGCACTCTAAGAACGTGTCCCCCTATATGCCGACTACAAAAGTTCCACCCTGCGCTGGGCTCGCAAAAACATGCATGCGGCAAATGGAAAACACGAACTAAATGAGGCGATTTGGACGAGATGCGAATCAGGTCAAGTTGAGGGGGGCGCCCATACTCGCTTCCCAAATGCGGGTAGTGCGCTCATCATGGATCAGTAGACAAGACCCTTTTCCTATTAGGGTCGACACTAGCAGGCTCCAAAACCTCTCATGGGCCTCCTGCCGGTGCCTTATCATCAAATTTATTATTAATAGTAACATTAGCATGATTGATTGATTAAACATCGAGCCCCCACAACGTAATAGATATAGTAACAGAAAGTAACGGATAACAGACTCGAGCAAAAGCAACCTAAGCATGCTAGTACGACACTGGCTCAAACAATGGGTTGTAGGAAGGGAGATGAGGCAATATCAGGTTTAAGGGATTCATGTGATGGGTTCGTAACAGAAACAACTACTACTAAGGCTAGCAGAAAAGAACAACGGAAAGTATCGGTAATCAATGTTGAAAGGAACACGATGGTTCATGTGAGTGATAACTTGCCTGCAAAACCCAGTAACCTGGTACTGAGCTAAATCCTTAGGAGGGATGTCGTAAGTATCGTCGGTCTCAACGTCGTCGTGTATCCGAGAAGAAGCAAACAGACATTGCAGAAAGATAAGCAATCATTATCATGGCATAGGTGCACAAACATGGGATGATGCATGTCATGTTAACAGATGCATCAAAGTAACCTATTTGACAAGTAACACAATTTAATTGGATCCATATGCAATGAGAATTGCATATGGATGCAAATGCTTTAGGTTGAAGCAATGATCTACATTTGATTAACAAGTGTAAGTAGTTAAACATGATGCATGCATGAGGATGATAACAAGATAACAACAAATAACAATGATAGAGGCAAAGGAAAAGAATAAAACAAGTTTGGAAATTGTTTGTTAATTTTGGAAAGTTTTGGTTACTTAGACATGTCACACAACAATTATTGTTTTCATCAAGTTAGAGTATGCAAAACAATTTACAAATTTTATATTTGAAAAGAACATCAAATTTTAGTTGGATTACATGTTTCACATTTTGAAATTGGACTTTGGATTATTTAATTATGCATTAAACAATATTAACCAATTTTTAATTGAATTAAACAAGATTTAAATGGTTTAGGCAATTTTAATTATTCAAACCAGGAAACAAAATTTATATTTGAAAAGGTGAGGTGAAATGGTATGAAAAACATATTTTGTTTGCATTATTTGGAATTAGTATGAATTAGTTATGAATTATTTCAATTTGCATGTGAGTTATTCAAATTTGAAATTTAAATGCATTTTGAGAACTCAAAACAGAATACAAATAAGTTAGTTGGCAAGAGTATGAAATTTGGGACAGAAATCATATATTAATTTATTTTTTTAGAGTTATGGATTAAAAGTTATTAAGATTTGAGTTTTAGGGATTATTTCTGCAATTTAAATTCATTTTGAATAATACAGAAGCGTGTTGGAACTTTTTGTACGCACTGGGAACGTACACCGACGCTGCCAGAGGGGCCCAGGGCAGCTGCGCGCCCGCGTGGCACATGAGAGGCTGACAGGGGGCCCGCCCTGTCAGCACTGCGCGAAAAAGATTGGGAGAAAATCCCCGAGCGAGAGCCAGGGCTCGAACCCTGGCCTCCTCCGCGTGCGCGCCGTGGCGTTGCCACTGGGGTGATGAACGAATGCTTGTCAGGTACAGCAGCGCGGCCAAGGTGAGGTTCAGATAGGGCATGTTCTGAATTTTAACTGACGAACCAACTGTTCCGCGACACTGACAGAGTTCGACAGGGTGCAGCGGTGATCGACGGCGAGCCCGTGCTCGAGCAAACGTGTCCTGGTGGTTGCTGCTGCGTGCGTACGCGCGTGCTACGGAAAGGAAACAGGAGGGAGAGGGAAACGAGCAGCGGGCGAGCTCACCGCGGGTAGTCTCGTGGCAGAGGTTCAGTCGACGGGCATAAAAGTGGCGGCCTTCTCCGGCACGGCGCGGCCGATCTGGTCCTCCTCGGGCTCCCCTAAGGTGTCGACGACGAAGGTGGAGCTGGGGGCTACCAATTCCCGTGGTTAGTTGGGGTGGAAGAGGGATGAGGTGGTGGCGATCTCGGAGGTTTCAGAGCTTTGGCCGGGTTCAGAAGAGGGACAGGGAGAAGGTGGACGAGAGGGTAGCGATGGCGGCGATGGAAGGAGGGCTAGGGCCTAGGGTTTGCAGCCGAGGGGGAGTAGAGTTTTATGGAGAGAGGCGGGTGGTACGGCAGCGCATCCGCTTGGTGGGGATGGATCGGATGGTGCATAGCCATGTCGTACAGAAAAATGACCTCAGGATGAGGAAGACGACAAGAGGGAGGAGAGGGGTACTGGGCCAAGAATAGGGTAGTTGGGCTGGGCTGGGAGGTAGACTAGGTTAGGTGCTGCTCTTTTTTTCTCTTTGTTATTTTGTTTCTTTTATTTTTTTTTGCTGAAAACCAATTGGAGGAAAAAGGAGAGTTTCCAAGTTAAATAAAAGTTTTGGTAAAAGAATATGGTTAGTTCTGTTTTCAATTAGCAACCCAAAACTAGCTTTTGTTTTTCAAGGTTTACAAATTGAATTGTTGTTTGTTAATTAAACCAATATTTGAAAGGATTTTTAATATGAATTAAACCTTATTGAAAACAAACATTTTTTTATAGGGTTTACCCCTAAGATTTAAGGTGATTAAAGATTACAAATAGGGTGGTGAACTTAAGGTTTCAAAAGGTATTGATTTGAGAATTAGTTTGAATTTGAGATGATTTAGAGTAATTGCTTGAATTAATTGATTGGAAAATTGGTTTGATTAAAACAACAAATTGAGAAGTGAAAAACAAGGAATAAAAGGGGTGTTTTTATTTGTTATTTTGGTTCCAAAAGTTGTAACAGAACAAGTATGAAAACATGCATTTGAAATTGTTTGACTTTCATGGTGAAAACAAAGAATAACAGATGCAACACACAGAAACAAATGCAACAATATGATGACATGATGCAATACATTAAATAAACAAGAAATCAATCATTCTAAGGGGAGTTTTCATACTTGGGATGTTACACTTTTCCTTCATGGGAACTTTTCATCCATCTTCCGTGTTTTAACTTTTCCGGGTTTTTTGTTTTTTAGCCTGCCTCCCTCCAACCTAAAGCCGAAGAAGCTCAAGAAACACAAAGTTGTTTCCAGCCGAGGCGGTCAACCTTCTCCCGCCGTCGCTCCGGGTACACCGTCCACGATGGCGGAAGAGCACGCTGCAGCCCCCACGACCAAGCCGTTAGAGCCCAGCCAGCCTGTTGTGTCGGACACCGACACGAGGGAAAGGGCGGCTCTAGAGGTGGAAAAAATTTCTCGGGCTTTCGACGAAGAAATTCCCACCTTTGACAAGGACTTCAAGGTTATCAATGACGGCCTAAGCGCGGCCGGAACTGCTTTTGCGGAATACGCAAAGGAGTTCAAGGAAAACTTGGCGGGTTTGCAACGAATGAGCCAGGTATGTAACTCTAGCCCCCAAGCATTAAACAAAACTGCATGCCTGTTTTGCTTTGATGCTTTTTGTAACCATTCTTTTCCTTGCTATGTTCCAGCAAACCGCCGAAACCATTAACATGGAAGTTTTCAACAAACTCTCCATCAAGAATAAAGAGGTTAGAAATCTTCTTTCTATTCTTGAGGAGAGAGAGAGACGGAACTGGCATCGTCTCAGCTCGCTTTGTCGGAAACATCAGGTAAACATTTTTCCTCTGAGGTTTGCGATTCAATTTTTTGTCTAAGTACTTATTCCGGAAATTTTCTAAACACGGAATTTTATTTGCTTTCCAGCTGCTTTGGCTAAGGCCAAGCAAATAGCTGAAGATGCCGGCAATGCCGAGAATCTCCGAAAGGAGAATTTGGAGCTTCACAAGCATCTTGTGAAGGCTCAAAAGGATCTGGAGGCCAGCAACTTGGCCCTTGGAGTTGCCAACTCCAAGGCTTCTGAGCAGGCGGAGAAGGATAAATCCACCATTCAGGATTTAGAAAATTCTCTGAATCTTCGCCTGGAGGAAATCTCCGAGATCGACAAGCTTATCGGTAATTTTCTGTTACCTTTTTTATTTTTCCATATCTTGTTTTCTTCTCTGTTTTTCCCCTAACACTTTTGATTGTTTTGTCGGAAAAAACAGGAGATACCCCAGATGGTACCCGGCTTGAAGGGATCCATGCCTTTGGGAAGATGTGGACTTCTATCCGTGCTGCTGGAATGCAGCTGGTGAACAAGTTCCTTCCCGCAAGGACTGGGGAGTTCTCCGAGGTTGAAAACTTCCGGGAGCTATCATGGAGGTGGCGGAATCTAGGGATTCTATCTTGCGTTCCGCTGCACGGGGTGGTGCGCGCATGGCACTCGGCCTTATGCGCATGCACTACCCCGGTGCTAAATCTTGGCGCGTGGCGTCCGGTGTCCCTCAAGGATACACGAACACTCAGCGAAATACCATCTTTGATGAAATCAAAGGCCACGCCACCCAGATTGCCTCCATGGTAAATATTTCCGTTAATTATCCAGAAAAGGAGATCCCTCCAATCCCCGAGGACGACAGCAGCGAGGAGGAATCAGATGCTTGAAGGGCTACCTTTGACCTGGATAGTAAAAATAGACAATAGGAGCATTACTGTTCTTTCAATGTAATCCAAAATGTAATGCTTTTATTTGTATGAATGAAAAATTCCGCCTTTTGCAATTTTTAATTATGAAATTTTTTGCAAGGTTTTTCGGATGTTACTATTCCTTTATCTTCTAAGTTCTCTGGCATATATGTTTTAACTGTCCTTAGTGTTTGAAATGGCTCAAATAGCAATATGAATCGTCATGCCGAGTAACTGGGTGTAACCAATCAGTTTCAACTCGGAAACATGGACCATGCTAAAGGCATTTTTACTAACTAGCTCCAGTAACCCAACACATACGCAATCAGATAATGCTTAGAGAAGCAAGGAATTTTTTGACCGAAACTTGGGCACGCAGGCAATTCAAGTTTCCTTTGGCTGTTAGCAGGCTGAAAAAACATTCAGTTTCTTAACGCCGAGTACGTAGGCACAATTCGGGTTAACATTGAGTACTTTGTAAGATCATTGGGAAATAGAGAAGGTGGAAACATGCTTTTACTATAATAAACTTGTAAAAAACATGGATACCAGAAATCCAACAACTTTATTTCATGATCTCAAAAGATGTTTACATAGATATTGAACTAAGTATAGAAGAGACATAACTGCTATGTATTCCAAAGCTTTGCTATCCACTTGACTTTGTCGGATTTCTTCAACAACTTGTATAGTGTCAGGATTTTAGCCCCCAGCCGACTAATAAATCTGCTAACGGCAGCTGCGAAACCCGTCAATCTTTGGACATCTTTGACGCAGGTAGGTTTTGTGATGTTCAAGATTGCCTTGATCTTTTCCGGGTTAACTTCTATTCCTCTGTGAGAAACGATGAAACCCAGAAGTTTTCCTGAGGGAACCCCGAATACGCACTTAGATGGATTCAACTTCATCTTGTAGGTGCGTAAGTTTTCGAAAGTTTCTCGCAAATCCTCAAGGAGTGTATCTTTTTCCTTGGTTACGGCAGCAATATCGTCCACATAAACATGGACATTTTTTCCAATCTGACTATGCAAACAACGTTGCATGCAACGCTGGTAGGTTGCACCTGCGTTCTTCAGGCCAAACGGCATGGTTACGTAATAATACGTCCCGTATGGGGTTATGAAAGAAGTCTTAATTTGATCTTCCTTTTTCATGCGTATTTGGTGGTACCCGGAGTATCATCCAAAAAGCACAAAAGCTCAGAGCCTGCGGTGGCATCTATTATTTGATCGATTCGCGGTAATGCAAACCTATCTTTCGGACACAATTTGTTCAAGCCTGTGTAATCTATACACATTCTAAGAGAAGTAGTGTCTTTCTTCGGTACTAATACCGGATTTGCGGACCAGTCAGTATGGATTACTTCCTTGATGAAATCCGCTGCTAAAAGCCGGATAATTTCCTTGCCAATAGCCTTCCGTCTTCTTCCGTCAAATCGACGGAGTCCTTGTTTGACGGGTTTTGATCCAGGAATAACCTTGAGTTGGTGCTCAGCAAGTTCCCTGGGTACACCTGGCATGTCAGCTGGACACCAGGCAAAAATATCCCAGTTCTCACGGAGGAACTTGATGAGCTCGCCTTCCTATTTGTCAGTCATCCCGGTCCCTACGACGACAAATTTTGTCGGATCTTTGGGATCTAGGATTACCTGTCTTGTATTCTCGGATGCCTTGAAGCTGTCTGTTGGCTTCCGAGTTTCTTTTCCTGACGGCATTTCTGACGGCGATACCTCCTTGGCTAATTCCTTCAGTTCTTCCTTTGCTATGACTCTCTGAGCGCAAAGGGCGTTTTCTTTCTCCAACTCGTTTGCCAGCTTGAAATCACCAGCTATAGTGATTACTCCTCCCTTGGGTCCTGGCATCTTCAGCTTGTTATAAATATAACAGGATCTTTCCATGAATTGGGCGAAAGCTGGACGTCCGAGTATTGCGTGATACACCCTTCGGAACGGCACTACTTCGAAGGATACTTTTTCCTGCCGGAAGTGATCTTTATCTCCGAAGGTGACATCTAGGGAAATTTCTCCTAGGGATCGTGATTGCCTGCCAGGGACAATACCATGGAAGCGTATGTTGCTGTAGTTGAGCTGAGACTCGGAAATCTTCAGATGCTTCAGTGTATCCAGGTACATTATATTAATGATGGATCCTCCATCCATCAGCACTCTTCGTAGCCTAGTATTTTGAACAATAGGGCTTACAACAAGAGCTTATGTGCCGGGTTCAGGGATATTTCCGGGATGATCAGACTAATCCCAGATTATCGGTGTGTTGGAGTACTTCAAGAATTTCGGGGTTGCCGGAACAACCGCGTTTATTTCTCGAAGTGCTCTTTTGGCCACCTTTGCTGACGGGGTTGCTAAGAAAGTTAGCATTGCTTCTCCATCAACTCTCGGAAACTTGGGTTCGCCTTTACGCTGTTGTTCCTGGATTTTTTCGTCAGTGTCCGATTCACTGTCTTCTTTGTCAGCTTCTGGCTTTTGTTTGGCGGGTTTCCTTTTGGAACCCTTCCCCTTACTTCCGGCTCCCGCACTGCCTTTCATATGCTTATTCAGCCGGCATTGCGCGTTTGTATGGGTGGGTTTCCCAAATTGGGAGTGGTGAACACAAGGTTCCGACTTAATCCTTTCCCACTCCTCTGGAGTGTAGTTGATTGGATCTGGGTTGCGTCCTTTCCACTTGTTTCCCTTTTCTCCTCCAAAGGCTATGTTCACCTCTTTGGGTTTCATCGTTGTTTCTGGAGTGGCTTTTTTGTCAGAACGAGGGGTTTTCTTGGCAAGTATCAGTGATTCAATATTGCCTCCTCTTGCTCTGATGTCATCCTCGGCTGCAGCATGCTCATTAGCGGTTGTAAGCATAGATCCGAGATCCTTGTGCTTTTTGGAACCAACCATGAACGGTACGAGTCCGGGTTTTAGGCCATTGACGAAAGCATGCATTGCTTGTACGTCAGTTACTCCAGAGCAACTATTCTTCATTGCTGTCCATCTGGAGATGAAATCCACGTATGGTTCATCCTCAAATTGCGTGCAACGGTTTAGCTGGTTGATGTTGTTCGGGCGTTTGTACGTTCCCCGGAAATGCTGAGTGAATACTCTAGCCATATCATCCCAGCTGTCGACTGTTCTTGATGGTAATCCATTGATCCAATCTCTGGCTCCGTCCAGCAGCATTAGGGGAAGAAACTTGACAGCTTCCAAGTCTGTCCCATTGTTGATCTGGACGGCTGTATAGTAATCCGAGAGCCAGGTATCCGGGTTTGTGCTGCCGGTGTATTTCTGGTATGTTGGACAGACCTTGGCAAAGCCATAATGCAGCGTTATTCTTCGGATCCTGTCAGTAAAACACTTAGGACCAAAGTATAGATCATCTTTTTCTGCTCTGTCAATGTGTGCAGAATATCTTCCGGCTGAATGAACAGAAGGGGATCTGCTCCTTTCTCTTCCATTGTTGCGCGAACGCGCTTTTCCGGGATTGTTTCTATCTCTTCCGTGATCACGCCCTTTTGGATTAGGCGGAGTTCTACTCCTGTGCCTTTCTTTGTCCTTAGGCGGTGTCCGGGATCTCTCACGCCTGTGAGGTATATCGTATCTTCCAGCTTTCTCAGCTGGGTTTCTCGGAGGTGGCATTATTTTGCCGTCCTTCCGGTGTTTGTCTTCCCGATCATGGGGTTTATGCCCATCTTTCGGGAGATGGGATCCGGTCCTAGACGCTGCATCCCGATTGTCGGGGTTTTTCTTGTCTTTTCTCGGATCCTCTTTTTTATCTTTTGAATTGTCTGAATCCCCGGGTTCTTCCGGTCCAGGTGCTCCGGCAGCGGAAGTAGCTGTCTTGCATAGGGCGGAGTTATCATGCAGCCTCCCTGATCGCTCTTGGGCGCGCTGTTGTTGTTGCAATGCTTTTCCTAGGAAAGCATACACCCCTTGGAGTTTTTCCCCGTTTGAATACAGATCGTTGTTAAGAATCGCGAACGCTGCTTCCGCGTTTTCTGCTGCGGTCTTGTATATTGGTTCGCCCTTGGCATTTTTGCCGTTTACCTGCTTTTGCCAAGATGGGTTATGGAACCTTTCTTTTGGCGGCAGTTCTTCCGGTCTTGCGATTCCGGGTAACCTAGTAGGTTTTAACGCGGATCTATTCTTTCTCTCGTACTCCTCTATTTCTTCCTTCATGACCTTGATGTCATTATGGGTTTGTTGGAGATGTTGCCGAGATCTGAGTAGATGTTGTTGTTGCCGTTGGAAAGCTTGTCTCCTGGCTTCCAGCATCTCAGGGGGTTCATCTGGTCCCACTGGTGTTTGCAATACCTCTTGCTCTTCCTGTTCTGTCATTGGCGGAGCAGTGATTTCTTTGGATTTCTTCTCCGCAGGCTTTGTTCCGCTAACATCTCCAACTTCCAGGTTTTCATCAGCGAGATCAGTGTAACATCCCAAGTATGAAAATCATCCCCTTAGAATATTTGTTGCATGTTTATTAAAGTATTGCATCATGTCATCATGTTGTTTCTATGTTGTTTGCATTTGTTTCTTAATTGTTGCATTTGTTTTCCACTGTTTTCACAACTCAAATTCAAACCTTTTTCAAACAATGGTTTCATACTTGCTCTGTTACAACATTTTCAATAAAAATCATAACTAAAAACAACCAATTTGTTTCATGTTTTACCATAGTGATCACTTGTGAAAATGATGGTTTTAAATCAATCATTTATTTTCCAAACACATTTAAAATTCAAATCCAAGCACCCAAAACAGAACCATTTTGAATTTATGGTGATACCAAAACAAATCAACTCAATTTGTCTAATTACCATAGGGGTTACCCTATTAAAATGTTGGGTTTTATTAATGATCATCAATATTAAAAATTTCACCCAAATTTGGTTTAAATTTTTAAACAGCAAGCAAATATTTAAACTTTTGAAAATAAAAGTTACCAACTGTTAGTATTTGGCCTAAGGAACTTCCCTAATTTTTCTCAAATTTTTCACTAACCAAAAACCCATCATTTCCTTCCCAATTCTATTTCAGCAAAAAAAAAAAGAGGAGAAAGAAAATTAAAAAAAAAATTCAAAGTTGGCGCCAAGGAGAAACGGGCTGCGCCCAGCCCGTTACCTCCCTTATTCCCCGCTCAGCGCAGCCCAGCCCAATTCCCAGCGAGCGTACCGCTTCGTTCTGTTTTTTTTCCCCCGCCTGCCTTCGTCTCCCCGTACGGCAGCCTATCCGTGCCTCCACGTCGGCGACAGCGCGCCGTGGACGGCCATCGACGCCCGTGCCCCCCTATAAATCAGCCCTAGGGCCGCGCCGTCAAACCCTAGCCCCTAGGTACCCTGTCCCATCGCTCGCCGCCGCCAATTGCTTCTCCCCCGTCGAGCTCCCCTCTCTGCAACTCCCTCCGGCGACCTCCCCCCTCTGAACCCGTGCACATCGTCGACGCCATGGCCTTCCACTCCCCCACCTAGTCCCTAGAACCGAAAGCCCACTCCTTCCGCTACCCCTTGGACACCGGAGCACACCCGGAGGCGCACGGTGCCCTCGCCGCCATCCTCAGCCGAGTCGCCGTCGAGATCGCCGTTTCTCTGCAACCTCGACACCTCCCCGGTGAGCCCCCCGTGCTACCCCTCTCCCATCTCTCCCTCTGTTGCTTCCGTGCGTTTCCACCACGCCCAAACACCACACTGCACCCTAACTGCAACGATGCACAGCCGCGTTACCTCAACACCGGCGAGCAGCTTCGCCTCTGTCAGTCGCGGACGGGTGCGTCGTCAGAAAATTCAGTAGCCATGTGCTGAATGTTAACCTGTCCGCGCCTGTTACACTGTCAAACAACTGAACACTAGCGCAGTGGTTGCGCTCCTCTGAAACTTGCGGCCGGTCACGGGTTCGAGCCGCAGCGCCCAACTTTTTTGGCTAATTTCGCTTCCCCGCGCAGAGGCCCACCAGTCAGCGGCTCCCTCTGCCACGCGTGCGCGCGCGCGCCACGCTGGCCACGGGTCCACTGGACAGTGGCTGTGGTTAGGGTACCCCTCGGTACCAAAAGTTTCCAAGTTTCTGTTAATTCCTAAATCATTTAAATAGCAGAATTAAACCCTAAAACTAAAACCTTAATAACTTTTAATGTATATTTCCAATTAATAAAAGTTGTATATGTTTTCTGATCCAAATCAAATGATCTTTCCAAATAATCCAATTGTGTACTGTTTTGAAATTTCAAATTGCAATTCAAATTTAAATTCAAATCATTCAATTGTATTTTGCCAAAATTCATAAGTAATTCATAATAAATCCAAATCATGCAAATAAAATATGTTTTCAATGCTATTTCAAATAACCTATTCAAATATAAATTTTGTTTCATGGTTTGAATAATTTAAATTGCCTAAATAATTTAATACTTGTTTAATTCATTTAAATTTGATAAAATCATAACTTGCTCAAAATAAAATAATTTTAAACATGCAAAATATGTTTTCAAACCATCAAAGTGTAAACTTTTCAATTGTGAGTTTGAAATTATGTTTTGGAACAAATAAAAATTCAATTAGATTCAAACTTGTTTCAAATTCATTTAAAACTTGTTTAATATTGTTTAAGTCCTAATAAATTCATCCTAATTCCAATTTCAATATTTGAAACATGTAATCCAACTAAAATTTGATGTTCTTTTCAAATATAAACTTTGTTATTTGTTTTGAACAATTTAAATGGTTGGAAACAACAAGTACTTGTGTGTCACCTTTAAGGCACCCAAAAATTCCCTAAATTAATAATAAAATCCTAAATTGCTACACCCTATTTTAAATTGGTTCTAATATTGTTATCTTGCTGTTTCCCTTTTGCATGCATCATACTAAACCACTAGCACCTGTTGATTAGTTGGAAAACAAATAATCTAACCAAAATCCATGGGCTTTTCATATGCAACTCAAAGTTGTATATGTGTCCATTTAAATTGTGTTATCATGTTATCTAGTTTATTTTGAGGCAACCATTAACTTGTCATGCATCATATTTGATTGTGCACTATGCCATGATAATGATTGTTTATATTTCTGCCTTGTTTGTTTGCTTCTTCTCGGATAGACGACGACGTTGATACCGACGATCTTTACGACACCCCTTCTGAGGATCTAGCTCAGTACCCGGCTACTGGGTTTGCAGGCAAGTTATCACTCACATGAACCATTGTGTTCCTTTCAACATTGGTTACCGATACTTTCCGTTGTCTATATTTGCTAGCCCTATGTATCGTTGCTTCTGTTACGAACCTATCACATGATGCCCTAAAACCCTGATATTGCCACACCTCCAGTCCTAAAACCCCGTTGCTTGGGCCCGTGTCTTACTAGCATGCTTAGGGTTGTTTGCTCGAGTCTGTTATCAGTTACTTTCTGTTATTATATCTGCTTATTTTTCTGGGGCTCGATGTTAAACAACAACCTGTTAATTTGAGGTATTAATAATTTGCTGATAAGGCACCGGCAGGAGGCCCGGCGTGGTTTTGAGGCCTGCTAGTGTCGACCCTAATAGGAAAAGGGTCTTGTCTACTGATCCATGATGAGCGCACTATCCGCATGTGGGAAGCGTGTATGGGCGCCCCCCTCAATTTGACTCGATCCGCATCTCGTCCAAGTCACCACACTTAGTTCGGGCTTTCCATTTGATGCACGCATATGCAGGTACGAACCCGAGACCAGGGTGGAACTTTTGTAGTCGGCATTTAGGGCGGCGTGGTCTTCCAGTGCTATGAGGGTCCTCCTTTTCTTCGGGGGGCTCGATTAGCCGCGCACGCACAGCACGTGGTGCTTTGGGCTTGATGCGAAGAAAAGTTGAGTTGTGTTGAGTGCCCCGCTTGGTGGGAAAGGCCTTCCCATCTGGCGGGTTATTCTTACGTGTACGGCCAAATTGGTGCACCCCTGCAGGGATAAATCTTCTCGAGAAGCCGTGTTTTCCGCGGTTATGGTTGACTTGGTGAAAGTACTGGCTAACAAGTACTCAGAACAACTTACACCTAACTAATGATAACTTGACTAGTAATAGGCTTATTGACACCACAACTTGATCCATCATTAATCCAACTGTGTGAGTTATCCTCGGATTGCTTCTTTGGATAAGGGGCGAGATCCAGGATGGGTTTGATTGGTGGTTAGCTATAGTTGGTTACGATACGCTATCTTATCTATTTCTGTTACACCAGAAGTTGTAGTATGTTCTGTAGTTGGTTAGTGCAGCCAGTTGCAGCATCTTTTATACCCTTCCCTTCCGTTGATCCCAAGGCATCTGTGCTTGGTGTTGACGGGCTACACTTTGGTGAACTATGAGTCTTGCTTGCCAGTACGTTGTTGTACTGACCCCTTTGGGGCTGTGGTTTATGCAGACTACGACTACGGCTACGATGACCACCAGGATGGCTACTTCGTGGAGTTTGACGAGACTGCAGACGAGCAGATAGCTGGACCAGGGCTGGATCCAGGACCTACGTGGATGGGCTTCGTCTTCTTTATTTTCCCGGCTTCTTAAGCCTATTTGGATTTGTCTGTACTCAGACCCCCTTTGAATGCTTCCGCTGAGTTGTAATGATATTATGTTGGGACATGTGTCCTCTGGATGGTTGTATTTGCTATTCTCTGCCCTAGTGAGGGCCATTTGCAACTTATTTCAATCTTTTGTGTCTTAGAGGCATGTTGTGTTATCCTTTTGTTCAAAGCCGTTGACGTACCATGTGTGTATGGTATGAAGTACGTCAATGGTAGTATCCTGATTTCTACGGGATAGTTTACATCGACGGTGAATAGTAACGGTTGGTTGTCGCACATAAGTGCTGGCCTACCCGTAAGGGGATGCGGGAGCCGTTAAGCCCCGTAATCCAACCAAAATACTGTTCAGTTCGTACGGTGAGTATCCTCTAGAAGTCCGGGTGCGACAAATGGTATCAGAGCCTGTCTGCCTGTAGGATCCCTTTTTACTGGTCGCAGTTGAGTCTAGAAACTATTTTGTAGCTATATAGGAAAAATGAAACGTGAGAGTAAGAATTCTGCCATTTTTCTTCTTTCCCCACCCACCCACCCTTTTCTGGTAAGGAAGTGCAACGTTGTTTTCTGTTCTCACCTAAACTTTCAAGTTAGGATTTCACGTGTTTTGGGTTCTCCGTAGTACCTCAGGACTTTTGGTCTCGTTTTCCCGATGTTGCTTCGATATCCTGTTCTTCTAAAGAACCTTTCGTCCGTTGAAACCTTGCTGTTGTTTTCCACTTCATTTCTTCTACCGGAGTCTAATCAAAACCTTTCCCCGATCATCTGCAGATGGATCTCAGGTTCTACCCGCAGGTGGTTCGGATGACTCGCTGTGAGAGCACCGCCGGTTATCCGGAGATGCTGAGAGACATGGTGACTTATCTGGGGTTCCATTGGGCACCAGAGTACCAGGTCTACGAGCAGCAGCGAGAGTTTGACCAGACCTACTACCAGGCCATCGTCTACATTCTGTCAGATGATGGCAGGAGCGTTGTCCACCACTACGAGGCAGTAGGTTCCACAGTGGATATGGCCGTGCAGCAGGCAGCTTACGTGAGTCTCACCATCCTCCGTGCTGACTACTTGGGATTTGACGATTCTATCTATCGCCACATCCCCCGTGGTTACATCACGTCGGCGGGAGTTCACTTCACTCTCCACGGCAACCTGGATACCTACGAGTCTGATAGCTCCAGGCTGCACACCACTGCTCAGTTCGTGAGGCACAGTGACGCAGTTGCTTCCACACTTTCTCAGGAGTTAGCCTCAGTCAGGGAGCAGCTCTATCTGGCGTTGACTCGTCTGGCGACGTACACCACAGATTTTGTTGGAGACGAGCGCTTTGCACGTATCGTTCAGACAGCTGGGTTACCGCTGCCAGATGCTGGAGGTTACGAGCCGATCAGAGGTCCACTTCTCGACCTTGGTCCAGGTTACACAGGGATTCCCCGCTTTGGAGCACAGGGAGACGACGCTTTCTACTTCACCACACCGAGAGTCCCTCTCAGAGCAATCCCGCTCTACGTGGATCGTTGTTCTACTTACTTCCGTGGGATGCCTCCTCACCGTATCTCTCGTCGTACTACTCGCAGCCGTCCTGCGTGATGAGCATGGGAGTACCGATGTATCCGTTCCTAGCTATGTTTAGTTATCCTGTGACATTCGAACCATGTATTGGTGTGTTGGATATTCTGATGTATTGGAACATGTGATGATGTACCTGTTGGTTATCTATTCATGCGTCGGAATAATCTCTCTTTCGGTTACCAAGTCTATCCTTTGCTGTTATTGTGCTAAAATGCATTTCTGTTCAGGATGCCTCCAACCAGGAACTCCCCGCCTGAGCCACCTCCACTCACGGAGCTGTTGACTCAGATGACTCAGGTCGTGGCTCAGATGGCCCAGATCCAGGCTAACCAGCACAACAACCAGAATGCTCCGCGAGTCATCATCAAGGAGTTTCTGAGCATGGGGCCGGGAGCTTTCGTGGCAACACGTGAGCCTCTGGATGCTGATGACTGGATCAGGGAGATGAACAGGGCTCTGGAGATTGCTCATGTTGCTGAGGAAGATAAGGTCAAGTACGCCACCTACCTACTGAAGGGTCAGGCAGCTACCTGGTGGGAGAACTACCAGACCATGAGAGCTGGCTATCCTATCACCTGGGGTTGTTTCAAGGATGCCTTCCTGAAGCACCACATCCCAGATGGTCTCATGGAAAGGATGCGTGAGGAATTCTGTTCTCCCAAACAGGGCAAGCTGGACGTACTCGGCTACCAGAACGAGTTCAATCGTCTCGCTCGATACGCTGGTGACGAGGTGTCCACTGAAGCCAAGAAGATGGCAAGGTTCCGCCGAGGTTTTAACCCGGAACTGAAGTACGCTCTCACCAACATCAAGTGCAAGGACTTCGTGGAGCTCGTGAACACCGCGCTCAATGAGGAGAATGGGCGCAAGGCGTTCGAAGAGTCGCGCAAGAACTCGCGTGAGGGTGGTTCCTCCTCCAACATGACCACCCCTCCGCAGAAGCTCCGCATCTGGGTGCCAAACAGTGCTGTCACTAGGGCTCCAAATGCCCAAGCTTCTCCAGGCTTTGGTCCCCGCCCACCCAACCCATCTCAGATGCAGGGTCAGAGGTTTCCAATGGGGCAGCCAAGGCCAGCTCCTCCTCGTGTCGTCACTTGCTTCAAGTGCAAGGAGACTGGGCACTACGCTGATAAGTGCACTCAGAGGCAGCTACCTCCACCACCTCCTCGCCCCAACAACAACCAGGCAATGGTTCGTGCTCCCCCGGCTAAAGCCTTCAACTCCAACAACAGGCCTGTCGGGAGGACCGCGAGGGTGAACCATATCAAGGCCGACAAAGCTGAGGAAGCTGCTGACGTCGTTCTCGGTACATTCCCCGTAAACTCTAACCCAGCTAAAGTGTTGTTTGATACCGGAGCATCGCATTCGTTCGTGTCAAAGATCTTTGCGACAGCAGTTAAACTACCTTTTGTTGGTTTGGGTTCCCCGCTAGTAGTAAACTCCCCTGGAGCAACTATGCAAACTTCCAAGATCAGTCACGAGAATCAGATCTTGATTGGAGGTCACATATTCCTTGCTTCCATCATTCTGCTTGGCAATTCTGACATTGATGTCATCCTTGGCATGGATTGGTTGAAGGCCAATAAAGCTACGATTGATTGTGCTAAGAAGTCAATAACTCTGTTCCACCCTTCCGGCCAGATAGTCTATTCTCCAAGTGAATCAAGTTCTGTTCAGCTGTACAGCCTGGATGCTAAACCTCTACCTCTGCTTGAAAATGTTCCGGTGGTTTGTGAATTCCCTTACGTCTTTCCAGAAGAGTTGCCAGGAATGCCTCCGGACAGATCAGTTGAGTTCGTGATCGAGCTTGAACCAGGTACTGCACCAATCTCTAAGCATCCATACAAGATAGCTCCTCCTGAACTGAAATTGTTGAAGGAGCAAATCGATATGTACATGGAGAAAGGTTACATTCAGCCTAGTTCCTCCGCTTGGGGTTGCCCAACTCTGTTTGTTGCCAAGAAGGATCAAACAAAAAGACTCGTGGTTGACTATCGTCCTCTCAACGAGAAAACCATCAAGAACAAGTATCCAATTCCTCGTATCGATGATCTTTTTGATCAACTTGCTGGAGCCTCAATATTCTCAAAGTTGGACTTGAGGATGGGTTACCATCAAATAAAGATCAGAAAGGAAGATATTCCAAAAACAGCTTTCACCACTCGGTACGGTCTATATGAATACACCGTCATGTCCTTTGGTCTCACCAATGCACCGGCAACCTTCTCAAGACTCATGAATTCTGTCTTCCATGAATACCTCGACAAGTTCGTGGTGGTATATCTCGATGATATTCTAGTCTACTCAAAATCCGAGGAAGAGCATGGAGAACACCTTCGTCTCACTCTCATGAAACTACGCGAGCATCGTCTGTATGCCAAGTTCTCCAAATGTGAGTTCTGGATTCCAGAAGTTGCTTACCTTGGTCATGTCATCTCTGCCAAAGGCATAGCCATTGACCCGGAAAAGGTTAAGGCAATTGTTGATTGGAAACCCCCTAAGACGGTGAAGCAAGTCAGAAGTTTTCTTGGCTTGGCTAGCTATTGCCGTCGTTTCGTCCAAAACTTTTCCAAGATTGCCAAACCTCTCACTGATCTCACAAAGAAGGACAAGAAGTTCGTTTGGACTCCACAGTGTGATGAGAGTTTCAATCTCCTGAAGACTAAACTCACTTCCACCCCAGTTCTGGTTGGCCCAGATACTACCAAACCTTTCCAGATATTCTGTGATGCATCTCTCCAAGGCCTAGGAGCAGTTCTTATGCAAGAACGTCAAGTTGTGGCTTATGCTTCACGTCAGTTGAACCCACATGAGCAAAACTATCCCACACATGATCTTGAACTTGCAGCAGTTGTGTTTGCCCTCAAGAAATGGAGACAATACTTGTTGGGTAACAAAACTGAAATCTTTTCCGATCACAAGAGTCTGAAATACATCTTCACTCAACCAGATCTAAACCTCAGGCAAAGGAGATGGATTGAAAAGATTAAGGACTTTGATCTCACCATTTCTTACACTCCAGGCAAGGCTAATGTTATGGCCGATGCTCTCAGTCGCAAGTCCTACTGCAATAATCTCATGATCATGGAAAGCCAACCTCCACTTCATGAAGAATTTCAGAAGCTGAACCTTGGTCTTGTTCCGCAAGGCTACCTTGCTAGCTTGACAGCCAGTCCAACTCTCGAGGACAAGATCCGTTCTGGACAACTTCGTGATACTGAAATCAAGAAGATGGTTGAGCACATCAAGGAAGGCAAGGAGAAATTCAAGTCTTTCTCAGTTGATGATAAAGGAACTGTGTTCTTTGAAGGACGCATTGCAGTTCCTCAAGTTCAAAGTCTAAAAGATATCATTCTCAAGGAGGCTCATGAAACTCCTCTCTCCATTCACCCTGGAAGTACAAAGATGTACCAGGATCTTAAGACACTGTATTGGTGGCCTGGCATGAAACGTGAAATTGCTCAATACGTTTCAGAATGCGACGTTTGTCAACGTGTTAAGGCAGTCCATCAGAAAACAGCAGGTCTACTCCAACCTCTGAAAATTCCTGAGTGGAAGTGGGACATGATTGAAATGGACTTTGTTACTGGGTTTCCAAAGTCCAAGAAGGGCAACGATGCAATCTTCGTTGTTATTGATCGTCTCACTAAGGTAGCTCACTTCTTTGCTGTCAAGGAAACTATCTCAGCTAGCCAGTTAGCAGAACTCTACACAGCAAAGATTGTTCCTCTTCATGGTGTTCCATTGGAAATAAGCTCAGACCGTGGAAGCATCTTCACTTCTCATTTCTGGAAAAGCTTTCAAGAAGCATTGGGCACCAAACTTCTGTTCAGCACAGCTTATCACCCTCAGTCTCAGGGGCAAGTCGAAAGAGTCAATCAGATTCTCGAGGATATGCTCAGAGCATGTGGTATCTCCTTTGGCATGAAATGGGAGGATTGCCTTCCATATGCTGAATTCTCCTACAACAACAGCTACCAGGCAAGCCTAGGCATGGCACCATTTGAGGCACTGTATGGTCGCAGATGCAGGAGTCCAATCAATTGGTCTGGAGCTGGTGAACGTTCACTCTTAGGCCCTGACATTGTTAAGGAAGCCGAGGAGAAAGTACGTATCATTCGTGACAATCTCAGGATTGCTCAGTCTCGTCAGAAGAGCTACTATGACAGCAAGCACAGGGATATGATCTATGCACCTGGTGACAAGGCATATCTCCGTGTAACTCCCCTCAGAGGCACTCATCGTTTCGGTGTGAAAGGAAAGCTTGCACCAAGATACATTGGTCCTTTCAACATCCTCTCAAGGCGGACAGAAAATGCTTATCGTCTTGAACTTCCAGAAAATTTATCCAAAGTGCACGATGTGTTCCACGTGTCACAGCTCAAGAAGTGTTTCAAAGATCCAGATCGTGCAGTTGATCATGATTCTATCGAACTGCAAGATGATCTATCTTATGAGGAGCACCCTATTCGTATTCTCGATGAGACCGAGCGTAAGACTCGCAACAAGAGCACAAAGTTCTCGAAAGTGCAGTGGTCGCATCATTCCGATAAAGAGGCAACGTGGGAGACCGAAGAGGATCTTCGCAAGAAGTATCCGGACCTTTTCATTTCTCAGTAGGAATCTCGGGGCGCGATTCCTTCAAGGGGGGGCGTTTTGTAACATCCCAAGTATGAAAATCATCCCCTTAGAATGTTTGTTGCATGTTTATTAAAGTATTGCATCATGTAATCATGTTGTTTCTATGTTGTTTGCATTTGTTTCTTAATTGTTGCATTTGTTTTCCACTGTTTTCACAACTCAAATTCAAACCTTTTTCAAACAATGGTTTCATACTTGCTCTGTTACAACATTTTCAATAAAAATCACAACTAAAAACAACCAATTTGTTTCATGTTTTACCATAGTGATCACTTGTGAAAATGATGGTTTTAAATCAATCATTTATTTTCCAAACACATTTAAAATTCAAATCCAAGCACCCAAAACAGAACCATTTTGAATTTATGGTGATACCAAAACAAATCAACTCAATTTGTCTAATTACCATAGGGGTTACCCTATTAAAATGTTGGGTTTTATTAATGATCATCAATATTAAAAATTTCACCCAAATTTAGTTTAAATTTTTAAACAACAAGCAAATATTTAAACTTTTGAAAATAAAAGTTACCAACTGTTAGTATTTGGCCTAAGGAACTTCCCTAATTTTTCTCAAATTTTTCACTAACCAAAAACCCATCATTTCCTTCCCAATTCTATTTCAGCAAAAAAAAAAGAGGAGAAAGAAAATTAAAAAAAAAAAATCAAAGTTGGCGCCAAGGAGAAACGGGCTGCGCCCAGCCCGTTACCTCCCTTATTCCCCGCTCAGCGCAGCCCAGCCCAATTCCCAGCGAGCGTACCGCTTCGTTCTGTTTTTTTTCCCCCGCCTGCCTTCGTCTCCCCGTACGGCAGCCTATCCGTGCCTCCACGTCGGCGACAGCGCGCCGTGGACGGCCATCGACGCCCGTGCCCCCCTATAAATCAGCCCTAGGGCCGCGCCGTCAAACCCTAGCCCCTAGGTACCCTGTCCCATCGCTCGCCGCCGCCAATTGCTTCTCCCCCGTCGAGCTCCCCTCTCTGCAACTCCCTCCGGCGACCTCCCCCCTCTGAACCCATGCACATCGTCGACGCCATGGCCTTCCACTACCCCACCTAGTCCCTAAAACCGAAAGCCCACTCCTTCCGCTACCCCTTGGACACCGGAGCACACCCGGAGGCGCACGGTGCCCTCGCCGCCATCCTCAGCCGAGTCGCCGTCGAGATCGCCGTTTCTCTGCAACCTCGACACCTCCCCGGTGAGCCCCCCGTGCTACCCCTCTCCCATCTCTCCCTCTGTTGCTTCCGTGCGTTTCCACCGCGCCCAAACACCACACTGCACCCTAACTGCAACGATGCACGGCCGCGTTACCTCAACGCCGGCGAGCAGCTTCGCCTCTGTCAGTCGCGGACGGGTGCGTCGTCAGAAAATTCAGTAGCCATGTGCTGAATGTTAACCTGTCCGCGCCTGTTACACTGTCAAACAACTGAACACTAGCGCAGTGGTTGCGCTCCTCTGAAACTTGCGGCCGGTCACGAGTTCGAGCCGCATCGCCCAACTTTTTTGGCTAATTTCGCTTCCCCGCGCAGAGGCCCACCAGTCAGCGGCTCCCTCTGCCACGCGTGCGCGCGCGCGCCACGCTGGCCACGGGTCCACTGGACAGTGGCTGTGGTTAGGGTACCCCTCGGTACCAAAAGTTTCCAAGTTTCTGTTAATTCCTAAATCATTTAAATAGCAGAATTAAACCCTAAAACTAAAACCTTAATAACTTTTAATGTATATTTCCAATTAATAAAAGTTGTATATGTTTTCTGATCCAAATCAAATGATCTTTCCAAATAATCCAATTGTGTACTATTTTGAAATTTCAAATTGCAATTCAAATTTAAATTCAAATCATTCAATTGTATTTTGCCAAAATTCATAAGTAATTCATAATAAATCCAAATCATGCAAATAAAATATGTTTTCAATGCTATTTCAAATAACCTATTCAAATATAAATTTTGTTTCATGGTTTGAATAATTTAAATTGCCTAAATAATTTAATACTTGTTTAATTCATTTAAATTTGATAAAATCATAACTTGCTCAAAATAAAATAATTTTAAACATGCAAAATATGTTTTCAAACCATCAAAGTGTAAACTTTTCAATTGTGAGTTTGAAATTATGTTTTGGAACAAATAAAAATTCAATTAGATTCAAACTTGTTTCAAATTCATTTAAAACTTGTTTAATATTGTTTAAGTCCTAATAAATTCATCCTAATTCCAATTTCAATATTTGAAACATGTAATCCAACTAAAATTTGATGTTCTTTTCAAATATAAACTTTGTTATTTGTTTTGAACAATTTAAATGGTTGGAAACAACAAGTACTTGTGTGTCACCTTTAAGGCACCCAAAAATTCCCTAAATTAATAATAAAATCCTAAATTGCTACACCCTATTTTAAATTGGTTCTAATGTTGTTATCTTGTTGTTTCCCTTTTGCATGCATCATACTAAACCACTAGCACCTGTTGATTAGTTGGAAAACAAATATCTAACCAAAATCCATGGGCTTTTCATATGCAACTCAAAGTTGTATATGTGTCCATTTAAATTGTGTTATCATGTTATCTAGTTTATTTTGAGACAACCATTAACTTGTCATGCATCATATTTGATTGTGCACTATGGCATGATAATGATTGTTTATATTTCTGCCTTGTTTGTTTGCTTCTTCTCGGATAGACGACGACGTTGATACCGACGATCTTTACGACACCCCTTCTGAGGATCTAGCTCAGTACCCGGCTACTGGGTTTGCAGGCAAGTTATCACTCACATGAACCATTGTGTTCCTTTCAACATTGGTTACCGATACTTTCCGTTGTCTATATTTGCTAGCCCTATGTATCGTTGCTTCTGTTACGAACCTATCACATGATACCCTAAAACCCTGATATTGCCACACCTCCAGTCCTAAAACCCCGTTGCTTGGGCCCGTGTCTTACTAGCATGCTTAGGGTTGTTTGCTCGAGTCTGTTATCAGTTACTTTCTGTTATTATATCTGCTTATTTTTCTGGGGCTCGATGTTAAACAACAACCTGTTAATTTGAGGTATTAATAATTTGCTGATAAGGCACCGGCAGGAGGCCCGGCGTAGTTTTGAGGCCTGCTAGTGTCGACCCTAATAGGAAAAGGGTCTTGTCTACTGATCCATGATGAGCGCACTATCCGCATGTGGGAAGCGTGTATGGGCGCCCCCCTCAATTTGACTCGATCCGCATCTCGTCCAAATCACCACACTTAGTTCGGGCTTTCCATTTGATGCACGCATATGCAGGTACGAACCCGAGACCAGGGTGGAACTTTTGTAGTCGGCATTTAGGGCGGCGTGGTCTTCCAGTGCTATGAGGGTCCTCCTTTTCTTCGGGGGGCTCGATTAGCCGCGCACGCACAGCACGTGGTGCTTTGGGCTTGATGCGAAGAAAAGTTGAGTTGTGTTGAGTGCCCCGCTTGGTGGGAAAGGCCTTCCCATCTGGCGGGTTATTCTTACGTGTACGGCCAAATTGGTGCACCCCTGCAGGGATAAATCTTCTCGAGAAGCCGTGTTTTCCGCGGTTATGGTTGACTTGGTGAAAGTACTGGCTAACAAGTACTCAGAACAACTTACACCTAACTAATGATAACTTGACTAGTAATAGGCTTATTGACACAACAACTTGATCCATCATTAATCCAACTGTGTGAGTTATCCTCGGATTGCTTCTTTGGATAAGGGGCGAGATCCAGGATGGGTTTGATTGGTGGTTAGCTATAGTTGGTTACGATACGCTATCTTATCTATTTCTGTTACACCAGAAGTTGTAGTATGTTCTGTAGTTGGTTAGTGCAGCCAGTTGCAGCATATTTTATACCCTTCCCTTCCGTTGATCCCAAGGCATCTGTGCTTGGTGTTGACGGGCTACACTTTGGTGAACTGTGAGTCTTGCTTGCCAGTACGTTGTTGTACTGACCCCTTTGGGGCTGTGGTTTACGCAGACTACGACTACGGCTACGATGACCACCAGGATGGCTACTTCGTGGAGTTTGACGAGACTGCAGACGAGTAGATAGCTGGACCAGGGCTGGATCCAGGACCTACGTGGATGGGCTTCGTCTTCTTTATTTTCCCGGCTTCTTAAGCCTATTTGGATTTGTCTGTACTCAGACCCCCTTTGAATGCTTCCGCTGAGTTGTAATGATATTATGTTGGGACATGTGTCCTCTGGATGGTTGTATTTGCTATTCTCTGCCCTAGTGAGGGCCATTTGCAACTTATTTCAATCTTTTGTGTCTTAGAGGCATGTTGTGTTATCCTTTTGTTCAAAGCCGTTGACGTACCATGTGTGTATGGTATGAAGTACGTCAATGGTAGTATCCTGATTTCTACGGGATAGTTTACATCAACGGTGAACAGTAACGGTTGGTTGTCGCACATAAGTGCTGGCCTACCCGTAAGGGGACGCGGGAGCCGTTAAGCCCCGTAATCCAACCAAAATACTGTTCAGTTCGTACGGTGAGTATCCTCTAGAAGTCCGGGTGCGACAATCAGCTGATTTTTTCTTCCGGATTTTGTATTGGAGTTTTTTAGCAGCACGGTGCTTTTTCTTGGAAGAGGAAGGTTTTTTGACAGGCTCATCTTCTGTCATCTCCTTGACACTGGGGAATACCGGAGAAGTTTCTCCGTCTTCTCTCTCTTCCTCTGGCGGAGGGGTTTTAGGGCTTTCCTGGCTGCCGGCGTCCGTGGTATCAGCCGGTTTCACCATTAGAACTTCATGGAATCCCTCTTGAAAGGATTTAACCTTTCTTACGAAGGCGTCCTCATCTTCGTCTTCGGAATCGAAGTTATCCGATCCGGTTTCCGACTCCAACCTCGCCTCAATGGCGGCAAGCACGGATTCTGCTTCCGAGTTCATCGTCTTGTTGAAGGATGTCGGATCTTCCGCCTCTGTGACGGGTGTTTGATCTTCCGTCTCCATGACGGGTGCGTTGTTGTCTGCCTCTTGCACGGGATTTCCGTCATCCGTGTTTTCGGCGATTTCGGATTGCACCATGCCGATAAAGTGTGTATCACTTTTTTGTCGGCGATCTGAGCAGAATCCGGCATCATAGTCATCTTCGACTGGGTATAGGGCGGGTGGGATAAATTTGCTTCCACCGCAAAACCCCATTGCTTCTGCAGTTAGCCCGATAAAGATGTTAGCAGATCCTATCGGTAGCACGCAGGCACTTACCAGGTGGTTTTGCGCCGGTATGTAGGATCCGTTGTCGAGGAAGCGCCCGACGTCGTTGTCGAACTCCAAGCTTCCGACAGTGATTGATCTTCCGATTCCGCCAAGTATCCCAGATCGGAATCTTACGCCTGACGTCGTCTGCCCCACGGTGGGCGCCAACTGTCGAGACATCGTAGTAGTTTTCATAGACGGGGGTGCCATGAGACTACGGTAGAGACGTGGGGTAACGGGATAGCGTAGTAACACATAACACAAGATTTTACCCAGGTTCGGTACGTCGCGACAGTACGACGTGCCTACTCCTGCACTTCTCACTAATTGGGACTAAAGCCCGTAAACAGGGTTACAATGTGAGGGTTTTAGATCTAAGCTACTCGACGAGGATGAGCTTCTCGGCGAGTTGGCGTAGAGCTTCTATGTTATTCTTCTTTTTATCTATCTCCCGTCCGGCTTTATATAATAGCCGGATTAGGGCTTACAGAATAGGAAACCTAGAAGACTACGGTAACTTGTAACTTGGAAAGCAAGGAATCCGTCTTCTCCTCCAAGCCAGATCACGTGGGCCGTGATCCGGGTTCTTCTAGAATCCGGCTTCTGTGCGTCGTGTTACTGGGCCGCCTAATGAACCTAAGCCCACTACCACTTAGGCCACCCTGGTAATCCGGCACTTTGTCTACCATCTTCTATACCCCTATTTGGTATATATCCGACAAATAGGTTAGTCCCAGAAAACGTGTAAAAATGCTATAAAGAAGGGAGAAAACATTTAGCAATTGGCATAATATTATCATGGAGCATCAGAAATTATAGATACGTTGGAAACGTATCAGTCATCTTCTGGTAGTGGGGGTAATTTTGCTTCGGGTTGGAGATCACCTCACTGAGATAATATACTGTCCTCTGCACGGATTTCCCTTCCTCTTCTCGTTCCACTACTACCACCACACTGACAACTCGGTTGGTAGCTGCAATATAGAGCAACATTGGCTCCTTGGGCAGTGGAGATGCCAATACTGGCGCTAAACTCAGCATCACTTTTAGATCTCGGAAGGCTGCATCAGCCTGCGGTGTCCAGACGAATCTGTCCATCTTCTTCATCAAATGGTACAGAGGTAAAGCTTTCTCCCCCATTCTCCCAATGAACTGGCTAAGAGACGCCAAACAGCCAGTGAATCTCTTCACATCCTTCAGGGATCTTGGTAGGGACATGTTTTCAATTGCTCTTATCTTGGAGGGTTGGCCTCGATACCTTGGCTAGACACGAGGAAACCGAGTAACTTCCCTGCCGGCACGTCGAAGGTACACTTGGTCGGGTTCAGCTTCAACCGATACCTTTGCAGGTTTGCGAATGTTTCTCGGATATCATCCAGGAGACTATGCTTCTCCTTGGTCTTGATGACTATATCATCCACATATACCTGCATATTCTTGCCGATTTGCTCGTGCAAGCATTTCTGCATGCATCTCTGGTAAGTGGCACCAACGTTTCTCAAACCAAAACACATGACACGATAGGAATAAGCCTCGTACAGGGTAATAAAGGCAGTCTTTATTTGATTGGCTTGGTTTAGATGTATCTGGTGGAAACCAGAGTAAGCATCTATGAATGACAACAGCTCACACCCGGCCGTGGAATCGATCACTTGATCTATCCGGGGCAGCGGGAATGGATCTTTCGGACACGCCTTGTTCAGGTTTGTGTAATCAATACACATACACCACACTATAGCCACCATCGGGTCATCTTTTTTCTTCTCTATCAGGACCGGGTTAGCCAACCAGTCCGGGTGCAGCACCTCCGTGATAAATCCACTTGCCAATAGCCTTGTGATCTTGTCACCTATTGCTTTTCTTCTCTCTGCAGCGAAGCGTCGTAGAGTTTGCTTCACCGGCTTAGCATCCGGTTTCACATGCAAAGAGTGCTCAACCAACTCCCTCGGAACACCCGACAGGTCCTCATTCGACCATGCAAAGATATCCTGATTCTCACAGAGGAAGTGAATGAGCTTGTTTTACTATTTTCCTCCAACCCGGCACAAATGATGGACTCACACTCTAGGAACTCCGGGTCACTCTTCACCTTCTTGACCTCCTTGGAGGCTTGGAACGTGGCGCACTGGTGCGGGTTAGTCATTCCGGGCATGCCAAGTTGAGTTGCTTGAGCCATAGCCACCACTTCATGGATCTTGTTCTTCTCGGCAGCAATGACGAGAGACTCGGCCAACCGAGATCCAGCTAAAGCATATTCCAGAGAGCGCTTATAATCACCCGAGATAGTGATGATGCTATTGGGACCCGGGAGCTGCATCTTCGGATAGGAAACATGAGTTGAAGCCATGAACTTGTACATAGCTGGCCTACAGAGTAGAGCATGATAAGGACTCTGAAGATCAACCACCTCGAACTGCAAGCTCTAGGTGCGGGAGTTTTCTCGGGTGCCAAACAGCACATCAACCCAAATTTTTCCCATAGGCGCACAAGATACTCCCGGCACGATACCATGAAAGGTAGTCCGGCTAGGCTGCAGCATGGTCTCGGTGAGGCCCAACTTCACCATCGTTTCCCGGTACATGATGTTTATGATGCTCCCATTGTCAACGAGAACCTTGGTGAACTTTACATTTATCTCGGGCCCAATGAAAGTTGGGTCCAGCACCAGAGCATAGCAAGCCGGGTTAGGCATAATCTTGTGGTTATCCGCCCGAGACCAAGTGATCTCCTGGTCAGACCAGTACATGTATTCCGGCACAGCCGGCATCATAGCATTAACCTCCATCGCACGCCTTCACTGGCTCTGCTTGTCATCTGGTTCAGTAATGAACACCATATAGATCTGATGGTGCTCCTGGTAATCATTCCGGCCTCTGCCACTGGCATTGTTGTTGTAGTTGTTGTTGTTGCGGTCGTTGTTGTTGTTGTAGTTGTTCTTGCGGTCTCCTTGAACTTGGTTCACATTCTCGGGCCTCCTCTGATTCTCCGCAGGTCTCGGGGCTGCTGCTCTGATGGGCTGAACATTTGAACCCGGAAGCGGAAGAGGTGGCGGGGGAGGCAATTGGCTAAAGCCCTCGCTCTTGATCTGGTCGTACCAACTGCACTACCGTGTAGTGTGGTTAGCCGGCCGTCCGGCAAGGATGCCGAGTGTGATAGCTGCACGGTCCATCCCTCATCATCTCGAATGTGAATCTCTGCTCTTCACTCCATGGCTTCTTCTGGTCCATACACTGATTTTTGTTGTTCTGGTTCTGCCCGAACTGGGCCAAGTGTTCTTCGGCCTCTAGCTATTATCGGCATCAGGTTGATCCGGATCAACCGCAGCAACATGGTTCGAGCCATACTGGATGTCCGGTCTGTCATCTCTTCTCTTGTTCCGGAAATCCTGGTGGTCATTCCGCCTGGAGGATCCGGCACCATCATTACCGGGATATCTTCTACGCGGCTCAACCGAGTTCAGCAGAGGTTTTGTCGGCAACACTTTGTGGTCTTGCGTGGAGAGAATGTTGTTGTCTCCCTTCAGGGGTTGTTTCTTCTCCTTATATAGGGCTGCATCTAATGGAGTAGGGTTTCTGGCGTCTTCCTTCATGAATTGGCTATAGGCCCTTTGATGACATTTGGTCGGTTTGATCTGATGGTTCTCTTGGCATCTGGTTCGGTGAGCGGTACGATCGGTACTGACCATACTGGTGTCGTTAAGTGTGCTCTAAAGGCAGCTTTAATTGATTTTTTGATCTTTATCTCTTCCTTCCTTTTAGCATTGATTTACAATGATTCCTTGTCCAATATATGCAACACAAATAATGACATGTAGACTTGCAAATAAATTACACATTAGTCAATATTGGAAGGTTTAGAGTGTTATCTCTATCATTTTCATGACAAAGATACAGTTTAAACATAGATTAAGACGTGTTATTTTTGGATGCATCAACATCCCCAAGCTTAAACCTTGATTGTCCCGAGCAAGTAACAAAATTATAAGGAACTCGGTGTTTAAACTGAAATAACGAGAAGGTTAGTTCACTTACAATTGGTTGTCTGATAGCTCACACTTCCTTCATCTAAAAGGTTAATATAAATAGTGTAGTAGCAAAGTATCATAGAAGTTTAGGTAAGCCATGACAAATAAAATAAATATCATATTAACAGGAACATTTAGTAATGCAAGAATCATTCTATTTCCTGTAGAAAACACAAGCCTTCCAAGGGACATTTAGAAGGATTAAATTTATCATAACAAGAGTGCGAGAACATATTTGAATAAGCATAAATCGAGAGTAACTCATTGATAACTCCCACTGACATAAAGTAAATGGCTCTATAATGAAATTTTTATTTTCATTGACTTTCAAGAACAGTAACTTAATAGTAATGAGACCATGCCAAAAAAATCGTATATGTTTGATCAATGGGATGAAGACAAAGCTGGTCTGCAAATGGTTGTCACAACTTAAATTCACTCATGACTTGGGTATTAGAGATTTCCCTCATATGCTTTGATTTCTCAAGAGTAAGAGAAGTGTCCAGCCCGCTTAGGTGCATATCTCCCATGAGAGTAGAGATAATTTTACCCACTATAACATTGCTATTACAAGTGTTAAATCAACTCATAGCCGATATCCGAGATTAACTCTAGTAGATCGTTCATAGGCCAGTAGATTTGTCAGCATCCCATGGGTGCAACAAAGTGTAGAGACACACATACAGCAATATTTGTTACAGTGATTAACACATCAAACTTTTGGCATGAATCTCACTTACCACTAAGCCTATGTTCTATCAGAAAAATCTCTTCAAAGGCAATATACGAGACATATAACATTAAATACTATGGGGTTGAGTACTTCTCACATTAGACTCTTCAAACAACTTTTCTATAACACACAAGTCTTCATGCAAAGACCTTTCTTGTTCATTTGATTTATGTAATTGGGTACTTTGGCAAGACATGGTTCAGTACAAGAATATAGAGTAAGAGCAACAATACTAAATAACCATGTGAATACTCTATCTATCAATACTTGCTATCCCGCATGCATATAATAATTTGATGATATACTATTTATCTAAACTCGCAACTTAAAAAGTGGAGTTCAGAAGACATACCTCATGTCAATGAAATATTCCTCTATTCCTTAGGATGTGTTCCTTGAAAACTCATGATTTACCACTCTTCTATATATTTGTGGTGCCACGGAAACATCCAGAGAGTAAAGATAAATAGAAAAATATTTTTGTGTTTCTTCTACACGGGTTCTTAAGAATAGAAGATTAGCAATGAAAGCAAAGCTATCAAAAACTTCAAAAGAAAAAAAAACTGAAAAATGAAAAAAAAACATTGTATGCTACTCTAATGCAAGTGATAGAAAAACAACCTCAAAATAAAAACTAAAAAAGAAAATAAAAAGATAACTTGTCACCACCTCTTTATATATAAGTGTTAAACCCCCCCCCCCCCAAGCTTTAATATTTGCAACATGGGTGATCATTGTGGTGGTGGCTGGAAATTAACGGGGTACAAAGTATCACTCCAAGAATAAAAATTGTTCGCAAAATAAAAAGATGCGTTACAGAGATTGGTTGGGAGTTTGTTGATATCATTGATGTGGTCTCAGAGCTCGTTCATATCTTAGTATGTAGTGTACTATGGTGGTATGTAAGCCTCCTCCTCAGGCACTTCTACTTCAACATCATAGTCCTCCGGTATTTCACCTTTGGGCTCAACTTCCTCTTCTTCGTCCTATAGAATATAGTGAAGTATTACATTCTCGATAAAAATATGTTAGGCATGGGAGTGGGAAATAGTTTCCCTACTCCAAGTATACGAATGAATACTATTCCATGTTGGTTGATGATCATACATGTCGCTCTCAGTGTGGCAGTACCAACATACCTCTCGCCGGTGAGCTGAGCTAGGCTACCCAAGTCTACTCCAAGTGTGTTGGCGAGGACGGTGATGACTCCTCCACAAGTGATGGGTCCAAGGCTCTGGTGTGCTTGACGTGTAAGGTGAAATAGAAGAATCCTCCCTAAATTGGGCATGATATCTCTATAAAGTTGTGCATATTTTGCTAGGATAGCATCTTATCATTAGCATGGGATAACATCATAGGATTCCGGTCCTATTGTGTTGGCCTTCAGGATCGGAGTAATGATTAATAGGGACAGTCGGGGGCATTCATATTTCATAGTCAGAGGTGAAATTTCTGGGTTTATACGAGTTGTTGTTGCTCCTCTTTCTTAATTCTTCTGGTGATTGATACCAGCTAGCTGTATTTTCCATGTTTCTAAATCCGCCACACATGTACATAAATGAGGCATGTACTGTATAATTTTCGGGGATGGAAGATCAACGTGTGTACTGCTAGGAGTAGAAATAACATTGAGAATGATACAAACAGTCCTTAGCCTTTGTTGATTCATATCTGTCTTAATTACTCATTATTAGACGAGGAGTTGTTACACTTGCGCTATCACTCATCAGGTTGAGTTGAGCAGGTAATAGCAAATTGCATATTGGACGGGCATAAGCTCTCTGGGTTTGTTTTCCCGTCCTGTGTATAAAATGGTGGAGGTAGGAGAATGGATTAAATAGTTTAGTAAACTACTTAATTGGAAGGATACGAATCCTCCCTAGGAGCACCCTGAATAAGTACCGAGGACAGGAATTTTAGGAAGCAGAATATATGTAATATATCGTTTTTGTAAGGGAAGGGAACGGAATATATAATACACTCCTATTTTTGTAAGGGATGGAAACATAATAATTGATTGCACCGGCTACCATGCATGCGCTTGGAACTCAACCGCCCGCCCCCAATTACCATGCATGCGCTTGAAACTCAACCGGTTGCCCGCAATTATTGCCAAGGTAGTTGATTGCGTTGAATTGGATTGGCACTCCCACGCGATGAGGAAAAGATAGAAAGTAGCCATGTCATCGATCCGCGACATCTTCCATCCCAGCCATCCATCGCTCCGGACATGCAACGGTAGCGATTAGTATCTTCATCCCATGGCAGCACTGGCCCCTTTGTTTCATGTGACCTTGTTCGTCTATAAGTATGAGGTCGTCGTCACGAGCGCGACTTGCGACCTTGGCTTGGCGAGGCGTAGGTCAGGGCAGGGGAAGTGGGAATGCTCATCGTTAGTGACCGTTTCATTCTTCGGCTGGCGACGGCGAGCCTGATCCAGCAACAGCAGCAGGTGGTAAACATGTCACCGCAAACTAGCAGCCGGACAGGGCAAGGCGTCGTCACCTGGCACTCACTTGGAATGCTCATCGTGATTCGTCGTTTCGTTGTCCCGCCGACAACGGCTAGCCTGCCTGATCCAACAACAACAACAGCAACAGGTAAACATGCATTTTATTGATTCTAAATTGTTGTCGTCAACCTGTACGTGCTTTTGCCAAAGACGGGACCTTTATTTTTTTGTTGTGGTTTCGTGATGTTGAGATTTCCTTTGACGTTTCAGGTCTTTTTCTGTCTCTGCTACCAAGTGTTTGCAAGTCTTTTGTAATGAAAATATTTAGTTGGAGCATTGAAACACCATTTACAATCAGTTCTGCTACATGTTTACTTGCTGCCATTTTTATTTCAGATTGCTATTATCACTTACAATCATCCATATTACTTATTTTACTCTCTCTTCGCCAAACTAGTGCACCTATACAACTGACAATTGTATAGGTGTGTTGGGGACACAAGCGACTTTTTGTATCGTAATTGTAGGGTTGCTTGAGAGGGATACCTTTAACCTCTGTCTCCCTGATTTCGATAAACCTTGGGTAATCCACTTAAGGGAAACTTGCTGCTATTCTACAAAACTCTGCACTTGGAGGCCCAACACTCTTTACAAGAATAGAAGCGTGCATAGACATCAAGCTCTCTCCAAAGAAAACAAACATGCTAGGTGAACAAATTACAGGTGAGCAATTGACAAATCATGAATGTATAACAATACTATTATGACGAGATATAGTTCACGGATTCTAACATTGTAGGCATTAAGTCATGGCATATGGACCGCTATCCAGCATGCATCCATATCTAAAAGTCCACCTCAAGAAAGCTACCCAACAAATCTCTCTGGTATTAAGTTGCAATAATGAGGTGATTGCTTTGTGTGCAACATACGAATGCATTAAGAACAATACATAATGTAAGAAGTGGTCCTCGCCCATAGACAAAAGCACCGCTGTTCTCTCCCTGGTAGCAACAGCACATCCCCCATCAGTCATGTTTCTGTCACTCAAGCACAGATGTAAGGGAGGCATGAACCTACCATCTAGCATATAAACCCTCTCTTGGAGATGAAAACAACTATGTGGCCAAGATAATCATAAACAAAGGAGAGCATTGAAAGACAAGATTAAAAATCTCTACGAATATAAGTGAAGCATCTCAGATTGACATGAACAAAATAATCATAATCTCATGGTTCATCGGATCCTAGGAAACACAACATGCCCAATTACATAACGGTGGTCTCGATCATGTGAGACAGCT
Organism: Alopecurus myosuroides; assembly: GCA_028641055.1. Taxonomy (NCBI): domain Eukaryota; kingdom Viridiplantae; phylum Streptophyta; class Magnoliopsida; order Poales; family Poaceae; genus Alopecurus; species Alopecurus myosuroides. The sequence continues at coordinate 229,608,059 of CM054060.1, read as the reverse complement.
CACGAGACTCTAAACACGGAGGGATATGGGAGAGAATAACCATCTAGCTAATGCTATGGACCCGTAGTCCTAAGATGAACTACGCACGCATCTATCCTGAGGCGATCATGGCGATGTAGAGGCCTCCGTAGCCCTAGATTGGACTTTTGAGGTGCACTACTAGGAAATAGCCTATAGCAGCATCAGGTAGCATCGGCGCACGTGCAAGAAGGACCGCCGGGGGTAAGTAGCGCCGCCGCACATTTCGAGTACGCGCCAGTGCTACCTTGTAACCCTCGGCGCACAAGAATCCTAATGCACCGGCGCTAAGGGCACGCGAGGACCCCTCCTCTGCTCAACCTTAGCCCCGGCGCTCAGGTTTGACACGCACCGGCGCTAGGTGTCTTACCCCCGGCGCACGAGCAGCACAACGCTCCGGCGCTATATGCCTCCCACATTGCAACTTTACCCCCGGCGCTTTGTTTCGTGCACGCGCCGACGCTAAACAGATACCCCTGGCACCCCTAGGTACACACGCGCCAGCGGTAACCTAGAGTACTACAAACTTGGTCCAACCAACTCACCACCAACCATTTGCCCAACCACTCACTCCTCCTCATCCAAATTCAAAACTCCTCTCTTCCCATCTCATTTTCTCACTCCTTTCTTCCAATTTTAGCACATTTAACCAACCAAATTTGATATATTTTTTTCAAATATTTCTCTCCCAACATGCCCCTCCCTTCTACCTAGTTAGATCTAGATCTACTATGAAGAATATCTCTCCCCACATGAATCATATTCGTATGTCTAGATCTAGCTAGATTTACATACATAAGAGTCCACACCACTATCTCCGGTGGACATGTGGCGTGTGTGTACGTTATGATCTTCTATATCTCGCGCCTATACTTATATCGAGCTATAATTATTGTGTTTTCAACCGAAATATGTGATGACCTATTTATGGGAATTGAATTGTGTTTGCGACCGTAAGATGTGATGACATGAAAATGAGTTGGCAATGTTTTGCCAAAATGTTGATTCATTTCCATTTTGGAAAATTTTTGCCACTCCGACTTGACCTTTTTTGAGCAAAGGTCATGCCGAAATTTTTCCTGAAACCTGGGTGGTTCTAATCAAAATTTACTCTTGTCGACCGTGCCGGCAACAATGGTCATCTCGAGGAGGTAAAGCGTCATGGATAGATATGTGGAACATGCGACGGACAGCATGCATCGAAGGAACCGCATAGACATAACGTGTCCGTGTCGAAAATGCAAACTTGGGTCCCTGTTCAACCCCTCTACGGGCATAGTGAAGGACCACTTGCTCAGGCATGGTTTCATGGATGGTTACACTCAGTGGACCATAAGTGATGATGAACATGATCATGATGAGGGGGGCGTGGCAGTAGCTGAAAATGGGAAGAAGGGCAGGAGGACAACGGTGAGGACAAAGAGGCTACCGCACACGGCGATTGAGAGGAAGACATGGACAACAATACTCCGCTAGCTTCAGTCGTGTGGGACCCTCATCATCAAAAGCTACTTCTCAGTGATAGGACGACGACTGACGTGAGAGCCGTCGGTAGATGGAAATCTAAGCTAGCGCAATTAAAGATAGACTCGAATACTCCGTTGTACGATGCAGCAGATTGCGGTCCAGAGGAGTCCTGCTTAAGAGTAGCACTCGATATTATGCAGATGAAGGAAAAACACCGATGGACCGACGCAAGCGTCGACGACCTCCTGCAATACATGAAAAAGCGTGTTTCTAAAGACAACACTTGTCCTACTAGTCTAGGCGAGGCGAAGAAAGTCGTGTGCCCTTTCGATTTTCCTGCATCCATGACTGTGTCATTTATCGGAACAAGCACGCGGACAAGACCCAATGCCCAGTGTGTGGCGTTAATCGGTACAAGAGAGGGAAGAAAGCCGCTCCTCGAAAAGTTGTGTGGTACTTCCGGCTCATGCCTTGTTTGCAGCGGTACTTCGTGGACCCCAAGGAAGCAAAGCTGATGCGTTGGCACGCCAAAAAAGGAGGCAGTAAGGAATGATCCAGAGTAGCCTGAAAACACAGTGCTGACACACTCTTCGGATGAAAGCGAGTGGAAAGCACTAGACAACAAGTACGCAGATTTTGGGAAAAGGGCAAGGAACATCAGGTTGGGTGCGAGCACAGACGGACTCAATCCATTTGGCAACCAGACCAGAAAACGTAGCACATGGCTCGTGTTTGTTTGGATATACAACCTCCCCCTAGCTCTGCATGAAGAGGAAGGACGTACACATGAGTACGCTAATTCAAGGGCCGACACAACCAGGGAGCGATATCAACCTGTATCTCAAGCTATTGAAGGAGGAGACTGAAACGTTCTGGCAGGATGAATGGGTACAAATATGGGATGTCTACGCGAAAGAATATTTCCCTATGAGAGCCGCGTTGATCACGACGCTGCAGGACTTTCTCGGATACAGATATATTGCGTGACAGGTGTGCCATGGACACAAGGCGTGTGTGAGGTGTATGGAACATACACCATCTTTACATCTTAACGAACCGGAGTCTTGCAAGACCGTCTACATGAGGCATCAAAGGTGACTAGACAAGAATGACCCTTGGAGGAAGCGTGAAGATCTATTCAACGGTAAAGATGAGTCGGAAGGACCTCCACCTCAGAGGAGCGGTGAAGAGATCAAGCAGTTATTGGACAATTGGAAAGAGTGCCCTGCGCTGGGAAAGGGAAAGGGAAAGGGAAAGAAAAGGAAAGGAAAGCAATGAGAGAACTGAAAGAGAGGAGACAAGAAGAAAGACAAGACAGAAGGACCACTCCTCGGGGTATGGAAAAGGAGGTCCGCGTTTTGGGACTTGCACTTTTGGCCAATCCTCGGTATGCCTCATTGCCTTGATGTCATGCATATCACAAAGAACGTGTGCGAGAGCTTGCTCGGCACCCTATTCAACATGCCGGATGGGACCAAAGATAGGCCGAAAGCAAGATATGACCTGGTGGCCCTGGATATCAGGAAAGACCTTCAAATACCACCGCCGGCTGCTAGGACCAAAGATGACATGCCGGAGGAGGAGGAGGAGGAGGCAGACGGTTGCAAGCGCAAGAGGGTTAAGGTGCAGGATTGGGTATGCTCCCCCTCCTGCTTCACTGTAAGTCCCAACGAGATCGATCAAATGTTCGGGCGCCTTTTAGGAGTCAAAGTGCCCTTTGGTTACTCGGGGCTGATAAGCATATACCTAGACCTGAACAAGAAAATCTTCAGCGGGATGAAGTCTCATGACTATCACGTGATGATGACGCAGATACTTCCGGTTGCAATCCGAGGGATAATGGAACCTCACGTCCATGAAATGCTGACGGGCCTCTGTAACTTCTTCGACGTCATCACTCGGAAGTCGATCACCGTGAGGAAACTCGGAAGGCTGCAGGAGAGATTGTTACGATCCTATGCGATCTTGAGATGTACTTCCAGCCCATATTATATGACATTATGGTCCATCTCTTGGTCCATATCGTGGATGATATCATCGATCTTGGGCCGGCATTCCTGCACAACATGATGTCGTTCAAAAGAACTATTGACACTAATATCGTCTGGACCAAGAATGGATACATTTTCCAAGTTTGAGATTGTATTTTCCAACACTTGTTACTCAATAAAATTAATGTTTTAGTGTTTTACTTACACAATAAAAATTAACATTACGACTTCTCTCAAATGACAGCGTGACCCCTTGAAACACGGTAGCCATGTCGTCTCCCGGAAACAAGAACGATGACACTGACACCGGGCCTTTTGAACAAGACTTGGGGTGCACAACCATAGTATGTTCTTAGAGGAGGAGTATGAACAAAGGGGAAACATTTCTGGCGATGATCTTGATTATAATCCTACTGAGGTTGAGCATTGGGAGGAAGATGAGGAAATGGAGGATGTCGAGGAGCAAGGGGCGAGAGGTGAAGAAACCACTGATAGTGGCGCGGGCGTTGGCTCTAAGACCAGTACCCAAGCAAAAAGGCGTCGGGAGCGGCGCCCCAACAAGGTCGGCACAGTCCGAGAAGCATTCATGGGGGTTGACAGTGATGATGTACTTAAGGAGACTAAAGCTTACGCGAGGGGTTACGGCCTCCAATTGGCAGCAATCCTTCGGGACGTAGTCAACCTCAACGAGACTAACCTCCAAGATAGGAACAAAAAGCATTTGCACACTCAACTCATTTCGAGGCTGCATGCACAATACAAGTTTCCTGCCGAGTACAATAACAAGAATCTTGAAGATAATGTGGTGAACACCCATGCCATCACCAAGTTCAAGAAATCACTGAGCGGTTATAAATGTATGGTGAGGGAGATGCTTGCTGATGGTGCCGATTTCGAGAATATCCACAACCACTTTCCAAAGATTACGCAAGAGGACTTGGATGCTTTCCTGGCCAATGAAGAGCCAGACTACACCAAGAATAACCGTAAGTGGGGAGTAGACATGAGAAACAAGAACATCAGAGTCCACCGTCTGGGTTGCAATGGTTACGTCGGCAAGGAGGAGAAAAGGGGGAAGGAGGACGAGGCGTATATAGAAGCCGGCATCAAGAACCCATGGCACAAGTACCCCCACCCGAAGATGCAGAGATTTGTGAGGTCCCGATACTATAAAGAGACCGATAGCAGGGATGTCTTCATGGACCCCACGAAGGTGGTCGGTCTCAAGTTGGTCACGGACCAGAAGGTGATTTATCTTGAGACACAACTGGTAAGAAATTTACTGGCTTTAGCTTAGTTAGATCCTACTCTCGATTAAATTCTAGTATTAGCATTTCTTAAAGCTTAATGTTACTTTTGCAGATAGAACAACAAACGGCAGAAGCTGCTTCCTCGTCTCAGGCGTCGGCGTCAACGGGCAAGGTTCTGTGGCACAATCCCCTTATCAGGGCGTTGAAGAAGGTAAAGGACCTGCCACCATTGACAAGGCCGTATATGGGCCGTACGATCGCACATGGAGGAGGTCGCAATCATGTTAACCATGGCTTGGACATGGCAACTACTAAAGAGGAGTGAATGGCGGCGCGAGCGCATAAGAGGACCCAGGAGAGTAGCCAACTGAGCCGGGAGACGGCGGAGCTAAGAGAAGAGATGGTGGAGCTAAGGGAAGAATTGGTTGAATTGGAAGCCATGATGGAAGAGAAGGTCAATGATAGCGTGGCTAACACGTTAAATGAAACCATGCCTACCGTGATGCAGTCATTTGCGAACTATGTCAGAGAGGGCAAGGCAAGGGCGCTCCCATTGATAAGTTTAGGCGGAAGCAACTCGCACAACAGGGCGTTGCGGGATGTAGGTGCACCTGTTATATTGGTGACTCCTGGCGCGTTAAAAGAAAGTGCTAGGGAGGAGTCATCGTCACTGCCGGCTAGCAGCCCCTCTGTCACCCGCACGCCCGCTCCCGTCCCCGGTCAGTCGACACTACCCGACCCCTCTGTCACTCGCATGCCCCCCCCCCGGTCCGTCGACACGCGCTGAGCTTGACGCCCTCACGTTAATTAATACGGCGTATTAAGCGTCAACAAGTTACTTAATTACTTCGTCGCCACCCTATCTGACGTACATGTTTTATTATAGGACCCCAAAGTGCCACGCACCTTTCTATTAAACATTAAGAATGAGTTGATGGATGCGGCGAAGGGAATAATCCTTTGGCCACAAAACTGCAGGTTCCACTGTCAGGAGATGTCCGATGACGTGCATCGGGTTCACGTGGATCGGTTTTTACCGGAATGCAAAGATGTGTATCCTCCTTATCAAATCCCAGAAGCCAATAGCGAGCTGACGATATCAGGACTGAAGAATGAAATATTGATATGGCCGAAGACACTAATTCGACTGAACGCCAAATCAGGGTCGGCGGCAGGCCAAGACAAGGCCACTCCATCGGATGCGCCGGTGCCTCCATCTCATGCACCTGTTGTTGATCCTCCTGAGCCCGCGACACAACACCGCAGCGAGGATCCCATTGATGACTTCATCGTTGATCTCGATATGGATCAACGTATCGATGACCTCGATATGGATCAGCCTATCACTGATCTCTATATGGATCGGCTCGCTGATATGGACCAACCTCCTCGTCATTCACCCGACCACCATGATCTCCCGACGGGGAAATCTGATTTCTTGAAGAAGAAGTTGTTCGGTTCTCAAGAAACTTCTTAGGAAGATGTCGGCTTCAGAGCTCCAGCGAAAGCTTTGCTAAGCCCAAACAATTGTCGTGGTGCGACACTTGACGCAATAAGAGCAGGTGGTGGCGCTCCCCCTTGCTCGAAGGCGAGGAAGACCAGAAGGAAAAGGACCCCGAAGAAAAAACAGCCCCCGCCTCCACCAGCCAACCGCCTCGGGTTTTGGACAAGTTACCCGACTAGTGGCGCCAGCACCATATTCTGGGCGATTTGATGCTAACGCCAGACCTTGTCAAACACTTGACCGGGGACATGATAAGCGTGCATGACGGTGTTCTACACATGGAGAAGGAACTTATGTAGTCACGTTCTCCCTTGTACCCGCTCGACGTGGTCAAGGTGCCCCTCGGCGTGGGCTTTGTGAACAAATACCCTTCGGAGGTGTTCTTCCTCAGGTTTGATGACATGTTCAACATCTTCCATTTGAAACGGATCTTAGCTCACAACCTTCATGCGCCTAGTAGCTCTCAAAATGGCGTACGATGTCAAGGACGAGAGAATCCCAGGTGTAGCAGTAATGGACCCCTACTACATGCGTGAAAGCATCTTGGCCAACCCACGGGACGGATTGATTGCCACAAAGAATATCGAGGATATCTTTGTGTAGAATCATATTAAGGAAACCTTCCTCATGCCTTACTTTCCCGAGTAAGTTTTCGATCGACCGCTAGCCATCGTTACATTATTTAGTATATTTCCATCACTCGTTTGCATGTGTGAAGATTAATCTGAGGATGATGCATGGTTTGTTTTGCGCAGAGACGTGTACTGCTCCTCTTAGTCATGTTCCCGCGGCATTCGCACGTTGTTTATCTCGACTCGGGGAGTGCAAAGGAGAAGGACTACACCAACCTCAAAAGTGTTCTCGACATAGCTCTCACTGCCGCCAAGGCAGACCTCCTCACGGTAAAGAAACAAAACATCTGAGGATGCTTCGCGTGCACCCACACAACCCAGTATGCATGCGTGAAGCAGTTACATCCAGATAGTGGGATGGACGCCTGGTACGCCATCGTACATATGAGAAAGTTCGTGAAGAGTGAAAACGACCACTTGTTGGCATCTGGTCTCCAAAAACGGGGCATCGACATGACGAACACTCCTAGCGAGACGGTGAGAAATTAGTTTCGTCTCATCCAGCGACAGATTGCCACAATAATCCAACAGGATGTCGTCACTAGGGGTGGCCTCTTCTTCACCGGCTACGTACGACCAAGGAATGTTGAGATAGAATCCCGCTTAGAGGCATACGATGACAGGAAGCCATTCAACACGCTAGAGGGCTACCGCCCCTTCCCGCCAAAGTCGAACCTTAGAGTAAGAAATTTATTTCTCAACCCATATGGCATTCCTAAACTTCCCATTGCATATACTTACTTGTTGCATATATGAATTTGCTATTGATGTATATTTTGTCTTGTCTAGATAGATGACGTGGTATGTCGTGTACCGGGGAGATGTTCCCGGAGTCTACGACGACAGGGAAGCATGCCGGAGACAGGTGCACCGGTTCAGCGGCAACAGTTACAAAGGGTACACCACTATGACGGAGGCACAAGATCGATACGCGAGCTATCCAGCAGGAGAGACGTATCTAGCGGGGGAGAGGAGAAGGAAGCGTATGAAGAACATCTTCATCATGATGATTCGCATAGTGTCCATGTTTCTATTCTATCTCCTAGTATAGATCAATGTCTTCTTAGCTAGCTTTGTGACGAGACTTTGTATCCGACACTTAGTATTCGCGGGTGATCGATGTCTTAGCTACTTGTTCTGTGTATGCCTCCATTTCGATACTTTTTATTCGTGTTTTAGACTTTCTATATTCATGTGTGTGATATATATATATCTATTAGCTACTTGTTTTGTGTATGCCTCCACGTCTTGCAACTCTCTATTTTACTGCTATCTTTGTAACAGTATAAACTGCGTATATATGGTGTATTTTTTATAAACAGCAAAGTATACCGCCGGCGCAGAGTTTGGACTTACCACCGGCGCGCGCTGTGCCCCGGGGCTAACCTACACTTACCCCCGGCGCAGAGGATTTGCGCGCTGGCGCTAAGCCTTTACTATCGGCGTGAGCATCGCCAGCGCTTGCCTAGGCGCCGACAGTAGGCCTATTTGGTGCGTCGACGGTAGGGGTTTCCCTAGTAGTGGTGACGTCGCCTCTCTATATAGGTAATATCCCATCAATTAATCATGAAGCATCCATTGAATAATTATGACACCCAAGCTTAATTTCTTGAATACTTTCCATCTAGGCTCCACTAAGTGTCAGCTAGGATTGAGGTTCGGGTCAACGGGAGCCATCGTGGAGGCTGCATGGGGCCAAGTGTATCCTGGAAGCCAAGGTCAGATGATACACAACACTCCTATGCTAAGTAAACATGCCAAGGTGAACGTCGATGGCGTCCACGAGCAGTTCAAGTCGTTCCCTCAGCTGTTGTCCCCCAACAAAGTCAACACTCGGTTAGATGCAAAAGGCACCTTCATCTAGTGGCCCAAGGAAGATATAATTATTGACAACCCAATGCCAACCGATATGATGTGTCAGTCACAAGCATTAACCTCCGATATTACACCCCCCCCCCCCCAAGAAACCGGAAACATGGATCGTGGCCCCGAATGTCATGACACCGAACCCAAAGAAAATACCACCAGGACTATGGCCAAGATATCGGAACCACCACTTGCACCAGTAGTTGATGTACACCCGAAGAAAAATACATATGTGGCATCGACGAGGAAGTCATCGTCGCTGAAGAAGGGGGAAGTCTTCTGCCGAAAGTCGGCGGAAATGCAGTCAAGGAGCTAGGAATTCATTGTGCAACTCTGAGGATGTTCTATAAGGGAACTCTTAAGAACAAGGGCAGCGGGCACTCATCCAGAATTGTTGTCAGGTACAAAAATCATGCAAAGGATTTGAAAGCCCGAGAGTTCATTGTCACGTGGGATGCCGTATACGACATGATGCACATGAACACCTTTTCACCGAGCATCATGAGATGCTTGGCATTGTAAGTATTTATTGTCAATATATGCTTCCATGTCAATGATAGTGTAATATCTACATATATACATGTTTATACACATCTACTTAATTATGCAGGAAACATATGAACCAAGGGAGCCAAGATTCTAAAGTAGTAATATTCGTTGACCCTGTTTCGAGTTCAAATGCACTTTCTAACGAAAATGAGAGGCATGTCAAAGACCAAATCCTCCATGCGATGGTGGTTTATGCAGATAGAGAGTTAATCCTATGGCCTTTTACCGCAAGGTATAGTAATACATAATTTTGTTTTAAAATTATTATGTTCATTAGCTGACTCCATTAGACAAAAATGATTCACTTATAACAATGGGTATATATTTTGTAGCCATCATTGGATTCTTGTCGGCATCTCCATTCCTACTGGTTGTGTGTACTATCTTGATTCTCGTCCGGATAAGATGGATGTTAAGATCGTAGTCAAGCTTCTTGACAGGTACGGACTGATTATTTTCATCTACAAACACATTTATGTGTACTAGTGATACATATGTAATGAATGTCATCACATACTATTTGAGAACATTCAACTTCGCTAAGGGGGAAAATTAGCTGTAAGTAAGAAGGGCTATCAAAGACTAACCCACATCCTAGATCATCCGGTAAGTTTCCACCTTTTGTTCATATGGCACATGCTAACACAACAATTATCTCTGCATCTTTTGACGGATATGTAATGAATCATATACGCCTTTAGTCTCACAGTGCCAGAAATAGCTGGCGTCAGAACCGCTGGACTTTTCCACGTTCTATGTTGCCTACCATATTAATATCATTATATCTGAGTTGCTGGGCAGTACAAAAATGATGGCTTCAAAGGTAAATCTTATATTTTCCTTATCCGAGCATCTTCATATTCTTTCATACTTCATCATAATCACGGCCAGAGCCCTAATCATTATCTACAGCTTCCGCAACTCGACGACAAGGAAGTTCCGAACATTAAGCTAGGAGAATTTCGTCAGGAATTGTATGAGTTCTTCCTTACTAAGGAGCTTGCTCAAAGGTTAGAGGATGATAGTCCCAAACTGTATGTGCTTGTGCACTGATAAAGTTATGTCGTAAACTAAGCACTTAGTTTGTGGTGCGTTTTGAATCATTTACATTTTGGTTTGACCACTTTTAGTAATGTTGTAAACTGACAATTGCCAATACATGTACTTTATGATGTTTAGTTACAAAATTTGGACAAATCTGAAAGTGCATGCAAAGAATATTACTATACCTCTAGATCCGTACAATTTCGCAAATAGTTCATCCCTTCCGTATATCGGAGGCGGTCCGCAATAACGGGCTCTGGAGAGAGCATGACCATTCGGACATAGTTGGACTCTCCAAACATGACGAGACGGTTCTAAAATGGAATCGCCACTGCACATCCGGATGCGGCTTATTTCCGTTCCTGTCTCAGAATATTCGGACCATGCGCGTTCTCGGAAGTCCGGAGCTGGCCAGAATACTAACCCACCTCCAGTTGGGGGAGTCGGGCCGCCAGAACTAACGTCGCGGATTGTCGAACTATCGGGGTCGAGCGTGTGTTTAAAACCGACTGAGGAGAAGAGATTCCCAGCTGGCCCATGTACCTGCCTACAATAGGTCTGACTATTAGCACCATATCGAGCGAGCCGGTCAGGGAAACAGCCTCGGGCCTATGCACGAGAACCATCTGAGATTTTGGGTATCGTAGTAGTGAGACCTGCGGCTCCTCGAGGAGGCAAGAAATCATGCCGCCGTCCGCACGGCACGGTACCAGCAAGGGATGCATCGCTACCACTGGAACAACATGAGGCCACACACCGGAGGTGGGCGACCTGGTCCTGAGAAGAATTCTCTATAGGGAAGGCTTGCACAAGCTCTCTCCCATGTGGGAGGGGCCGTTTTGGGTAGCACACATCACGCGCCCAGGAGAGGCACGCCTGGAGCCGGAAGACGGCACGCCTGTTCCCAACCCCTGGAACATCCAACACATATGGAAGTTCTACCCGTGATGCCTTGGTAAAACGGACGCCAGGATCTCTCTCCGTGAGGGTCTCATAGAGCTTCCCATCAGGCGTGCCACACAGCCGTGAGAGCTTCTACACACACAAGTGGGAGCTCTATTCCGGCGGGGCAAACTTTTGTTCCTCGAGGGCGCCACAAGGCCCCTACATCCTCGAGCTATGCACCTGAACTCACGCAAGTATCAGCCCCATGATGATGGGAGTCACGTGTCCGCACGGTGACGTCAAGTGCCTCTTGGGGGACCACAAGGTCACGACATCCCCAAGCGTTTTGTAATGGAAAGTCTCACCCTAGCAGTAAAGCCCAGGCCAGTTTCTCTACCTGCACTTGTCACCTCGACAAGTGTTTTTCTCTTCACGAGTGCGAGTTTGTTATTTCCTCTCGAGGACACCTCACAAGCGGGTTCTAGGATCAGTACCCGTGCAAGGGTGAGACCCAATTAGATTAAACCCAAGTGGCAGAGCTCTGTCTAAACGGGTCGCTACCGTGCACGAAACCTCACCAAAATCCTTGGTGTTGACTTCCTCGCGAGGTATCCACAAGGCAAAAAAACAAACACACATTTCTATCCCCTGCAGGAAAAAACACCTCCCACACGAGGCAAAAAACAAAGTCCTCCGTGAGGAACGCAAAATACCTCCACAAGGGATCAACAAGAGGAATCTCAAAGGACCACCTACAGACACACGCCTCTCCTCGCCAAGGGCCATAAGGCTACACCCAAAAGCTAAGTATCACACCTCTTTTTCTCTCGTCTCTAGGGGCCTTTTACTGAAGTCATCCGGAGAATTCCACTAACACAAAAAACAATTGTAAAAGAGAAATGTCGGGGGGCTACCCCCGAGTAGGGGTAAGGCAGGTGAGAAACAAGGTTCAAGATGCTGTTTACCAAGTTCAGCCGTACCGGATTGGTACTGGCCGGGTAGGCAGCCACCCGGATGTCTGCTATCCGGCTGGTGTTATCCGGCAGAAAGAACAATAGGCAAGAGGTAAGAATCAAGTGTCTGTCTGGATCATCCAGGTAGCGCTCGGGTCATCCGGATAGGCGAGAAGGTGTCTTACTCGGGCGCAAAGTCAATGGAGCCGTTGAGGTGAATCCCGCGTATCTAGGGGCCGTACAGGCGTGCGGTTCAAGTTACTAGGTGCGTGGTTATCAGCAATGAGACGTGGGTACAGTACAATACAGGAGCTGTCAAGTCCTGTCACTGACAAGGGGGACAGGACATGTCAGCGACCTGCCCTAAGAGACTGACAAGGTGGAAAAGACATGTCAGCCGCCTACCGCGGAGACTTTCGGCAATGGTGTCAGCGGGAACACGGAGGCGTGCGTGGAGTTGGCAGAGTGGAGTTGTCTACTCCGTCCTTTTATGTGTAAACTAGTAGCTGGCCACCAGTATATACGGTGGCCAGCCCCCTCCTGCGTGGGGGTCGACGTATCTGAGGTTCATTTAGTCACATACACATTGAGCTGAGCCCAAGCTACTCGGCAGAGAGAGATACACTAAGAGATTGTAGTTCCTGTACTCGGCATAACTTAATAAGAGAGAAATAGGCAGGAGTAGGGGTGTTACGTCCACACGAGGGCCCTGAACCTGGGTAGATTGTTGTGTTTGAAGTGTTCCTGAGCGCGCCATCTAGGCGTGCGATCCCTCCCCAGATACCTACAGCGTCCATCGGCCCCAAACTAAAGCCATTCCATGGCATCTGTCTTCTCCATACCACGACAGTTGGCGCCCACCGTGGGGCCAGCAGCGGCGCTGGATGGGGTTTTTATCCGGACGGGACCTGTTTCTCGTCCGGGGGAGCGTGTGGTCAGTGGCCTTGTCCACCGATTCGGCTCCCTCGACTTTGTCTCCGACAACGCTGGTGATTTTGGTGGCATTCCCGTGCCTGCAGGCGGCTCCGTCATCTCCTTCGGCGCGCACTGGTGTACATCGCCACCATCGTCATCCGCGAGTATCCCGAGGTGGTGCTCGTTGCTGAGGACCCTCCTGCCGTTATAGCCGTCCGCGGGCAGCCATCCGGCCGCTCTGCGGGCAGCATGGAAGTGATGATGACTGACCCGACTATCGATACAGGGAAAGGCGCGCCCGCTGCGCCCGAAGTCATCGACGAGCCGGCTGCTCGCCAGATCCACAAGCCCTACGACCGGCCTCAGAACATGCCGGGCTACAAGGATCCTTCTACTTCAACTCTGATACCGGTGGCTCGTGCCGGTGTCGAGCACCTCGGTATGCCTCTCGCCACGGACGTGGATCCGGCTGTGGTGAGGGCGCAGCTCGAGCAGCAGTGCCAGGCCTTGCTTTAGGAGGCCCAGGAGCTGGAAAGGTTAGGCTTGAGCTCAACCTGGATCAGAATGAGTACAATAGCGCCCATGGTTTTACTCATGTATCTAGAAATCCTAGCAAGATAGGAATCATTCGTCGCAACCTAGGTGCTGAGCTAGCTAGAGATGGTAGAGCTGCTAGCAAGTCTGGTAGTTTAACTTCTGCTGGTAGGCCAAAGTATCGCTCTCCTGCCAAAACACTTAGAGCTGCAGAGGCAGTTGCTGCCGAGTTGCCGAACTTGACCGGCGAAGCTCGCGCTAGGCAGCAGGAGCGGCTGAATGAGCTGGTTCTGGAAGGTGACAGGCAGAATGAGGCTTTCCAGAAAGCTAATCAGGGAGCTGGTGCGTCCGATGTTGTTCAGTCACATGGGGAAAGATCCGGAAAGCAGGCCTCTTCACCACTTCCTGGTGGTGAGAGGTCCCCGAGTGTTAACTCTGGGAAGAGCAAACAGATGCAGGTGTACGACCCGATTGTCCCTGGAAAACAGCACGCTGTAGAGTGGCAGCCAGGTCAAAAACACAATGTTGCAGGAACTGGCCGTCAGGCCGCCCGAATTCATCAAGTGGGGCAAGGAGGGAACCGAGATGGCCCATCTCGGCACCATGTTGCTAACCCGGTTCAGCATGTTCTTCAGCCACAGGTGGTTGCTGCGGTGGTCAACCCGGTTGCTCAACCCGGTCCTGTGTACCAAGACTGCTACAACGACGGGTCCTCGGCAATGGAGCAAGCCGGGTACGCCGACCCAAGAGATCTCGCAGCTCGGTTGGGAGCAAGAATGTTGGAGCCAAGTGATGCAAGGTACAAGCTGGACCAAATCTATCGGTCCGAGGAGATAGAAGAAAGGGGCCCGCCCGGGCCAAGCTGTTTTGGTCCCAGGATCATGGGGGAGCCGGCCGTCCCCAAGTTCCAGCTGGCCAGAGGGACCAAGACCTATGACGGAACCACCAAGCCAGAGGACTGGCTGAATGATTATGTTACTGCTGTGTATGTTGCAGGTGGCAACCGAAGATGGGATGTGAGATATGTGCCCCAGATGCTGGAGGGCCCTTCCCGGATCTGGCTAAAAAATCTGCCGAAAGACAGTGTCAACTGTTGGCTTGATTTCTCGGAAGCCTTCATCAGCAACTTCACCAGCACTTGCAAGAGGCCAAATCGGCCACAACAGCTCTCGACGTGCAAGCAGAGAGAAGAAGAGACTGACCGCAAGTACCTTACTCGGTGGAGCACTCTGAGGAACACCTGTGAGGGTGTGAATGAGTCACAGGCCATTGCCTGGTTTGCTCAAGGCTGCCGACATGGCAGCATGCTCTGGCAGAAATTGCAGAGGGAGATGCCGAGTACCCTCGCCGAGACAATCAAGATTGCAGATATGTATGCTCTCGGCGACCCTACTCAGCCTTTGCTCGATTCTTTTCAACCGAAGAGGAAGCACCATGATGGAGCCCGGCGCCATGACCGCCAAGACTTCTGCAACAAGAGAAGACAAGATCGTTCGGATATCCGCTATGGGTCGAACCATGTTGCTGCAGTTACTCAGGATCAAGGTGCTGCTGGGAGCAGCCAGAGGCAAAAAACTGCTGGAGCCCAGTACGGGCAAAACCAGACTCAGGGCTAGAACTTCAAGAAGCAGTACAATGCTCCCCAGCAGAACAATGCCCCACAGAAGTCCAGAGACCCTCCGAGGTTCGTCTTTGAGAACATGAAGGACCGGCCGTGCAGCTTTCATACTCGGCATCCGAGTAGGCCAGCCAACCACACTACCCGGCAGTTTAGCTGGTGGGACCGGATCAAGAGCGAGGGCTTTGGTCAGCTGCCTCCTCCTCCTCCTTTTCCGCTCTCAGGCTCCAATGTGCAGCCTATTCGGGTAGCTACTCCTAGGCCGGCCGAGAACCAGAGGAGGGAACATCTGAACCAAGTGGCGCTGGGAGCCAACAACAACTACAACTGCAACTACAACAACAACAACCGCAACAACAACTACTACACCCGCAACAAAAACAACAACAATGCCAACTAGAACAACAACAACAACAACAACAACAACAACAACAACAACAACAACAACAACAACAACAACAACAACAACAACAACAACAACAACAACAACAACAACAACAACAACAACAACAACAACAATGGTGGTGCTGGGGACCGGAACCAGTATCAGGAGCATCATGAGAGCTATATGGTGTTCACCACTGAGCCGGATGCCAAGCCGGTGAAGCAGGCTATGCGCCGCTTTGCGGCTGAGAGGAGGAAAGCCATTGGTGACGAGATCACAAGGCTGCTAGCAAGTGGATTCATCATGGAGGTACTGCATACGGATTGGCTGGCCAATCCGGTAATGGTGGAGAAGAAGAAAGATGACCCCATGGTTGCTGTGGTGTGGCGCATGTGCGTGGACTACACCGACCTGAACAAGGCATTCCCCCAAGGATCCGTTCCCGCAACCCCGGATAGATCAGGTGATTGATTCCACTGCCGGGTGCGAACTTTTATCTTTTATTGATGCCTACTCTGGTTTTCACCAGATCCCTCTTAATCCGTCTGATCTAATAAAGACTGCTTTCATTACCCCGTACGGGGCTTATTGCTATCGTGTTATGTGTTTTGGCTTGCGGAATGCTGGGGCTACTTATCAGAGATGCATGCATAAATGCCTGCATGAGCAGATTGGCAAGAATGTGCAGGTGTATGTAGATGACATTGTCATCAAAAGAAAAGAAAAACACACTCTGTTGGGCGATATTGAGGAAACATTTGCCAGCTTGCGCAAGTATCGGATGAAGTTGAACCCAACCAAGTGCATGTTTGGCGTCCCGGCTGGCAAGCTACTCGGCTTCTTGGTATCCGCATTGAGGCCAATCCTTCAAAGATAAAAGCTATAGAGAGCATGTCTTTGCCGAGGTCATTGAAGGATGTGCAGAAGTTCACCTGGTGCCTGGCTTCTCTTAGCCGGTTCCTGGGCCGAATGGATGAGAAGGCCCTGCCTCTCTATCAGCTCATGAAGAAAAGTGACAAGTTTGTCTGGACCCCACAAGCTGATGTAGCATTCAAGGAGCTCAAGACCATGCTGGGAAACGCTCTTGTCCTGGCATCTCCACTGCCTACGGAGCCAATGCTGCTCTATATTGCAGCCACCAACCGAGTTGTGAGCGTGGTGGTGGTGGTGGAGCGAGAAGAAGGAGGCAAGTCGGTGCAGAGGCCGGTGTATTATCTGAGTGAAGTGTTGTCCACCTCCAAGAAAAACTTTTGGCACTATCAGAAGATGACATATGGGGTTAACCTGGGTGCTAAGAAGCTCAAGCATTATTTCCAGGAGCATCCAATGACAGTGGTGAGCACTACTCCCATCTCGGAGATCATGGGCAACAAGGATGCAAGTGGCCGAGTGGCCAAGTGGGTTATCGAGCTAGCTGCTTACACCCCGTTGTATGCAAGAAGAGAAGCCATCAAATCCCAGGCCCTGGCTGATTTCTTTGTTGGGCCGAAATGTGGTATGAGCCTCCCTTGCCGGAAAAAAACTTCTAGAGGATGCATTTCGATGGCTCCAAGGTAAAAGAGGGACTCGGTGCTGGTGTTGTACTCACCTCACCCAAGCGGGACCAGCTCAAGTATGTTCTTCAGATTCACTTCCCGGCATCCCATAATGTTGCCGAGTATGAGGCACTGGTTCATGGTTTGAAAGTATCCAAGGAAATTGGAATCCGGCCGATTGTTTGCTATGGCGACTCAGACCTGGTAGTTAAACAAGTCTCGGGGACTTGGGACATATTGGATGCCAACATGGCATCTTATCGATTCCTCGTCCAGAATATGACCGGTTTCTTCGATGGGTGTGAGTTCCATCACATCCACCGAGCTGAGAATGATGCATCAGATGCTTTGTCCAAGTTGGGGTCTTCTCGGCAATTTATCCCACCTGGGATTCCTCTAGAACATTTGAGGAAGCCCTCTATCAAGCCATCCCCCAACTCGGATTCCATATTCATCCCGGCTCTGCCAGACTCAGAAGTTGTTCCCATGGAGATTGATTAGGAGAGCTCAAAGGAGAACCCGGGGACTGCTCCATCCAACCCAGGGACTGCCTCTGCTAACCCGGGTACTATTGCATTCATTGAGGGGATTACTTCTCAGTACTCGGGGACTCGTCTCCAACTCAGAGAAAGTCATGACAGCTGATCCTATGGAAGTGGACGAACCAGTGTTTCCTATTCGGGAGACACCGAGTTGGGATTTGCCCATATTATCCTTTCTAATGGATGGCACTCTGCCAAGTGACGAGGTCACAGCCAGACAAATACAAAGAAGATCCAAGGGCTACACCATCATCAACAAGGAGCTGCACAAGAGAAGTTTTACTAGTGTACTCCAACGCTGTGTTGAGCCAGAAGAAGGAGAAGAGATTCTCAGAGAGATACACCAAGGGGAATGTGGGAAGCATGCCTCATCTCGGGCCTTGGTCAAGAAAGCATTCAGGCATGGATTCTTTTGGCTCACTGCCTTGCAACAAGCAGAAGATCTGGTGAGGAAGTGCAAGGGGTGCCAGAGGTATGCAAGCAAGATCCACATGCCAGCTTCCGAGTTGAAGACCATTCCCATCACTTGGCCATTTGCTGTTTGGTGCTTGGATATGGTGGGTCCTTTCAAGCCAGCTCGGGGCAATATGACTCACATCTTGGTCATGGTTGATAAGTTCACCAAATGGATTGACGTGAAGCCAATCCGAAAGTGTGACGGAAACACAACAGTAACCTTCTTGAAGGATATCATTCTGAGGTACGGCTACCCGCATGGCATCATCTCGGATAATGGGACAAACTTTGCTGAAGGAGCTTTTGCTCGATTCTGTAAGGAGAAGCGGATCTGGATAGACATTGCATCAATCGCCCATACGGCTTCTAATGGCAGGTTGAAAGAGCAAATGGCATGGTCCTTTCCATAATAAAGCCAAGGCTAATTGAGCCATTACAGGGAACCCCTGGTTGTTGGCTGGACGAGTTGCCAGCGGTGTTGTGGAGTCTAAGGACTACCCTTAACCAATCAACCGGATACACACAATTCTTCCTGGTATATGGAGCAGAGGCCGTGTTGCCCACTGACCTTGAGCACGACTCACCCAGAGTGACCCTCTATACTGAGGCAGAGGCAATAGAAGCCCGAGAAGATGATGTTGATCAGCTCGAAGAAGCAAGAGAGTTAACTCTGTCGCGCTCAGCTGTATATCAACAGAATCTGAGACGCTATCATAGCCGGACAGTAAACCCAAGAGTTTTCCGAGAAGGAGACTTGGTGCTGAGGCTTGTGCAACGCACAGCCGGGATGCACAAGCTTTCCCTCCATGGGAAGGTCCTTTCATTGTGAGCAAGGCTCTGCACAATGATGCCTATTATCTCATCGACGCACAGGCACCGCAGAAGAACAAGGCGGATAAATCCGGAGAGGAATCCAAGCGTCCCTGGAATGTAGCTCTACTCCGCCGTTTTCATTCCTGAACAAACATTGTATGTATCTCCTCAACCGAGTTAAATTCCAAGTCGGCACTCCGAATTCGAACTCGGGGACTGCCTGTGCCAAACTTGCTCTGTGTTATTTATTGTCTGTACTTTGTCTACTTGGTTGGTTTACTCAAAATATCACGCGCATGTCTAGTAATGTGTTTAAACCTAAGTGCCAACTCTTCGAATTTGTTGTTTTCCGCAACCCGGCTTCATGGCAAGCAAGAGAACAAGCCAAAGGTCAACGAACACACGAAAAATTGCTAAGGAAAAGAGGAGTGTATCAACCGAGTAGAGCGTTTTTTCCTTCTGTGTTTTCGACTGAGTGTTGGGCAGTGTTAAGTTCAAATCTCGAAGTGGTTAAGTATTAGAAACTCGGTTTTGAAGATCTTGTGACTCTACTACCAAAAAGCCACAAGTGGCAGGTAAGAGCAAAGACAAAGGAACTGGCTGGATAAGAAAAGCAACTCGGGGGCTTGCATTTAACGCAATCCGGCATTGAGCCAGTCTTGCTAAGAAACTTAATAAAACAAAGTAGCACTGAAACAATAAACTATTGATACATCTGCACCCGGCATACCGGGGATCTGATAAAATGTTTGGAGTTACAGCAAGAACAGGAATTTAAGATATCGTCGAGGGAGTGGAATTGGCTTCCGCGCTGGATAGGTCTGAAGACGCGAAGGTGAGCGCAGAGACGGGTTCGGGAGCAGCAGTGGAGGTCGGAGGAGCAGACCCGGATGCGACGTCCTTGGCTGCGGCCCCCGTTACGCCCAACTCGGGAACGGGGGTGGCAATCACCATCTCAGTGGTGACGGCTCCGGCGGAGGCGGTGGGCTGCGGGTCAGCCCAGACTTCTTCAGAACCTGCTCTTGACTCGGTGGCCCCCTGGTTGCCGCCCATCTCGGCCTCCTCCTCAACATTTTCTTTCTCAGCTCCCTCGTCACCGGTTTCTTCATGCTCCTCCTCCTAATTGCCATGATCACCTTCCTCGCCGACATCATCGTCATTGCCTTCATCACCGTCCTCATCTTCATCATCATCTTCCACGTCCGTGTCCGGCTATGTGGGGCCATCGATGAACTCAGCGGTGTCGGTGTATGAGGCGATCAGGTAGGCGGTCTCCTTGCGGCGCTGGATGTACTCATCTTGGAGGATCCACTTTGACTTGTTCCGGAGGTCTTTCAGCTTCTCGAGATCCAGGTTCATGTACCAGGATAGCACAAAGTGCAGAGCTTCGTCTACACCAGCTCGGGCTATGGAGGCGCGCCACTTCTTCATCTCTTCCTTGACATAATCCAGTTTGGAGGCCAGCTGTTTGATGTTAGTCGGAAGCTCGGTGTCCAGCCAGAAAAGCTTGTGGAGGCGCATTCCAGTGGACACCAGAGTGGTGCCCAAGCCCTTTAGAAGATGAAGTCGGGTCTTGATATTCTCAATTTGGTCATCGATGATGTGCGAGTTGGCAACATCATAGCCGAGATCCTTCCGCTGCTTCCTAGCCTTGGCTACAACTTCCTCAGCGGCGGAATTGAGGTCCAGGAAGGTCCCTGAGAGAGGTGAAGCTGGGTAGAGTCAAGAAAAACAGATAAGAGAAACCGGAGAAGGAAACCGAATGGAAGAAACCGGATCGAATAAGTCAGAGAGGAACATTAACTTAAAGCGCAGGTCGGTGACAAGGGCCCTAAGTCGGCTGGACCATCCTTGTGAAAGAACCCGCTCCTTGTCCAGCAGGCTTCGAGAGCTAACCAGCATGTCGTCAAGATCATTGTTCCGAGTCCTGAGTGATTCAATCTCCCTCTCCAGAGCCAACTTCTCGACGGCAGCTAAGTCCAGTGCTTCATTCTTGAGGGTCTCTGCCTGCAGCGCCAACTTGTGGGCTTCAGCGAGCTCGTGCTTGAGCTTGAGCACCTCCTCCTTCTCGGTAGTAAGGTCTCTCTCCAGCTGGGCCTCCCTAGCCTAAACTTGTTGCTGCACCTCGGCTGGGGTGACACACCCTTGGTGTTGCTCAAGGAAGGTTGTGTGCGCGTCTATGAAGAGAGAAGTCATGTCAGTTACACGAGGAAGAAACAGAAAGTGAAGGAAAGAGAAGGGAGTTCAACTTACTGTCCAGAGAGCTGATCTTGCTTTGCGCCTATTCAGCCATGACTTCACAGCCCTGGTGCTTGTCGGTGAGGGCCTTATACTCACCTGCAGAGAAGCAAAACGTGAGCAGAGATTAAAAAATGGGCATAAACGCAAAACGCATAAACCAAAATGCTGGTACTTACTCTCTAGAGAGGAGATCTTGGTGGTAGCATCGATGATGCCTTGCTCCAGGGCAGCTGCAGGTTGGGAAGTAGGAATCGAGTTAGAAAACTGATGCAGATAAAGCACAAGCAGTAACTCGGTGAGAATAGAGGTTACCTCTTTCGCCCTTTTCTCCCTCAAGCGCCCGATTCTTTAACTTGACATCCCGGTGAGACCAGAGAAGTTGGCAGAACAGTTTGGTGTGGGTTTGAGTGCATTCCTGAAGAAGAAGAAGAAGAAGAAGAATAAGAAGAAGAAGAAGAAGAAGAAGAAGAAGAAGAAGAAGAAGATGAAGGAGGTATGAGTGGGAAGATTCGGCCCGAGTAGACTGTAACTCGGTCGAGCCTTTCCTACTCGGCCCAAATCTTGGGGACTGGATGGTAGATAAGAAAAGAGATAGAAGAAAAATGAAAAGGTTGCAACTCGGAAATCCAGATAGTCAGAAAGTATACTTACTCGGTTGGTGTTCTCGGCATCCTCAGCAGCTTTGCGCAGACAATACATCTTGTGCGATAAGGTGCTGCTGGACGCGGCTACGGCCATCGAGACAGGGCCAGCATCCGCTTGGTTCCAGGACTGCCGGTAACTGTCCAAGCTGCTAAGTCTCATGCCGTCCCATTTCGGACGGCCGAACCTCTTGCTGTCCCAGTCGGACTCGATGTGGCCTATCCGGTCCAGGACAGTCTCCATGTCCTCCCGGAGCTCGTGGGCAACCTCCGCTATTGAGTGGCAGAGTGGATGGTTAGAGCACCCTCTTTGCCTTTGGATCCGGTGGCGGCGAGATTTTTCCTCCTCTTCAGATCCTCATGCCGCTCGGCTTCTCGCGCCTTACGCTCCTTATTCTCCTCCTGCAGTTTGCACGAATGATGAGGGAAACTCACTGGGGCAGCTCTCCTGCTGATACCCGCTCCTGGAGCTTGTTGGTCCTTGGGCCCGAACTGAATGGTGTGCTGCACTAACTTGGAGCTCCGAGGAACAGGGCCGCTCTTGGCCAGCTCGGCTGCAGCCGCATCCAAAGGTTTAGGTTGCCTGGGTTTGTTGAGTGGCCAGTTCGCTTTCTTGGCTGGGGGCTGTTGCTGCTGGGGCTGCCCGGTTTTCTTAGCAGCTGGCAGCGGGTACTCAGAAGATTGTGTTGGCCACTACTGCGGTGGTTGTTGCCGCGGTTTCTCGGGCTGCTGCTGCCCAGCCTGCCGCTTCTCGGGCTGTTGTTGCCCGGCTTGCCCTGTAGCTCGTTTGTGTTGCCCTTTGAGCGGCTGCCGCTGCAGAGTCGGCGTTGGCTGCTCCTTGGTGGCAGGTTCGGGAGGCTGCTGCTGCGGAGTTGGTGTTGCTATTGGCTGCTTCTCGACGGCAGGCTTTGGAGGTTGTTGTTGCGGAGTTACTTGAGGTGTTGCTTGTGTTGGTTGCTGCCCACTCGGCTCTGGTGCTGCCGGTGTTGATTGCTACGGCTCAAAAACAGGACCTGGTGTAGACTGCCACGTCTTGGTGGGGGGCTCCATGGCTGGCTGCTCGATGTTGGGTTCCGGCTCCTCTAGAACCCGATCAGTCTCCATCTCGGTGCATGTGTTGTCGGCACCGAGGTCTTGCTCTTTCTTAGCAGGAGAGGGCACCTTGGTCCTCTCCTCTGGTTGATCTTCCCCTTCGTCGGTGGTGAGGTCCACGACGCTCTGGAGCGCACTCGGTTTGGGTGGCGCATTGGTAGCGTCAGCATCAAGGGCATCGCTGAGAAGGGAGAAAGAAATAATGAGAGTGGTGCAAACAGAAAGCACAAGAACAGAGAAAGAACATAGAATGAGCAGAGAAAGAACAGAGAAGACTGAGAATGCAAACTCGGGGCATAGAGGTTCTCGGTTGGACTTACCCTTTCGCGACAGGACGCTTCTTGCATGTAGTGGTGCGCTTGGTGGTCCTCTTCTTCTTTGCGACAGGAGGTTCCACGGCCCCGCTGCCCAGTCTCTTCTTTGTTCCAGTGGGGGGCGGCCATTGACACCGGTTGTGCGTCAATTGGTTCTTCCTCCTCCACCTCATCTACGACTAAAAAGAGCAAAGGCAAGAATAAGCAGGGAAAGAAGCTGAGATACATTGCGATGTGCATACTGGTGGACTCGGTCACCTTCATCGTCCTCGGACCAGTCCCGAATTGAGGTGTAGACTCGAGACTTACCATCTTGGCCGGCGAGTGGGATACAGAGTGTATCCTGGATGTCAAACGCCTCTACATCGTCCTCGGTCAGATCCGGCTGCCAGTTATGTTCAGGTATGGCCTTGTCCTCTATCTTTTGGCGAGGAATGACCTAAGGATATAGGTACAAAGCATAATGAATAAACTATATTCAAGATTACCGAGTGGAGGTTCTACTCGGTCTATCATGCAAACACAAAGCATACGAAGCTAAGTCCTAAAGAGGGAAATAGTTTGAGATTCTACTCAGTCTAGCGTGCAAGCAAAAATCATAATAAAGCTAAGTCCTAACAAAGGAGTCCTACTCGGTATAGAGTGCAAACACAAACCATATCAGGCTAAGCCTAAGGGGGAGAAACCAAGACACCTCCTACTCGGTAGAGTGTGAGGAAACAAGAAATCAGCTAAGTGCATAAAGAAGTGTACTCACTTTGGGGGCTGGTTTGTTTCGGCTATACGGCACGAAGCCGTAAAACCAGGTGTCCGAGAGTGTGGCCCCGAGGATGGACTTGGCCCAGATAGCCACCTCTTCTTTGGTGAGCTCGAAGGTGGTCGTCCGCGTGCAATCACGGGCTCCACCCATGTAGCACATCTTGTGTGCTCGCTCTTGGAGAGGGAGAACCCGGTGCTCCACCCAGCAGGCAATCAGGTCGTCCTTTTAGAGTCCTTGCTCCACCAACTCTTTCAACCGATCATCTACCCGGTTCACATCTGTCATGGTCCTCTTGGGGTGATAGCCCCAATTTCTCATCTCGATGGGTGGCACATTCCGGAACTCGGGCAGCTTGATGAGGTCAACTTGCTGCTCGCCCTCTGCCAAAGTGGGGTTCTTGACGTACAAGAACCCTATCTGCCATTTCCGGCTTGTATCCAGTCCCAGTACCCGCGGGTGGCTACCCGCAGTCCGCTGAATCATCATGGCAGCCCCCGTCTGAGTCATCTCCTTGGGGGCGGTCAGGTTGGATGTGTTGGGAAGCACTTGTTGACGGAAGAAAAAAATACTTCGCCCAAGTGTCTACTGTGGGGTAGACACCAAGAAAAGCCTCGCAGCAAGTAACATATGTGGAAAGGACGGCGTTGGCCGGCAGGTGGTGTGGTTGCAGACCGAAGTGATGGAAGAACTCTTGCATAAATTTGGAGACGGGAAGGCCGAAGCCGCGCTTGAAATGGCTCAAAAAGACAACGTACTCACCGGGGTCAGGAGTTGGCTCCAGATCATTGCCGGGAGGCCAGCAGATGACGCCGGGAGGCACCCGGCGGGTGTTGACTAACCATTGGCAGTCGCTGGCCGTGGCGTCAGATCCTTCCCAGCAGGCGCGCTTTGAGGGAGGATCCTCCTGGTGGAGATCTGCGGCGGGCTCGAGCTCCATCTGGTTTTCTCCAGCGAGGAATTGTCGATGGCGGAGATGCAGACGGAGGCGCAAGGTCGAGGACGACGGCGCCGCGCGGTGGAGACCGTGGTACTCTCACTTGACTCTCCGGCGAGCAGCGGCGCGCGGAGATGAATCTTTGTGTGCGGAACGACGGCGAGTGGCGGAGTCCGGCGGATTCACGGTGGCGCTGAGAGTTTGCTGCGGATTTGGTGAAGAAAAGGAGAGGGCACTGGGGGAAAGTGGAGAGGAATCCCAGACGAGGGGCGGCGCGCAGGTATTTAAACCTCCCCGGGTGCAGTTATGGCTTGTGATCAGTTGTGGAGAAGATCGTGCAGCGCGGGGGTTACTACGTCCGTTAGAAACCCATAAAGCGAATAACTCGCGTGTAACGGGCGCAGTGAATCCCACGTCGCACATCGTGGGCACTCGAGTACCTATGCGAAGCGACGCAACGACCTGTGGGTCCTGCGTGAAGTGGCAAGAGCATGCCACGTAACCGCCTTAGACCCGAGGCATCGTGGGCAGCGGTTGCGTGACACATGAAAAACCTTGACAAGCGAAGATGGAACCGCTCTGGTTCGAGCGGAAGAGTTTTTGGAATTTTGGCTAAGTGTTGAGATCTCGGTTAGATCCAGGTCAGATTGGTCTACCTAGCACAAGGAAGAAAGTCCCACAGACTATGATGGAGAAGGTCCGAGTTCAGATTGTGAGCTACCGAGTTGAGGTGCAACTTGGCTAAGGTTCATCACAGAGGTTATTATGGTTTAAGCTGGCAGGGCCCAACGACCAAGTTCGCCGGACTCTACCAGCTTCGGGGACTAATGTCAGGGGGCTACCCCCGAGTAGGGGTAAGGCAGGTGAGAAACAGGGTTCAAGATGTTGTTTACCAAGTTCAGCCATACCGGGTTGGTAATGGCCAGGGTAGGCAGCCACCCGGATGTCTGCTATCCGGCAGAAAGAACAATAGGCAAGAGGGAAGAATCAAGTGTCTGTCTGGATCATCCAGGTAGCGCTCGGGTGATCCGGATAGGCGAGAAGGTGTCTTACTCAGGCGCAAAGTCAATGGAGCCGTTGAGGTGAATCCCGTGTATCCAGGGGCCGTACAGGCGTGCGGTTCAACTTACTAGGCGTGTGGTTATCAGCAAAGAGACGTGGGTACAGTATAATATGGGAGCTGTTCAAGTCCTGTCACTGACAAGGGGGACAGGACATGTCAGCGACCTACCCTAAGAGACTGACAAGGTGGACAAGACATGTCAGCCGCCTACCGCGGAGACTTTCGGCAATGGTGTCAGCGGGAACACGGAGGCGTGCGCGGAGGCATGCGCCGTTGGCACAGTGGAGTTGTATACTCCATCCTTTTATGTGTAAAATATTAGCTGGCCACCAGTATATAAGGTGGCCAGCCCCCTCCTACGCGGGGGTCGACGGATCTGAGGTTCATTTAGTCACATACACATTGAGCTGAGCCGAAGCTACTCGGCAGAGAGAGATACACTGAGAGATTGTAGTTCCTGTACTCGGCATAACTTAATAAGAGAGAAATAGGAGGGGTGTTACCTCCACACGAGGGACCTGAACCTGGGTAGATTGTTGTGTTTGTAGTGTTTCTGAGCGCGCCATAGGCGTGCGATCCCTCCCCGGATACCTACAGCGTCCATCGGCCCCAAACTAAAGCCATCCCATGGCATCTGTCTTCTCCATACCACGACAAGAAAGAATTTTTTTTTCAAACCTAATATTCCATTCATGAGATACATCTCAGCACACAAACATGTTGCAGATCCATTAGAGAGACAAAAAGGGACACAAAAGTTCGGAGAGAACTACTCCCTCTGCGTGCCTACAGAGGAGGAAGTTGTGGTGACAGTCCGTGGGAGGCTATCTCACCACATCTACGAGATATGGGCGGCCGAGAAGAAGGTTGCCGAGGATCTAGAAGAGGAGGGAAAGCTACTGGCCAAAGATGGTCAAACTTTCCCTCTGGACGAAGGCACTCAAACCCCGGCCAAGTCGAACTCGCCGAACTCCACTTTGACGCCCGAGGAGTCTTCCTCGTCCTCCTCATTGTCATCGTCATCCTTACCGTCGTCGCCACCACGGTCGCTGCTCTCACTTTCGACGCAACACTCATTGCGCTCGCCGCGACGCCCAAAGACCTTCATAAAGAGCTTGTCCACCCCATCGAAGCGGAAGTGGAGGACCTGGCTCTCCTCCGGTCTTTGAGCGCGAGCGAAGGTCTTCCACTCGTGCGCCAAGGACACCCGGCCGCAGGAGAAAAAATCCACGGCCGCCCACCAGGGACCATTGATGCACCCCCACCACTTGGAGCCAGAGCCCTCAAGGTGGATTGCGGTCAATCTTCCTCGGAAAAGAGTCCGGGAGCTTCAGTCGGTTGCGGAGGCGACCACAGAGCCCCACCAGGAACGCATGCCCAACACGCGGGTGTCCTCCGCCCAGTGGGGAATGGGGTTCACCGCCGCGCCATGGTTGTGGGACGCCCGAGCACCGCTGCCACGGCGGCTTCGGCGGCTCGCCTCGGCAAGAGCCCTAGACCCTTCCGGCACATCGACAGCCGTCAACACCACCACGCGCTACGTCTCGGGGCCGCGGCCAAGTCCGTCGGCGAACCACGGCCTCACCCACCATGAGCCATGCGCGCTCTGTTCCTTTCATGGAGAAGAAGGCAGAGAAGAAGGAGCAGGGAGCAGGTGTGAAGATGGCGCTCACGAGGGAGCGGAGCAACCCCTATTTATGCCCCAGGCTGGGGACTCCACCACGCCGGTCCGCCTCCTCGCTGGTCCGGGTATCAAGGAGAGGAAGCGCGCCCCGATGACGGATGGAACCTGATGCCAAGAAGATGACTTCTCAATGGCATTGTGCCAGGGAAGTTATTACTATGGGGCATTTCTGCCACGTCGTAGGAGATCGTGGGTCTCCCCCACGAGCTGTTGCGCCACATGCCACTGTTGGCCTTGCAGTGGTTGGGCCCATCCCGCGTCGCCTCCTACGGATGTGTGCCCATCACGGGCTACTGTAGCACCCTGACCTCGGAACTATGCAAGATGTTGGGTGTCACCGGTTACGATACCCGGCTGAAGGTTACTCGGGTTACCACTCCCAGGCTGAATCACATTAGCAGGCGCGGCTTGGACACGGATCATCGGCCCACAAACCCTCAGTCATGACATAATGTCGGGCCCAACTATATTGCATAACTAGGAGATCAAGACCCGGAACAATATGGCACATCACAGTCTCTACGACACAAATCATATATATATTTCAACTATTATCAGAGAATGATAGCAAAATACAATCAGAAGTCACAGACCCAACATTACAACAAGCAGAAGCAGGTATATTTGTTCTAAACAACAAGAACCAAGCTATGGCCTAAGAGGCCTACAGATGAACAAGTCAGCGCCAGCTTGGTCCTAACCACCCCAGGCTGCCACCTTCAAACTCAGATAAGTCCTCAACTGTAACAGAGTAAAGATTCAACAAAGCAACGGTGAGTATAGGAGGTACTCGCAAGGTTACTAGATCTACTAGCTCAAATGAGGCTTTATCAAGGCTATTTGGCGGTTGTTTTGCAGAAAGCTAGTTTTCATTTTAAAAGACCCGACTGGGCAACATCTATAAGAAGGTTTTGAAATGAGATAGAAATTGTAACTCTCTTCAGCTTCTGATCATTGCATCCACCGATCCAGTGTTGCACCGGTTACTCAAGTTTTATTGTTCAAGGTCTCTATGATCTTTGAATGCGCCACCAAGTCGTCCATAACCGCGGACACGGCTTTTCGAAAAGATTTACCCTGCAGGGGTGTACTACTTTACAAAGGTATATACCCATAGGGCATACAACTTCACCCACCAGTATCGTCCGGCTCCTTGCATGTATATTAGGCCTCGTCTTGGGAGGCTGGCAGAGTGGGCGTAGTTACAACCTTTAGCTTGCATAAATATATACAAGGATCATTAGTGTGTCGTGGTCCAAGTCGGCCCCGACAGCTCCTGGCCCGCGGCCACATCTTAAACACCACCATCCTCATTCACAACTCTTCCAGTTTTCACTCACGCGCATATAGAAAGCTCAAACTAGAGGACCCTTGGCTAGACCCTCACAAGTTAGTTGGTCGATAGGGATTTCATATGTCCCACCGATGGAAGCATGCTCAGTCTTGGATCGAAGGAGAGAACTCGCTCCTAGGGGCGTGAGTGGGGCAAAACACCATCATTCACCGATGGAAACTCATCCACGCCTGCTAGCATTTTAATTGAAGACCACCGGTCCCCAATTTATCCGGCATGACATAGTATTTCCCAACCACGATCCAACCACCAGACAAGAGCACTCAACTAAGAATGTCTAAGAACTTAATTAGCATATAGCAGTAACTCGGGCTACACAGCAAACTATGGATATCAGGAAGGGAAACAGGTATTGGTGGCCGGAATAAAATGAAACTACTAGGATACAATGACAAATACATTTGAACCGAATGCAATATTATGGTGGATAAAATACTTGAGGGAAACCATAGGAGTAGAGAGATGCCCAAGAAGTGGATTTACGCTTGCCTTGTTGAATTGACAGAGGTAGGACTCGTCGAAGAAGTTTTGTTACACCTCAACTCCTCGATCTACCGAAGCACAAACAAACTCGGAAAGGAAACAACATAAAGAACAATTACAGCAGGTGCAATGCACACTCATGATGACATGACAAGTTAATGCAACTAAAAAAATTATTTAGCCAGAGCAACAAATTAAATGGGGCTCCACAATTATTTAGGCATTGTTGGAATAGCACCCATATTTATCTTAATGCTCTATTGGGTATTAGCCTTAAGGACCAGTAACAAGATTTGGCGAAAACATGCATGCAAATGATGATTTCTAAAGGATATTTTCTTGCTAATCATTTTGATATATTGCTTGTATTTTTTGGAGAATTAATATTATTTGGTGAATAAAATTCAAGGCATTTGAATCTCTCCTTTTTAGAAAAAGCCAAGAACCATGTTAAGTCAAATTTTATCTTTGGTCCAGCAAGGATCAAGATAGTTAGTAATTGTTCCTCTGGACATTTTGAGGTATTAAACATAATTTTACCATAATTATTTTTGAAGTTATGATTTATTTAATATTGGTTTCAATTCTGCCCTTTTAGAAAGCAATTTAAACAGAGAAATAAAAGTTGTCCATTTGATGGAAATGGTTAACAACATGTGACAAATGTTCCACTCATCATTTTAAGAAATCAACCATAATTGTTTGGATAATTATTCAATTAGTTATGCAATTCCTTTTTCCTTTTCTTTTCTGACCATAACAGAAAATAGATGTTCTGTTGGTTCCAATTTTAGAACTTCCCAAATAAAATATGGTTGTGTAGAATTTGTTAATACAATTTTTGGAGCCCAAGTTTATTCAAATTGGAATAACAGAACAAGTTATTAATTTTCCAAGTTTTCTATTTTTATGGCATTTCCTATAATTAATTAATTAGTGTGAAAATTATTACAGAAACATTTTGCACAAATGATGTTAACAAAAAGTTCTCACTTAGCTGAATCCATAGAATTTTATATTTCTCAAATTGGAGCATTTTCGATTTTATATGGATTTGATAAATAAAGATTTGGTTTTGTTTGCGGTTTTCCATTTCTTTTAACTCGCGGAGAAATAACGTTTGGACTTTTGCACAGAGAGGCACCTAGCCGCAGTGACTGACAGAAGGGCCCCAGAGCCACGCAGGCAAGCCACGCAAGCGCATATGGGCCACCGTAGATTTGACCGGGGACATCTCCCGCGCGCATGACGTCACCGCGACGTCAGCCGACGCATGCGACGTATGGCTACAGCGCTACGGGCCACGCGAGCAAGCGCGGTTTAGTCCTAAGGACCCTACTCCACACGCGCTACCAAATGGAGGCGGTGCCGCCAGCTATTGGCCACCGAAGAAGCTCTGGCGACGATGGCGCACGGCGGCGGACAGCAGCTACGGCGCGCCGGCTACCAAAGACGCGAGGGAGGGGAAAGGATGGGGAGGTGCAACACCTCACCCTCGTCGCGTGTACGTGTTCGGTTGGGCATGAGGAGGACCATGGCGGTTGTGAGCTTCCTCGAAGGCGCGTCGGTCGGAGACGAGGAAGACGACGCGCGCGGTTGACTGGAGCCCTCCCGGCTCGATTCCTTGCATGGAGACGCGGAAGAGGGCACGGCGGAGACAATGGTGGTCGTGGATTGGCTCGGGGCAGCCTGAAACGCTGGAGATTCGTCGGCGGGCACGGCTCTGGTTTCGGTGAGGGTTAGGGTTTCGCGGAGCTTGGGAGCTCGGGGCTCGAGGGGAGTGAGGAGGAGGGGCAGGCACGTGGTGGGGGGCCTCCTTGTAGTGGCCAGGACGTCGGGGGTCTAGTGACGCAGTGTCGTCCATGGGGCGCGCGCGCCGGGTGCGGAGGTGAGGGACGATGGAGGTATTGCGAAAACCCCCTGGCCACTTTTTCTTTTTCTGTTTTCTTCCTCTCTTCCTTTTCTGAATTTTTTGTAATCCAATTAATTGAACCACTTAATCAATTCCAAAGTTTTTTAAATAAATCCCAAAATCATTATTTGTTAAAGTGCACCACCGATAAATTTTTCAAGGCTTTTTTATGATATTTTTAAAACACACTTGTTTTCATTTCTTTTCTGTAATTTTCTTACAACAATTAATTGAGGCACTTAACTAATTCAAAACCTTATGATATTTGGCGGAAAATTCTTATTTACCATAAGGAGGAACTGGTATAAATTTCCGATCATTTTGAAACAGTTTGTAGAACAAACTTGATTTAATTTCAGTTCTGCGAGAAAAGAAATTGATGTATTAAAATTAGTTAAACACTTCCAACTTTCATGGAATTTTGCAAGTCTTCCTTATTTGTCATCAAGGGACTTTGATAAATTTTTCAAGGCAAAAGGATAAAGTTTGTAGAATAAACATGTTTAAATTTTGATTTCCTGCAGTGAAGAAAATTGTTGTTTTCGAGGCTTTAATCAATTCAAAATTTGGTGCCCTCTTTTGTGTGACCTTTATTTAACATAAGGAAGAATTTTTAAAGTTTTGAGCTCAGTTAGAGAAAGTTTCTAGATGTAACTTGTTTGAGTTTTTCAACTTCGAAAATTAAAGGCATTTTCAAATAATAAGGCATTTGGTTTTCTTACTCAATTATTCATCAAAACAAAGGTGGAGGCTCACATCAACATGAAGAAGAAATCCATATCCACTGTTTTGAAATCTTAATTTTTTTTAAACAATATGAATGAAGCCAAATTTGCATGCCTCTCTTTTTCTAAAAACAATTGGTATTTTATTATAGTTGCTAAACTATCAATTTAATCCTTCGAACTTCCTTGAAAAGTATGGAAGAACAGGAAATGGTTTTCTTGGTGAGTGGATTTCTTTTCTCTTAAGGTTTTGAAGTTTTCTTGATTTATTTTTTTGCACTTTAATATGGATGCCATGATGCATGAAGAAAACAAAAAGTGAAAAATTTACCCAAATTTTGTAGTAACTTTCTGTAGCAGCCTAGGGCTGTTACAAACTACCCCACTTACAAAAATCTCGTCCCGAGATTCCTAGAGTAGAAAAGAGCGAGAGAGAGAGAGGACGAAAAACTACCCCACTAACATGAAGAATTCTTCTGCTCCAATGATTTGTATAAGAACTTTGCACAAGAACATAAGAATTTGGAAATATGAACTTTGCACAAGACCATAAGAATTGAAATATGAGCTTCGCACAAGTCCATAAGAATTAATAGATGAGCTTTGCACAAGTCCATACGAATTGGAAATATGAACTTTGCACGAGTCCATAAGAATCGGAAATATGAACGTTTCACTTGTCAATAAGAATTTTTTTGAGGATGTGTAAGAGAATCTCTTCATCGGAAAGGCCATGAGAATCTGGCACGACCCATAGATATTCAAGTGTGATACTCTAGGACAGAACAAAAAAGAAGCTAATGAGGCGTCTTAATCTGTGGAGTTACAACACTTTGACCTGGTCCTCAAGACGGACAAGATACTATAGTTTGCTTCTCCTCGCATCCCAAAGGAATTACTTTATGGACCACCCGAGCAACATGCATGGGTAGGAACCAATGCACAACATACCTGTGCTTCCCACTCGCAGACGAGAGTTAGAAAACAACTTAAGGATGAAACATTCTCAAGACAATCCTGAGATGTAGAGACATAATTTATCGTTCTTCCGAATGGTTCATTATTAACTCATGAGTCAAGGAATGGTATTGGGTTAGAGATCATCATGATGTAGTGAGAATCTCAAATAAGCTCATGATCGCATGGTGACAACCGACATGATTCCAGACACAACAGTTCTAGTAGAATTTGGGACCTCCTGTTTAAGACTTTGGTTACAACACAAAGAAATAAGTAATTACTTAGATGTGAGACATCCAAGCAATGAATAAGTGATGTGTTTCGAAACATAGGTAATTTCTCCAGATCATGTAGAATGAAATGACCTGAAATGTATACTAAAGGAAGAACCCAACCTCGTGAACCTAAATATTTGAAGTAACAGATGAGAAGAAAACTTTAAATCAAACAGAGGTAAGATGACTCAGAGATAGAGCAATACCAGATAAGGAGTAAAAATAATCCTAAGAGGGTTTTCGTAACCCATTTGTACGTTAGAAATAGCTTTCACAAACATTAGACTCAACATCGACAAGTGGAAGGGTTTCCTACAGGCAGTCCTGCTCTGATACCAACTTGTAGCGCCCCGACCTCGGGACTATGCAAGATGATGGTGTCAGATACCCGACTGAAGGTTACTAGGGTTACCACTCCCAGGCTGAATCACATCAGCAGGCGCGGCTCGGACATGGATCATCGGCCCACAACCCCTCAGTCATGACATAACATCGGGCCCAACTATATTGCATAACTAGGATATCAAGACTCGAACAATTTGGCACAACACAGTCTCTACAACACAAATCATATATATATTGCAAATCTTATCAGAGAAAGATAGAAAAATACAATCAGAGTTCACAGACCCAACATTACAACAAGCGGAAGCAGGTATATTTGTTCTAAATAACAAGAACCAAGCTATGGCGTAAGAGGCCAACAGATAAACAAGTCAGCTCCAGCTTGCTCCTAACCACCCAGGCTGCCGCCTGGAAAACCCAAACTACTCGTCGACGTCCACGAAGAACCACCTTCAAACTCAGAGAAGTCCTCAACAGTAAGAGAGTAAAGATTCAACAAAGCAAAGGTGAGTACAAGAGGTACTCGCAAGGGTACTAGAGCTACTAGCTCGAATGAGGATTTAGCAAGGCTATTTGGTAGTTGTTTTGCAGAGAGCTAGTTTTCATTTTAAAAGACCCGACTAGGCAACGTCTATAAGAAGGTTTTGAAATGAGATAGAAATTGTAACTCTCTTCAGCTTCTGATCATTGCATCAACCGATCCAGTATTGCACATGTTACTCAAGTTTTATTGTTCAAGATCTCTATGATCTCTGAATGCGCCACCAAGTCGTCCATAACCGCGGACATGGCTTTTCGAAAAGATTTACCCTATAGGGGTGTACTACTTTACAAAGGTATATACCCGTAGGGCATACAACTTTACCCACCAGTACCGTTCGTCTCCTTGCCTGTACATTAGGCCTCGTCCTGGGAGGCTGGTAGTGTGGGCGTGGTTACAACCTTTAGCTTGCATGAATCTATCCAAGGATCATCAGTGTGCCATGGCCCAAGTCGGCCCCTCCATCCCCTGGCTCGTGGCCACATCCTAAACACCATCATCCTCATTCACAGCTCTTCCATCTTTCACTCACACGCAAATGGAAAGCTCAAACTAGAGGACCCTTGGCTAGACCCTCACAAGTTAGTTGGTCGATAGGGATTCCATATGTCCCACCGATGGAAGCACGCTCAGTCTTGGTTCGAAGGCGAGAACTCGCTCCTAGGGGCGTGAGTGGGGCAAAACACCATCATTCACCGATGGCAACTCATCCACGCCTGTTAGCATTTTAATTGAAGACCACCAGTCCCCAATATATCCGGCATGGCATAGTATTTCCCAGCCACGATCCAACCACCGGTCTAGAGTACTCAACTAAGCATGTCTAAGAAAATAAGTAGCATATAGCAGTAACTCGGGCCACACAGCAAACTATGGATATTAGGAAGGGAAACAAGTATTGGTAGCGGGAACAAATGCAACTACTAGGATACTATAACAAATACATTTGAATCGAATGCAATATTATGGTGGATAAAATACTTCAGGGAAAACATAGGAGTAGAAGATGATTAAGAAGGGGATTTCCGCTTGCCTTGTTGAATTGACAGAGGTAGGACTCGTCGAAGAAGTTTTGTTGCACTTCAACTCCTCGATCTACCGAAGCACAAACAACCTCGGAAAGGAAACAACATAAAGAACAATTACAGCAGGTGCAATGCACACTCATGATGACATGACAAGTTAATGCAACTAAATAAAATACTTATTTAGCCAGAGCAACAAATTAAATGGTGCTCCACAATTATTTAGGCATTGTTGGAATAGCACCCACATTTATCTTAATGCTCTATTGGGGTTTAGACTTAAGGACCAGTACTAGGATTTGGTGAAAACATGCATTCAAATGATGGTTTCTGAAGGACATTTTCTTGTTGATCATTTTGATATATTGCTTGTAATTTTTCGAGCAATTAATATTATTTGGTGAATAAAATTCAAGGCATTTAAATCTGTCCTTTTTAGAAAAAGCCAATAACCATGTTAAGTCAAATTTTTCCTTTGTCCAGCAAGGCTCAAGATAGTTATTAATTGTTCTTTTGGACATTTTGAGGTATTAACCATAATTTTCCCAAAATTATTTTTGAAGTTATGATTTATTTAATATTGGTTTCAATTCTGCCCTTTGTAGAAAGCAATTTCAATAGAGAAATAAAAGTCGTCCATTTGCATGCAAATGGTTGAAAATATGTGACAAATGTTCCACTGATCATTTTAAGATATTAACCATAATTTTTGGATAATTATTTAATTAGTTATGTCATTTTCTTTTTCTTTTCTGACCACAACAGAAAATGGACGTTTTGTTGGTCAAAATTTATCTAAAACTGCCCAAATAAAATATTTTTATGTAGTGTTTGTTAAGACAAATTTTTAGAGCCCAAGTTTTCTCAATTTGGAATAACAAAACTCAAGTTATTAATTCTACAAGTTTTCTATTTTTACGGCATTTCCTGTAATTAATTAATTAATTACTGTGAAAATTACTACAGATTTTTTTTTTGCATAAATGATGTTAACAGAAAGCTCTCACTTAGGTGAATCCATAGAATTTTAAATTTCTCAAATGGGAGCATTTTTCGATTTTGTATGGATTTTAGAAATAAAGATTTGGTTCTGTTTTGGGGTTTTCCATTTCTGTTAATTCGCGGAGAAATAACGTTTGACCTTTTGCACCGAGAGGCTCCTAGCCGCAGTGACTGACAGAAGGCCCCCAGCGCCACGCAGGCAAGCCACGCAAGCGCACATGGGCCACCGCAGGTTTGACCGGGGTCGTCTCCCGCGCGCATGACGTCACCGCAACGTCAGCCGACACCGGTGACGTACGGCTACGGTGCTACGGGCCACGCGAGCAAGCGTGGTTTGTTCGTAAGGACCCTACTCGACGCGAGCTACCAAATGGAGGCGGCGCTGCCAGCTATTGGCCACCGGAGAAGCTCCGGCGATGATGGCGTGCGACGGTGGACAACGGCCACGGCGCGCTGGTTACCTAAGACGCGAGGGAGGGGAAAAAGGATAGGGAGGTGCAGCACCTCACCCTCGTCGCGTGCGCATGCTCGGTTGGGAATGAGGAGGACCACGTCGGTGGTGAGCTTACTCGGAGGCGCGTCGGTCGGATACGAGGAAGACGACGGGCGCGGTCGACTGGAGCCCTCCTGGCTCGATTCCTCGCACGGAGGCGCAGCAGAGGGCACGACGGAGACGATGATGGTCGTGGATTGGCTCGGGGTAGCCTCAAATGCCGGCGATTCGTCGGCGGGCATGGCTAGGGTTTCGGTGAGGGTTAGTGTTTCGCGGGGCTTGGGATCTCGGGCTCGAGGGGAGTGAGGAGGAGGGGCAGGCACGTCGTGGGGGGGCTGGCGGGGGCGTCTAGTGACGTCGTGTCATCCATGCCGCGCGCGGCGGGTTCGGACGTGAGAGACGAGAGAGGTTTTGCGAAAACTCGCTGGCCACTTTTCCTTTTTCTGTTTTCTTCCTCTCTTCTTTTTCTGGAATTTTTGTAATCCAATTAATTGAACAACTTAATCAATTCCAAAGTTTTTGAAATAAAACCCAAAATCCTTATTTGTTAAAGTGCACCACTAATAAAATTTTCAAGACTTTTTTATGATATTTTTAAAACACACTTGTTTTCATTTATTTTCTGTAATTTTATTCCAACAATTAATTTAGGCACTTAACAAACTCAAAACCTTATGATATTTGGCGGAATTTTTAATTTACCATAAGGAGGAACTGGTAGAAATTTCGGATAATTTTGATGTATTAAAATTAGTTAAACACTTCCAATTTTCATGGAATTTTGCAAGTCTTCCTTATTTGTCATCAAGGGACTGTGATAAAATTTTCAAGGCAAAAGGATAAAGTTTGTAAAACAAACTTGTTTAAAATTTTATTTCCTACTGTGAAGAAAATTGTTGTTTTCAGGGTTTTAATCAATTCAAAATTTGGTGCTCTCTTTTGTGTGACCCTTATTTAACATAAGGAAGAATTGTTTAAGTTTTTAGCTCAATTAGAGAAAGTTTCCAGAAGTAACTTGTTTGAGATTTTCAGCTTCTAGAATTAAAGTCATTTTCAAATAATAAGGCATTTGGTTTTCTTGCTCAATTATTCATCAAAACAAAGGTAGACGATCACATCAACATGAAGAAGCAATCCATATCCACTATTTTTAAATCTTAATTTTTTTTGAAAACAATTTGAATGAAACCAAATTTGCATGCCTCTCTTTTTCTAAAAACAATTGGCATTTTATTATAGTTGCAAAACTATCAATTTAATTCTTGAAACTTCCTTGACAAGTATGGAAGATCAAGAAATGATTTTCTTGGTGAGTGGATTTGTTTTCTCTTAAGGTTTTGCAGTTTGCTTCATTTATTTTTTTGCACTTTAATATGGATGCCATGATGCATGAAGAAAAGAAAAGGTGAAAATTTTCCCCAAATTTTGTAGTAACTTTCTGTAGCAGCCTAGGGCTGTTACAGATACTGTCGGACCCATGGATACCAGGGAACCATAACCCATCTGCTAGAGCCCAGCCCAATAGGTACAGCGGAAGCGTCAGCCAGGTTGCCTCGCAAGGCGAATGCCCACACGAGAGTTTCACCTCTCGCGAGACGATGGTGATAGGGGACTTATCCCACTGGAGGCATTCAGCCTCCCTTCTTCGGAGAGGATCTCTACATCGATCCCTTCACTTCTCTCTAAAGGAGAATTCCCTCAAGAGGGAACAGTCCATACGAGGGGGACGCTCGCGTCTCTGCACAGTGATGATAGCGCCACAGGGCGACAGAACCGCTTTAGCCGCAGTTGCCGTTCTCGTGTATAAAGAGCGAGCTGCGGGTGCACGCGCCAAAGCACCACCCGAGGCTTTCCTCTGTGGTGCAAGGAGACCAGTCCGACGCTACAAGACGAAGGAAACATCATCTTGAGTCCCCACGGCTCTGCCATGGACGGTGGCGCCGTCCCCGACAACCAGGATCAGCAGAGGCCGCAAGGTACTATACGTCCACCCTTTGGCACCTTGTGGTGACCCTTTCCCGCCAAGAATGAGCGGGGAGGAGGCCCAAACGCCGGTACATAAGGAGACCCCTGTCTCCCGTAGTAGTGACAGATCAATTCACCTAGAGCCTCCCTAGTCTGAACCGAGCACAAGCTCGCAGCTTGTACTGTATCTAACGCAGTGCAATCCATCAGACATGAAGGAGTGGGGTTTTACACCACAAGGTGGCCTGAACCTGAGTAAACTCCCCGTGTCGCCATTGTTGGCTGCCCCAAGCTTTTCTCACGAGACCTCATGAGAGGTGTAGGAGCTGCGGTTAGCCCCCAGTGTTTGAACCTCTTGAGAGTCCCTGTCTTTGACAGACCACTCTCTGACAAATGCATGATGACGATACATCATGTGGGATATCATAATATAGCTTGTACAAAAAAAAAAGATATCATAATATAGTAGCGAGTAAAAGTAAGCTTACCGGTTAACGAGATAGACAAAGGTATAGTGACCCAAAGATTGTTTCATGGCAATACAGGAATCCATACTCTCGGGTAAGTTTGGTATCGCGAGTAATGGGCACATTGTATAATAGCCAACAGTTCAACAAAGTATATTTCGTATATTATGTGGGATTCAATATGGGTATCTGATAGACGCGGAGATCTCTAGGATGGCCCGAGCTCATGGAAGGCCCAAAGATAAAGGCAAGAACACCAAGAACAAGTAACCAGATAACTAGTACGAACTACAGGATTAGATTCCCGGCAACTAAACCCACGGTCGCCTCTGGAAACTAACCAACTCAAACTCACCTTA
Source organism: Alopecurus myosuroides (assembly GCA_028641055.1). Classification (NCBI taxonomy): domain Eukaryota; kingdom Viridiplantae; phylum Streptophyta; class Magnoliopsida; order Poales; family Poaceae; genus Alopecurus; species Alopecurus myosuroides. Next base: position 229,568,467 of record CM054060.1, on the reverse strand, counting down.
ATTATAACCAACTCAACCCTGCGATTGGTACACCGCACCAATAGATCCGCGAGGGTCAGTCAAGAAATGTTGGGAGAAGACTGAGTGAATCCAAATGGGAAAGGACGACAATTCCGGAGTAGGCTTGATACAATCCAAATTACAAGAGTACTAGGAGTAGCCTTGATATGGTTCTAGTCACCTAGAAGTAGCCTCAAACGAGGGATAATAGAAAACACTCACAAGTTTATATTTCATCATCTCTTACCCTAGATCTGAAGGAGGACTTCCTATTTATAATAGTGGGGCGAAGGGGTAAGGGTTGGTGAGTTGCAAGGCACGTGGGGGACCTTTTCTGCGCGCACGCAGGAGCGCCGAACAATCCGGCGTCTCAAATGCCGGTACATACTGCGGCTGGAGATGTGCTGTCTTCAAGAGTTGGCTCGCTATTTCTCCCAGGAGCCGGACGATCCGGCATGTTCTATCGCTACATCCGGCGTGCACGCGGGGTGGAACCTGAGAGGGGACGCACCCGTTCCGGTACGTACCGCCAGGCATCCGGTGGCATGGAGGGTGTCGGATGATCCTGTTGGAGGTATACCCTAGAGACAATAATATTCAGTTATTATTCTATCTCCAAGTTCATATTTAAGTTTATGTGCGTTTTCAAAGGAAAATATTTGTGCGGGTGTGAATACATAAACAAACAAGAGTTCTTAATCTTGTCTCTAAGATTAGCTTGTATTTTATGAGATGATCACATTTTTCTGATAATGGACTTAGAAGAAGGTCTAGCAAAACATAAGAGTTTATTGTTAGGATAACAATAATACTAAACCGACCCAAATGTATGTTGTTGCTAAAAGAGACTAAACCATCATCATGTATTTTTTTTTCAAATGCATAGGAAGGTAACGTTGACTATAATTCCTATACTATGAGAATATCTAGTGACCGCGTGATCAAAAGGTATACTTTGGATAACATCAACCGTCGTGTCGTACCTGGGGACTATAAAGGTGATATCTGGGTGTGACCTAGAAAATGTAATGGAACTAAGATTGTTCAAGACTAGTTCTTAACTCCTCTAGACGATAGAGAGATACATTCATTGGGATCTTTCAGTATCACCGACGACATATCGTCTGGCCAGACACAGCGTGATCTTATCACAGGGTCATTGGGGATATGGATGTGAAAAGAGAACAATATCGGTAAACGAGTTTTATGTGTTATGATCAAAGAGTTTCATCTGACTAGATCACATAGTCTCATCTCGTGATATCGTTGGTATCATGAAGTTAAGGGAATAAGTTCAATAGGTAACTTATAAGGTTTCCTTATTCATCGGGAACACACAGGAGCCATCATGGGCGTCCACGGTCTCGTTGTTGGTTATTGTTCGGAAAGTGCCCGAACATGTCTTTGTGTTACCGAGCCTTTACGGGTCACATGCTTAAGCCGTGCCAACCTTTTATTGAGAGAAATAATATGTTGTTATTGGTTTTATGAATGTTTGATGTCGTTATGATATCACATAAAAAAGTTTGGTGTCAATCGGAGTGGTTTTGGGGAAGTAATTATAAGAGAGAAATTATGCGGGTGTTTGGTATAATTTATATGAGAAGCTACAGAGGACATGAGATGTCCTGGGGTGTTAGAAACGAGTTTCTAACATCATTAGATGGAAGCAGTGTCGAAAGAGGGGGGAGATTCCCCCTATGGGCAAAACCTAATTTTAGGGAATGCTAGGTGGGGCCCATGGTCTCACAAAGTGCACAAGGTTTCCATATGTATTTTTCATAAATTTATTTGATAAATAAATGAGAAGGAAAAAGGAATAGAATAGAAAAAGGGGCTTGAGGGATTGGACTCCACAAGGGAGTCCAATCTGTTTCCTCCTATGAGGGTGGTGCGGCCAAGCAAGAGGAAGGGGAAACCGACCCCTCCCCCTCCTTTGGGAGGTGCCCTCCAAGCTCCACCTATATAATCCCTAGCCCCTCCTCTTTGGAGAACATATCAATTGAGCCTTTTGGCATTCTCTCTCATAGAATTAGAGACCTAATTAGAGGGCATCTAGAATTAGATCCTCTAATTATAGGTCTAATTAGAGAACCTCTAATTCAATTTTGAGCCTCTAATTATAAACATCTCTAATTGGATTAGAGCCTCTTCTAATTAGGTTTTTGAGTTATACTCTCCCGATTAGACCTAGATCTAATTGTTTTCTCTCTCTTGTGTTGAGAACTTTCAGTTTCATAATAGCTCTGATCAGAGTTGATTAGAGCTACCAACTAGCAACGCCGAAAGGCTGTCGCTCTTCGTCGATGCCGAGTACTGGACGGTAAAGCACTGGCAGGTTGACACGAGCGCACGCGTGCACACCATAAGAGGGATTATACGTGTGAACCTCAGGAGGGAAGAATTAGTGACATCCTTGCAACTAGGCCTAGTTGTGAGGATCAACGATTGTTCAGAAATCTCCTACGACTACATCGAATGCGCTGCCCAGTGAGTCATTTTCCAGATCCTCGCATGTATGGGCATGCCTAGTTATCTGCATAGTGGTCTTGGCGAACTACGTAGGGCAATTTTTTAAAATTCTACAGCATAGACTAGCAGATCCCGTGTGGCTGTTGCACGACAATCTAACGGACGAGATGCACTCCCCTCGAGAGGGGCCGGACTAGCGTCGGTAGCTACCGGAGGCATCTGGCCTCCTCCGGTGCGCCGGACGATCCGGTAGGCTGGTGGCTAACGATCTGACAACCCCATAAGAGCTTCTTCTTGTCCTTTTATTCTTGTTCTCGTGCAGCCACTTGGCGATCTTCGTGGCCATCGTCTTGGTCACCTTTGGCACCTTCTTGTATCTCCATTGGCGGGTCGTACCTGAGAACACATAGTAGCTTTACATGAGTTAGCGCATGTCGTGGTGTGAATCATGGCAGCACCAAGAGGGTGTTCCAGATGGTGTTTAAAGAGGGGACAGACTAGCAAACGGTGGCGTTGGCGTGGGATTGGATAGCAAGCGTGTAGACACACGATGTACCCAGCTTCAGGGCCTCACGTCGAGGTAAAACCCCTACTCCTGCTTCTTTCTCTTTACTATTGATGCACAGGTTACAAGATTGTTCTCTGAGCTCTCTCTGAGTATATCGAGGTGTGGGGAAGAAAGGAATATGCCCCCTGCTGTTGGGGCCTAACCAGTCCTTATATACTGCAGGATTGCCCAGCTTACAAGTGGGGTCCGGCTAGTACGAGACCAGCCGGGGAGATTCTAGGACAAGCGCCCTTCGTCCTTCGGCCTTCGAGCCCGGTTGGTGCCGTGCCGCGCACCGTACTAGGGCAACGCCTTCCCATCTCGACGTACCCGAAAGCCACTCCCGGCTACCCGGCTACCCATGCCCTCGTACCCAGGCCGTACACCGGGTACCCCGAGCCATGCGGCGGGTACCGGGTAGAGTAGGCAGGTATCGGCTAACTTGAATAGATGTATCGCTGGCCGTACGCGGGTACGGCCTAGCCCATGCCGGAGTACCCGAGCAGCCGGGGAGTAGGTGTACCGTGCCGCGTAGGGTGGCCCTGTGGCTTGCGTGAGCCTAGGGAGTTGGCGTGCTCGCTATACCTCTCCATACGAGTTGACTCGCGGAGTAGTCGGGTTGTAATAGCAACCAGCTGACCAGCCGTTTGCTATCTTTGGCCTGCTGGGCAGCCGGTACGTGAGCATCGATCCCCGTCCAGTCGGTGGATGGGGGATGAACGCCAAGCCTGTGTGTTCTTGACTTCGTGTTGGTATGGAGTGTGGGTATCAGGTTTCTCCTTTCCGCTTCGTCGAGGCAGCCGAGGATCATCCCCTCGACAATAGCCCCCGAACAGGTGGGAGTTAAGGAGCCTGTGCGCCGGGTGAGAAGCTCCCGTCTGTTCACCTGGCCTTTGCCGCCTCCTCCAGCCAGTTGGACGCGCGACGCCACGGTGTCTCCGTGGGGCCGGCTGGTGGTGACGTCATGATTCACCCGGGTGACGTCGCTGATGACGCGAACGGTCGCATGGGCCTGCGGCCGCGGTCAAGTCGATGTTGTCTCCTCGTTTCTCGTGTTGGGATCTTCTGTGGCCTGGAAAGCCATTACGGATATTTTGCGGCGCACTACCCACGACCCCTTGTTTCTCGCGCCACGTGGAGGGATCATGGGGAGCGGTTTCTGCCGCGCGTCGCGCATCTAGCGGCCCCTGGCCGCTATAAGTAGGGGCGGAGTGTTCTCCCATGGTCTTCTCCTCCATTCTTCGTGCTCGAGTGTTCCTTGTCTCTTCCTTTTCCTTTCGACTCTTCTCCACTTCTCACTGTGTCGCCGCCGCGGACTCATCTTCGACCGCTCCCGCACCCTCCTCGTCAAGGACCATGGCTGGCTCGAGGAGAGCTCTGGCCGCAGCCGACGATGCGGCGAATAAGGGTTCCTGGGCGGGCTCCTGCGTGTCACGGGGAGACCTCCACTACTACCGAGGCATGGGCTACTTCGGCCCGGCCTCGACGGTGGCGCTGACCAGCTGCATCCTCTCTACGGACAGGAAGATCGACAAGGGTTTGCGTACGGTGCTGCGTGCCCGCGGAGTTTGAGGTTTCGCCGCAGCAGCGGCCGAACGAGCGCGTCTTCTTCCTCTCCCACCTAGATCGTGGCCTCGTGCCCCGGGTGAGCACCTTCATCTCCTCCATCCTCGCCTATTTTGGGCTCCAGATCCACCATCTGGGGCCCAACGCGATGACTTACTTGGCTTACTTCATAAGCCTGTGTGAAAACTACTTGGGCATCTGGCCCAACCTCGACATGTTTGTCCGGATGTTCTTCCTCAAGGGGGGAACCGAGGTGGCACAAGGGCCGCTGGTGAAGTGCGGTTGCGCCATCATCGTGGCCCGGCAGGGCACCCATCTGCCTCGGCTGACCCTGGTCGAGTCCGCGTGGACGTGGCAGCAGACGTATTTCTACATCGAGGACCTGCAGGGTGACGACCAGATCGGCCTCGACCCCTTCGTCAACCGGATGCCCATCTCCCAGAACAACCGGACGGACAGGACCCGGGGCAACACGAGGGAGTGCGATGACATGATCGCCCGGGTCCGGGAGCTCGTCAACAGCGGCCTGACCAGCCGGGACTTGATGTTGGCGTGGATGGTGCCCCGGCTGATGCCGCTCCGCCATCGCTCGCACAAGATGTGTTTCACCTCCGAGATGGATGATCCCAACCGGCTGGGCCAGACGGACGCCGACTGGGCATCGCTGCAGAACAAGATGCGCGCTCTGGCGCAGAAGGAGGTGGTGACCGAGCTCTGGCAGTTTGGCGTGCCGCCCTTCAACCGTCAGTGTCGCCCTCTCTAGGTAGAAACCTTCTTTGCCCGGCTGATTTTCTTTCTTTTCTTTAGATTGGTCCTTGATGCTTCGCGTTCGATCTAGCTCTTCGCGACCCAGTTGACGGAAGACGTGCCCAATGGCCCGCAGTTCCTCCCTGACCTGCCGCCGCTGCCGCCTCCCGCGCAGCCGGCCGTGGACGACGCAGAAGGGGCGGAGGACCACCCGGCACCGGCTCGCGACAGTAAGCATCCCGGACCGGATGATGAGGTCATAGATGTCGGCGACGAATCTGATGTCAATTCACCGGCTTCTTCGCTAGCTTCGACCAAGCGGCGCCGGGCTCCAGGCTCGAGCAGCCGGCCGACCGCGGAGGAGGAGCCGAGAGCCGAGAGCCAAGCGCGGACGCGGTGCATCGCCCCCAGCTGGGGGAAGCCGGCGACAGAGGAAGGCCCCGCCTCCGGTCGTGGCAGGATAAGTTTCTCCATCTTCTCAGTTTCTTCTTCCGCTGGACGCGTTCTTTACTTAGTACCTTTTCTCCCTTTTGCTTGAAGGACGTAGTACCCTCCATCCCGATGCCGACTCCGGCTCCCTTGCGAGTCCGGGAGGTGGCTCCCTCGACTGTGGAGTCCTTGGACGTGGCCGAAGGCCAGGCGGGTCCCGCAACGGTGACCACGGAAAGCCAGCCGCGGTCGGAAGCTACCCAGCAGCCGGAGGCGGTGATCGAGCCCCGGGCTACCGCGCTGGCATCCACCGCGGTCGCGGCATCACTTGCCTACGTGGCTCCATCTGCCATCGCCTCTGCTTCGGGCACCGCGCCTCTCCGATGTCGTCCTCCACCACCCTAGCGGTGGTGACAACCTCTTCTAGCGTGTACCAGGGGCTGGGCATGCCGCCCTCCTTCATGGTGCCGTCTGTGGCAAGCCAACCAGCACCTGGGGTATTCCCCTTGCCCTCTGCGTCTGGCTCGAAGGCGCCGGTGATTCGTCCTCCAGCTCCTGGGACCATCCGGGTGCCCATCAAACCGCTCGACGTCGGGCGGTCACTGAAGAAGGACCTGGAGGCGATGGCGACGACGGCGGCGGCCTTGGCCAAGGACCTGGCGCTGGTAGTGGCGGCCAGCGAGATCACGTATGGGTTGATGCTGATACGTTTCCTTTCTTCCGTCCTGATTTTAATGGATATCCACGTGGCGTGCTTATCTTTTTTGTTTTTGTCTCACGACGCCAGCCGCCAGGAGAACTGCGTCCGGTCTGCCGGCCTGCAGGTCATGAGCAAGTCATCCTCCCCTAGCCGGGTAATTCTTTTCTCTTGGACAGAACTGACGTGCTTGTTCCCTTTGCTCTACAGAGGAGTTGAACGAGCTGAAGGAGGCGGCGAAGAACTCCATCCCGGCTGCCCAGGCGGCCAGGATGTTGTATGAGCACGATAATGCGCACTCTGAGGCCACCATTGACCTTCGCCGTCGCGCCGAGCAGTCGGATGCCCACCGAGCCGAGGCGGCGCGCCGGGCCACCGCCCTCGAGACTGCCAAGGCGGAGCATTCCGCCTTCATGGCCAGCCAGCGTGAGGCCTTCCGCCTGCTCGAGGCGGAGCTGGAGAAGGTGAAGAAGGATAAGGAGGATGCGGTGCAGCCCCTCCAGGACCAACTCGACCTTGTCAGCAGTGCCGCCACCGGTATGTTGCTCCTTTCTCGTCGGTTGTGAGGTGAAATGGGTCCTTCCATGGGAGGACAGCTTGTGGAGGCCTTTCGTGTCTTGGATCAGTCGGAGCACGAGGTCGCCTTCTCTAAAGGCGAGCGGCCGGATCCTCCGGCTGTGATACCGGCGGAGGTCTTGTTGGTAGATGGCCGATCTGGACAAGGCCAGATTGCGTTCTTCCTCGAGTAAATCGACCCCATCTTGGTTTGCCCTCCTTTCGTCCTCATCGGTGTACATGATGGCTCGGGGCGAGTCGAACTGTATGTCAACCGGGAGGACGGCTTCCGCGCCGTAGACGAGGAAGAAAGGCGTGTAACCGGTGGACAGGTTGGGTGTTGTCCTCAGGCTCCTCAGGACGGAGGGGAGTTCTTCTATCCAGCAGTCGGGCGCTCGCTCGAGCGGGTCGACTAGCTGGGGCTTGATGCCTTCTAGGATCAGGCTGTTTTCCCTTTCCACATGTTCGTTTGACTGGGGATGCGCGACGGACGCCAGGTCCAGTCGGATTCCTTTGTTCCCGCGGAACTATGTGAAGGCTCTCTTGGCGAAGTTCGTGCCGTTGTCGGCGATGATGTTGTGCGGGTAGCCGTAGCGGTAGATGGTGTCCTTGAAGAAGGTGGCGACGGTCTGGCCGTCTAGCTTCTTGATCTGCTTGGCCTCGATCCACTTTGTAAACTTGTCTATGGCGACTAGCAGGTGGGTCATGCCGCCTCGGGCTGTCCTGAATGGGCCCACCAAGTCCAGTCCCCATACGGCGAAGGGCCAAGTGATGGGGATGGTTCTGAGTGCCGTGCTCAGCGTGTGCTTTTGCGCCCTGAAGCGCTAGCAGCCGTTGCAGACCTTGATCATCTTTCGGCGTCGGCTGCTATGGTCGGCCAGTAGAATCCGTAGCGGATGGCCTTTGAGCATGTTGCTCGGGTTGACGGGTGGTAGCCGCACTCACCCTTGTGTATTTCCTCCAGGAGACGAATGCCCGTCGTCGTCTCGACGAAGCGCAAGTAGATGCCGCGTGTACTCCGCTTGTGCACGCAGTTGTTGATGATGGTGAACACCTTTGCGCGGCGTTGGATTTAGCAAGCGAGCATCTCGTCCAGGGGGAGTGTGTCCTATGTGAGGAAGTCGAGGAAGGGTTGTGCCCACCCCGGCGTCGGGTATTTGGCGAAACGTCGTTTTGCAGCATGTCTAGTCGTGCTTCCTTTGTCATGCTTGCCCCGGGGGACGGTTGGAGAAGATCCGGGCTGGCAGGCGAGACCCCGGGTCCGGCTGGAGAGCGCCCTGGCTGGGCAGGCGAGCCCCCAGGTCCGGCTGGAGAGCCCCCGGGCTGGGCAGGCGAGCCCCCGGGTCCTGCTGGAGAGCACCCAGTCTGGGCAGACGAGCCCCCGAGTCCGGCTGGAGAGCACTCGGGCAGGGCAGGCGAGCCCCCGGGTCTGGCTGGAGAGCCCCCAGGCTGGGCAGGCGAGCCCCCGGGTCCGGCTGGTCGATGGTTGCCAGGACTTGTGTCATGGCGGTTTTGGAGCCAGATGGCAGTGTCGGGCAGGCGGTGACTTCTGAGTCTTTTGGGCCGGCTGAGTCAGCCGGCTGAGTCAGCCGGTAGTACTATGGAGTCGGAGTTTGGTGATGGGGTGATTGACAGCTTGTGGAGGTGCTCGAGGGAGACGCCAGGCGGTATCGTCTGCCTGGTGGAGGCGAGCATGGAAAGCATATCAGCCGTTTCGTTGAGCGCTCGCGGTACATAGTGGAACTCGCAACCATCGAAGCATGCGCAGAACTGCTGCACGAAGAAGCGGTAGGCGGCCATGTTGCCGTCCTTGGCGTCTAGTTGCCGGAGGTTTGCCGGACGACAAGGTCGGAGTCACCGAAGCAGAGGATGCATTGTATATTCATTTCCTTGGCTAGCCGGAGGCCGCGGACGAGTGCCTCGTATTCGGCGACGTTTTTTGAGGCCTTGAAGTGAATTTGCGTGGCGTACTTCAGGCGATCCCCCTTGGGCGAGGTGATGACGATCCCGGCTCCCAAGCCCCTGCGCATCTTGGAGTTGTCGAAGTGCACCCGCCAATAGGCGGAATCGGGAACCGGAGGGGCGGATACTGGGTCTCCGCCCAGTCGACGATGAAGTCCGCCAGCACTTGTGACTTGAAAGCTATGCGGGCTTGGTAGAACACCGTGTGCGCGGCGGGGTTGACGGCCCATTTGGCCACGCGCCCTGTGGCGTATTTGTTGCTGCTGATCTCGCCAAGCGGCGCCGTGCACACCACGGTGATGGGGTGCTCTTGGAAATAGTAGTGTAGCTTCCTGGCGGTGAAGTACACACCGTACGCCGGCTTCTGGTAGTGCGGGTAGTTTTGCTTAGACTGCGATAATACCTTGCTAAGGTAGTATACCGGTCGCTGGACCGGTTGCTCCTTTCCTTCTTCCGGGCGCTCGACGATCAAGACGCCGCTGACAACCCAGTTGGTGACGGCGATGTAGAGCAACATGGGCTCGCTCGGAGTTGGCGGAGCCAAGATGGGAGCTTGCGTGAGCGTTCGCTTGAGGTCGCGGAAGACGGCGTCCGCCTCGTGGGTCCATTTGAAATTTGTCTGCATTCTTCAGGAGGCCGTATAGTGGGAGGGCCTTTTCGCCGAGCCGGCTGATGAACCGGTTGAGTGATGCCAGGCACCAGGCAAACTTCTGTATGTCCTGCAGGACGGTTGGTCGTTCCATCCTCTCGATGGCGGAGATCTTCTCCGGGTTCGCCTCGATTCCTCGTTCCAATACGAGGAAACCAAGGATCTGACCGTCTGGTACGCCGAACATGCACTTGGTGGGGTTGAGCTTCATCTTGTAACGCCTCAAGTTTGCAAAAGTCTCCTCGAGGTCGTCGAGGAGGGTGGATTTCTCCTTTGTCTTGACGACGATGTCGTCCACGTAAGCGTGTACGTTGCGGCCGATTCGCTCATGCAGTCACTTATGCATGCACCTTTGATAGGTGGCGCCGCCATTCTTGAGCCCGAAGGGCATGGTGATGTAGCAGTATGCCCCGTATGGGGTGATGAACGATGTTTGGATTTGATCGTCTGGGTTCAGGGGATCTAGTTGTACCCGGAGTAAGCGTCCAGGAATGATAGGAGGTCGCAGCCGGCGGTGGTCGGTAACTTGATCGATCCGGGGCAGTGCGAACAGGTCCTTTGGGCATGCCTTGTTTAGCCCGGTGTAGTCGATGCACATACGCCATGTGCCGTTCTTCTTTAGCACCAGGACTGGGTTTGCCAGCCAGTCCGGGGATGGTAGACTTCGGTGATGAAGTCGACTGCGAGTAGCCGGGCGATTTCCTCCCCGATGGCTCTTCTCCTCTCCTCTCCTAATCTTCGGAGAGGTTGCCTGACCGGCTTGGCGTCCATCTTGACGTGGAGAGAGTGCTCAGCCAGCTCCTGCGGTACACCCGGCATGTCTCTTGGTTCCCATGCGAAGATGTCCCGATTCTCACGGAGGAAGTCGGTGAGCTCGTCTTCCAATTTCCGGCTGAGGGCTCCTCCGCGGGTGAGGAACTTGCCGGCCAGCTGGTTTGGGTTTAGCGGGACCTGCTTGGTGTCGCGGGCTGGCTGGAATTGTGCCTCGCCCATAGGACTCTTGCCTTCCCGTATCTCCGGTTGCTCGGCTGCTATCTGCCGCTTGACCTCCTTCAACTCCTGCGCCACCATCAGGGCTTGCGCCATGCGCGAGCCGACTGCGGCGCAGTCAATCGAGAGCCGGTAGTCGCCCACGGCCGTGATGGTGCCAAAAGACCCCAACATCTTCATCTTGAGGTAGTCGTAGTGCGACACTGCCAAGAACTTGGCGAGAGCCGAGCGCACTAGAATGGCGTGGTACGCGCTACTGTGGTCCACCACCTCAAAGGTTATGGTTTCCCGGCGGTAGTTGGTGATGTCGGCGGACACGATGTCCAGCCGGACCGTTCCGAGACGAACGCAGCTTAGGCCGGGGACGATGTCGTGGAACGTCGTCCGGCTCGGTTTGAGCTGATGTTCGGTGATGTTCAGCTTGTCAGTCGTGTCCTTGTACAGGATGTTGATGTTGCTTCCCCCGTCAATCAGTACCCGGGAGAAGGTGTACGCTGTCTTGTCGGTGACGATAATGGTGTCGAGGAGGAGGGCGTATGAGCCCGAGGATGGTAGCACATCCGGCTGGTCAGCCGGGCCGTATGTTACGCAGGTCATGGACCAATCCATCGGCTGGCGGATTGGCGGCGCGGTCGCGTTCACCTCGGCGTACCGGCAACGCTCGCTGTTCTTGTCGAAATGCTCGATGACGTTGATGATGTAGGTCGCGTGATTACGCGGGAAATTGCCGCGCGATCCTTTGGCTACATCAGCCGGAGGCGGTCGTGGTCGCTCCGGGCGATTGTTGTTGGCGGCGGCGTTGGCCGGCGCGCGGGGGTGGTGGTGGAGATCCCCTGGGCGGCAGTCCTTCGCCTTTCACCAGCCGGATGGTCCAGCTGCACTCAGCTGTTGTGTGTGTGGCCGGCTTATGGGGTGGAATGGTACTTGCACGGCTGGCTCAACATGGCCTCCAGCGTGTACTTCGGCTTGTCCCCCCACTGTCCGTCGTCTTGTCGGGGGGCAAGGGTATCGCCCTTCTCTAGTCGGGGCTGACTGGTCTGCCTCTGCGGTGTTCCCAGCTTGCGCCGCACCATATCGCTCTTCCGCCATCACGCCGCTCCGCTTCCGGGTGTCGCGGTTGTCGTGGTAGGGGCGGCCGCGCCCGTCGCGACCGTTTGGCCTGCCGGATGGATGGCCTGGGCTGGCTCCAACTTCCCTTTCCGACTCGCTAGCAATCAGCATGCCGTTTGCGTCTAGACGGATCGGGATCTTCATGAACGAGTCCGCTGTGGCATACTTGTCCGCGACTAGCATGAGGTGCTCCATTGATTTGGGCTCCGCCCGGAAGAGCTTGTGTTTTAACATGGTGCCGTCTAGGTACCCGTTAATGAAGTAAGTGATCGCTTGGTGCTCTTGCACCCCCTCGCACGTGTTGCGTAGGTTGGACCACCTGGTCAGGTAGTCGTGGTCCTTCTCGCCCTTGCGCTGGACGCAGCTGGCTAGGTGTTGTGGTCGACCGGGTCGATTGTAGGTGCCGGCAAAGTTGGTGAGGAAGACCTTCTTGAAATCCAACCAGCAATGGATGCTTGCGGCGGGCAGGTTGTTGACCCACGTGCGCGTCGCGTCCTTCAACATGAGCGGTGCGTAGCGCACCGCCACCCTTCGGTTGTCGCGTGCTATGCCCACCCGGGTGACATAGTCGACGAGCCAGTCTTCTGGCTTGGTGGTCCCATCGTACTTGGGCGTGTCCCTGGGGAGCTGCAATCTCCGGGGGAAAGGCTCCGTCGTGATGCGCGGCCCCAGGCACTGGTGGTCGGCCATGTCTTCCTCCTCGAGGATGCTGGAGGCTTCTAGGGTGTTGATGTGTTGCCGGGCATCGATGCCGGTTGCTGGACCGAAGGCGCCCAAGCGGTCGTGGACGTTGGTGATGGGGACCCGGCCCCCCGGCTCCGCCTGCCGGTAACCGGCGTGCGAGGCGGCACGCGCCGGCTGATACTCGCTCATGTCGGGCAAGGGCCCGCCTCGAATAGTCGGTTCGTAACCTCCTAGGGGAGGCGGTTGGCAGTAGCTACCTGCCGAGGCAGCCAGTTGCGAGGCGTAGTAGCCCGGATGCCGGTTGTCGTTACCGTGATATCGGTTGCCCCCTGCAGCCGGTTCGGTGTGGCGTCTTGACTGGTAGCCAGAGTTGATGTTGTCGTCGCCACGTGGCGGCACACGACCGGGGTTTGGCGAAGACGCTTGTCGGCCAGCGTAAGTGGCTGCGGCTGCTTGCTGTTCGGGGTCTTGCACGTCCGGCTGGGCGGCATCCCCCAGTTTGGCTGCGGGCGCCTAGCTACGAGTCTTGGACGCGGCCTGGCGGCTTTGCGTCGCCTGCTGCTGGGTTGCGGCGATGAGGAGGTCCTGCAGGCGGCGCTGCTGACGCAGCAGGTCGTCACCTTGGACACCGGGTAGTTCGTTCGCGGCGGCTTCCGCGGCCCTCATGTTCTTGGCTGGGGTGCTATACACCGGCTGGCGGAAGCCGGGCGGAATGGTCGGGTCGGTCGTGATCCCCGACTCGTGCACGAGGTTACCCCCGGCTGGCGCACCGCACCCATCCGGCTGGGCTCAACCGGTACGGGAGTAAAGTTGTGTACGGCGTTAAACTCGCGTACCTGGGACTCTACCCGGCATTGGGTAGAGGCCACATTCTTGACTCTGTCGATGAGGCGCCGGCGCATCAGCTCGAGCGCTGCGGCCACCTCCTCGGGGTCCGCGTCCAAGTTCACGGACGTGGCGAGGTTCTCGAGGACGTCCTGGACGGAACCGGGCACAACGGTGCTTCGGCTTGCTTCCGGGATGTCCTCTGGGCGGTGGTTAACCATGCATTCTGCATGGTCTCACGACTTGCCATCCTCTTCGTTGATCACCTCTTTGCAGAGGCGGTCGGTGCAGGCCTGTACCCTAGCGGGAAACTCGGGGACGACGGCGACGAAGACGCGATGTTCGCCGGACTGGACAACGGGGCCGTTGTCCGGGAGAGTGGGACCCTTGATGGCTCCGGTGTTGTTGATCACGCAATCAACGGTGCCGAAAGTCACTAAGAGGCCGGTGACGACGCGTCCCACGGTCTCGGACGAAGGTGGTCCCACATAGAACTCAGGCCCATTCGTCGCCATCTGCCCCACGGTGGGCGCCAACTGTCGTGGTGCGAATCACGGCAGCACCAAGAGGGTGTTCGAGATGGTGTTTAAAGAGGGTACAGGCTAGCAAACTGTGGCGTTGGCGTGGGATTGGATAGCAAGCGTGTAGACACACGATGTACCCAGGTTCAGGGCCCTCACGTCGAGGTAAAATCCCTACTCCTGCTGCTTTCTCTTTTCTATTGATGCACAGGTTACAAGATTGTTCTCTGAGCTCTCTCTGAGTGTATCGAGGTGTGGGGCAGAAAGGAATATGTCCCCTGCTATTGGGGCCTGGCCAGTCCTTATATACTGCTGGACTGGCCAGCTTACAAGTGGGGTCCGGCTAGTACAAGACCAGCCGGGGATATTCTAGGACAAGCTCCCTTCGTCCTTCGGCCTTCGAGCCCGGTTGGTGCCGTACCGCGCATCATACTAGGGCAACGCGCTACCCATCTCGGCGTACCCGACAGCCACTCCCGGCTGCCCGGCTGCCCATGCCCTCGTACCCAGGCCGTACACCAGGTACCCCGAGCCCATGCGGCGGGTACTGGGTAGAGTAGGCAGGTACGCGGGTACGGCCTAGCCCATGCCGGAGTACCCCGATCAGCCGGGGAGTAGGTGTACCGTGTCGCGTAGGGTGGCACTGTGGCTTGCATGAGCCTAGGGAGTTGGCATGCTCGCCATACCTCTCCGTACCGGTTGGCTCGCGGAGTAGTCGGGTTGTACTAGCAACCGGATAGCTAGCCGGTTGCTATCTTTGGCCGGCTGGGCAGCCGGTAGGTGAGCATCGATCCATGTCCAGTCGGTGGATGGGGGCTGAACGCCAAGCCTGTATGTGCTTGACCTCGTGGTGGTATGGAGCGTGGGTATCAGGTTTCTCCTTTCCGCTTCGTCGAGGCACCCGGGGATCATCCCCCCGATAGCGCACCATTCACCAAGTCATCAAATTCATAGAGATAGGAGCTAGGTCACCTTTTCTTGCATGGACTTTGCGCGTACTCTCGTCATGGTTCCACTAGGTGTTGTAGAGGGACTTGGTGGAATAGGTTGGGCTGCATCATCTCCCCTCCCCCTGCAAAAGAGTCGTCCTCGACTCGTGATCATCATCATCACTTGTACTTCCATGGAAGGGAGATACGTCTCTCATGTTGAAGGAGTTGTGCACAATGTACTTGGATTATGGCATGTCGAGCTTGTATGCATTATCGTTGATGCGCTTCAGAATCTTTAAGGGGTCGTCACCTCGTGGCTTGAGCTTGGAGTTGCGTTCTTGCGGAAAATGATCTGTGTGGAAGTGTAACCAAACAAGATCTCCCTCTTTAAACACCATGGGTTTCTTGTTATTATTCATATTGTTGGCATGGTGCTCGTATTGCTTCTCAAGTGTGGCTCTTGTGGACCCACGAAGTTTCTTGATGTATTCAATGCGCTTGTCGAAATCCATATTTACTTGTTCGTGTACATAGAGTGGTGGGATGTCAAGATCAGTGTTGGGGTTGAATCCGTAGACAATCTTGAATGGGATCCGCTTTGTAGGATTATGAAGGGCTCGATTGTAGGCGATATCGGCGTGAGGGGTGCACTCTTTCTAATTATTGAGATTCGGCTTGATCAATGCTTGAAGGAGTGTAGATAGTGATACTGTGTGATTCACCACTTCGGTTTGGCCATCGTTTTGCGGGTGGTAGGCGGTGGAGAAGAGTAACTTGACTCCTAGCTTGGCCCTCAATGTCTTCCAAAATTATGAGGTGAACTTCACATCTCGATCCGACACAATTGTCTTGGGAACACCATGTAGACGAACGATCTCAATGAAAAAAAAAATCAATATGTGAAGCATCGTCCGTTCTATTGCATGGAATGAAATGAGTCATCTTTGAGAATCGATCAACAACTACAAAGATAGAGTCCATGTGTGTTTTTGTGCATGGCAGTCCTAACATGAAATCCATGCTAATGTCACTCCAAGGGAGGTGTGGTGTAGGTAATGTCACTAGATCTACCTAATCCTAACTTGGATTAATTTTTGGAACTCAAGATTCATTTTGGTGAGCATATCTAGAAAACAACACTTTCCTGTTTTTGTTTTTAAGTGTGTTTTTTGTTTAAAATGGAATGTTTAATTGTTTAAATCTTGTTTCCTAGCATGTGTAGAGTTGCTATCACTTGTTATTAGATTGTTATCTTGCAGTACATCTACCTTAGAAAGTATGTGCATGTTTGGAAAGTTAAATAAAAATAGGAATAGCAATTGTTATCTTCTAGTTTTATTTTTAGATTATTGTGTGAGCTAGATCTTTGTGTGCTTGATTGACTAAGTTTAGGCTATGCTAGAAACGGATCCAGTACCATTTTGGTACTGTTATTTTGAAGTTATTGCCTCGGTTAGCTTGCATGTTATTTTTATAGCAAAGCATGTGTAAGTCTTGTTATTTATTTGCACTAGTATTGTTTTCACTAGTATGAATAGTCTAGTATTGATTGCTTTATTAGATTATTTTTGTCATGAGTGACCAGAGGCTTTGTACCTCTTTTGCCTTGGTATTAGTGGGCCCATAACCCACTGGTCCCATTGCATCTTGGTTGAGGATGAAAATCCACAACCATACATGTGTGTAAAAATAACATGTTTTATTATACGATTGATTGTTATTTTCCATCATGGGAAATAGATTGTTTGTTTCACTTATGCAAGTGAAAAGTTTATTTATTCTTTGTAAATACTAGTATGTTTAGATATGATATATTTGTTAGCATAATATTCCTTAGGAGTATCATGTTAAGAAATGCTTCACTATTGTGTGCTAAATTAAATTGTTTGCTAATAGAATAATTTCCTTGTGATTGATAGATTGTTTGTGAATGATTTCTAATTGAGTGTTTGGATTTTTGAAAAGGCTTAGTTAAATTTTTCATTGTGTGAATAGCTACTGGTTGTGTGGTTTATACTTTGTGTGCTTGCTATTTAATTAATTAGAAGAGCATGTATTATTAGAATTGGTTTATGCTTGCTTAATAGATGTTTGCATATAATTATCTTGGTGTTTGAGATTACTAGCATGTGTAAGGTTTGTGTGCTGTTAGTAGGTATATTTATGTTCATGATTTTCTTGTTAAGGATTAAGCATCCTTGTAGCATTGTTTGCTTCTCTAGTGTTGAACTAGTGTCACCACTAGAAATTGTGGTTTTGCTCTAGTGTGGTTGTCTTTTATTTTATGAGTGTATGAGTTTATTCTAGAATGTTTAGGAAGTTATTGCTTCTGTTATGATGCCATGAATTTGTTAGTTGCTTGTTCCATAGTTGTAGAATACAATTATTTCTTATAGCATGCTTGTGAAGAAGAAGAAGAAGAAGAAGAAGAAGAAGAAGAAGAAGAACAAGAAGAAGAAGAAGAAGAAGAAGAAGAAGAAGAAGAACTACTTCAAGGCCAGGGACATTAAGAGATTTAAGGCAAGCCATCCTGATGCTTGCTGTTTTAATACACTTATCATTATCTATCATGCATGTTTTACTTCTGAAATTTTTTACAAAACTTTTATTTCCAAAAACTATTTTTGTGTGAATATTACTACTAGTAATATTATATATATATCATTACTATGACATTGGTTGATACTTGGTGTTACCAAGCCCATAGCCACCATATGGTATTTATTACCTCCAAAATTATTAGTCCCTAAGTGGTCACCCTAAAAATATGTTTTTTTGCAAAACAAAGGCTTTATGGAAAATCCGGAGAAAAGGCCGAGCCTTATTCACCGGAGGAATGTTGGAGTGGTCATTTTTGGAAAAACGGTGTTTTACAAAAATGACACATAACCTAGTCTTCGCCGGACAACCTTTACCGTACTGCCACCCTACCCCAACATGGGCACGGGGCTTAACTTGAAGTTTGTTCTTGTTAGTGTGTGTGTTCTATCTCAATTTGCTATAAGGGCGTGACGTCCCTCGAACCGAAATGCCGCCCGTCATGAATTCAAATAGGCATAACAAGTGTGGGATTAATTTCGCCTCCGGTCGCAGTAGTTGGGTCCCTTGCCGTGGCGCTGGTGGACAGGGTGCCGGGAGAACCAGGCCCAACTGAAGAGATAGACATATTCTAGTTTGGACATAGTGGATGGTTAGGATCAGTTATCTGATGTTTACATACTTTTGTTACAGTCCGTAGTTGTTCACGGCGGATGTACTGGATCTAGTGGATGTGTACACTTCTGCAGAGTACAACTATTTCGAAGTAGCCGTGTCCTCGGATATGGACAGTTGAATGGCCATGTAGATAGCATTGTGTCAATGTTTTCAAAAAGGAATTTTCAAAAAGGAGTTTTCAAAAAGGTGTTGGACTTGTGAAATTCTGAACAGAGGAAATCTTGTATCGTGGAGGTACCGTTGATGGAAAGCCAAAAGTTGTTTTACAAGAAGTTTTGCAAAGAGAAAACCTTCTTTTACAAAATGAGTTTATAAAACCTCTTGTACATGTGATATCTACAAGAGAAAGAAAACTATATTATTTTCTTTTGAAGTATCTTCTTCAACGAAGATACAGAGATTTTCAAAATCAACTATGATATGTCTTTCATATATCATTGATAGTGAACCCTATGTATAGCCTACCCATTACACCATATAAGCATACTTGCATATTTGGTAAGTTACATGATGGATGTCTTGCTGAGAACATTCAAATGTACTCATATTGGTTTCGTCCCTGGTATCAACTTGCCAGATATTGAGAAGGAGTCTCAGAAGGAGATCAACAAGGAGGAGTACGGAGCTGATGGCTTTGCGAACTAGAATCGTCTCCCGGTCAGCAGCCTGTAGGTTAAGGCGTGACTTGGGCTCTACTACGTTTGTGTGTGTTAGTCTTCCGTTGTGTGTGTTGTGTGTTTGTCCTGCGCGGCAGTTGTGTTAGACTTGGTCATGCGACCATGTCCCTCTTGTAAGTGCTTTATGCAATCGTGTAATGGATAGTGTATCTGTGTACCAACTTGATATATTGTTCACGACTGGTGTGATCTGGGATCGTGAATGTATGCATATCGAAGGTGTCCTTGAACAGTGGTTCTGGGGCGGACCTTACAATGAGCGTGTGCTCCTTGCGAGTTTTGACGATGATGTCGTCGACATAGGCTTGACAATTACTTCCTATCTGAGCCCCCAAGGCGATGCGCATCAATCTTTGGAAGGTAGTGCCTGCATACTTCAAGCCAAAGGCATACATACGTAGCAGAACACGCCGCAGGGTGTCATGAATGATGTTTTCTCTTCGTCCTCCTTGGCCATCTTGATCTGGTGATACCCCGAGAAAGCGTCCAGAAAGCAGAGGAGGTCACAACCCGCGGTGGAGTCCACTATCTGGTCGATTCTCGGGAGCGAGTAGGGGTCCTTGGGACACGCCTTGTTGAGGTTTGTGAAGTCAACGCAGATTCTTCACGCACCGTTGTGCTTGGGCACCATGACGGGGTTGGCGATTCAGCCGGCATGTATGACCTCACGGATGATTCTTGCTTCTAGTAGCTTTTCCACTTCAAGGATGATGAATCCTTGCTTCTCACTTCTCAGGCGCCTGGCGCCTTGTATTTTGCTTCACGGGTTGTGCCCCTGGGCACACAGCTAGGTGGTGCTCGATCACCTCCCTTGGTATGTCGGGCATGTCCTAACGTTGTTCTTGCGAATATGTGAGCATTTTCCTGAAGGAAGATGACGAGCGCGCCTCCCTATTTGAGAGACAAGCATGCGCCAATGGTGAGGGTAGCCCCCGTGACGTCGGCGTTCAGAGGGATCTTCTTTGTGGTTGTCCTCTCCTGAGAGAACAGTTGTTTCTTCTTTGGGATCTCGGCGAGGTGCTCAAAATTGTCCTCGTTGACGGGGTGCGATGTTGCGGCTTCCTTGTAGGCGTGCTCGATGCAGCACACCGCGTCCTTCACATCACCGTGAACAATGAGAGTCCCAGTGCTTCCGGGTATCTTGAGGACGTTGTACGCGTGGTGAGTGACGGCCATGAACTTGGCCAACGCGGGGTAGCCAAGGACCCCCTCCTCGCCTGAGCAGGCAATCAGCAACATCGAACATTTCGTAAAGTTTGTGTGCAAACCCCGAAGCCTGTCCGAAGAGGTCTAGCAACGCGCGTACGACACGTAGTTCTGTCTCATCCGGGTGACACAAGATAATCACGTCGTTCGCATAGAGCGATACCGACCTCACATGTCCCGGCGCGCAAGTCGCCGAAGTATCCCAACTCAATGGCTTTCACCAGGATCCTGCTAAGCGTGTTCATCACCGGGATGAACAATGTGGGCGACAGGGGGGTCTCTAGGCCCCTCCGATGCCAAATGGGGGGCCTGGCTCGCCGTTGAGCATCACCCTCATGCTAGTCGTCGAGAGGAGGATGGCCACGAGCTCTCGGAACCTCGGTTCAAACCCAAGCACCCGGCGAACCTAGGAGAGAAACCCCCAGGAGATAGAGTCGAAGGCTCGAGCAATGCCAAGCTTCAGCATCACCCTAGGCGCTTTGAGGTTATGCAGCAGCCTAGCCGTTTGCTGCACCAACATGAAGTTGTCGTGGAAACAACGCTTCTGGATGAAAGCGCATTGGTTACTATCCACCAGCAAGCCAACCCTCGGTGCCAACCTTGTCGCCAGCGTCTAGGCTTATCGGTCGATAGTCTCCAAGGGCGGCCGCACCCGGGCGTTGGGGCAGCAGAATCAACAGTGCCTGGTTCAAGCCCTGGAAACCGCGCCTGCACAACGTGAACAACTTGTCAAAGGAGGCCATGAAGTCCCCCTTGACCGTCGCCCAAAAGCATTGCAGGAACTCTCTAGTGAATCCATCCGGACCCGGCGCCTTCCCATGGGGTAGTCGCCGTATAACGTCCCAGACCTCCTCTTCGGTGAAGGCAGCTTCCAGTTCGGACATGTCCTATGCGTGGGCCCCCAAGAACTCAAGGAGGATTCACGGTTAACTGAGGTGCCCAGGAGGTCCTGGAAGTGCATGAAGGAGGCCTCAGCCATGGCATCATGGTTCGAGATAACCGTGCAATCGACCTGGAGGCTGTGAATGACGTTCTTCTGCCTACGATAGGAAGCGTGATGGTGGAAGAAGGCGGTGTTCGCATCCCCTTCTCTCAGACAAGTGATCTATGCCCGTTGACGAGCCATTGTGCGCTCCAGGGACGCCAGCCCGAGATAGGTCTGCTTAAGGCGTGCCCGGAGTGCGCACTCATCAGGGGACAGCTGTCGAGACTCCATGGCGATATCCAGCCTAAGAACGACCTCTTGCGCTATCATCGGCCGCAATTTGATGCATCCAACCTTCTTGTCGCTCCAAC
The DNA here is from genome assembly GCA_028641055.1 of Alopecurus myosuroides. Taxonomy (NCBI): domain Eukaryota; kingdom Viridiplantae; phylum Streptophyta; class Magnoliopsida; order Poales; family Poaceae; genus Alopecurus; species Alopecurus myosuroides. Next base: position 229,547,386 of record CM054060.1, on the reverse strand, counting down.
TCATGAGGCTACGAGTTGCGCGCTTCATCTTGGAGGTAAGCCTGCGGAAGGGGTCAGGGTCCTCGTCGATCGCACGCCAAGCGGACTCCACCACCTAGCTGAACTCATCGAGTTTCAGTCAGAAGCATTCGAACTGGAAACGCTTCCGTCCTTTCTTCTGTGTGGTGCAGTCAAGGATGAGGGGGCAGTGGTCAGCAATCACCGTGGCGAGACACCTCATGGCACAGCTCCTCCTAGCCCGACGTGACAAACACCCTGTCAAGCTTAACGAGCGTCGGGGTCTGGCGTTCATTCGACCAAGTGTAGCGGCGCCCATGGAGGTAATCTCCTTGAGCTCGCTGTCATTTAGGAAGCTCCTGAAGCAGCCCATCTTCCTTCTTACTTACTGAAACAAATTGAAATGATAAATGTTACTTGATCTGTTCTTTTTTTATAAGAGTTAACTTGCTTGCCAAAACGTCTAACAAAAGGGGACGGAGGCAGTATCACACAATCTATTTCTAAGATATATATGTATGGACTTAAATGTCTCAACATTACATGACAAATTCACCTTTTCATTAAATTCTGATATCGCTGTAGCTAACAGGAGTAAAACTGTCAAATGGCATCAACAATGAAACAATGAAGTAATCGACTAACATGAACTTTTTGATGGATGACGTCTTCCATGTACAACAGTTGGTTCAAATCTACAAACAGAATGGCCAGGCAACAACAGACTTTCTCTTCTCCCCATCAACTGTATTGAGCTCCTTGAATGGTACCAAACAGCATAAATCTGTAGTAATGCATCATGTTACTGAACAACGCCGGCTTCGCAAATTCGCGAGTGGCTGACGTTCACAGATGCGTAAGACTAAAAAATGGTTGAGTTGGCGACAACAACTTATTCGTCAGTGATCCATTTTCAGGTCAGTGATCCTCTGGCAGGGTCCTCTATCTAACTTGTTTTCGTAACGGCCTATTCATCATCTGTAGCTGCAGCCCTTTTATTCCTGGTAATTTTGCTTGCTGGAAAGTGAAGCCTCGCGTACAGTGGTCTCGGTGCTCTGGATATCCGATCAAAGCCCCTCACGCACACAAATCCTGCATATGTTCGGAACACATATAAACATCTACAACATCATTCTTGAGTGAAACCCTTACTGGAATCGTCCCAACCAGAAATTCGATCAATAACATTCTACCCAATTATAGCTTACTCCAACAATCCTCATGGAGACACGTTTTATATACTTTTCTCTACCTTCAATATAAAAATCCTCCACAACAAATAATTCGCAAAGATTTTTATTTGTTTGACAAATAAAACTGACATGTAACCCTTTCGGGAGCAGTCGAAGCATGAGGCCGTAAAATATTCGTTTCTGCGACAAAGTACATCATATTTGGAAAATATCATATTTTAATGTATTTATACTCGTTCAGTAATTTTACAAGTAGATTATGTATGAAAAAATACTTCCATAATGCTATGCATTTATGGGCCTTGCAACTCGTTTTTTAGGGCAAATACTGGGTATTAAAGATGTATCCTGGGGCGTGAAAGGTCAAGATACAAATCAAATAACTTTTTACTCTAGGAAATAGTTTTGATCACATCCCTCCCCATATGCAGGACAAGTCAGGCGACAGCATATATTTATACTTATTTGTAATAACAGTGTGCAGTGCCCAGTCGTTCTGCTACGTGCCTAAGTTATCACAAACATGTATCTGTCCGTTTCTTCATGTTTTTTTGTGCTGGATATCACAAACAGTAACAAAGACATTTAGATGATTACCTCTCCAAAAGCAGTGTTGTATGTCTTCAGTTGTTAAACCTGAAAACGAAACATGTAAATCCTAATCAGCTGCACAATACAATCGATTAATTTTACTGTTAAGGCTTTTTTATGTTTGTTCAGTAGATCTTAACTCGCAGAAGGTACGAACTCTAGTGTTGACACAGGACAAATGGATGTGGGAGAACATTCTGGTGCTTAACAGTAACAAATGCAATCTGCCAATCTCCCATAGGTGAATATGAAACCAGATGAAACCTGAACCTCTACGGGGACAACACTAGATTTTGCTAAATGGGTCACTTCTTTTAACAGCTAATCCTTCCTAGTACCCACATTGTTTACGTAGTTGGCCATTTTTTAGGAAAATTTAAGGTTTGAAGGCTTTAATCAACAATTGCTAAGTGAGTTTTCATTTCCATACTAACTCAATTCATGAATTCATAAAGCCTATCTCCCTCCGCCCATGCTTACACATTTTCTAGTTGATACTCTATGCTCCCATGCCTCTAATATCGTCATGAATGCCTCACATTACACTCATTTGTATTTGAAACTCCACCATCAATGTAAGCTTCAATGCATCTAGAATCACCACCTAATGTTTTCACGCATGCACAGATATTGCATGCAAACATATTTCCACATACCTATTTAGACAGGTGGAAATGAACAATTATCAAGGTTTGCTTGGGATTAGGGACTCGTCTGACATGTTTTGTAGTGAGTTTTCTTGTTTCTACATGAAAGTATACCCTGCAGCACCAACACTCCACAGTGAGGACTTCTTCACCGGTGGCATCAAGGATCCGGTCCGGTGACTTCCTAGCTTGAGCCCCAGTTGATGCCACTGCCCCTCTTCCTTTTGTATTGGATAAGGATCCCTCAAATTTACCGTGTTTATGTGCTCACCGAGCCTATGCCGAGTCAAGGTCAAGCTTGCTAGACGTTTGCGAACCCAGATCTAGGTGCATGGTCTACCCTAGCCTTGTTCGGGCTCAGCTCATTGACAGCTCTTCTTACTGAAATATAATAACACTTTTGAGCAACGAGTATAGAATGCAGTTCAGGGCTCAGGGGGTGGTAGGCTGGATAGGAGGGGGCAGTGAACGCCGGCCAGCAAAGCATAAACTTGCCAGGAAATAGAAAATTTGGAATCGGCTTTTCTTTTGGGCTTGGCTCAAACTTGAGGGATGCAGTAGCCACCTGTGGGGCACGTGGTGGTAGGAAAGGTCCTCTAGTGTAGGCTGGTGCTATATCTTTGTAGATTTCCGTAAGCTGACACTAGCAAGGGTGGATCTATGTGATCTTTTCCTGGTGCATGGGCACCCGGGTCAATTTTTTTGATAGCGATTAGGTGCTACGTTAAACTGTCACCAGGTCTCTCGCTGCATCCTAGCCATCACAATCCACACAGGGCATTTCTGATTTCTCTCCACCCAGCCTGCTTCTACTTCTACATTGGGTGTGGTGGTCTAGGCACTACGGCATGGCTCATCGTTGATTGGATATTCATAGTCTGAAGTCAATGTCTTAATTCTAAAGGTTCCCCAGGATACCAGGTCAGATAATCAATATTCCAAATATCGACTGTCCATTTCCGTTGGATATGTCAAGTGATATATGCTAAGAATTGAGTAACACGTTACTATTAGTACATTTTTTTTAGTTGAAATTACATACATTGTTGCATCGACATTGAAGTTGTGCACCCAGGTTGTTTTTCTCTAGCTGCGGTCCTGGACACTACTAATGGCCTGATGTATGCCTCATAATAATCTCATGCCATAATAGCATCAATAAAGGAAGTCCAACAAACTAGTAAGTGGAAACACAGTAATAGTCACAGCAACAGACATGAGCTAGTTATGTTGTCTGTAATTTATTTTGCCTATCTCAAACTTTCTTGGTCCATCTTTATGGTTTAAGAGATAGCAGCACAAGCCAGTGCCATCAAATTCTCTTGGTTATCATTTGTTAGGGAAATACCTTTAAAAATTGAAGGGACTGAAGTTCCAAAGTAAACTGTTCTCTTAGGGAGGTCCCATATCCATCTCCTTGGAACATCAACTGGGTTTCGGCTTGAGTCATGATCAGCAAATACCTGTAGTATAACATTTGAACAGTTAGTAATTTTAATATCAAGAACTTTGCAATTTCTATTGATGGTAGCATACCACTTCAATTTAGGTCAGCTGTAACTACTTTCAGCCATTACCTCATTTACTTGAAAATATGTCCCATTAAGTGGAAAGCTTCCTCTCATAGCTGTTCGACATGGTACCTATTTCAGTTTAATCAACAAAAAAGATGGTTAGACACTACCCATTTGAAGATAATAATACGCAACCTCACTGGATTATGGACAATTAGCATACTGAACTTCGTATACAGTAGATAATCTACTCCAGGGATTAGTTCAAAACCAGATTACCTTCCTAATACAACATGTTTATTGACTATGGAGTATAACTTTGTTAGGCTACTAGACTATTGAAGAAAATGTGGATGATAACTTAGCCCTTATGTTTGTGTTATTGCGTATTTATCCGATTAATTTTGTTTTCGTCGTGAGTCCACTCCGTTTCTGTTCTGAATCTGCAGTCTTATACATCCGCATTCGAATCTGCAGCCGGTCATTTTCTGCTCCGCTCCTAATCCGACAAAAATATACGGTAGAGGATATGGTAAAGGAAAAATCCGGTCCAGTTACATCCCTATACGAAAGTCAAAATATATTCAGTTTCATCATAGTGTGGATAGTATGTACAACATGGGACATGGCAGGTCAATCAAGAAATGCCAGTGTTTTCGACTTCGACATGGCACAATGCAAGAATGCAAGGCCACACTGAGAGGAAGTCATTGGCTTGCTTCTCACCTACTCCATTATAACACTCAACATAAGCCATTTTGTTTCCATTAAAACACTCAACATCTATCAGGTGTTCAGGCTTTTAAGACTACTAGAAATCAATTTCTAGTCTCTTCCTGTTCTTTTCCCTGGAATACTTATACATCGATTCCTAGAGGACATCTTGCTGGCCAGCCACTAGTATGGATCTTTGATCTACCCCTGTAGCATACTTGCTGATATCAAGCCTAGCTATGTGCGTAAGCTGACCTGGTAACCAGCTAAACCATTTTAACATGGTACGACTGGGCTGCCAATTGAAATGCTAGTTTGAATATGGAACAAGGAGTCATCTGGTTCCTGGTTAACGAAGAAAGGGTATAATTGAACTCCAAACGATCCGTGATTATTGCTGCTAGTGCTATCCAATTTGTATTATCGATGGAGTATTAGGTGTAAAAGTTTGGACGCAGGTGGTGCATGGCTTATGGTGTTGGGTTAAGTCTTGCAATGAGCGCCCGAATAGCATGTCCTATTTCTAACAACGCAAATCCTAGATAAGAAACATACTATAGAGCACGAAACTTCAATAGCACCTCATATTTGATACAATTGTCTAGCCTAGACAACAGATATTCAACCCAAAGGTATGTTTAACTTTCTATAAAATGTCAGCTTGCCTATCTGATCATGTACGTTTGCGCAATAAATAAATACTGATTCTCTAAATAATATTTCCAATGTACAGTTCGTCTGGAAAAAAATTCTTCCAATTATCTCCTAGTTGGATTTGACTCTTCGATTCTTCAAACTAGTTGGATTCTGGGCCAAAGCAGTTCGAGAAATTTCTGGTCGATATTTTTTATTCCTGTATATTTTTTCTCATGCTTCGGAGGAATAAGAAAAACACGGCAAGGTGTCACATACTATAAACTCCCACAGGATGTTAAGATATAGGAAATTTGCATGTTCTGTTTTTGGATAGTTAATAGGGACTAGCACAGAATTGTGGAGGAAAACAAGTTCTTGGAGAGAGGATGCATTGGACTTCTCAAAGTAAAATAAAATATGGTTTGAGCTCATGTTGACTTTCTTATAGAATTGGAGCATAGCAATGCAATCCGCAGGAATTTGACAATTCCAAACCTATGATACTACAAAGGGCCCTCGTAGGAAAAAGCCCCAAGCCCCCATCATTCAAGATTACTATGGAGTTCTACAATCCAGGAAGGCCTTCAAACGGTCACAGAAAACTCTATAAAATATGGTTAAACTAGCTGTACATGACTAGTTCCCACTGGTTTCCTAAATCCGGGATCCAACCAGGATGTATAGTTAGACCGCTGCAATTTTTTACTCTGGCAAATATTACATAAATACGCAACTTACCAAAATTGTCCCTCTGACTTTCTGAGCCTGCGCCTCCCGTATACTGTTGCAACTAAAGCATGCACTGCTGTCGCATAGTTTACCGCTGTCATCAGAGTTGCAAGATGTCTTTGGTGCGTCAGTTGACTGAGCTGTTTCACCTGTTTATATTTAAATGAACATCAGGAACCATTGACCGTACAGGAGTATGAGAACCGTAATACTTCAACTTATATGTGCTTCTTACCTGGGGTCCATATAGAGAGTAGATACGGGCAGGGATCATCAGGCTCTCTTTGGTCATACTGCACAATGTAAGGAAATATTCATTGCTATAATCTTAGTTCGTGATTAGTACAGTTTAAGTGTTCAACAATGTGATACGAACTCACTCCTTCCAGAAGTGGATGCGAGTCTGGCAGTTCATAGCTGCGGCCATGTAGAAATAGAGAAGTCAAATAATAATTTTCAAATATAGATCCTGTGTAAACTTCTCGAATATAACAAAACATATGAGAGTATTATAGTTATAATCAATGATATTGGCTTTATGGAAGACAGGGACATACACTTGATGCTCTGTTCGTAGGCGACTAATATTCTTCATCCTGGGAGTTGGGATAGATGCAGCTTCTGGAGTTATCGCAACCAAGGCACTTGACATATCAGCATCTTCAATTTCAATGTTATTGACTTGCATATAATTCTTGAGATTCTGTGCAAACTCCTCGAAATTAAGCTTGATTGTAGGAATTTCTTCAGGATCGTCAAAGAAACTATCTTCTATGGCACTCTCTTTTATCTCTATAGTCTCTGGTTCTGGTTCTGGTTCTGGACTTGCTGGCTCTTCGATGATTGGCTGGCGATTATCCAAAACATGGTCATGGGCATGTGCATTCCAATCAAGTTGATTTACAGGCCTATAACTTGTATATGGCTGGTGGCAGCTCTCTGCGGCAATTGGGTTTCCTGACGGAACCAAACTCTTCTCTTCAGGTCCAGGAAGAGCAAGCCTAGCACTGTATCAAAACAGATTTACTACCGATGTTTAGCCACCCATTAGCACTTCATTTCTTTTATATCAGAGCTAATAGCTCCACTACAATGTCAAATCTATTGAACTGGAATAAATTCTTCTCCAATGACCCAATTTTGGGGGGTATTATTAGTTGCTGCCGTCAAGAAAGTAAATAGATTGTTGTCGATAAGGGACGTATTTTAGCTGCCAATTTTTTTCCAGGTGATTTTAGCTACTAATTAACACTAATACATAGTTACACATAAAAATAGCTCCCACAAATACAATACCAGAGTTTTAGATGCATAATTGATTAGCCTGTAGAATGTAATATCAATATACACATATCTTCAGACATTACCTCGCAAATGCACTCGCAAAGTGCTTGCATTCAGCTCTCATTGGGCATGCATTGCAATTTGGCTTACTTTTTGTACAGAACACCTGACGAGTAAAACAATTTCAATAACACACAGCAAGTCAGTTACATGTTGCTCTACCAGATTTTATATGTCTCAAGTTTACCTTTCCAAACGTTATCATTTGATAGTGAAGCTCGTACCTGCACATCGTAAACTGTCACTACATACCTGCAGTAAAGACCTTTCCAAAAGCAAATAATTAACAGGGTTTCTAGAACTTACAATGTCCGCTGATCAAGTTTACATAATCGTGGCCAAAGATATTTCTGTATGTTCTCCAGCATAGGATACCTTCAGCAGTGGACGATCAAACTCGGTCATTTGTGTATAATATACTAGTCAAACCAACTATAAGGATTGAGGACACTTACAGCTCCAACAGATGCAACTGAAGAGACTCAGGTAGGGGTTGAAGTGGCACCCACCCAAGCCTCACACAAATCCTACCAACATTTGTGTCCACCTACATAACCAAATTGATACAGATAAACCTCCAGATTAAACGAATAAAATATTAACAAAGTTAGCAGAGGATGAACATACAGGGAAAGCCATATGATGGAGTGTCAAAAGACGCACACACTCCGTACTTTTGAGTCCAAGTCCTCTAATGCTTAAGAGGTACTCCCTGAAAGAGACACAACAGAATGTTTTAAATGTCAAAACTATTGAACAACAGAATTTTACATCAATTTAGACCATTGCCAAAATGACACAGAATGCAGTTAGTGCAATCATCTATTTCGGTAAACTTCCCACTTGAACGGTCGTACAAGACAACTGGATGAACTAAATTCATCAGGTCAAATGGGTCAATAACTTCCAGAATAACCACATCACATGTCGAAACCCATTTAAGCGCTCCCACCGTCTCCAGACCCTATGAGTGCATCCATGGTAAAATTTTTAATAACCCCTTCACATGTCTGTATGTATGCACTCAGTTATAACTTATGAGTTTTTTCTAGATATGTCACCTAGGTACAGGAAGTATCTAACACACACGGGCTCGTGGTGCACCCGGTACACCCAACCTCCGCACACTTGACTAGATGTTTCCAAAATTTCTGACAAATAAAATCAGCACGTACACACAGCCATGCTGCATAGTTTCAATTTAAAACTTTAAACATAGCTCAAGAACAAATCTCTGAGTAAATATTAGCTAAACTAAATTGGACTAGGAACTTTGCCCATTACCACTACGACACTGAATTTATATTGTTTTGCAGTTTTTTGTTTCGAATTTGGACTTAAGTCTTTGTAGAACATTGTACCCATTGTATCTATGCATCTATTTTTGTAGAATTTTTTCCATTTGCCTAAACATGCATACTGAGCCTGGATGCATCAGTTGCAGTGCTGCACCACAAACCTCGGTTCACTTGATATGTTCTCCACCAAGGTATCGCACTGCTTAATTGATCTTTTAGTATGTGTCCATATGTACCAAGAATGTAAACACTACAGATTACAAAAGAAAGAAAACAGTTAACTGTTTCTTCAACCTCCAATTGAGTTTTTTCTTGTTAAGCATCTTAAATTTGTTCAAAAGAGAAAAATGAGCACCAGATACTACTCGTGACCAACGCCGCTAAACCACGTCTAGCGCTAAAAAATGACACATTTTAGCGCTAAATGCCTTTTTCCCGGCCCAAAATTTCCGATGCGGCCCAAATGTTCCCCCAATTCAAGCGACCCAGTAAGTCTAGTCACCCTCATTTTCTCTTCCCCCTTCTCTCCAAAACATAGCACTAGATCGAGCGGCGGCGGCTACGAATGGCAACTTCCGGCCGCGCTAACTCCATCCCCGAGGCCCTAACCATGGTTGGTGGTGACCCAGACCACACACGGCTGCTGCACCTGACGTGCTCGGCGGCGACCCAGGCCGCGCACGATTGATTGCTGTCCACCTATGCATGGTCGTTTGGCTGCTTGGCCTACCTCTGTGGTTTGGTTGCTGGCCATCTGCGCTTGGTCCATTGGCTTTGCTCCATCAGAAGGCAAGCACCACTCTCTCTTCTCCTGCTCGCATCTCTGTTTTTTAATTTATTTTCATCATTGAGCAAAAACGCTAAACGACATAGCGACGCTATAGCTGTGCTATAGCCTTGCTTAGCTACCCCAGAAGCTGCCGCTAAAGTACAATAAGTTTTGAGTGGACAGACAAATTACACACGACAACTATACTTTGTGGACATTAACATATTGCATTCAAAGCAACATCAGATGCACTGCGTACAGCTGGCCAGCAAGACATACAAGACAAGGAAGGTGTGGTGTGTGGATCTTGTAAAAAGGAGTCGGCTAGGAGAGAGTTCAGGAAGGAGAGGACTTGATTTCAGAAAGTGAGCTAGTAATAGAATTGGGATAGATTACCCTACATAGGAGACTCGGGAAAGCATGGATCAGCTACATCTTCTAGGAGACATCCTAGTTAGAATATAATAGGTCAAACTAGAAGGTCGGAGTTGGCTGTGTAACTTCTGAGGAAATCAAGCAAGAAAAATGTATCTATTTTCTCCATGTTACTCTCAACCCATGTCAACCCAATCCTTCGCGGCATGTAAGTGTTAGTTAGTTAGCTTTTGAGAAACTCGAGCAAGAAGAATCAATCGATTCTCTTGTCTCAACCTATTTATGTCTACCTGATCTCTCGGAGTGGTTATCTTCACTTCTTTATCATGGTAGTTACCCCATTGTGAATGAAGGTTCCCAATAGTAACACAGACCAAACTCCGTTCAACTACCAGAACCAGTACAAAACGTAGCAATGAAGCCCGATTGGAAAAAAAATCAATGGAGGTCCTCGTGTAATTTTGCCTTCAATAGGGACAAGGCAATGTGTAGAACAAACAAGACAGTTAGAACAGTATATAGTGATTTGCTTACTTTGCTTTGTCTGGATCCACATAGCGTAACCATTCAAGATCAATGGCCCCATGGTCTGTCACCAACCTGTTTAGAAATGCCTACAATGGAAATTGCTAAAGATGAGTGCACATGACCAGACCATGATATTCCAACAAATTGGCAAATCCAGATTGAATTGGACGCCTGCTCGTACGACTACAGATATATCGTACTTCACTTAATAGCACTTCGTGAGATACTTACTTTTATCCGCTCTGCCAGCATGTTATTCATCCCTCGCTCTCTAATTGTGTCAGAAATTTCCTTCACATCTATTTGCCTTATTGTTTCCCAATCAAGTGCATCCTTTGCATTCGGACCTCTTTCTTCATGTCCACGGTTGACAAGAACTTCTTGTCTTAAAATATCCCAATCATATGTTCTCTTTTTACGAGCCCCAACTCTTGCATTCTTTGTCTTTGATCTGTCAGCAGGAACTTCAGGGAAAACCTTTTTAGTATCTTGGGGTTTCTCTATCGAATCTGAAGCAACCCCCTGTAAGAGTTCAGAGTTTGCTTTCTCGCTTTGATATAAGTTTGAAGAATAATGACCCCTATCCTTGTTTTTTGGAAGTCCAACATTACCATACTGTTGGCTACGTTCTGACTGGTGATTTTCACCTCTGATTTGGTTTGCTTTGGTAGTACATTCATCTTGCAAATTTGGAGTTACATGCTGTTTCACAAATGCAGCTACAACATCATTTCTTGAAATATTATTTTCAAAGGATTGCTCCTTAGCCAATGGCACCGTCTCTGAACTTGGCGGATAAAAATATTTATCCATTATTGGTGAAATGAAATCAGCTCCTCGTGTTGTCGCAGAAGGGAAAGGAGTTTTGTGCTGACATAAGGATCCATCTATATCATATAAAAGAGCAGTTAAAGAATCGGCCATTTTGGTTTTATCATTGTCAATTCCAGGAGAATATGAAGGATAGTCAAATATAGTCTCAGCTGGTGTCACACTGGAATCATCTGTTCTACTGAGGCCACTGTATACTGAGCGCTCTAAACCACTGGCATATGTTATATCTGGGAGATGGGCTTGGTCATTCTGGTGATAAAAGAGAGAAGAATGAAGTGGTTGACGCTTGCCGCTGAGATTATGTGCTTCACTGGGCATCGACCCCATGTTTGTACATGGCACTGGAACTCGATCATATTGCGATGATCCATTATTTTCATTAGGCTTGCTTTTTAGCTCCTGCATCCTTAGAAGTTCTGTATATGTGGTGGAGTTGCTTGTACCATTGGGCATATTTCTTCCAGCAAAGTCTTCTGCTGTAAAACTTACCAATGTGCTAGGAAACATATGATCAGTCGTGTGAAACAGATAATCTGGGGAACTTTGACATGAAATAGCAGAGTTTTGTGATGAAACAACATCCTCCAATGCCACATCTTCAGCTTCCACGGCACTTTCAGTTCCCAAGGCCAGTGTCTTGCTCTCATGCAGTCTAACCGGCAGTGTCCCATAAGAGTTATGATAAACTCCTGCACAGGTCTACTCCATCTCCAGGAGAATTTTCAAACAATCCAACACTGTTGCTTCCTTCCTTTTCTTCTGTTGTAACTAAGGAGCCTGCTGTATTACTTGCCTCTTCAATGAGGATACTGCCCTGCAACTTGACAGAATCACCAAACAATCCAGAAAAATCACCATTCTCTTCTGGCATAGTATGAAACATCCTACTTGCAGGTATTCTAGAGGCTTCCGGCTCAGCAGGAAATTTTGCAGCAAGAGCCATAAATGCAGAGCTATAAAAGTAGAAGGCAACAGTCAGACAAACAATATAGCCTCAGAATGCTAGTCACAGACAGATTATAATTCAAATGGGTTGTAAGCTTATTCACCTGGAAAGATGGTCTGAGACATTCTGAGTAAGAAAAACACCCACTACTGAATCCACAACTGATCCTTTCCAAGGAGAGAAACGTCGATCTCCTACAGATAGACAGAGGTCATTCAAGAGTTAAATGTGCCTTTTTGCAAATCCATAAACGCAAAACCGCATCCAACACAGTGCAACCCAACCCATTAATGATCCGTGATTCTCCCATTAACGTGAACTCAGGAGTTCGAACATGAGACCATCCTGTACATGGACTCTTAACTATATGTAAAAAACATGCAAAAATATTGGTCAGGAGTACTGATTTGAAATAGTAGCAGTACCTTGAACAAGATGCATGCGAGCAATGAATGAATCGATACGTCCTCGAAATATTTTTCTTTCTTCATCAAGCCATTTCTCCTTGTCCTGATCCATCCCTTCAGAACCATCAACCATATCGGGTTCCATTAATAACTTCCACATTAGAGCAGTTACTGGATCGAGATTCACTTTGGCCCGATCACGTTTTCTTTTCACTTTCCCCTCATATGGAACAAGTGCACCAAATTCTCCTTTGTAAGGGACAAGAGCACCATGAAGCTCAGGTGCCCGAGTATCATCAAATTTGTTTATGTCTAAGACTTGTATCTTTTGAATTATGAGATCCAACAGATCCACCAGGGGTGCTATAACTCCAGGAAAGCTTTCTCCACTTATTTCCGTATTAAGCTCTTTGAAACCAGAAGCCTCAGCCACATGAGGTCCAGAGACACTACAAATATCCTCATTTTGTAATTGATCAGTATGGATACCTTTGGACTTAAGTTCTGGACTAATAACATTTTCCTTCCTTGGACGACCTCTAGGCTTTGGCATCTCACCAGGTTTTATCTCTTTTCTGGGCCGTCCTACCTTTCGCTTCTCACTGGGTTTAGCTGTAGTGGTTTCTCCACAAACCTCCAGTTGATGATTCTCATTTCTCACAACATCAGTACCTGGTGATGGATATATTGGATTGGTAAGGGGCCTATCAACTTCTCCATAACTCTCCAGTTCACAGCTAAAAACTTTCAGTGTGTCAATACCTTTTGATTGGGTTGTTGGAATGACAGTGGACCTAATTTTTTTCCCATTGATACTTCTGCCAAGCTCGTCAGAAGGGCCAATGCAGAAACTATTCCGAGTATCATCCTGAAGTGAAGTGCTAGGCTTATGCAGTTCAGCCGGCAAATCTGACCCTTTAACCATGTTGCCTTCCAAAAAATGAAGTAGACAACTTCCAGTAGTCGGAATATGATTTTGGCTTTGAAGGGTGTTTGGATTACTAGGCAACTGTGAATAATTTTCAGTTATGAGCCTGAAATGGTTGTCAGATGCTTCAATAGAATCTCTGCATGTAGTGCCATGCATCACAGGTCCGTGAAGTTGTTGGATCATTTCTTGTCTTCTAACCATATTGTTTCCTGATGCTCCAAAACTAATCATTCCTCGGGAAGCTCGTGACTTTTCACGGGCTATCAATCTTTGAGCATCAGCTAAGGTAAACACATTAGAGTTGATGGATGAAACTACATTTGTATTCCGATTGTTCGAGAAATACATTGATGGGGGAGAAATATTGTCCACACCTCCATTCAGACAGTTACTATGAGTATCTGTTCTCATCCTTTTGTAAGTTTCAGGAAAATATGACCCATGTGAGGTTGCAGCATGGCAAACATCTTCAGATGCCCATCCATTCCTTTGCTGGTTGAAATTCACACCTAACGAAATATGAGCACCACTGGAAGCATTATGTTCTCCTATGGTATCCAGTGCATGCATATGTGATGAGCCGTGAGAACTATGGAGTCCAGGTGCACCACCTGTTTGCATGTAAGAACTAGTCATTAACTTTAAGCAGCCGTCTATTGTTGTGAACTCACTCAAATTTTCTATCATCGAATGCCCTTCAATGTGCTTGGTCCTTGACATGGGGTTTTGTGTCGATCTGTAGCCATGAGACATTTGGTTGGTTTCCCAAGCCTCTCGTGAACAAGGATTAGGATTGAAAGTTTCCGTCACTGCAACCCCTGCAGAACACTGAGCAGTCGCAATTGGATTTTCAGGAATTCTGTGACAATTGAGCATCTGTTTATCCATATGTGTTTCTCTTAAAGAATCTTGCGGAGAGGAAAGCAAGTATTCTGTGAAGTTAGATGTCATGCCCTGCAGTAGACTGGCTGAGCTGTTGAGATCGGGTAAATTTTTATTTGGCATCCCAGCACGGGGCTCTAGCACTGGATCTTTTTGTAATTTTTCCGTTATTCCGGACTGAAAAAATTGTGCAGTCATGTCTACAAAATTAGCATACTCATGTTGTATCTGATCTGTAGAACTATTGAGGTCAAGTAATACTTCTTTTGGCATATGAAGTGCAGACAAAAACTGTGCATTGGCCATTTCATTTGCTGAACTGTAAATTTCTGTTTCTGTACTATCTGCAGACAGTAACTGTGCACCAGCCATCTGATTGGCTGAACTGTACATTGAACCAGTGGTAAAACCCACATGGCATGGCAACTGGGTTTGGACATTACTTTGACTGGTAGAAGACCCAGATGGTTGATAATCCTTGGGGTCAGCAGATACCAGCTGAGCTTGAGATCCAGGATGTCTGCTCTCTTGTGGAACATCCCCATCCAAGTTCAGACACCGCTTAGCCGGTTTCGGCTTAGATCTGCAGTGTGCATCCCCAGTCTGTTCTGGAGGATGTTGGCCTGCTGGTGTATTCTTGCGGACATACTTTCTTTTGCTAGATGGTTTTTCTTCCTTTGCCTTGGAAGGCTTCGGAGTTGCAGACTTAGGAGCCTTTGGTGGTCTGAAGACCTTTGGCCTGTGCTTTTTCCTCTTAGGCTTCGGTGGTGGAGTGTTGTTCAAGTCAATAACTTCAGTTGGTCCAGCGCCATTTTGAACGTCTTCAATCGCCCCAGCATCATATCTAGTGACTTCAATTGGCCCAGCAGCACTTCTAGTGACTTCAATTGGCCCAGCAGCGCTCCTAATGCAAAACGGATGAGCAGACTCTTTCTGCAATGATGCAGCTGCACTATTTCTAGACTGGATCTCAATGGCATTGTCCAACTGAGTTGACATCATACTTGAGAAATAAAGATCGGCTGTGCTCTGTGACTGAGGAAGCCATTGTCCAAAATCCTGCATATTTACTTTGTCTACTCCATCTCCCTGATGAACACAAAAAGCTCACGTGCCATCCGTTGCTATCAATTTTTTATCACTTGTCAGGAGCAGCAAGATTGGATCAGGCAGGGCCACCTAATTGGTCTCCCAGTCTCCGGTTACCTACCTGCAAAATATGAAGTCACACTTCATCAACACAGAGAATGAAGGAACACACTAATGGAAACAACAAAACAAAAAAGAAGTATGCAGCAGGGTACTCATAACAATTTTTGTCAAGGTCCTTTACATGTAGAATGTGTTCGGTTCAGCGAGAGGTAACAAGACTGGTAATGGAATGAGGTAACAGAGGGAAGGAGCTGTAAGCTTTGTTTGGTCTGCGTCCGTAAAGGTATCAAGTTGCAATACTGTGTTTGGCTGTGCACTGTAATTGGAATGCACCACAAGTGCTATGGGGTCTGATTGTGCAGTGCACAAATTTTTGCAGTATCCAACTCAAAAAAGCTTCACCACAAGCTTACAGATAATATCACATAATTTCAAATCTTCAAACAGGCAAAGAATTTAAATTCCAAAATCACCAAGCTAGCACAGGTAATATTCATGTGCATTTTGCGTGGATGAACACCAAGACATCACTACAAGTGCTTAAACAAAAGTGAACCACATTTCACAAAAAAGGCCTAGGTTTAAAAAAAATTGACAGGTTTAAGTGAACATTTGGCCATCGATACAAATTCATAATTTAACTGCAGTTCAAGACAATACAAGTAATTAAGTGCTCGGAAATATTTTATAGGCATAAGCACAAAATCCATGGGGTCTTGCAAACCAACTTTCTTGTCAAGCTTGTATTGCCAATAAACAAGAGCTTCCTGACTACAGACAAATCTTTCATTGCCACACCGTTGTCTGGCAAAGAAATACTTTTTCCGTTAAACTAGATTATATCTATCACCTGCCAATAAATAAGAGTCAAAGGCACAAAGAACGGACAAAATATGACTAAAAAATGTTACAACAGAATTAGCACTCTGGTAACATTGACAAGTCACAATCAAGATTACTTAAAATGTATTTGACAACTTGTCATAAACTACAATATATTTGTACAATAATTATTACAATAATAAGGTTGCTCCTTTTTGCAAGCACAAGAAGCAAAGGAAAACAATGAAGCAATTTCTCAAGATCCGTGACAACTTGTCATAAACTACAGTATATTTGTACAAACCTGACATTTTTCCTAGGTCACACAACTCAGATCCTCAAAGCAACATGACACATTTTAAGAGAGATAAACCGACAAAGGGCGAGGATCTTTCCGTAAAGTTTTGGCCCTGGATTTTCAGAGAGGAAGGAGGAGACCCAAAACTATTGTTACCCCACCAACAAAGAAAATAAAACAGGAAATGCGACGATTTTATGCAGTTTCTAACAAACATAGGTGTCTGTATGATAGAAGAATAATGCTAGCTTGTGTTAAGCTGACGTTAAGGTCAATATGCTTAAAAAGCCATCGCATCCTCCTAGATAGATAACCATGTGTGGCACACAACCCAGCAAGCGTTTCTTTCTCAGCCTGTTAAGTACTTAAGTTAACTGAGTTAACAAATCATACAACAAGCATGTCTAGAGGCAGAAGTATGTCGTAGTTTGCCAATTGTACATTGGTCAGGGAAGATCTGCCTAAAATATAAATGTTTCATCCATTTGAAGATTTCTTTGGACCACTAATACTGTCAGTTAACTAACTAAGATTAGAACATGGGAACAGGAAAACATATGTGCGCGCAGGCCTAAGAAAGCTATAATACTGTTCAGATTCTTACAGTGTGTCTCATGCGAGAGCTTGATTCAAATACTAGATGGGCAGGTTGGGTGAGTGAAGGGGAAGTCTATGTCAAAACAAAAGACACAACATCAACTCCAAATTAGCCACCCAACCAAGAATAATTAACATCAGAAAGATGAATGCATCATTTGTGACACAAAAGAATGATGTATCATTTTTATCATATACAGATAAACTAACAAAATCAGACTTTTACTTACACCTAAATTATTCAGAGCTAAGATATCTTTGTGCTTTAATTAAAAAAAATGGTCTATTTTTTAACCCCAACGTATATATTAGACCTCGTATGATAAAGCAAATGTACTGTACAGATCATTTTCAAGCACATGTACTGTACATTCTGGACTATCACTTTTTACAATTTGCAAACATGTAAAATACACACAAATGGATTAGGTTTGCTACTATTTCAAATGTCAGCAAATTATTTCATATCTTTTCAGTTTCGCAAATAGAGGTACCCAAAACAACACATGGTGGCACTTGTTAAAGTGCATTCCTAGTAGAACAATATGGTCTGAAGGTTAATTACTACACTGAGCATAAACTGATGATGAATGCAAAAGGAAAGAAGGACCAGATGCATATCAGGCTGTAAGTTGGTAAATTCATAGGGAGTACAGAAGTGGCAGCAAAAATTAGAGAAATGATACACTCACTCCATATTAGTCACCCAAATCAAGAACAGATCATCACCACAAAGATGATCAAGTACTCAACCCTAACCTTTAACCAAGATCCGCGGAACGGGTACTGAATGATAAGAGGAAGAGCAGATCCTGGGGAGGGCTGATGGACGAGGAGGACAATAGCGTGGAGAAGGAGTCCCGGCGGCTCTTCGCGTTGCGCTGTGTAGTGGACCGTGACTGGTGCTGCTCTGCCTTGCGCTGTGTAGTTGACCGCGACCAGTGCTGCTCCCCGACGCGCTAGCTTGCAAGGGGGGAGGGATGGGGGGCGGGGGGTCTTCGGGGCGAAGAATCGTGGGAAGAAGAGGAGGGGGAGAGAGACAAATGGTGTGTAGGCTGTGAGGAAAGAGCAGTTTGGAGAAGAAGATTGCTGTGAGGAGGACACCCGAGTGATTGACCACGAGCAAAGATCTCGTGCGGCTATAAATAAGGGGCCTCTTGCAGCTCACGCCCGATTTGTAGAAGTTACTTTTGTGATTTCTGTCAGAAAAGTATAGGAAGTTGTCCTTACTTTAGCCGCACCTGATCACGCTATGTCTTTGTCGAGTTCGAGTTTCTCAGTCAGATAGACTAGTTTTATCGAGCCCACATATTTTTTTAAATATTATACTCCCTCCGTCCAGAATTAAATGTCACAAAGTTTGACAAAAGTGTCCAGAATTAAATGTCACAAAGTTTGACAAAAGTGGACGGAGTGAGTATTTATTATTATTGTTTTGTGTGCTTTAGGTTGACGGGACTAACATTTCGACAGTTAAAAATAGACTGAGAAGCTTACTGGTCGCTTCACACCTGATCATATGTCATTGTCAACCTGACCGATCAAATAGATATCGCACTAGCGCGCATATTTTTTCAAACATTAATATTATTCTTCGTGCTAATTTGTTGGGCAGTTCAAATTGGACGGTAAACATTTCGGCTAATCGTTTTTAAACAAGCTTGATTTTACTAACCATATCATGTTAAATGGTGTTTGAATTGCTAATAGTATTGTGTCGATTCTCATGGGCGTAGGTTGATGTAACGATGAAACCAAGCCGACACGAATATGTTTTGTTTTTTGTTAGTGGATTTCCGTATCCATGGTTACTAGTGGCGGACCTACGTGGGAGCCAGGGGCCGCCGCCCCCTACCATGGGCTTTCAAGAATGAAGCTATATAAAATCGTCCATTTGCCCCTCCCCCCACCCATCTACTAATCCTGCAAATATGGGCTTTTATTATCTCCGGGGACAAGATTAGTAGTTGGTATATATCTATACGGTTATAAAAGTTACGATCATGAAATGTGCTACTACTCGCCTCACCTTCATTTGTGCGCCTCTAAATTCATCTTAAATGCACATTCGGATCTTTTCGTTCCATCATTCATCTAGGGTTACATGTAAAATCATCCACGCTTGCACCCCTCTTCTTTTTTCTTGATCTCCCCATCACCCTTTTTATGTATCTCAATTCTACAATGTGCCCCCTCACCTTTCCTCTCGGGCTCTCCCCATGTCTCCTTGCCACTCCCTCTTTTCATTGACACGCACAGTCATCTAGGGTTACATGTATGTTCCCAATGTGGTTGACAGTTGTAAGGGGTAGCAAATTTCCATCAATCTTCGTGGCAGTGTGCTTTGTATCATAGGGGAAACAATTACTACCCTATGTTGTGGTTCTTCCCTAAGTTTCTTGTTTTGTTATTGGTTTATGCATGATGGTATGGTCTAGAGGACCGCATACTGTGGAACAAGCTACACATGACATTTTTCTTATAGGCTTGTCCCGTCTTTTTCCTATGTTTTGGGAACAGTTGGAAAAACCATCTCTTGCATAATGAGGTATATTTATGTAAGCATATTGAAATTCGTATGTTAATTTATTCTTTTGTGACAATTTTTCCAAGTTGTTTTGACTATCAGATACAACCATCCACCTTGCCATAGTGCTACATTCTTTAATTTTGTTTAGCATATGAGATCGTTGTGAGGGATATAAGCCATGGTTAGGCAAGTGGACGTGGGCCTAAATTATTTATTTATTATTTGGAGCACATGTTATAGGTGTGAAGCTTGTGCCCCTTATGTAAGGGCACCTTTGCCGGAAATTCGATTAAGCACATGTGGGTATATGCTCCTTCCACTAGAAACAATATTTTGAAATGTTAAAAAATCAGAATGAAAATTAAGCATGTACATCTCGATATTCCATGTACCCATGCCAAGTTTCACGGAAAACCGACATGTTTTATGGTCTATGTAAAAAGGGGGAAAATGTCTCGTGAAAAGCCTTTTTTAGAACTGATTTGTTGTGTTTTTCTCACATGACACAAGAAATGTTGGTTTTTCGTGAAATGACTTCATCAGCACATATACCATCAACATGTACATACGTAATCGTTTGTCCAATTTTTTTGACATTTTGAATGTGTTCAAAAATCCATTTTCAAAATGCCACCCCCTCCTCTCCCCCCCCCCCCCCCAAACACACACACACACCCTTTACACCTCAATATTGACTCTCACTTTGGTTTACATATTGTGGAATTGTAGGACTTACCACTTTTACATGAGCCATTTTTTCATGATTCATTGACACGTAGAACTATTATGCCTTGGGAAGTATGTAGCACTTGTAATTCTGACATGGATAAAGTCATTCACCTCCTCATCATCTAGAGTCATTACTAACATAGTTCGTATAACGGATGTGTCTTAAACTGACTTGGTATCATGAGTTATTGTTGAATGAGACAACATACTATGACTAACTCTTGTTTCATTATCAATTAGGAATCAACTCTAATTTATCCTATATTTTTTTATCCCGTACATTAGTATTTATCATATGTGATTAGTTAAGGGTCAGCCTTTGTAGCTGCAAGGTTAAAATTAGGGTCTTGAAAATTGGGGTGTCTTAAGAGAATTAAGAGTGAGGATCTCATTAAGAGTTTGGTTAAGAACTTGTTTTACAAAATATTTTCATAGAAAACTCTTCACATACAATATGTATAAGGACATTAAAATACATGGTCTTGTTAGGATTGAAGTTGTTAACAATTCACGTAGACAGTATAAAGACACACTCCATTCTATGAACTAATTTTATTTTCTGTTCACTCTAAATGAGCGAAGAGATAAAGACTGACTCTACTTTGTGGACGTTCAAAAGATATTCTATACACAAATTTGGAAGAAAATAAAACCATTATTTTTGGAAACAAATAATTTACTATTAGTACTTACCAAGCATTCCCTATATACATATGTAAGAGTATAATGTTGTCAATAAATGTTATATTTGTTATCTAAATGCATTTATTCTTACTATTTTTAACATGGAATTGCCTGGCTATAGGTTGGCTTTGGTACGATAAGCATTCATCATGATGATTATGTGAATAAAAGCGGTCTAGTAGGCATCGTATCTACCGTTAACATTGCAACATGCAAAATCCACCTAAGATGAGTTTGTGGGTTGTTTTTGTATATTTCTTTATCGCATCAATTGCATTCGATATTGCAATATAGACTTTTGATCGCTTTAGGTTTAGCCGATATTTGGGGGGGGGGGTATAGTGAAAAGTACACTTTTAATGACGCTAAACTATTCATACATAGATCATACATGTCCATTATGCACTTTAAAACTTCTAACATGTGTGTAAAGTTACTCGTGATCTAAAGAAGTACATGAGAGAGTTCAAATATGTGCACCCTTTGTTTTGTGGACAACATAAAAATATGCATACCATTTACACAAATGCAGGTGCACAACATACTTTCCTATGTAATGTGCACAAAATAGTAGTTTACTGATGCGGCACACCCCATTCCACCAAGCTCTACATCGACACCCAATGGTCCCATTACAAGATCACGTGCAAAGGCGATACAAGACAAGGTGAACTCACTCCTCTCTCTCTATGTCTTTGGTGACTTGGTGAATGGTACGCTACCTCATGGAAATACCGTATGTGTGCTCAGGTTTGATCCCCCATTGGAGCTCTAAGACGGTGACCAAGAAGCTCAAGAACATGTCCAAGAAGCTAGAGAAGAAGGCCAAGAAGATGGCCCCGAGGAAGAAGAAGGAAAGGAAGAAGGAGGAAGGATCCAGGAAATCCGGCCTGACAGCGCGGCCAAGCCGGGTACCTAATAGAGTCGCCCGGCCTGACAGCCCGGCCAGGCCGGCCTTCCTGCGCCCATAGGCCGGCCACCAAACAGACCCGCCCGGCTTTCCTGCACCTACGAATTTAGGGGAATATTCCCCTTGTAACCCCCCTACCTACCCCCTAAACTATAAATAGGCACCCTTGGACCAGATATAGGTTAGAGATGAATTGATATTTGAGAATTTTCTCCCTCCCCTATGTTCCTCTTGTGAGGCTACTCCTTATATGTGTATCTAGGAATGAATCAAGGCTACTCCATCTACTCTTGTATTTGGATCGAAAAGGTTACTCTGGAATAGTCATCCTTTCCCCTTGGGAATCAGTTGGTGTTCTCCCAATCTTCTTTGACTGGCCCTCGAGGATCTATTGGTGCGGTGGACCAGCCGTAGAGTTGAATTGGTTCCAATGAAGGTGAGTTCGAGTGAATTGTCTGCTGGAGGCGGCCTCAAGTTTAGTTGTCGGTTTTTGAATCCTCTAGTTCGCACTAGTTATCGGTTACCCCCTTGTTACCCCTTCGATTTTCCCTCGTGTTCTTCGTTTTTTCCGCCATGTTCTTCGTGGTCTTGGTCAATTCGTGAGATCGGGCCACCCAAGATGTTAACCAACTCCATCATCTGGTATCAGCACCCTCGTTGCCACGAATTTGACCCCCCACAACCCCTCTTTTCCACCAAAATTTTTCTTCCCCATACCTAAATTCGAAAATTCCACCAAAAATAGCCTCAAAAGGGATTTTGACCGAACTATTGATTTGCTGAGTGTTTCGTAGTTTTGATCCATATATTTGTTTCTTAAGACCATTTCCCACCATTCTATTCAGATATTTTCCCCAATTTGTCCATGAATTTACAAGATCTGAGCAAGAAATTTCGGAGTTCTTCGCGTTCTCGACGCCCAGGAAAAAATTCTGATTTCGATTTCTGGATAGATTTTCAAAGTTGTTTTTCTTTGTCATTGTCGGTCCGATTTGAGTGATTCAAAGTACGCCGCGAAGCCCTCGACAACATCTACAACACCGCATCGATGGATCATCACGACATCTACAACCACCATCCGCAAGTCCGCGATCATCAATCCCCTAGGTATAACTTGCTTCAGCTTGAACTAACCCCTCTTTTTGTGTACCTTACCCATTCGGACTAGCTATTTTATATTGCTTGGCATTGCACTAGTGGCACCGAGAGTGCATGTTTGGCACTTGTGAGAGCGTAGTTTCGAGTATTCATTGGCATTTTGAAATCATCAAAAATCAAAAAATCCAAAAAAAAAAAATCAATGCCAATTGCTATCCATTGTAGGAACATGTAACTTCGCGTCGCAAAAGAGAAAAGAGTGCCGGTTGCCACGGTGTGAATCTTGTTTCCTTTTAAAGTTTGTGATTTGAGCTAGCGTCCTCCTTGTGTTGGTGTGGCATTAAGCTTAGTCTTCGATAGGAACATTTCGTCTTCGCTCGTCCATTGGCCTCACTAACCCCATTAATCATTTGTATGTGTGTGCTCCATTTTTTTTTCCATCACTCAGAATTTGGTTCTTTTGTTAACATTTCATTGTGGTTAACTTATACTTTTAACAACAAACTTTTTGTTGGTTTTGGTTGATTTTCCTCGCCACTTTCCTAACGCATTTGAGCTCCTCATAAAGTGTGTGAGTTTTAGCCTTTGTTTTTTCTCAATCTACTCAAATTGGCCTTGTGACGAACCATTCCAACCTTTGGCAATCCACTTGCTCCAATACAACCTTCAAGGTAAATTTGGTCAAGTGACACACATCCACCAACAATATATACATTCCCCTGGTATCTCTTGTGTGCTTCTTGTCGACACCGCCCCCACGGGGTGTGTCGGGGGTCGAGGGATAAGCGAGCCCACACGATAGTAGGAGCGACCAGCGGGCCAGGAGGGCTAGGCAGGAGGAGAGGCGGTATCCCGAGGGGTGGGTGCATTGATGCGCGTAGATTGTACGCTTGTTGGGATACCCTAAGAGGAAGGTATGAAGATCACAGCAGCAAGTTTTTCCTCAGAAAGAAACCAAGGCTAAATCGACCAGTAGGAGAAAGAAATCACTTTCGAAGATTGATGCAGCTGATGTTGCAAGGCGCACTATCGGTTCAGCATCAACGTGGAATCTACACAACACAATCAAATTACTTTGCCCCAACGAAGCAGTGAGATTGTCAATCTCACCGGTATTGCTGAAACAAAGTATTAAACGTATAGTGTAGAAAATAGTATTTGTTTGCAGTAAATGAAAGAGAACAATGATTGCAGTAGTAAAACAACAGTTGTAGTGGTTGTATATCAATGTAAAGAAATGGACCAGGGTCCACATTTCACTAGAGGCGTCTCTCCAAAACAGATATAAAACATGAGCGAACAAGATAAATTGATAATCACTGGACATAGCATTCAATATTCATCAGATCCCAGCAAACACAACTTGTATCATTACAATAAGATGATCTTGATCATGTTAGGCAGCTCACAAGATCTAAACATGAGGCATAAAGAGGAGAGAACAATCATCTAGCTACTACTATGGACCCGTACTCCAGGGATGAACTACTCACGCATCACTCCAGAGGCAGGCATGGTGATGAAGAGCCCTCCGGTGATGATTCCCCCTCCCGGCAGGGTGCCGGGGAGAGTTCCAGAACCCTCCCAAACTAGGGTTGACAATGACGGCGGCTACGGATCTTTTTGGTGGAAAAGGCTCGACAATTTAGGGTTAACCCGAGGAGAGGTATAAATAGGAGAGAGGGCAATGTTGGTGGGCACTGTTGGGAATATGCCCTAGAGGCAATCATAGATGATGTAATTCCCAATGTATTCATAAAGTTATTAAGTCGTCCTTTGGTTTGAACATCTGATATATGTCATTGAATATGTGATTCGATTGTGGAACTATGTATTCATGTTGTTCATACTAATTGTCCTTGGTCGTTAAGGTTGTGCTGGACACACACCCTAGACTAATGTGAGTGTTGGCTGATGACACGGTTCCACTTGTCATGGGCATGGTGATGCCATTCCAACGTTCACGGACTTGGCTAAAGAGTTTAGCAAGTCGGACTGACCCACATTGAGATGCAACGATCAAGTCGTCATTTGCATGTCTCAATCAATGTAATCCTTAGACCTGAGATTGTCGCACAATCCGAGTTGTGGATCACCGACTTAGGTTCTGTCAAACGTTGTTCTGTGACAAGGCAACTATAAAGGCAGAGTTCGGGTCGAATGAGAAGCAAGCTGCGTGATGTGGATAATCAAGATGGGATTTTGCCCCTCCGATTGGAGAGATATTCTCTGGGCCCTCTCGAGTGATATGATTCAGGAAGCATGGCCATGCGCGACTCAGTTAAGTGTTAACTGTGTCGATTGACTAAGAGTTAGTCAGATGAATCACATATCACGGATCGAGAAGAGAGTTGAGATATTTAAGGGATGACGATAAATCGCCTATAGCTCGACAAGGTATATCGTGAGGCAAAAAGGACTAAGATGAATATCACATTGAAAGGTATGTCGTCATGACTCAATGGTACTTGGGAGTCGGCACGTTCTGCTAGGAGCCGCTACCGATTGATCGATTGGGAGTTGGACTCCAATCGTGTCCAAGTCGCCATGAGCCTGCAGGGTCGCACACTTAAGAGCGGGAGCAAGTATTGGTTGGGTTGGACCCGAACCGGAAATGGACTGAGTTAGTGAGTCGGACTCACAGAGGGAATGGGCCACAAGTGTTGTGCAGCCCATTACCATACGCTATATAAAGAGGGGCGCAGGTTGCCCAACGGGCACGTTAGTCCACTCTCCCATGCGTTGGGAACCCTAGCCCCACTCAGTCCAGCCGTCGCACCAGACCTAGCAGTCTGCCGTCGGAGCTCCTCCTCGTACGTGTGGATACCGGCAGAGGTGCTGTACGTTCAGCACTTCGACGTTCGAGGGATTGGATCGGCCGGACCGGATCGTGGGACTGCACTGCCCCGACGCGCTGCATCGATAATCCGCACCTGCGCGTCTAGTGGTAATACTCGTGGCCTTCTACCTCGGCTAGATCTTGGAAGTACCGCGTAGGAAAAAGTTTTGTTTATCTCTACGCGTCCCAACAGGCAGCCAGGGACCCACACCACCACCAGGCGCGGCCAGAGGGGGGGCGCCGCCTCATGGTGTGGGGCCCCTGAGGCCCCCCTCCGGGTCTCCTCCGGACTCCATGTACATGACGACTTTCTAAGACTCTGGGATTTTGTTTCGTCCAATTCCGAGAATATTTCCAGAACAACTTTTCTGAAACCAAAAATAGCAGAAAACAGGAACTGGCTCTGTGGCATCTTGTCAATAGGTTAGTCCCATAAAATCCATAAAAATGACATAAAGTGTATAATAAACATGTAGCATATGGCATGAAAACAACATGAACATCAGAAATTATGGATACGTTTGAGACGTATCAAGCATCCCCAAGCTTAGTTCCTACTCGTCCTCGAGTATGTAAACGATAGAAACAAATAATTTCTGAGGTGACATGCTACCAACATAACTTGATCATCATAATGTAAAGCATGTAAACTAACATCAAATGAATAAAGTTTGTGGTTTATAGTTGATATCAAAATAGAGTAATGTATAAACCATTAGGAAAAACAAAGTAAAACTTTTCAATGAATCAATACTAAAAGACAATCAACTGCGCAAAGTATATTAAAGATGATTTAAGCTTCAAGAACAACAATATAATCATCCTAAGCATCAAACTCTCACAACAACTCATGTTAGGATCAAGTCAAGTGACAACGATATGCACGTAGGAAAATCATCAAACTGTTTGTGCACTCAAAACAAGCAAGCGTTATGTATTGGTTCCTGGCACCAATATGTTATGGCTAAAAGAACATTATGGGGGGTTTGGAAGGTCAACGGAAGAAAGTCTCACACGGTTGAAAGTGATCATTAGACAAGAGGAAGTCTTATAATCGAAGCTATGCAAGGAGTAGTGATTGCCACACAACGGATGCACATAGAGCTATAAGTGTATGAGAGCTCTCCAATGGAACTAGTGTGGGTGCATCCAACTTTCTTGCTCATGAAGACCTAAAACACTTTTGAGGAGGCTCATACTTGGAATATACAAGCCAAGTTCTATAATGTAAGTTCCCCACATAGTTATGCAAGTCCTAAAATGAAAACTCTCTCCAAACTGAAGTATTGGTGCTAACTAAGCACAAGTGTGGAATAAATGATAGTAGTGTTGCCCCCTCTCTCTTTATTATCTCTCTTTGGCCCTCTTTCTTTCTTTTTCTTTTTGGGCTTTTTCTCCTTTTTTCTTCTTTTTTTATATAACCTCACTCGTAGGGGCGACCCTCTGTTTTATGATGAATCATCACACTTTTAGTACTCATAACTAAAACTGAAATATCTCTGATGTATATAACTAAATGCTCATGCCAGTGTAGCAGTATGCAAAATAACAATGGAACATGTAACAAGTAACATAATGAAGATGGATGTTGTATGGGCATATATCTCTGAATGGCTATGGAAAAGCCATGATAGGTAGGTATGGTGGCTTTTTTTAGGAAGATATTTTGGGCTTATGTGTAGGAGAACAAAGTCCTCCCACGGGGTTTGGATGCACTGGCGAAGTTTGCACCAACTCTTAATGTGAGAATGGGCAATACACAGTACCGAAGAGGCTAGCAAATATGGATGGTGGAAGTGCCAGAAAACTTCATCTTATAACTCACAAGTTAAAAGATTACAACTAGAAATATGATCATACAAGGAATAATGAAAATCACTCCAAGAGGGTGCATGGCAGTGACGGGTCACTGTTGGCTACCCCGATCGTAGCGCGTAACAAAAAGCCATTGCAATTGTTATCAGCAGAGGAAGTCATATACCATTATACTATCAACTGGTTTTTCGAGTGTGGCACAGTTTCAAGCTTTTAGACCAACCATTAATTGTTTTTATCGTACTAAACCAGCAGGTTTACCGCTAATCATATTAATATCTCAAAACAACAGCAAATAATCAAGTGAAACATTTTAATGATCTACAAGAGTATGCAAGTCTTTTCCAACATACCATCTACCACATGTAGCATTTTCTATTTCCACCAAACAAAAAAACTCTCCGACTAATATACCAATGAAACAAAAGAGTACAAACATAACTCTACTAGAACTAACAACTCTGAATAAGAGATGCATGAAAAATAGGAGCTCAAAGGATTTGCAGCTAGAAGAAGAACTAAGAATACGAGCATGGAAGAAAAACGAGTATTCGTATGAAAAAGCGGAGCGTGTCTCTCTCCCACACAAAGAATGATGGGTTCCAAACATATTTATTGCAGAAAAGAAAACAAAAGAAAAGAAAACAAAAAACAAATAGAAGCTCCAAGTAAAGTGCACATGATGTGACCGAATAAAAATATAGTTTCACTAGAAGTGGCCTGATAAATTGCTGATGAAGAAGGGGATGCCTTGGGCATCCCCAAGCTTAGACGCTTGAGTCTACCTAGAATTTGCTGGGATGAACCACGGGAGCATCCCCAAGATTTGTCTTTTCACTCTTCTTGATCACATTATATCATCCTCTTCTCTTGACCCTTAAAAACTTCCTACACACCAAACTCAATGTAATTATCATTAGAAGGTTAGTGCATAATCAAAAATTCACAAGTTCTCCTTGGACACTAGCATTATTAATACTTTTTAAACATTAGCTACATCCACTGATGTTTTGTGGAGCAAAGAAATCCACTCAACATAGTAAAAGATAGAATGCAAGTAAAAAGGCAGAATCTTTTAAAACTAGAACAGTCTGTAAAGACAAAAAAATTGGGGCACTTACTTTGCTCAAATTGAAAAACGCAAAGCTAGAAAAAGTTTTGGAATTAGCTGGGATAAGTACAAAAAAATTCAGGTAATTTTGATATTTTTGTGAATTTACACGAATTTAACGGTGGACAGCAGAAATCTGTTTCCTGCGCAGAAATCCAAATCTAACCTCAACTTTCACTAGAGACTTTACTTGGCACAACAAATGCGAGAAAATAAATATACAAATGAGTTGCTACAGAAGTAAATAACACCTTGACTCAAAGAAAACAGAAGAAAACAAAGAGAAAAAAAACATGGGTTATCTCCCAAGAAGTTCTTTTCTTCAACGCCTTTTAGCTAGGCCTAGAAAACTAGAATCAAGTATTTTCAAGTGAATAAGAATCCAAATTGTAACTTGTTATTATAATAGAATCAAAGGGCAACTTCATTCTCTTCCTAGGAAAGTGTTCCATACCTTTCTTGAGTGGGAATTGATATTTAATATTCCCCTCTTTCATATCAATAACAGCACCAACAGTTCTAAGAAAAGGTCTTCCCAAAACAATAGGAAAAGAAGCATTGCATTCAATATTCGTAACAATGAAATCAACGGGGACAAGGTTATTGTTAACCATAATAAGAACATCATAAACTCTCCCCAAAGGTTTCTTTCTAACATTATCAGCAAGACGAACATCCAAATAACAGTGTTCCAAAGGAGGCAAATAAAGCATATCTTAAAGTTTCTTAGGCATAACAGAGATACTAGCACCAAGATCACAGAAAGCATTACAATCAAAATCATTCACCTTAATTTTAATGATGGGCTCCCAACCATCATCTAACTTCCTAGGGATAGAGGTTTCACATCTTAGTTCTTCTTCTCTAATTTGCATGAGAGCATTTGTAATATGTTTTGCTAAAGCCATATTCATAGCACTAGCATTAGGAAAACTAGCAAGATTTTGTAGGAACACAATTAATTCAGATATATTGCAATCATGAAAATCAAGATCATTTTTATCAAAGGTAATGGGACCATTGTCTCCCATATTTCGAAAAAATTCAGCACTTTTATCGGGAATAATTTCAGTAGTTTCAGGTATTTTTAAACGTTTAACAACAGAAGTGGAAGTGTTTCCAACTCCAATTACTTTTCCATTAATAGTAGAAGGTTTACTAGCATGAGAAGCTTCAGTTTTACTAGTGGCGGTAATAGTGCAAACATTAGCTATATTTTTCTTTCTAGCTATTTCATCTTCTCTTTCCCATCTAGCATGCAGTTCAGCTAACATCCTAACATTGTCATCAATTCTAACTTGAATGGCATTCATAGTTTTACTTTATTTAACATCATGAGGCATAACCTTTAGTTTCAGAAGATCAACATCCAGATCAAGGGTATCAACTTTAGAAGCAAGAACATCAATTTTGCCAAACTTTTCCTCAACAGATTTATGAAAAGCAGTTTGTGTACAAATAAAATTCTTAAGAATGTTTTCAAGATCAGAGGGTACACTTATACTGTTGTTGTAGGAATTACCATAAGAGTCGGCATAACCATTACCAGTAGTAGAAGGATATGGCCTATAATTATTGCTACCAAAATTATTCCTATAAGCATTGTTGTTGAAATTGTTGTTTTTAATGAAGTTCACATCAACATGCTCTTCTTGAGCAACCAAAGAGGCCAAAGGAACATTGTTTGGATCAATAGGAGCATGGCCATTAACAAGAATAGACATAATAGCATCAAGCCTATCACCCAAGGAAGAGGTGTCTTCAACAAAATTTACCTTCTTACCTGGTGGGGCTCTCTCAGTGTGCCATTCAGAATAATTTATCATCATATCATCAAGAAGCTTTGTTGCAGACCAAAGTTATGGACATAAAGTTCCTCTAGCATATGAATCCAGAAGGTTTCTTGAAGAAAAATTCAGACCTGCATAAAAGGTTTGGATGATCATCCAAGTAGTCAGTCCATGAGTGGGACAATTCTTTACCAAAGATTTCATTCTTTTCCAAGATTTAGCAACATGCTCATTATCAAGTTACTTAAAATTCATAATGATACTTATTAAGGATATAATCTTAGCAGGAGGATAATATTTTCCAATGAAAGCATCTTGAAATTTAGTCCATGAATCAATACTATTTCTAGGCAAAAGATAGCAACCATTCTTTAGCTCTTCCTCTCAAAGAGAAAGGAAACAATTTCAGTTTAATAATATCTCCATCTACATCCTTATATTTTTGCATCTCACGG
The DNA here is from genome assembly GCA_028641055.1 of Alopecurus myosuroides. Lineage (NCBI taxonomy): Eukaryota > Viridiplantae > Streptophyta > Magnoliopsida > Poales > Poaceae > Alopecurus > Alopecurus myosuroides. The sequence continues at coordinate 229,516,221 of CM054060.1, read as the reverse complement.
AGTTCAACAAAATTATTAAGATGGGCAGCAGCAGCATCAGTACTAACACCAGAAAATTGCTCTCTCATAACAAGATTTAACAGGGCAGGCTTTATCTCATAAAAATCTGCAGTAGGAGCAAGTGGAGAAATAGGTGTGCTAATAAAATAATTGGTGTGTGTGCTAGTGAAGTCACACAACTTAGTGTTCTTAGGAGTACTCATTTTAGCAAGATTAAAAACAAAATAAAAATAACAACTAGAATAAGAACTAATTTTTTTGAGTTTTTAATAAAGAGAAGCAAACAAGACAAAATAAAATAAACTAAGCAAAATAGAAACAGAGTAAAGAGATTGGAGGTGAGGTACTCCCCTTGTAGAAATCCTCTTCCTCCCCGGCAACGGCACCAGAAAAAGTGCTTTATGCGCGTAGACTGTACGCTCGTTGGGAGACCCCAAGAGGAAGGTATGAAGAGCACCTCAGCAAGTTTTCGCTCAGAAAGAAACCAATGTTGAATCAACCAGTAGGATAAAGAAATCGCTTCTGAAGGTTGATGCCGCTGATGTGGCAGGGCGCACTACCGGTTCAGCAGCAACGTGGAATCTACACAACACTTTGCATCAACGAAGCAGTGAGGTTGTCAATCTCACCGGTTTTGTGGAAACAAAGGATTAGACGTATATTGTGGAAAATATTATTTGTTTGTACTAAATGAAAGAGAACAATGATTGCAGTAGTAAAACAACGGTTGAGGTGGTTGTATATCAGTGTAAAGAAATGGACCGAGGTCCACAATTCACTAGAGGTGTCTCTCCAAAACAGATAGATAACATGTTGGGTAAACAAATTGAAGTTGGGAAATTGACAAATATAAAGGGTGCACCGTAGTGCATATGCATGACATGATGATTACTACGTGATTCATGCGGGCATTATAACAAGATACATAGACCGTTATCCAACTGCATCTATGAGTAATAATCCACCTTCGGAGTGTCATCCGAGAAAACCTTGGGTATTAAGTTGCAAGAAACAGATAATTGCATTAAGCAAAGTGTGTAATGTAAACAATAAAATCATCCTTAGACAAAGTATTGTTGTTTTATCCCTAATGGAAACAACACATCCCCCACCCGTTACGTTTCTGTCACTCGAGCGTGAGTGAAAGGGAGGCATGAACCCACTATTGAGCATAAATACCCACTCTTGGAGTTACAAGCATCAACTTGGCGAGAGCATCTACTAGTAACGGAGAGCATGCAAGATCATATATAACATACACATGAAATAATATGATAGATGTATAAGCACTGGACATAGCATTCAATATTCATCAGATCCCAGCAAACACAACATGTAGCATTACAATAAGATGATCTTGATCATGTTAGGCAGCTCACAAGATCTAAACATGAGGCATAAAGAGGAGAGAACGACCATCTAGCTACTGCTATGGACCCGTAGTCCAGGGATGAACTACTCACGCATCACTTCAGAGGCTGGCATGGTGATGAAGAGCCCTCCGGTGATGATTCCCCCTTCCGGCAGGGTGCCAGAGAGAGCTCCAGAACCCTCCCAAACTAGGGTTGACGTTGACGGCGGCTACGGATCTTTTTGGTGGAAAAGGCTCGGAGATTTAGGGTTAACCCGAGAAAAGGTATAAATAGGCGAGAGGGAAACGTCGGTGGGAAGCCAGGGGGGCCACACCACTCTCAGGCGCGGCCAGAGGGGGGCGCGCTGCCTCATGGTGTAGGGCCCCTGAGGCTCCCCTCCGGGTCTCCTCCAGACTCCGTGTACATAACGACTTTCTAAGACTCTGGGATTTTGTTTCGTCCAATTACGAGAATATTTCCAGAACACCTTTTCTGAAACCAAAACAGCAGAAACTGGCTCTATGGCATCTTGTCAATAGGTTAGTCCCAGAAAATCCATAAAAATAACATAAAGTGTATAAGAAACATGTAGCATATGACATGAAAACAACATGGAACATCATAAATTATGGATACATTTGAGACGTATCATGCGTCCACCAGGAACCCACCCGGGACACTGCCATGGGGCCCCACAGATTCACTACCTAGGGATCAGACGGATTGGCGCCAGAGTGATGCGGCAACATGGCGAGCGGGCAAGAGAACCCATCGGCGTTATCGCCCAGTGACAAGTCGCTAACGCCACCTGTCTCTTGCAGTTTGCGCGTGTCCATTGATATGTCCATTTTGCATCACTATTTTATATCATAATTTACTGTTATTCATCGATATATTTCATATTATGATGCACCACTTATGTTATTTTATCTTATTTTTCATGTTTGATAATTATTAGAGAATAATCACCGGGTCCAAAAATCAGCTGGAAAAAGCACCGTCGAGATACTATATTTTAGAAGACGAGAAGAAGAAGGGGGATATCGTGAAGTTCCTATTTAACTAGAATACGAAGTCATCCAGGAGGGGAGCCAGAGGGGGGCCACACAGGGCCCACACCATGTGGTGGCGCCCCCCTGGTCGCGCCTCCAGGTGGTGTGGCCACACTGGCCCACCTCTGGCTGTCCCCTTTTGCGTACTTCATCCCGAGGGAATCCTAAGACCTAGAGAACCTTCGAGGAAATATTCCGCCGCCTCCTTGGGGAGGAAAACAATAGAGAGGGAAAAGCTCTCCGGCAGGGAGAAATCTGTCGGGAAAATTCCTCCCCGGAGAGGGGAAATCATCGCCATCGTCACTGTCATCACCCCGGGCATCATCAAGATCATCATCATCATCGTCCTCACCACCAGCACCATCATCCTCACCGTCCACCTCAGTCCTGCTGTAACAATTATGGTTCTATATCGTTGTTCTTCACTAGATCTCTCTCCCGGTGTGGATTACTTGTTTGTAGTTGATGCTTACAAGATTTATCGGTGTTTGCACTTTATGACCAGATTGTTATTCATCATTGTATCACCTCTGATCATGATCCATATGATGTCTTGTGAGTAGTTAGTTTAGTTCTTGAGGACATGGGAGAAGTCAAGATGTTAGTAGTGGAATTATGTTGAAGTAATATCTAATGGTTTGATATTTAAGTTGTGGTGCAATTCTTCTAGCGGTGTCATGTGAACATCGACTACATGACACTTCACATTTATGGGCCTAGAGGGATGCATTGCGTGTTTGGCTACTAATTGTGGGGTTGCTGGAGTAATACAAACCTAACCCCCTGGTTAGGAAACCGATGCATGAGGGAGTGTAGGATCCCAGAGTTTAAGGTTGTGGTTAGATTTATCTTAATTACCTTCTTGTAGTTGCGGATGCTTGCAAGAATTATAATCACAAGTATGTATTAGTCCTAGTTGGGAGGTGCATTAGCATAGGTTCACCCACACAACACCTATCAAACCAATAAATATTAATCAACTGTCTGAAGCAAAAGCACTTGACGAAGTTCCCATGTGTCCTCGAGAACGTTTAGTCATCATAAGTAAAACAAGTGGCTTGTCCTTTGTTGTAGAAAGGATTGGGAAACTTGCCGAGGAGTGAAGCGCTATTGGTGAGTGGAATTGGTAAGAGAAACTTTTATTGTGAGTGTTATTTTTATTTCTGGATGTTGCTTTATTTTATTATGGAGAGCTCTCCATTTGGTTCCCTATTTGGGAGAACTACTGCCACTGCTAGGGTAGTAGATGACCCGTTATCTGCTAAATTGGATCCTTTTAAAATACCTATGAAAATTGTTGAACGTGTTATGGACAACTGCTATTTTGGAGATGGCACTGTCCATCCTGGTGATTATTTACTCTTTATACATGAATTGTGCGAGTTGTTCAAGTGTGCAGGTATTACAATGGACCAAGTTAAGAGGAAGTTATTCTCTTTATCACTAAAGGGCAGAGTTGTGGAATGGTTTAAGATGCTGAAGAATGGTCGATCTATTGGATGGGAGGAAATTGTACCTCTCTTTTATTCTAAATTCTATCCTCTTAGTGAGATTCATAAGGATTAGAATCAAATATATATTTTTTGGCCTCATGATGGAGAGATTATTGCCCAAGCGTGGGGGGATTGAAGTTACTAATGCTGAAATGCCCCATTCATGAGCTCCCTAGTAATATTGTTATTAATAATCTCTATGCAAGTCTTTCTCTTTATGATAAGGAGTTATTGGATGCTTCTTGTTCTCGATCATTGACACGTATGAAAGGATAATCTAAATGGGATCTTCTTGACCGTATTCTGGAAAATACTGAAGGATGGGAGAATGACAAAGGAAGAAAGTCATGTATAAATTATGATTATGAATGCATTAAAATCTTTTATGGGAACCGATGATTGCCGTAATGTTAGTGCTGTTTATGGCCTTGACTCTCAAATCCTTGCAAATTGTTTTAAAGCTTTTGCCTCCTATGTTGATATTCCCAAAAAGGAATGGAAAAAGTACCGTGCACCTTTTTAAGACATTGTTAATCGTGTTCCTTCTAGAAATATAGAAATTCATATTGTTAATCCTGATGTGCCTGAACCTTATATTGAGAAAATGCCTTTCCCTGCTAAGGTAAAGGAACATTCTATTATAGCTAGTGTGGTTAACAAAAGTACAAATAAATATATAGAACCTGATGAACAAATAATTGTTGAACCTACAGTAGCAATAGTAAAGGATCTCGTCATTGAAAGTGTAGAAGATGGACACATTATCTTTTGTGAATATGCTTCTAATAATTTTTCATATCCTAGTAGATCTAAGAAAACTAGTGTTCCTGTGCTTTCTGTTAGGATACGTGATCATTATTGGTGCAAGTTAAAGTGATATTCCTTATGAGCTTTATAGAGAAATCATGCATGAAATTGGTTCTCGTGAACTTGAAGAAATTGATGTGGTTATTCAGCTTGCTAATAGGGAAACCATCTCTCTATTGGTATTGTTAGATATGTAGAAGTTTTATGTGGTAAAATTAAATATCTTGTTGCTTTTCTAGTACTTGGTGCAGGTTCTAGTAAAACTTGTCCTATTATTTTTGGTAGACCTTTCTGGAACACTTGTGGTGCTGTTATAGATTGCAAGAAGGAGAAAATAGTAACTAAATTTGATGGAAAATCTTATGAGTTTAATTTTTCTAAATTTGTTAAAGCTCCTTATGAAACTGAATTGCCTAATGAAGATTTTAGAGTCAAACAACTTGCCTCTATTTCTCTTGATCCTAACAATGCTTTTTAGCAATACATGAAGGACCATGAAAGTGAGGTCTTTATGGAAGAGAGAAATGAGATCGACGGTATTCCTCTTCGTTAACCAACGATGCTGAAACATAATTTACATGTGGAAGACTTGGGTACCACCCTAGGAGGATCATGTTTCCGATTTAAAACCTTTACCTGATGATCTTAAATATGCTTATATTGATGATAAGAAAACATATCCTATTATTATTAGTTCTAAACTTTCAGGTCAAGAAGAGGAAAGATTATTGGATATACTGAAGAAACACCATGGAGCTATTGGATATACTCTTGATAATTTACCAGTGGAAGACTTGGGTACCACATTACCCCAAGGAGGATCCTGTTTTTGATTTAAAGCCCTTGCCTGACAATCTTAAATATGCTCATATTGATGATAAGAAATTATATCCTGTTGTTATTAGTTCTAAACTTTCTGGTAAAGAAGAGGAGAGATTATTAGGAATATTGAAGAAACACAGAGGTGCTATTGGTTATACTCTTGATGATTTGAAGGGGATTTCTCCTACTATATGTCAGCATGCTATTAATATTGAACCAGATGCAAAGCCAGTTGTTGAATATCAATTTCATTTAATTCCTAAGATGAAGGAAGTGGTAAGGAATGAGGTATTAAAAATTCTTGATGCTGGTAGTATTTATCCTATTGCTCATAGTAGATGGGTGAGTCCTGTGCATTGTGTCCCTAAGAAAGGAGGAATGACTGTTGGGCCTAATGAAAATGATGAGCTTATTCCTCAAAGAGTAGTATCTAGTTATAGAATGTGCATTGATTTCAGAAAGGTTTGCAAAGTTACTAAGAAATATCATCATCCTTTACCTTTTATAGATCAAATGCTAGAAAGGTTGTCTAATAAAACTCATTTTTGCTTTCTTGATGGTTATTCTGGGTTTTCTCAAATTGTTGTTAGATCAAGAGAAAACAAATTTTATTTGTCCTAATGGAACTTATGCTTATAGACGTATGCCTTTTGGTTTGTGTAATGCTCCCGCTAAGTTTCAAAGATGCATGTCTGCTATTTTTCATGGCTTCTGTGAAGAGTTGTGGAAGTATTAATGGATGATTTCTCCATCTATGGAACTTCTTTTGATAACTGCTTGCACAATCTTGATAAAGTTTTGCAGAGATGTGAGGAAACTAATCTTGTTCTTAATTGGGAGGAATGCCGCTTTATGGTCAATGAAGGAATTTTTCTTGGACATAAATTTCTGAAAGAGGTATGGAAGTTGACAGAGCAAAAGTGGAAGCAATTGAGAAAATGCCATGTCCCAGGGATGTCAAAGGTATTCGTAGTGTTATTGGTCATGCTGGTTTCTATAGGAGGTTTATTAAAGATTTCTCTAAAATATAAAAGCCTCTTACTAATCTTCTCCAAAAAGATGTACCTTTTTTATGATTATTGCAAAGAATCTTTTGAAACTCTAAAGAAGGCTTTAACTACTGCTCCTATTGTTCAACCCCCTGATTGGAATTTACCTTTTGAAACCATGTGTGATGCTAGTGATTTTGATGTAGGTGCTTTTCTTGGACAACGTATAGATAAGAAATTGAATGTTATTCATTATGCTAGTAAGACTCTTTATTCTGCTCAAAAGAATTATGCTACCACTGAAAAAGAGTTCCTAGCTATAGTTTTTGCTTGTGATAAATTTGGACCTTATATTGTTGATTCGAAAGTCACTATTCATACTGATCATGCTGCTATTAGATACCTTATGGAAAAGAAAGATGCTAAGCCTAGAATCATTAGATGGGTGCTGCTTTTACAAGAGTTTGATTTGCATATTGTAGATAGGAAGGGTGCTGAAAATCCTATTGCTGGTAATTTGTCTAGATTGGAAAACATTGCTTATAACCCTATTCCTGTTAATGATAGTTTTCCAAATGAACAACTAGCTGCAATAAAATTAAGCTCGTGAGATAGTTCTTGGTATGCAGATTATGCTAACTTTATTGTTTCCAAGTACTTGCCTCCAACCTTTACAGCTCAGCAAAGAAGGAAATTCTTTTATGACTTGAGGCATTATTTATGGGATGACCCACACTTATATAAAGAAGGAGTAGATTGTATTATGCGAAGATGTGTTCCAGAATATGAACAACGAGAGATGTTGAGAAAATGCCATAGTAGTTCTTATGGACGACATCACGCTAGAGATAGAACCGCACAAAAGGTTCTACAATATGGTTTTTATTGGCCTGCTCTCTTTAAAGATGCACGAAAGTTTGTTTTATCTTGTGATGAATGTCAAAGAGTTGGTAATATTTCTAGACGTAATGAAACGCCTATGAGTTATTCTCTTGTTATTGAACCATTTGATTGTTGGGGTTTTGACTTTATGGGTAATTTCCTCCTTCTAATGGTTATACTCATATACTTTTTGTTGTTTATTATGTTACTAAATGGTAGAAGCTATACCTACAAAGAGTGCTGATGGTGAAACCTCATTCAAAATGCTTAAAGATGTTATTTTTCCTAGGTTTGGTGTGCCTATATATCTTATGACTGATGGAGGTTCTCACTTTATTCATTGTGGTTTTAGAAAAACCCTTGCTAAATATGATTTTAATCATAGAATTTCTTCAGCTTATCATCCCCAAACCAGTGGGCAAGTAGAGTTATCAAATAGAGAAATTAAATCTATCTTGCAAAAGACGGTTAATAAATCTAGAAAAAATTGGGCTAGAAAGTTGAATGATGCTTTATGGGCTTATAGAACTGCTTATAAAAATCCTATGGGTATGTCTCCTTATAAAATGGTTTATGGAAAAGCTTGTCACTTGCCTTTAGAATTAGAACACAAAGCTTATTGGGCTGAAAGAACTTAATAAATATTTTAAACTTGCTGGTAAGAAAAGGATGCTTGACTTGAGTTCTTTAGATGAATGGAGAAGCGAATCTTATGAAAATGCTAGACTCTTTGAAGAGAAAGTTAAAAAATGGCGCGATAGGATAATTCTTAAAAGAGAGTTTCATGTTGGCGAAAATGTTCTATTGTATAGGTTGCGTCTCAGATTTTTTGCAAGAAAATTACTCTCGAGATGGGAGGGACCTTTTATTATTGAAGAGGTGTATCGCTCAGGTGAAATAAAGATTAATTCACTTGATGGTGATAGACCACAAGTAGTGAATGGGCAAAGACTCAAACATTATATTTCTGGAGATTCTTATAATGAAGATGTTGATACTATTCAAACGGTGACTCCGGAAGAGTTTATAAAGGAGAAAATTCCAGAAACTGCAGAGTCTGTTTTTGAATAGGTAACCGTTCTGTTAAGAAAAAGTTTGTGTATTACTTTCCAACCTATACTTTTGTTATTTCTAGAAAATACAAAAAATGTTGAGCCGAAGAAGGGTAGAAAACGGTGCCCGGAGGCACCACACCACCTGGCGGCGCGGGCCCACCCCTAGCCGCACCCCCACATGGTGTGGGCGCCTCGGAGCTCGTCTCCGACCTGTTTTCGACCTAGACTTTCCTTTTTATGAAACTTCCTGCTGTATAAACCCCGGATCCCCCAATGTTCGTATATCGTTTTCTCGTCGTGTTTTCGTTTTGATCTGTTTTTGCCAGATTTCATCTTGAGATTTAGAGCCACAATGTCCTCTTCCGGACCTCCCAAGGATAGCTTCTTCGTGAACGTTGTCAACCCGTACATGAATGAGTTGAAGATGCATCCCAAGGAGTTGCTGCTCAAGGAGGTGGTGGTGCAGAAGGAAGATGTTTGGGGTCCTAAAGGATAAGGCAGTCTGGAAGTTAGGATGGAAGAGCTGGAGCAAGAAGATGGCGGAGCGTGAAGTGGACATCATCCACAAAATAAATGCAGAACTGATTGCCGAGCACAAGAAGGAGACTGCCAAGCTTTGGGAGGAGATCTTCTCGCTCGACGAGGCCACCAACAAATTACAAGCACAACTCTATGACGTGCAGAATCAAAACTGTGAGTATGAGATCAGGTTTAAACGTATAAGTTCTGCTTCTAGTTTCAGAATATTGGAGACCAAGTCATCATTTGTTGATGGAGAGCCTTTACCTTGGAATTCTGATGATGGGAACGATTCACCACCACCACCTAAGAAGTAATTTGTCAATTCTATTGGCATCCCCTTGAGTTGTTCCAAGCTTGAGGAGTGCCGCGGTATCACACCTTTATCTTTCACCTTTTTACTCTTTAGTAGAGTCATATCATGAGTAGAGAAATTATCATATATGATGGTTTGAAGTGGGGAATTACGCTCCTTTAGTTGGTTATTTATGTATCCCTTGGTGTGAGTTGCCGTTATGAAATATTAATGAGAAGCTTTATCATTTACTCTGTACACTTTATTTTAGTTTTCAATTTTGGTTATATGGTTGATCTTGTTATTAGTATTGGTATCAATATGGAAGCATCAAGTTAATCTAGTTGGTTTTTCCAAACTTAGCATTGGTCAGTAGCAACAATACTTTGAGGCTTAAGTAGAAAAGAGGGAGATGCATGTAGATATATGATACGTTCAAAACGTATCTATAATTTTTTATGGTTTCATGCAGTTTAATGTTTTTCATAATTGTTTTTATATTAAGTTTATGATTTATTTGGAGCAACCACTAGCAACGGAAAGCATGCAAGATCACAAATAACATATGAAAATAAAGACTATAATCAACTTGTCATAAGGTCAATATTTATCGGATCCCAGCAAACACAACATATAGAATTACATAAGATCAATCTCGATCATGATAGGAAGCTCACGAGATCTAAACATGGAGGCATATGAGGAGAAGACAACCATCTAGCTACAGCTACGAACCCGTAGTCCAAGGATGAACTACTCACGCATCACTCTAGAGGCAGGCATGGTGATGTAGAAGCCTCCGGTGATGATCTCCTCTCCGGCAGGGTGCCGGAAGCAGCTTCAGAACCCCCCTGATCTAGGGTTGACGGTGACGGCGGCTGCGGAACTTTTCGGGGATTTTTGATCAGGTGTTTAGGGTTTTCCATCCGGGGGGATTAAATAGGCGAAAGGAAAAAGGCGGTGGAGCTCCAGGGGCCCCACACCCATAGCTGGCGCGGCCAGGGGACCCGCGCCACCCTATGGTGTGGCCCCCCTGGTGCCCGTCTTCGACTCCTCTTCGGTGTCTGGATGATTCCGGGGAAAATAGGCACATCGGGCTTTGTGGGGTCCAATTTCCGAGAATGTTTCCAGAACAACTTTTCTGAAACCAAAAACAGCAGAAAACAGGGCACTGACACTTGGCATATTGTTAATAGGTTAGTCCCAGAAACGTATAAAAATGCTATAAATAAGGGAGAAAACAAGTAGCAATTGACATAATATGATCATGGAGCATAAGAAATTATAGATACGTTGGAGACGTATCATGGGGAAAAACATAAATGCCAGGACACCTTCAAAGTTCATGAGGAATACTAGAACAAATAATTAGAGAACTAGCGATAACACATCATGAATCAATTAATAATGTTTCCGGGACAAATGCACATAAACTTAGAATGGCAAGAATTCTCTCTCAATTGTGCATAAAGTTAGAAAATGGAGACTCGGCATAAAAGTAAAAGAAAGGCCCTTCGCAGAGGGAAGCATGGATCACTCATGTGCTAGAGCTTTTATTTTATTAAATAGAGGTATAAAAACTTGACACTCCTACCAACCATTTTTCACAAACCATGGCTAACCGAATCCTTGGGTGCCTGCCAATAATCACATACCGTGGAGGAGTGTCTATATTTTAAGAGAGGTGTATGCTTATGTCAACGAATGGTAAATAGAAAATACAGTACGTCACAAGCCAACTAGACTTCACAAGAGCGACTCCCATAGAAGGACGCATCTGGGTAGAAGGTCATCCCCCTTTCTCTTTTGTTTACACAATTATCCTTTGACTGATAAATCAGGGGCAAAAATAGTGAAGAGAATTTGTGTTATTAATTTGGAGATGGGCACCCTGCTGCCAGCTCTTCTATCATTGGATAAGAGGATGAAGCCACTAGTCCAGGGTGTGAAAGTCCAATCAACAAGTGAGATAAAGATTCTCTATTTACGTCATCATGAGCTAAAACAGGAGCACAAAACAGGAGTAATTTTGAAAGTTTTAAAGGTAATACATGATCAATTTACTTTGGAGTGGCAGTTAAATACCACATGTAGGTAGGCATGGTTGACACAATGGGAAAACTTTGGTTTTAGGGAGTTAGATGCATGAGTAGAGCTCATACTCAGTACAGGTGGAGGCTAGCAAAAGACTCGGAGCGACAAATCAAGAGAGCATAAGAGCCATAATCATGCATAGCGACATAAACATCATTAAAAGTAGTACCACAAGTTCAAAAACTAAATGATCATAGAGGCTATTCGTGACTGGTTCATAGTCATAAACATGGTGTCAGCATGCGCCAAGTCAACCAAATAAAACATCCAAAGGAGAACACCACAAATTTATGCTTCAATATGACAAGAACAACTCATGATTCTTTCAATGGCACCTTAAACACTCAGATATTTGAGGCTAATCATGCTACTCAATAACCACAAGGCTTTAAAACTATAGAACATCTAGCATGATATGAAAAAGTCTAGCCATAGTCTATACAAGCTTCTACTTGCATCGTTAAAAATTCTACCTCAAGCAGCAGTTTCTTTTCCCAACAAGCACCATACAAATCATGCTTTAACAAAAATTCTCTACTTGCTACAGAATGAAAACATGAGAGGACTCACATAACACTACTAAAACTAACAGCTCTGAATAAGATATGCAATGAAAATAAGTGCTAAACAGGAAATATTGCAGCAGCTAGAAGAAGAACTAAGAATATTAGCATAGCAAGTATTCAAACGAAAAAATGGAGCGTATCTCTCTCCCAAAAAAAGAATGTTAGGATCCAACTATATTATTGCAGCAAGGAAAACAAAGAAAACAAAGGAAAACAAAAGAAAAACAAACAGACGCTCGAAGCAAACTTCATATGACGTGACCGAATAAAAATATAGTTTCACGAGACGTGACCTGATAGATAGTTGAGGAAGAAGGGGATGCCTTGGGCATCCCCAAGCTTAGATGCTTGAGTCTTCTAAAAATATGCTTGGATGAACCACGGGGGCATCCCCAAGCTTTGACCTTGCACTCTTCTTGATCACATATATCCTTCCTTCACCCCACACTCAAACAGTAATTCACATGAGAGGGTTAGTGCAACAATTAAAAATCCATGGGATCTGTATGGAAAAAGTTCTATTTATACTTTTAAACATTAGCTACATCCACTGATGTTTCGTGAAGCAAAGAAATGCACTTGACATCGCAAAAGAGCAAATGCAAGAAAAATGGGAGATGGGTGCACCCTGGAACTAAGATGTGAGTTTCCCTTTCCCTTTGCTTTTTTCCGACTTGCTCTATCCGACATGTTATATCCTACATGTCCTATCTGGCTGATCTCTTGTTTTAACTTGGGCATCTTATTTCCCAGGGACGTTCCCTGACTTGGACTTTGGTGCCGAGAGGGCTGTTGCGAGGGCTAGGCAACAACGGGCAGATGTTGGCTATGAAGTCACCAAGACTGTCACCATCGAGGACCAGATCGAGGGAATCAAAGCCCGAGTTCTGCCACTCAAGGGTTTGGGGACGAACATTGTCTCTACTGCTATCCGGCTGCATAAGCTTTTTTGGCTGGGAGTTGAGCCCCCGGAATCCATCCACGAGCTGGCCTCAAAGCTGGACTATGTCAAGGAGGAGCTCAAGAAGTGGCGTGCTTTGGTAGCTCGAGCTGGCGCATATGAAGCCTTGCACTTTGTGCTCTCTTGGTACGAAAACCTCGACCTTAGCAAACTCCAGAAACTGCGGAACGGATCCCGGTGGACCACAGAAGAGGATTGTATCCGGGTTCGCCGGGAGACGACTTATCGGTCGGCTTCATACACCGACACCAAGGATTTTGTGGAGGGGCCCACCGAGCCCGACACCGAGAGCGAGAGTGAAGACGATGATGTCGATGATGAGGAGGGCGACGAAGGCGATGAAAAAACTGAGGTTGATGACAACTCTGAGGAGGTGGATGAGGAGATCCAGGCTGAGCAAGAGCCAACCACAACCTCCGAGATCGTCACCACTGAGATGGTCATCTCGGAGCTGCTCCCGAGTTGAGAGCCTTAGAGTCCACAGCCGAGATCGCCACCTCTGAGCCCCCTACTTCGACTGCTGCTTCCGATCTCGCCACCGAGTCCTCCAACCCGGCAGGCGCTGATGCTGATGCAACTCCTTTGGCCGCGGCCTAACTCTCTGCTTCTCAATCTCAAACTTATTATCAGATCCCCGGTATGCCGGGTGCAATTGTACCAAATACTTATCTCACCTTTTGCTACTCAGTTTTTATTTAAGTTCGAGCAAGACTGGCTGAATGCTGGATTGCGTTAATTCAAGTCCTCGAGTTGGTTTTCTTATCCACCTGGCTTTTTTCGTCTTTGCTCTTGTCTGCCACTTGTGGATTTTTTTTTTGAAAAGGGAAAACCCAGCCTCTGCATCTGGTTGATGCACACGGCTTTTATTAAAACCATAACCATCCAAGCGTCATATTACAACCAGCATCACTGACACAAGAGTCTCAATAGCTCCTATACAGAAAACTACCGGTGTAACAAACGAACCAAGCACCCAACTCCAACAGCTAACGGCTAAGAAGGACAAATACGGCTATTATGCAACCAGCCACCCTAAAAGGTGAGAGCTGACCAGGTATCCCACGGTGGGCGCCAACTGTCGTGGTGAGGTAAAGACAGATGCCATGGGATGGCTTAAGTTTGGGGCCGATGGACACTGTGGGTATCCGGGGAGGGATCACACGCCTAGATGGCGCGCTCACTACACTGCAAACAACACAATCTACTCAGGTTCGGGGCCCTCGTGTGGAGGTAACACCCCTACTCCTGTCTCTCTCTCTGTATATGTGGTAATGAGTACAAGTGTTCCTCAAGCTCAAGGAGCTAGAGGAAGAAGAAGCTCAACTGCTATCTCTCTCTAAACAAACTACCAGCACTTCTCTTCTCACGTAAAGAGCGACACTCACACAGGAGGGGTGTGGCCACCTTATATACTGGTGGCAACCAACTAATAGTACAGGATTAGGTGACTACACACTGTGCCGTATGGCACACTTCTGCTTCTCCGCTGACAGACGCCGAAAGTCTCCGCTGTCGTGGTTGCTGACATGTCATGTCCCCCTTGTCAGAGACAGGACGTGGCCTCGCCCATACAGCGCACTGTACCAGCATATGCATACGCATCATCACACCTAGTAAGTTGAACCGCACGTCTGTACTCTTCCTCAATATACAGGATCACAACGGTTCCATTGACTTTCCCTCCGAGAAGAGCAGGACCCTTGTCTATCCGAACTCACCAACTGCTACTCGGTCAGTCCGGAGAATACTCATATCTTCACTTGGCTTCTTGTCCTTCCTACCGAGATAGATCCACCCCGGTAGCCAATCTACCCGGTACCTTCCTACCCGGTATCTTCCTACTCGGTACAGCTCAACTCGGTAAGCAGTACCTCGAACACCATTTCTTACCAACCTTGCCCCTACTCGGGGGTAGCCCCCCGACAAGCATAAAAGAAGTTCTATTTAACTGTGGACCTGTTGTTGAACCTTTTGTGATGCTAACTTCAGTTACTATAAATCTCCTATGTTTCGGAGTGCATGTAACTACGATGATGGCGCGGAACAGACATCAAAGAGGGCGAGGAGGTAGTATATTAGTATTAGTACTAGGGTATCCATTGTTACAAATGTAAAACCATGCCAATTCATTTCCATTTTGGAGTGCATTTTATGATTTAGATCTCCTATTTATTTGGTAATTTGGTTGACACTCTCGCCACGTGGGATACCTAGTCAGCTCTCCTCTCCACTCCTAAACTATGGATAATGCAGCGGCTGCCCATGCGGGCACAGAACGCTCTCCTCTCTACTCCCAAACTGTCCGTCTGTGCCACACCTCTCTACTCCCAAACTTCGATGTGCGCAGATCCACCGGTACCATGTCTGGCCATCGCGAGGAGGGCCGCTAGCAGCAGATCCACAGGTAATTTCCCCAGCGCAGCGTGCAAGGCGCGGAGCGTGCGCGTGCCCGCGAGGCGTACCGACATGAGGTGCATCAGGCCAACTCGTCCGATGCACCACCACCTCCGTCTCCACCCATCGCACCTTCGTACGTAGAGGAGAAAGAAGAGGAGGAGTATCTCGCCCTCGAGTTCCACAACGAGGCCCTGTAGTGGCCCCACATGCAGGCGGGGATTTTAGCGTCCTTAGAGAGTTTCGCGGCATAAAAGCTCCGGCAAGCGAGGCTCGCCCGGCTTTTCACTGTACAGTTAGAGGCCGACACCACGGAAGTGATCCGCCATTCGATGCAGAATGAAGATGCGGCAGCGCTGGCGGAGGCGCGGCGGCGCACCCTTGGCTAGGCCGCTAGGTCCGGTGTCTATCCTTTTCTTTTTGTGATTTGTTTCAGAAATGGCTTGTTCACTGTAATGGTAATTGTGATGATTTCAAAGATTATGTGCATGCTTAATTTCGAAGATTATGTGCATGCTTATTTACCATGGATGACAAGTGGGATCCAGGCATCAACTGGTCGGTTGTAGCCAGTCAAAGGAGTCAAGCAGGGCAGGATGTGTGGTCCGACGAAAATTTGCGACATTCTACGTGACTAGGCTAGTTTCGTCGAAGGAAACTGGGCTTTAAGTGGGTTACTGGGCCAGAGAAGAAAATCCACGACGTAAAATTAGCGAAAAGTCGTGCAAAACCAGTCTACGATGGACCGAACCAAAACGTCGAGAGAAAAATCCACCTCTCAGCCATCCGCGACGGAAACACGCGACGTTATCGAAACGTTGCGCTCAAAACGTCTCTGATCGCACGGAATTTGGTAGTGTCAAGATTATTATCTTTGATGGTATTTATATACCATATGGTGGCTAAAGGCTTGGTAACACCAGGTTTGACTATTGGCAATGTGATAGATAAATATAATATTAATAGTAATAATAGCCACAACAAAAATAGTTTTGGTAATCACATTTTTGTAAAGCTTCATAAGTAAAACATGCATAATAGATAATGATAAGTTTAATAACAGCAAGCTTCAGGATGGCTTGCCTTGGTATTGGTTTGGGTCTTGCTCTTGATAACAATAAGAATGGTAATAATATCCCCCTGCACCAATCACTTCTTCTTCGTTTTCTATCGTCGTAAAATAAAATAAAGGACACACAATCATAACCAAACTAAGGCAAACAATGGTACCATGTCATACATACAGCAAGCAATTCGAAAAACAAACCATCCCTCAATTTTCCAAAAGTAACATTCCACATGCACCCACAAAAATACAAGATTAAAAGCTAACATAACTATGGTGGAGAAATGTTATTTCTCACTAAAATGAAATGGTACCAGTGGGTGCTCCACTAGTTTTCCAAGACATTTAAGAGGTCAAAATGCCTCTGATTATACTTGTGGAAAATAATATTCCACCAAACAAACATCAGAACACTACACATACTAGTGAAAAATAATAGGGTGCATATACAAATAAACAAATGATACCCATATTTTTCTATAAAATTATATGCAAGCAAATAGAGGTGATAACATCCTTAAAACAGTACCAAAATGGTACTGGACTCATCGTATCAACATAAAAATATAGGTACTAAACATAACAACATCATGCCTACATTTCTATTTAAATAAAAAGACTAGAAACCAATACTAGACTAATTCTATTTCTATTTGCTTTTCAAACATGACCAAACTTTATAACACACTAGTACTGTATTGAAACATCCTAATAACAGAGAGTAACACATCTACATATGCTAAAAAACAAGTTCTATCACACAAACAATTATTCAAAACTAAATACACAAGATTTATTATTAACTGAAAAGTGCTGAATCTAGAAATGCATGCCATAAATAATCTAGAGCTCTAAAAATTACACAAAGCTAGGATTACATAGGTTGGATCCACATCAAAAATCATTATTAAACACACTCTAAAAATCTTAGAAAATCTTACTGGACATATACCAGAATGGATGGAATTTTCCATAGGTAACTCTCCTTGAAGCAAGGTCAAGTGCTAATGATAGATCTACTCAAGGGATACTCAAACAATTTGGTTTGACCAAAATTGCCACATATTATTAAAGTTACGCACAAAACAAACTAACAGATAGTCACTGGCATTTTAAATACTACAGCAAAAATATTGCACCAAATCTAGATCTACAAGTTGCATGTGGTTAGGAAATTGTCTAGCCACTGCCATGATTTTTGGTTGAAATTTATTTCCATTATTTCTATTTTTAACAGGCCAAAAGTAAATCATCTGTTTCCCTGTTATTTTTAAAAGAAAAAGAAATCACAGCGCGGGCTGGCTATCTCTACTGCGGGCGGCCCAGCTAGGCTCAAAGTGGCCCTGCTCCACTTGCGCGCATGCGCACATCGCGGCAATGATTTCCGTTCAAATGGGACCGTTGATCAAAAGATCGACGGCCCGCGGTAGTCTCCCTCCTCTCTCCCTAATTTTCCACGACGAAAACACGACGGCGGCAGGGTGCTCGCGATTGCTCGCCGTGGGGGCTTGCAGGGAAGTGGCTAGGTGTCGAGGACGTCACGTGGGCGTGGTGCAGTGTAGGGGCGCGGTCACGGGCGGTCACAACAGCTCCAAACGACGGCACGAAGTGGATCGTCCGTGGCGGCTCCGGCGACGATGGCGTGCAATCTCTACGAGACGTTTGCGGTGGCCGACGGTGAAAAACTTGCCCGCGGTGCTCACAGAGAGCTCGCGGGGCTCGTGGCTTGCGTCAGGGTGGTGGAGGGTGGTGAGGGGGGCGGGGTGGCGAAGGGGCTATGTGCCTGTGGCTTTATAGCCACGGTGCCATGGTCGTGGTCGTTAGGGTGCCCACGGCATGGCTGCGGCGAGCACGGGGCGTGCTCCCGGGCGCTCCCGGCGTGCCAAATGGTCGCCCATGATGTCTAGAAGGTACGGGGTGGCATGACACTGCTCTGTGTGTCGAGGAGAAGTGATATGGAGGCGTGTCGTGGCAACAGTGGACGCGCATTGTGCGTGCTCGGGCTGTCCCCCATGTCTTTCTCTCCTTTGCCTCCTCTGTTCCCATGTCTCTCTCTCCCTCTCTCGCTGACTTCCAACGGATCCAAGGCGTGCTAACCAGAGTAGACACATAGGGGTATGGGTTTGGCAAAGTCTCACTGTCTAAAATGCACACAAACATTCAAACCAAGTATTCAAACTTCTGTCAAATTAACAGATTCAGAAAAATGACTTAGTCATTTTTTCTAAGTGTTGAAACAGAGAGAATCAACAAAAAGTTCCTTTTGTTTTCAAGGCTCAAATAAATTCCAAATTTTGTTTTCCAAGTTATAGATTAATAAACATGATTTGTACTTTCAGAAACATCTTTTGAAAACAATTTTGGAATTGTGGAAGGTTTTGAAAACAAGGTGGAAAAAGGGCTACTTTCTGTTTTTCTCTGTTTTCTAAAAAACCATGTTTCTGTCTTATTTCTCTTCCACAAAAACAAGCATGCATTTGATTGTTTTCCAACTCCATAAATCAAACCAAGCTTATAGATTTTTAGTCCATATATCAGAGAACACATTCATGCCAAGAAAACATAAAATGTGATTCTCTAACATATTGAAAACAAGTGCTAGATCTTGATACTTTGCTAGTTTTTCAGAAACAATTACAAATATAAACATCAAAAGAAAACATCCAAATTTTCTAATGATATTTTGCTTTCTTGATTCAAACAAAGCCAAATAATATTTTTAGGTTGAAATCAACTTTGATACAATACTTGGGATAAAAATTATTCAAATCATCATATGGAAAACATCACAGAAACAATAAGAAACATCAGGAAAAATTGATATTTGATTTTAAACAAAATCTTGCTTGCATTGCATAGATACTCATGGTCTCATACATAATGAGAGTTTACACTAATGCATTACAAAAGTTTTTGTTGGCTCTAAATTTTGCCTTCCTTAGCTATTTTACATGTGTTCCAAAATCTGGGGTGTGACACTTTTTCATATGAATACTCGTTTTCTTTCATGCTCGTATTCTTAGTTTTTCTTCTAGCTGTTGCGAATCCTTTTAGATCCTGTTTTTCATGCATCTCTTATTCAGAGATGTTAGTCCTAGTAGAGTTATGTTAATACTCTCTTGTTTCATTGCTATATTAGTTGGAGAGTTTGTATTGAAATATATATTGTTTGGTGTTTGATGGAAATAGAAAATACTACATGTGGTAGATGGTATGTTGGGAAAAACTTGCATACTATTGTAGATCATTAAACTGTTTCACTTGATTATTTGTTGTTATTTTGAGATATTAATATGCTTAGTGGTAAACCTGCTGGTTTAGTAAGGTAAAAAAATTAATGGCTGGTCTAAGAGCTTGAAACTATGCCACTCAAAAAACCAGTTGATAGTATAATGGTATATAACTTCCTCTGCTAATAACAATCGTAATGCTTTTTGTTACAAGGCTAGTCAGGGTAGCCAACAGTGACTTGTCACTGCCACGAACCCTCTTGGAGTGATTTTCATTCTGCCTTGTATGATCGTATTTCTAGTTGTAATCTTTTAACTTGTGAGTTCTAAGTTGCAGTTTCTGGCACTTCCACCATCCATATTTGCTAGCCTCTTCGTTACTGTGCATTGCGCATGCTCACATGGAGAGTTGGTGCAAACTTCGCGAGTGCATCCAAACCCCGTGGGAGGACTTTGTTCTCCTGCACATAAGACCAAAATATCTTCCTCAAAACAGCCACCATACCTACCTATCATGGCATTTCCATAGCCATTCCGAGATATATTGCCATACAACACTTCATTATGTTACTTGTTACATGTTCCATTGTTACTTTGCATACTGCTACACTGGCAGGAGCATTTAGTTTTATACATCAGAGATATTTCAGTTTCAGTTATGAGTATTAAAAGTGTGATGATTCATTGTAAATAGAGTGTCCCCCCTACCAGTGGGGTTATATAAAAAAAGAGAAAAAAGCCTAGAAAAAAAGAAAGAGGGACAAAGAGAGATAATAAAGAGAGAGGGGGCTGAATTACTATCATTTATTCCACACTTGTGCTTATTTAGCACCAATACTTCAGCTTGGACAGAGTTTTCATTTTATGACTTAGATAACTATCTGGGGAACTTTAAATTATAGAACTTGGCTTGTATATTCCAATGATGAGCCTCCTCAAAAGTGCTCTAGGTCTTCGTAAGCAAGCAAGTTGGATGCACCCCCACTAGTGCCATTAGAGAGCTTTCATACACGTATAGCTCTATGTGCGTCCGTTGTGTGCCAATCCTTGCATAGCTTCGATTATAAGACTTCCTCTTGTCTAATGATCACTTTTAACTGTGTGAGACTTTCTTCCATTGACCTTCCAAACCTCCCATAATGTTCTTTTAGCCATAACATCCTGGTGCGAGGAGCCAATACACAACGCTTGCTTCTTTTGAGTGCACAAATAGTTTGGTGATCTTTATATGTGCATATTGTTATCACTTGACTTGATCCTAATAGGAGTTGTTGTGAGAGTTTGATTCTTAGGATGATTATGTTGTTTTTCTTGGAGCTTAAATCATCTCTAATATACTTTACATAGTGGATTGTCTTTTAGTATTGATTCATTGAAAAGCTATACATTTTTTTCCTAATGGTTTATACATTACTCTATTTGATATCAACTATAAACCATAGCCTTTATTCATTTGATCTTAGTTTACATGCTTTACATTATGATGATCAAGTTTATGCCGGTAGCATGTCACCTCAGAAATTATTTGCTTTTATCGTTTACCTACTCGAGGAAGAGTAGGAACTAAGCTTGGGGATGCTTGATACGTCTCAAACATATCCATAATTTCTGATGCTCCATGGTATTTTCATGCCATATGCTACATTTTCTTGTACACTTTATGGCATTTTTATGGATTTTCTGGGACTAGACTACTGACAAGATGCCATAGAGCCAGTTCCTGTTTTCTGCTGTTTTTTGCTTTCAGGAAAGTTGTTCTGGAAATATTCTCTGAATTGGACGAAACAAAATGTAGCGCCCTACCTTTTAATAAAGGTAGAACACCTGTGTAACCTGCTATTCCCAGGATCACTGATAGCATACACATGACAAAATGAAATATTCATTGCAATAGCATCATTCTACAACATTGATTCAGTGGATATGAATAAAAAAAGTCTTACAATTGGCATAGTAATCATGGACTAGCCCTAATAACAAATTTGCAAAGTAAACATAACGGAATTAAATCATCAATGAGCCTTCTTCATCTTCATGCGCCACAGGCAGAACATGTTGGCGATAAACTCGAGATCCTAAACGAAAACCTCACTCGTCTTCAGATTGATCTGAACGTTGGAATATGCAGCCCCCACGGGGGAGGAATTCAGTACAAACAATGTACTGGAAAGTGACACTTGTAAGGTGGTAGTTTTGAGGAATAGACTAGCTACATGATATTAGGCTGGTGGAGTCTGGGGCTATTTGAGTAAAGCCAGTTTTGTCCTATGTTTGTAAATCATTTTCAAAAAAAAAAATGAAGACATTTGTACAATCATTCATGGCTAAACCACCATGAAGTTGGGAAAATCATCATGGCTAAACCACCATGAAGTTTGATAAATCATCATGGCTAAACCACGACGAGGTTTGAAAAATCATCATGGCTAAACCACCATGAAGTTTAATAAATCATCATGGCTAAACCACTATGAGGTTTGATTGTGGCATCATGGCTAAACCACCATGTTCCCTATAAAGGGTTTCTACCATATTTTATTTAATTCAGAAAAGATGAGGATATCCTTTGGCACCAACTCCGTTTAGTAGCTCAAATTGCCCATAACCGGGGAGACGGCTAAGATCTTAGTTTTTAACTCTGCAGAGGTTGTGCACTTCCACCTTGAGACTCATCCTCCCCGAGGGAAGAATGAGACAATATCTTTGGGAGGAGGGATTCAACCATACCAGCATGACTCGACGCTCCTCAAAATTTACCACCCAATGTCATACAACAGGATGAACCCCCACAACTTACTTAATCTTGGCAGAGCCCATATTGCCTCAAGGCTGCACTGGAAGCTAACTAAAACAGTGAAGACCTACAAATCTCTTTGTTCCTGGGTGGTGGTCCACAAGTGTACTCTCAGATGACAACCCCCAAATTCGTGGCTAAACCACCATGAACATGGTCCTGAGTAGCCACTCAACATAATCCAAGCAAGGTTCAATCCACCCAGGTGTTTCATTGGGTTGTTAATTTTCAATTTTCATAAATACCAAAACCCAACATGTAACAACAACAGTTGTGATAGTAGTATAGTATAGCTAAACTAGTACCTATTAGGGGTCTCAGGTTGGCTACACACTAGTAGGTGTTCTGAGCATAGCATATACTTGAAAAATAATAAAATCACCTATGATGCATACTACTGAAAACACTAATGCAATTGAAAACAAAAGTGGGACATGAAGTATCACTTGCCTTTTGAAAGAAGTCGTTTCTCACACTCTCTTTTGAACAAGGAATCGTTGCACTCCGTTCAATCTATACGTTGAAAGAGAATAACAATGAACAAGAAATTCACAAACACAAAGCATTTAAAAGCAATCAAGCACAACAATATGTACAAATAAGATTATTTATATTCTGATCAAGTTTTAACACATAAGTCAATATGCAAGAGGAATCAAAGTGATTAGATTTAGGGTTGGCAAGATATGTCTATGAAAGTTTTTGAATTCTCAAGTTCAAATGAGCGCACGCTAAAATGTGTGGGATAGTGCATCTATAGTGCTACTGGACACCTATGATCACTGTCAACCCAAAGGAAAAATTATCGACTCAAAAGGTTTTATGGATTGTGAAATATGGCACGGAAGGTTCTAATGTCAAAATTGAACCAATCGAAAGTGAGGTGATCCAAGATATTAGACATGAGTGCTACTGGATACATAATTTCAACACCCTTTTTCTTTCGAGAAGGAATCAATTAAAATGAGCTATATACTTTTTAAGTTATGATCAAAATACTCCATATTTCTCATTTGAAATTCGAATATTTTATCGTTGTCAAAACTTGATACTGATGGTTCCATTGGATTCCATATTTTCTATGGATTCCATAAATACTAATTTTGCAAGATTTGGTCGAACAGAACTGAAGATTTTTTTTTAAAGACCCGTGACATTTTGTACTCATAAAAGTCTATAATGGAAAAAGACATCACGTGACTCCTATTGGAAGTAACTAAGTTATTTATTTTGTCTGTTGGATCTTCATGTGACGGTCAACGTAGAATTGCGGAGAATATGGCACACACAACACACTAATTGTAGATCCTAGTCTACCCTAAGTGAGTGGATGCTGAGTGGTGCTGCATGCGATGCATGCCTGCATGGATAGTTACATAATGACTATTAACACGTGAAGATTAACTCAAGTAAAGACACGGTCTAACAACCAGCAATTAATCTGAGAGGAGTGCTCACCGACAATCGTTGTTTTGGTCGCCGGAAATGGGAGACGTAGCGGTGGATAGCTCAGAATCTTGGCAAACTCGTCTGTACGTTGTTCCTCGGGATGCGGAGAGGTGACTGCGATGTGCGGCGCGCCTTGCAGAAGATGATGGTGGCGACCTCGTCGTAATTTGCTTACTAGAACAACGACGGGGTACGAAGACAGAGGCGGTGGTGCCAGTAAGCCATTGTTGAGCTCGATCTCGAGCGCTAGCTGTGTGGTCGCGGGAATCGTCTCAGAGACGCCGCAGCGATGTTGATCTCCGGCGAGTAAACTGTGGAGCAGTCTTGCGGCGATTCGGAGCGGTAGGAGAGGGAAACAGTAGAGGAGGCCAGGGGCTATTTAACGAAGGGGGAGCACTAGGCGCAGGTCGCCCTAGATTTGCCAAATCTAGGTCCCCACGTGAGCCATCCGATCGACATCCTACGTCCAGAAATCAGCATAACGCACGTTGCATTTTAGCTCTTCTATTTTTCGGATATAGAACCCGCACTCCACAGAAACCCCACTTAAACGAAAGGGTATATTGTGTTGTCGATCGGTCATCTCGATAATTACAGCAAAACTGTCATCGCAACAAATTCACTTGTGTCGAAACAAAAGTTACCGCCCCATGTAAAAAAAAGTTTGCAACAAAAAATTTCAAATCTTTTTCGGAAAATAAGTAATGTTACAAATAATAGTTAAGCAATATGTTATTGCGTTGCAACAAAAATGTTTTAGCAATTCAACAAAAATCACAACCTATTACAACAAAAAATTATTTGCATCAATTAAAAAGTTGGTAAGCAACAAAATAATTTGCCACTGTTTCAGCTGCAACAAAAATTATCACCTATTTCAACAAAAAAGTAAATCGGTAGCAACAAAAAAAACACTTGTTTACAACACGAGAATGAATATATAAACATATCATTACAAATAAATTCTAAACACACATGCATTTGTCTAGAAAAAACATCCAGAAAAAACATTTCAACATTTCGTTTGTATTTTCTCAACAAAATATGGGGAAAATGTTACAAATTTTTAATACGTACGCAATGTTGGCCGAACATGGTAAAAACACTTAGTGTATATGTGGCTGCTCCTAGTTACTGTGCTGGGCTGTTTGCACACAAAATTAGGTCTAAAATGAAATTGGACCTAGTTGGGCCAGCCAGACACGCGCAAGGAGCCTAAACGTTTTGGCTTCGCTGCTCGCCCCTACCTCGTGCGGAGCGACGTGTCCTAGCGAATCTTAGGTCGGCCTAAGATAAGCTTTTTCCTTAGTGCAGGCAATTGCTCGACCGTTTCTTCGCTGTGGACGTGCAGATCGTGGTCGAGGTGGAGCGTATTAGGAGCGTGGTCTCGCGGGGTTCCCCTATACAACGCCTATAGCAAGACGGAGCGCTCGCTCGCCAGCGTTGGCTAGCTTCGATGGTTCCATGGCTGGCTGGCTCGCTCGCTCTTGGGCCGGCCCATTTGTATTTTTTGTTTGTTTTTTAATTTCGGTTGCTAGAAAAAATTTATATAACTTAAAATTAATATTTTAAATGGTGAACAAATTTTAAGTTTGAACGATTCTAAAAATAAAAAATGTTACGTATGAACAATTCTCAAATTTGAACAGATTTTAATTTAGATATTTTTTCATTTGAATAATTTTAAATTTTGAACGGTTTATTTTTTTTAATATGAACGATTTTCAAATCTAAACAATTTTTAAAAATACAACAAATTTTTAAAATTAACAAATTTCAAAACTGAACGTGTTTTTTCATGTGAACAAACTTAAAACTTGAACATTTTTCATCCGAACAAATTTTGAATTTTAACATTTAAAGTTTGAACAGATTTCAAACGAATATTTTCGCATAAAAGGAAAATAAAATGAAAAAAGTAGAAAAGAAAGAAATAAAACAGAAAAAATGTGAAAAAACAAGACAAAAAAAGTAAAAAAAAAATCTAGTAGGACACGAGTAGTTATCTATCCCAGTTGTTTGTGGCTCAGGTTATGGGTTTGCCTCAGGTTGTGTATTCGAATTACGTTTTCCACCCCTTTTCCATGTTGTTTTTGTGTGTCCAAATAGGATTTAATGGACCGGCCCGTCTACGAGCTGGTACGCGGGCGAGTCCTAGGACTCGCTACAGGCGTCATATAGTGCTCGCGGTCTGGCGTGCCAGGAGGTTGCGGACGGTGGTGCTGGGCTTGGGCTGAAGTGAGAGGCTCGGCCGGTTCTTGCCCTTCTTCGGCTCGTGCGTGAGTACTCCATATAAGCTGGATTCGACTTTTTTTTACCTGCTAGGTACGTTGGACGGTAGTTAGGTTAGCCCACGAAGCATCTTTATTTTTCTACTGGATGCTTTGCTAGTTGGGCTAGCAGCAACGTACTAGCTAAGTTAGCTAGCTTGGGTGTATATACTAGTTTTATTTTCTATTTCTATAGAAAATGTGAATTCAAATTTTGTGAGAAGTTTGGTTCAAATTAATTTGAACTTATTTCTAAAATGTTGTAAAAACAATACATATTACTCATTTAAAATGTTAAGATATCTTTTTCAAACACTTTTCAAGAATTGAAATGTCAAATATTGTATAAAAGCCAAATTGACCACTTTATGTCAATTTTAAAATAGGGTTTTAATAAATCATTTGAAATTCCACAAAAATAATTTTGGCTTATAAAAACCTTTATTAAAACTTTGAAATTATTAAATATGATGATCTTCAAATTTTAAATGTCTAAAGCTCATTAAAATTATTGGATAATTTTTTTTATGAAATAAAGCTTGATAATATAATTTAATGTTCCATAAAATATTTTGAGCTTATAATTTTTTTAAAAAGTTGAAAATTTAGCAATACTCATAATAGTCAACTCATAAAGTTCAAAATATTATTTTCAGAAACAATTATTTGAAATAAGTCTCATATTATGAAATAGAACTTGCTTTAGCTAACTTGAATTACTTTGCAAAAATATTTATAGGAACATTTTTATGGTTCTATAAAATAGAGGATCATTCTGATATAATTTCCAAATATCTTGGAATAAGTCATAATATTCCTTTTGTATTTGAAATTTCTTGTATTTTGGTGACTTTCATTTGATCTGAAGCAAAAGTTTCAGATTTTTGTGATTTTTGAACTTTCCAAAAATCAGGGATGTGACACAAAATCATAGAGTCTTAGAAAGTCCTCACGTACACGAAGTCCGGTGGAGACCCGAAGGGGGGCCTCATGGGCCCCACACCATAGGGCGGTGCGCCCCTGGCCGCGCTTGGGGGTCGTTGATGTCTACGCACGCTTCTATTCTTGTAGCCAGTGTTGGGCCTCAAAGTGTAGAGGTTTGTAGAGCAGCAGCAAGTTTCCCTTAAGTGGATTACCCAAGGTTTATTGAACTCAGTGAGGTAGAGGTCAAACATAACCCTCTCAAGCAACCCTGCAATCAAGATAAAAGAAGTCTCTTGTGTCCCCAACACACCCAATATACTTGTCAGGTATATAGATGCACTAGTTCAGCGAAGAGAGAGTAAAATTCAAGTAATATGGATGATAATAAGTGATAATATCAATCTGAACTAAAAAATGGTAGCAAGCAAACATGTAGCAGAACAGGCGGAAAACGGTGTTTCAAAGCTTGGAAATAAGGCCTAGGGATCCTACTTTCACTAGAGGACACTCTCAATAATGATCACATAAATGAATAGCTAGATAACTTCTCTTCACTATGCTACTCTTAACCCTCTCCAGTTGGATCACGAACACTAATCATTGCATAGGGCTGCAAAAAGCATTCCTTAAAGTAAGCTATCCCATGTCTAGT
Source organism: Alopecurus myosuroides (assembly GCA_028641055.1). NCBI lineage: Eukaryota > Viridiplantae > Streptophyta > Magnoliopsida > Poales > Poaceae > Alopecurus > Alopecurus myosuroides. The sequence continues at coordinate 229,488,555 of CM054060.1, read as the reverse complement.
TAACCCCACGCTGTCACTATGAGCGCCCTAGAAGGTACTAGACAAACACCACAATTCATAGAGGAGACACACACGATGTGCACACTGTCACCTTCACACCGCGGGACAATGTGACTCCAAAGTTCATATTAATAAAGCACTTGAGTAACAAAAGATGAAGAGTAACATCTACAAATTCAAATAGATTACAAAGATCATGATCACATATAGATCACACCATGGGAGAGAGAGATGAACCACATAGCTACCGGTAGAGCCCTCAGCCCAGGGGGAGAACTACTCCCTCCTTATCATAGGAGACATCAACGTCGATGGAGATGGCGGTGGAGTCGATGGAGATGGCTTCCGGGGGAACTTCCCTGTCCCGGCAGGGTGCCAGAACAGAGATCTGTCCCCCGAAACTTGTCGTCGTCGGCGACGGAGCTACAGATGTATTTCGTGGTAAAGGTCGATTGTTCTAGGGTTTATGCATCGGGGAGTATATATAGGCGAAAGGGCGATGCCAGGGGATGGCCAGGGGGCCCACACCACCTGGTGGCGCGGCCAGGGGGTGGTGGCACCACCCTATGATGTGGCCACCTGGCGGCCCCCTCCAGGGCTCCTCGGGACTTCTGGATGCTTCCGGGACTTCTGGATTTCGAATAGTCCAATTCCGAGAATATTTCCAGAACAACTTTTCTAAAACTAAAAACAGCAAAAAACAGGAACTATCTCTGTGGCATCTTGTCAATAGGTTAGTCCTGGAAAACGTGTAAAAATGACATAAAGAAGGGAGAAAACATGTAGCAATTGGCATAATATTATCATGGAGCATCAGAAATCATGGAGACGTTGGAGACGTATCAAGCATCCCCAAGCTTAGTTCCTACTCGTCCTCGAGTAGGTAAATGATAAAACAATAATTTCTGAGGTGACATGCTACTAACATAATCTTGATCATAAAAATGTAAAGGCATATGCAAGCTGAGATCATAGAACTTCAAACACAAGCAAGATAAATAGAGCTTTAATAATAAAGTATAGAAATCACGTTTCATCATGAAGAGTATCTCAATAAAGGATCATGAGTAATAATGAAAATAAAGATAAACGTTTATTTCAAGTATAGAGAAAGCATGGCAAAGTGATATTTCGCTAGTCCTTAAGAGTGGGGCAAAACATAAATGCTAGGACACCTTCAAAATTCATGAGGAAGACTAGAGCAAATAATTTAAGAACAAATGATATCACATCATGAATTAATTATTGATGTTTATGGGGCAATGCACATAGAACTTAGAATGGCAAAAATGCTCTCTCAAGTCTCAACTGTGCATAAAGTTAGAAGATGGAGACTCAACATAAAAGTAAAAGAAAGGCCCTTCGCGGAGGGAAGCAAGGATCACTCATGTGCTAGAGCTTTTTATTTTATTTAACAGAGGTATCAAAAGTTTGACACTCCTCCCATCCATCTTTCACAAACCATGGCTAACCGAATCCTCGGGTGCCTTCCAACTATCACATACCGTGGAAGAGTGTCTATATTTTGGGAGATGTATGCTAATGTCAACGAATGGTAAACAGAAAATACAGTACGTCACAAGCCAACTGGATTCACAAGAGTGGCTCCCATGTGAAGGACGCATCTGGGTAGAAGGTTATCCCTCTTTCTCTTTTGTTTACACAATTATGCTTTGACTGATAAATCAGGGGCAAAATAGTGAAGAGATTTTGTGTGTATTAATTTGGGGCTGGGCACTCCGCTGCCAGCTCTTCTATCAATTGGATAAGCGTATGAAGCCACTAGTCCAGGGTGTGAAATCCAATCAACAAGTGAGATAAAGATTCTCTATTTACGTCCTCATGAGAAAAAACAGGAACACGAAGCAAGAGTAATTTTGAAGGTTTTAAAGGTAACACATGAGCAATTTAATTGGAGTGGCAGATAAATACCACACGTAGGTAGGTATGGTGGACACAATGGGAAAACTTGGTTTCAGGGAGTTGGATGCACGAGTAGAGCTCATACTCAGTACATGTGGAGGCTAGCAAAAGACTGGGAGCGACAAATCAAGAGAGCATAAGAGCCATAATCATGCATAACGACATAAACATCATTAATTAAAGCATAAGCGATATCATAGTTCAAAAACTAAGTGGTCATGAAGGCTATTCGTGACTGGTTCATAGTCGTAAACATGGTGTGAGCATGCGCCAAGTCAACCAAATAAAACATTCGAAAGAGAATACCATAAATTTATGCTTCCTTATGACAAGAACAACTCATGAATCTTTCAATGACACATTAAACACTCTCAGCTATTTGAGGCTATTTATTATACTCAAAATCACAAGGCTTTAGAACTAAAATAACATTTAGCATGGCATGAAACAGTTCTAGCAACAGTCTATACGAGCTTCTACTTGCACTGTTAAAAATTCTACTTTAAACAACAGTTTCTTCTCCCAACAAGCACCATACAAGATATGTTTTAACAAAAATACTCTTTATGATACAACAAGAAAACATGAGAGTACTCACATAAAACTACTAAAACTAACAGCTCTCATAATAGATGCATGAAAACAAAGGCGAAACGTAGTACTAGCAAAAAGTAAACACTCACAGAATAATAAGAATGAAAACTAGAGTGTTCTAAGCAATGAAAACGGAGTGTGTCTCTCTCCCACACAAGTATGATAAGATCCAACCATGAACTAAAGAAAAGAAAACTCAACAAACTGAAAGCAAAAAATAAAATACGCTCCAAGTAAAGCACATAAGATGTGACTGAATACAAATATAGTTTCACTAGAAGTGACCTGATAATTTGTCGATGAAGAAGGAGATGCCTTGGGCATCCCCAAGCTTAGACGCTTGAGTATTCTTGGAATTTGCTGGGATGTACCACCGGGGCATCCCCAATCTTAGGCTCTTCACTCTTCTTGATCACATCATATCATCCTCTTCTCTTGACCTTTGAAAACTTCCTTCACACCAAACTTCTCACAATCTTCATTAGCAACGTTAGTGCAATCGAAATAATAAATTCACATGGTTCAGTTTCAACACAAGCCTAACACTCATTAACACATTAGATACTGTCACAACTTATTTTAAAACCCCTTTTCTCAAAAGAACACCAAAAGAAAGAGATTAAGATATAAATGCAATTATTGGCAGAAATCTGTCAAAACAGGACAGCAGGTAAAGATGATTTTTTTCGAAAATCTTCTGTTGCTCAAATAAAAAAGTGGTTAACTAAGAAAAGTTGCATACATATCCCGGGATTACGCACAAAAGAACTCAGGTCATTTTGAATTTTCTGTGATTTTATACGGATTAAACAGTGGACAGCAGAAATATGTTTCCTGCGCAGAAATCCGAAATATAGTCTCAACTTTCCACCAGAGGCTTTACTTGGTTCAACTAATACATGAAAATAAATATAAAAAGGAGTTTCTACAGAATTATACAACCCCTTGACTCAAAGAAAACAAAGAAAAACAATGCAAAAATAAAAACATGGGTTATCTCCCAAGAAGTGCTTTTCTTTAAGGCCTTTTAGCTAGGCATGATAATTTGAGAAGATGCTCACATGAGAAATATGAATTGAAGCAAAAGAGAGCATCAAGAAGCAAATGTAAAACAAATTTAAGTCTAACCCACTTCCTATGAAAAATAATCTTGTAGAAAAACAACTCAATAAAGCACAAAGTGGCTAGCATAGGAAAGCAAAACAAGTGCAACTTCAAAATTTCCAACATAAAGAGGGGAAAGTTAATACTATTGGGATACATAAAACCATGTTTCCCTCTCTCATAATAACTTTCAGTAGCATCATGAATAAAATTAACATTATATCTATCACAAGAAACATTCTTATCACGGGCCACATGCATAAAAGAATTAATACTCTCCACATAAGCATAGTCATTCTTATTAATAGTAGTCGGAGAAAATTCAACAAAATAGATATCATTATTATTCTCATCACCATAATAATTAAATATAAGAGGCATATTGTAATCATGATTAATTTTTTCCTCAATAGTAGGTGGACTAAAAATACCATATTCATCATTGTAAACAGGTGGAACTAGAATACCACAATCATTATAATCATCATATATTGGAGGCAAAGTATCATGAAAGAAAATTTTCTCCTCATAACTTGGGGGACTAAAAATATCATTTTCATATAAACTAGCTTCCCCAAGCGTAGACTTTTCCATAGCATTAGCAATAATGGTGTAAAAAGAGTTCATACTAATAACATTGCCACTAGCATGCAAATAAAGTTCCATAGGTTTTTTAATTTTCTCTTCAAACAATTCATGTCCTAACTCAAGATAAATATTATAAAGCTCTCTCATATTTTTGTTGTCTTCCATTAAGTCTAACTAGTAAATATAAACCAAGGAATAAGTAAAAATAAGCCTCACTAGTGAAAACAAGAAACAAAAAGATATAATTGCAGAATCTAAAGGAAATAACTTCGAGCACTCACACCCGAGGATGTGAGAACCTTTTACCTTACCTCCCCGACAACGGCGCCAGAAAAGAGCTCGATGTCTACGCACGCTTCTATTCTTGTAGACATTGTTGGGCCTCCAAGTGTAGAGGTTTGTAGAACAGCAGTAAGTTTCTCTTAAGTGGATTACCCAAGGTCTATCAAACTCAGGGAGGTAGAGGTCAAAGATATCCCTCTCAAGTAACCTTGCAATCAAGATACAAGAAGTCTCTTGTGTCCCCAACACACCCAATATACTTGTCAGGTATATAGGTGCACTAGTTCGGCGAAGAGAGAGTAAAATGCAAGTAATATGGATGATAATAAGTGATAATAGCAATCTGAACTAAAAATGGCGGCAAGCAAACATGTAACAGAACAGACGGAAAATGGTGTTTCAATGCTTGGAAATAAGGCCTAGGGATCCTACTTTCACTAGAGGACACTCTCAACAATGATCACATAAATGAATAGCTAGATAACTTCTCTTCACTATGCTACTCTTAACCCTCTCCGGTTGGATCACGAACACTAATCTTGCGTAGGGCTGCAAAGAGCATTCCTTAAAGTAAGCTATCCCATGTCTAGTTAACCCCACGCTGTCACTATGAGCGCCCTAGAAGGTACTAGACAAACACCACAATTCATAGAGGAGACACACACGATGTGCACACTGTCAACTTCACACCGCAGGACAAGGTGACTCCAAAGTTCATATTAATAAAGCACTTGAGTAGCAAAAGATGAAAAGTAACATCTACAAATTCAAATAGATTACAAAGATCACGATCACATATAGATCACACCATGGGAGAGAGAGATGAACCACATAGCTACCGGTAGATCCCTCAGCCCCGGGGGAGAACTACTCCCTCCTCATCATAGGAGACATCAATGTTGATGGAGATGGAGGTGGAGTCGATGGCGATGGATTCCGGGGGCACTTCCCCATCCCGGTAGGGTGCCAGAACAGAGATCTGTCCCCCAAAACTTGTCGGCGGCGGCGGCGGAGCTACATATGTATTTTGTGGAAAAGGTCGATTGTTCTAGGGTTTATGCATTGGGGAGTATATATAGGCGAAAGGGCGATGCCAGGGGGTGGCCAGGGGGCCCACACCACCTGGTCGCGCGGCTAGGGGGTGGTGGCACCACCCTATGGTGTGGCCACCCTGTGGTCCCCCTCCGGGGCTCTTTGAGACTTATGGATGCTTCCGGGACTTCTAAGACTTCTGGCTTTCGAATCGTCCAATTCCGAGAATATTTCCAGAACAACTTTTCTAAAAAACAGTAGAAAACAGGAACTGGCTCTATGGCATCTTGTTAATAGGTTAGTCCAGGAAAACGTGTAAAAATGACATAAAGAAGGGAGAAAACATGTAGCAATTGGCATAATATTATCATGGAGCATCAGAAATTATAGATACGTTGGAGACGTATCAGTGGTGTGGGACCCATGGTCACCTACCGACGTTGCCCTCTCGCCTATTTAAGCTCCTCCACGGGTTAACCCTAAATACGCGAGCCTTTTAGACCAAAAGATCCGTAGCCGCCGTCATTGTCAACCCTAGCCCGGGAGGGTTCTGGAGCTCTCCCCGACACCCTGCCGGGAAGGGAAATCATCACCGGAGGGCTCTTCATCACCATGCGTGCCTCCGGAGTGATGTGTGAGTAGTTCATCCCTGGACTACGGGTCCATAACAGTAGCTAGATGGTTGTTTTATCCACTTTATGCCTCATGTTTAGATCTTGTGAGCTGCCTAACATGATCAAGATCATCTTATTGTAATGCTACATTTTGTATTTGTTGGGATCTGATGAATATTGAATGCTATGTACAGTGATTATCAATCTATCATGTTCTTTCATGTGTATGTTATTTATGATCTCGCATGCTCTCCGTTACTAGTAGATGCTCTAGCCAAGTTGATGCTTGTAACTCCAAGAGGGAGTATTTATGCTCGATAGTGGGTTCATGCCTCCCTTTCATTCACGCTCGATTGACAGAAACATAACGGGTGGGGGATGTGATGTTGCCATTAGGGAGAAAACAACAATGCTTTGTCTAAGGATGATTTTATTGTTTACATTACACACTTTGATTAATGCAATTATCTGTTGCTTGCAACTTAATACCCAAATTTTGCTCGGATGACACTCTGAGGGTGGATTATTAGTCTTAGATGCAGTTGCATAACGGTCTCTGTATCTTGTTGTAATGCCCGCATGAATCACATAGTAATCATCATGTCATGCATATGCACTACGGTGCATCCTTTATATCTGTCAATTGTCCAGCTATAATTTGTTTATGCAGCATGTTATGTATTTGTTTTGGAGAAACACCTCTAGTGAACTGTGGACCCGGTCCGTTTATTTACACGGATATACAACCACTGCAACCACTGTTTTCCTACTGCAATTATTGTTCTCTTTTGTCTACTGCAAACAAGTACTACTTTCCACGCTATACGTCTAATCCTTTGTTTCAGCAAAACCGGTGATATTGACAACCTCAGTGCTTCGTTGGGGCAAAGTAATTTGATTGTGTTGTGAAGATTCCACGTTGCTGTTGAACCGATAATGCGCCCTGCCAATATCAGCTGCATCAACCTTCGAAAGTGATTTATTTATCCTACTGGTCGATTCAACCTTGGTTTCTTTCTGAGGGAAATCTTGTTGTTGTGTGCTTCATACCTTCCTCTTGGGGTTTCCCAACGAGTGCAATCTTCTGCATGATCAGAGTGTTATATTGATAATTGTGATGATCCTATTGATTCTTTTGAAATATCCCTTTTTGATGAAATTGATACTTTCTATACTTGTGACCTTGATACTACTATGAACGAAACTTGTGAGAATGATATTGCTACTGTTATTTATGATAATCCATGCTAATTTGATAAATCCTATGATAATCCTCTATTTATTCCAACTATTGATATGCATGATAATGAGGAAGTTTTTTTTAGAAAATTTATATGATAATGCTCTAGATGATGACCATATGTTACTTAATGTCATAAATTTAATGCTACTGAAAATAGGATTGCTATAATGTGTCCCATACCTTTTAAGAGTGACCAATCATCTTGTTTTGCTATTGCTAAAAGTGAGAAAGAAGAGGTCTTTATTTTTAATTTTGATCCCACTATTTTTGAGCTTGATATGAATTGTGTGCTTTTAGATCATGACAAACATGCTTTATGTGATAATTATGTTGTTGAGTTTGTTCGTGATGCTACTTAAAATTATTATGAGATGGGAAAATATGGTTGTAGGAATTTTCATGTTACTAAAACACCTCTCTTTTTGTTGAAAGTTTTGAAATTGCCCTTGTTCTACCTTCCCACGATTTCTAGTTTGAACTTCTTTAATTTATTTCTTTACAAGATTCCTATGCATAGGAAGTGGGTTAGACTTAAATTTGTTTTATACTTTCTTTTTGATGCTCTATTTTGCTTAATTCATATTTCTTATGTGAGCATCTTCTTGCTTTCTATGCCTAGCTGAAAGGCGTTAAAGAAAAGCATTTCTTGGGAGATAACCCATGTTTTTATTTTTGCAAGGTTTTCTTCTGTTTTCTTCGAGTCAAGGTGTTGTTTACTTTTGTAGAAACTCATTTGTATCTTTACCTTTTCGTATTGTTGAGCCAAGTAAAGTCTCTAGTGAAAAGTTAGTACTAGATTTGGATTTCTGCGTAGGAACAAATTTTTTCCGTCCACTCTTTAATTCGTATAATTCACTGAAAAATCAAAACTACCTGAAATTTTTTGTGCATGATCCTCAGCTATTTATGAAACTTTTTCTAGTTCTGAGTTTTATGATCTGAGCAACGTAAGTGCCTCAAAAAAATTCGTCTTTACAGTATGTTCTGGTTTTGACAGATTCTGCCTTTTACCTTTGCATTCTCTCTTTTACTATGTTGAGTGGATTTCTTTACTCCATAAAACATCAGTTGTTGTAGCTAATGTTTAAAAATTATTTATAATACTTGTGTAAAGAGAGAACATGTGAGTTTTTGATTATGCACTAACCCTCTAATGAGAATTACTTTGAGTTTGGCGTGAAGAAAGTTTTCAAGGGTTAAGAGAAGCATCCCCTTCTTCGTCAGCAACTTATGAGGTCAATTCAACTGAAACTATATTTTTATTCGGTCACATCATATGCACTTTACTTGGAGCGTCTGTTTGTTTTCTTTTATTTTTCTTGCTGCAATAAACTTAGTTGGAACCCATCATTCTTGTGTGGGAGAGACACACGCTCCGCTTTTTCATATGAATACTCGTATTCCTCATTTATCATACTTGTATTCTTCTAGCTGCTGCAAATCCTTTTAGCTCCTTTTTTTCATGCATCTCTTATTCAGAGCTGTTAGTTCTTGTAGAGTAGTAGTGGCGACAGAGCAACAACAGCAATAGATCCACCGGACGGGTTCAACGCGCACTGAGACGATCCCGGCGACGTCGAGCTCAGCAACGCTGCTCCTGCATGCAAATCATCACGACAACATGTAAGGAAAGCATGCCTTGGCAAGGTATGGACAAGGATGAAACAATGGGGCAAGGTGAGAGAGTGACTAGGTCGCTCTGGATCTTCTCTTCCCTTTCGGACAGACCGCGAGAGCGCTACTCTCGTCGCTCTCACAGAGATGAACACGGGCAGGGCATTGCGTGGGGTGGATGAGTGATGAATGAGGAGTGGTGTGGCGAGAAAGAATTGGTAGGGGTGGCTTTATACTCGCGGATCACGAGCGTGCTCTTCTCGGGCGTTCAACAATATTGCAGAGCAGAGCCCCAAGCTCGTGTGCGATTCCCAGGAGGTGACCGGCACGTGGAGGCGAGGAGCGAGCTTGGTGGCACCAGGAGCAAGCGGCCACTGGTCAAAGCCATGGAATAAGGAGCACGGACACGGATGAGCTCCCCCGAGAGGATGACACCTCGGGCCCTCGAGCAGCATCCTTGGCTGCTAGCTGTTCTAATGTTCTCCCTCCCTATGGCCTTCTAGATGCAACCCAGCACAAGGTTTTGAAGAGGGTGGTGCGGGGTACTGGTTTGACAAGATTGCAACTCAAATTGATGATTCAAAACATGAGATTTGGCAAGATTGGTTTCAGTTCAAAAATAGTCTGAAAATTCAGACAAGTTCAGTTAGTGACTTAGGAATTATTCTAAGTCCTATTTTCTGTTAGAAACATAGAAATGTTTGGATCTGATAGAAATAGCAAAAGAATTCCAATTGGAAAATTGAAGATATGGAATTGAACAATAAGATGTCTAGTTTCAGAAAACCATTTTTATTTGATTTTACAAAATGTTTTGGGTACTGAAAACAAGACAGAAATAGGTGATGATTTCTATTTTGACCGTTTTTCAAATTCCTATTTTATAAACTAGGCAGAAAAACACACTTGAAAACAGGGGTTTCACTTTACCAAAATTGTTTCTTTGAGAATGGTGAGCAAGACCATAACTCAAGGATGGATGAAATCCAAAGAAAACAAAGGTTGGAGATGATATTTATGATTATAGAAGGTGATCAAAAGAGAAGAAAATAACGAGAAACAGAAATGAAAAACTCATGTTTTTTAAGGGTTTTCAAGAGATTTTTTTTCTAGCCTTAGGGTGATCACAAGGCAATATTAATTGGATCATTTTAATGACAAGAAAACAATGATATCAACATCCCACTATTATTCTCACTGAAAACATAGGGGTTCACATAAGGAGTTACAATTCGAGAAAATAATAGGATCAACATAAAAGTTGTTGTTAGTCCTAAATTTTGAGTTCTACCCCTTAGAACAAGGTTCTCAAATGAGGATGTGACAGAAATCATCACCGGAGGGCTCTTCATCACCATGCCTGTCTCCGGAGTGATGCGTGAGTAGCTCATCCCTAGACTACGGGTCCATAGCAGTAGCTAGATGGTTGTTTTCTCACTTTATGCCTCATGTTTAGATCTTGTGAGCCGCCTAACATGATCGAGATCATCTTATTGTAATGCTATATGTTGTGTTTGCTAGGATCTGATGAATATTGAATGCTATGTCCAGTGATTATCTATCTATCATGTTCTTTCATGTGTATGTTATTTATGGTCTTGCATGCTCTGCGTTACTAGTAGATGCTCTGGCCAAGTTGATGCTTGTAACTCCAAGAGGGGGTATTTATGCTCGATACTGGGTTCATGCCTCTCTTTCACGCACGCTCGATTGACAGAAACGAAACGGGTGGGGTATGTGATGTTGCCATTAGGGAGAAAACAACAATGCTTTCTCTAAGGATGATTTTATTGTTTACATTACACCCTTTGCTTAATGCAATTATCTGTTGCTTGCAACTTAATACCCAAAGTTTGCTCGGATGACACTCTGAGCATGGATTATTAGTCTTATATGCAGTTGGATAACAGTCTATGTATCTTGTTGTAATGCCCGCATGAATCACATAGTAATCATCATGTCATGCATATGCACTACGGTGCATCCTTTATATCTGTCAATTCCCCAGCTGTAATTTGTTTATCCAGCATGTTATCTGTCTGTTTTGGAGAAACACCTCTAGTGAACTGTGGACATCGATTCGTTTCTTTACACTGATATACAACCAGTGCAACCACTGTTTTCATACTAGAATTATTGTCCTCTTTCATCTACTGCAAACAAGTACTACTTTCCACACTACACGTCTAATCCTTTGTTTCAGCAAAACCGGCGAGATTGACAACCTCACTTCTTCGTTGCGGAAAAGTAATTTGATTGTGTTGTGTACATTCCACGTTGCTGCTGAACCGGTACTGCGTCTTGCCAACATCAGCTGCATCAAGCTTCGAAAGTGATTTCTTTCTCCTACTGGTCGATTTAACCTTGGTTTCTTTCTGAGGGAAATCTTGCTGTTGTGCTCTTCATACCTTCCTCTTGGGGTTTCCCAACGAGTGAAATATCTTGCACCATCAGAGTGTTATATTTATAATTGTGATGATCCTATTTATTCTTTTGAAATATTCCTTTTTGATGAAATTGATACTTTCTATAGTTGTGACCTTGATACTACTATGAATGAAACTTTTGAGAATGATATTGCTACTGTTATTTATGATAATCCATTCCAATTTGATGAATCCAATGATAATCCTCTATTTATTCCAACTATTGATATGCATGATAATGAGGAAGTTTTTTAGAAAATTTATATGATAATGTTCTAGATGATGGTCCTATGTTATTTGATGTCATAAATTTAATGCTACTGAGAATAGGATTGCTATAATGCGTCCCATACCTTTTAAGAGTGACCAATCATCTTGTTTTGCTATTGCTAAAAGTGAGAAAGAAGAGGTCTTTATTTTTAATTTTGATCCTACTATTTTTGAGCTTGATATGAATTGTGTGCTTTTAGACCATGACAAACATGCTTTATGTGATAATTATGTTGTTGAGTTTGTTCATGATGCTACTGCAAATTATTATGAGAGAGGAAAATATGGTTGTAGGAATTTTCATATTACTAAAACACCTCTCTTTTTGTTGAAAGTTTTGTAATCGCTCTTGTTCTACCTTCTCATGATTACTAGTTTGAACTTCTTTAATTTATTTATTTACAAGATTCCTATGCATAGGAAGTGGGTTAGACTTAAATTTGTTTTACACTTTCTTCTTGATGCTCTATTTTGCTTAATTCATATTTCTTATGTGAGCATCTTCAATAGGTTAGTCCCGGGAAATCGATAAAAATGACATAAAGTGTAAGGAAAACATGTAGCATATGGCATGAAAACAACATGGAACATCAGAAATTAAGGATACATTTATGACGTATCAACATCCCCAAGCTTAGTTCCTACTCGTCCTCGAGTAGGTAAACGATAAAAACACATAATTTATGAGGTGACATGCTACCAACATAAATTTGATCATCTAAATTGTAAAAGCATAAGCATAGCTGAGATCATAGTAGTTTAAACAAGCATGATATATATAATTTTAACAGTGAAACACAACAATCACTTTGCATCATGAAAGGTAACACAAATAAAAAATCATGAATAATAATGCACTTGAAAGTTATACGTTTGTTTCAAGCATAGAGATAACATAGCAAAGTGATATTTCGCTTGTCCTTAAGAGTTGGGCAAAACATAAATGCCAGGACACCTTCAAAGTTCAAGTGGACTAGAACAAATATTTTAAGAACAAATAAGAACACATCATGAATCAATTAATAATGTTTCTGGGATAAATGCACATTAAACTCAGAATGGAAACTATGCTCTCTCAACTGTGCATAAAGTTAGAAGATGGAGACTCAACATAAAAGTAAAAGAAAGGCCCTTCGCAGAGGGAAGCAGGGATCACTCATGTTCTAGAGATTTTTATTTTATTAAACAGAGGTATTGAAAACATTTTTTAGAGAGGTGTATGTTTATGTCAAAGAATGGTAAACATAAAATAGAGTATGTCCCAATCCAACTAGACTTCACAAGAGAGGATCCCATAGAAGGACGTATCTGGGTAGAAGGTCATCCCTCTTTCTCTTTTCTTTACACAATTATGCTTTGACAAATAAATCAGGGGAAAAATAGTGAAGAGAATTTGTTGTATTAATTTGGGGCTGGGCACCCCGCCGCCAGCTCTTCTATCAATTGGATAAGCAGACGAATCCACTAGTCCAAGGTGTGAAAGTCCGATCAACAAGTGAGATAAAGATTATGTATTTACTTCCTCATGAGCTAAAACAGGAGCACAAAACAGGAGTGATTTTGAAAGTTTTAAAGGTAACACATGAGAAATTTACTTTGGAGTGGCGGTTAAATACCACATGTAGGTAGGTTTGGTGGACACATTTTGAAAACTTTGGTTTTTGGGAGTTGGATGCACGAGTAGAACTCATACTCAATACAGTTGGAGGCTAGCAAAAGACTGGGAGCGACAAATCAAGAGAGTAATAATGGCCATAATCATGCATAGAGACAAAAATATCATTAATCAAAGCATAAGTGCTACTACAAGTTCAAAAACTAAATGATCATAGAGGCTATAAGTGACTAGTTTGTAGTCATAAACATGGTGTGAGCATGCGCCAAGTCAACCAAATAAAACATTCAAAGGAGAACACCACCAATTTATGCTTCAATATGACAAGAACAACTCATGATTCTTTCAATTGCACATTAAACACTCTCAGCTATTTGAGACAAATAATGCTACAAAATAACCACTAGGCTTTATAATTAAAATAAAATCTAGCATGATATGAAAAAGTCTAGCCATAGTCTATACAAGCTTCTAATTGCACCGTTATAAGCACGAAAACTGTACTACTGCTTTCCAACACCAAGCATTTTATATTAAATAAAAACTCTCCAAGAGATGTAGCAATGAAACAAGAGAGTACTAACATAACTCTTCTAAAACTAAAAACTCTGAATAAGAGATGCAAGAAAAACATGAGCTAAACAGGAATTTTGCAGCAACTAGAAGAAAAATTAAGAATGCGAGCATAACGAGTATTGAAACGAAAAAACGGAGCATGTCTCTCTCCCACACAAAGAATGATAGGTTAAAACTATATTATTACAGAAAGGAAAACAAAAGAAAACAAAGTAAAACAGAACAAAAACAAACATACGCTCCAAGTAAATTTCATATGATGTGACCGAATAAAAATAAACTTTCACTAGAAGTGGCCTGATAAGTTGTTGATGAAGGAGGCGATGCCTTGGGCATACCAAATATTAGATGCTTGAGTATTCTTAGAATTTTTCTGGGATGAACCACGGGGGAATCCCCAAGCTTTGACCTTGCACTCTTCTTGATCACATTATATCACCCTCTTCTCTTGACCCTTGGAAACTTCTTCACACCACACTCAAAGTAATTTGCATTAGAGGGTTAGTGAAACAATCAAAAGTTCATGGGTTCTGCATGGGAACAAGTGCTATTGATACTTTTAAACATTATCTACAGCCACTAAGGTTTCGTGAAGCAAAGTAATCCACTTGACATCGTAAAAGAGAAAATGCAAAAAAATGGCAGAATCTGTCAAAACCAGAATAGTCTGAAAAGACGAATTTTTTCGGGGCATTTAAGTTGCTCAGATTGAAAAACATAAAGAACAAAAAGGTTTTGGAATTAAATGAGGAATAAGCACAAAAAGTTTCAGGTTATTTTGATCTTTTTGGAATTTATACGATTTTTTAGGTGGACAAGAGAAATCTGTTTCCTGAGCAGAAATCCAAGACCAACTCCAACTTTCGCTAGAAACTTTACTTCGCACAACTAATACATGAAAATAAATATAAAAAGTAGTTGCTACAGAAGTAAACAACCCCTTGACTCAAAGAAAACAGAGAAAAACAAAGCAAAAAATCAAACCATGGGTTATCTCCCAAGAAGTGCTTTTCTTTAACGCCTTTTAGCTAGGCACAGAAAGCAAGAAGATGCTCACATAAGAAATATGAATTAAGAAAAAGAGAGCATCAAGAAGAAAGTATAAAACAAATTTAGGTCTGAACCACTTCCTATGCATAGGAATCTTGTAAAGAAATAAATTAAAGAAGGTCAAACTAGAAATCATGGAAAGGTGGAACAAGAGCAATTTCAAAACTTTCAATAATAAGAGAGGTGTTTTACTAACATGAAAATTGCTACTACCATATTTTCCTCTCTCGTAATAATTTCCAGTAGCAGCATGAAAAAAATCAAAAACATAATTATCACATAAAGCATGTTTGTCATGGTCTAAAATCACACAATTCATATCAAGCTCCAAAACAATGGGATTAAAATTTAAAATCAGCTCCTGTTTTTTTCCATCTTTCGCAATATCAAAACAAGATGATTGATCACTCATAAAAGGTATGGTACTAATAATAGCAATCCCATTTTCAGTAGCATTATAATTTATAACATCAAGTAACATAGGACCATCATCTAGAGCATTATCATGTAAATTTTCTAAGAAAACTTCCTCATTATCATGCATATCAATAGTTGGAATAAATAGAGGATTCTCATAGGATTTATCAAAGTAGAAAGGATTGTCATAAATAACAGTAGCAATATCATTATCACAAGTTTCATTCATAGTAGTATCAAGGTCAAAAGTATCGCAAGTATCAATTTCATCAAAAAGGGATATTTGAAAAGAATCAATAGGATCATCACAATTGTGAGTTAAAGAGTTACTCTCATTTGGAGGTATACATGGGTAGCTCCATACTTCCTCCTCTTGATCATCACTCTCCTTCTCTTTTTCATCCAATCAGATTCCAGATTCAACAATTTCTTCTTCCATAGGCTCCTGCAAGACATCAGTTACTTCCTTTCGTGGAGAGAATCTTTTAAGATATTTAAGTATGTAGTAATTATAATCCTTGTAATTATCAAAGTAATATTCAAGTATATAATAAATCTCATATTTATAAGGTGTGTCATCAATAACTTCAAGCAAATAGGCAACTTCGAATGCACCCTTCGAAGCAATAAATTCTTCAATTTGGTACACATCATAAAAGTCATAATTTCCCTTAACATAAGAAGATATGGTAACATTATCATTATACTCACAATGAAAAGGCAGATGTTTATACCTCCTGCAAAAACAATATTTATCAAAGCAATAAGTAACATTATAAGTGGAGCACAAGTTTTTTTTTAGCATAGTTATGCAATTTATTAATTTTCTCCCATAAGTGTATCCCTTTTTGTGACAAGCATTGTTCCTTATAATAATTTTTTTTGTTCTTCCGTGAACCCACCTTGCCACTAAGATCTAGTTTCAAAGACATCAAACATTGATAGCAAGCATGATAAAGCAAAAATAACAACTAGAATAAGAACTATTTTTTTGTGTTTTTGATAAAGAGAAGCAAACAAGAGAAAATAAAATAAAATAAGAAAAACAATAAAAAAGTAAAGAGATTGGAAGTGCGAGACTCCACTTGAAGAAATTCTCTTCCTCCTCGGCAACGGCGCCAAAAGAAGTTTCCTGATGCGTGTGAACACACGTTCGTTGGGAGACCCCAAGAGGAAGGTATGAAGAGTGCAGCGGCAAGTTTTCACTTAGAAAGAAACAAAGGATGAATCAACCAGTAGGAGGAAAAAGCAACTTCTGAAGGTTGATGCAGTTGAGATGGTAGGGAGCACCACCGGTTCAGTAGCAACGTGTAACCTACACAACACAATCAAATCACTTTGCCCCAACAAAGCAGTGAGATTGTCAATCTCACCTGTTTTGATGATAACAAAGAGGTTAAATCTATGGCGTGGAAAATAGTATGAGAACAATATGAAAACAAAAGTAGCAGTGTGAAAACAGTGGAAACAGTGTGCAAACAGTAATTGTAGTGGTTGTACTATCAGTATGAGAAAATGGACCGGGGTCCACAGTTCACGAGTGGTGTCTCTCCACAAAAGATAGATAACATGTGTGGTGAACAAATTACAGCTGGGAAATTTATAGATAATGAAACATGAATGACATGATGATTACTATGAGATTCATGTAGGCATTACAACAATATACATAGACCATCATCCAACTGCGTCTATGACTAATAATCCACCCTCCGGATATCATCCGAACAAACGTTGGGTATTAAGTTGCAAGCGAAAGATAATCGCAGTAAGAAAAGTGTGTAATGTAAACAATATAAACAAATGTAAACATCCTTATTTTCTCCCTAATGGCAACAACACATCCTTCATCCGTCACGTTTCTGTCACTCGAGCTCAGATGCAAAGGAGGCATGAACCTACTATCGAGCATAAATACTCCCTCTTGGAGTCACTAGCATCTACTTGGCCAGAGCATCTACTAACAACGGAGAGCATGCAAGATCATAAATAACATACACATGAAGATAACATGATAGATTGATAATCAAGAGACATAACATTCAATAATCATCGGATCCCAGCAAACACAACATGTAGCATTACAATAAGATGATCTCGATCATGTAGGGCAGCCCACAAGATCTAAAAATGAGGCATAAAGAGGAGAGGACAACCATATAGCTACTGCTATGGACCCGTAGTCCAAGGATGAACTACTCACGCATCACTTCGGAGGTGGGCATGGTGTTGTAGAGCCCTCCGGTGATGATTTTCCCTCCCTACTGGGTGCCGGGGAGAACTCCAAAACCCTCCCGATCTCGGGTTGACGATGACGGCGGCCTTGGGTGTTTTCATGGAAAATTGGTATATTTTGAGGGTTCACGCATCAGGGAGAATATATAGGTGAAATGGCGATGGCGGTGGGCTCCCGAGGGCCCCACACCACCACCAAGCGCGGCCAGGGGGCGCCGCCCTATGGTGTGCCCCCCTGTGGCCCATCTCCGGGCCTCTTCGGGACTGAGTGGAACCTTTGGAAATTCTAGGACTTCCAAGCTTCGAATTTTCCAATTCCAAGAATATTTCCAGAACAACTTTTCTGAAACTAAAAATAGCAGAAAACATGAACTCGCTCTGTGGCGTCTTGTCAATAGGTTAGTCCCGGGAAATCGATAAAAATGACAGAAAGTGTAAGGAAAACATGTAGCATATGGCATGAAAACAACAAGGAACATTAGAAATTAAGGATACGTTTATAACCTATCAAGTATTTATGCTCGATAGTGGGTTCATGCCTCCCTTTCACTCACGCTCGAGTGATAGAAACATAAACGGGTGGGGGATGTGTTGTTGCGATTAGGGAGAAAACAACAATGCTTTGTCTAAGAATGATTTTATTGTTTACATTACACACTTTACGTACTGCAATTATCTGTTGCTTGCAACTTAATACCCAAGGTTTGCTCGGATGACATTCTGAGAGTGGATTATTAGTCATAGATGCAGTTGGATAACGGTCTATGTATCTTGTTGTAATGCCCGCATGAATCACATAGTAATCATCATGTCATGCATATGCACTATGATGGAGCCTTTATATCTCTCAATTACCCAGCTGTAATTTGTTTACCCAGCATGTTGTCTATCTGTTTTGCAGAGACACCTCTAGTGAACTGTGGACCCCTGATCCATTTCTTTACACGGATATACAACCACTGCAACCGCTGTTTTACTACTGCAATTACTGTTCTCTTTCATCTACTGCAAACAAGTACTATTGTTCACACTATACGTCTAATCCTTTGTTTTAGCAAAACCGGTGAGATTGACAACCTCACCAATTCATTGGGGCAAAGTAACTTGATTATGTTGTGTAGATTCCATGTTGCTGCTAAATCGGTAGTGTGCCCTTCCAACATCAGCTGCATCAACCTTCAGAAGTGATTTCTTTCTCCTACTGGTCGATTCAACCTTGGTTTCTTTCTGAGGGAAACTTGTTGTTGTCCTAATCATACCTTCCTCTTGGGGTTTCCCAACGAGTGCAACTTCTGCACCATTAGCCCTCGCAAATGATCCTAGATCTCACAGAAAAACCAAGAACATAGACCGCAAGGATCATCTTATTAGAGATAATATGTCAAAAATGGTACATAAAGATTTTCAAAATTCACACGGATCTGAATGTCTCAGATCCAATGACAAAGGATCTACCACATCTCAAGTTTGAGTCTCAATGATTAGGGATCGGGCTAAAAGAATACTTAATGTAATAGCTAGATTATTGTAACTAGTGCAAGTGGGAGACTGTTGGATGTATGCCCAAGAAACAATAATATACATCAGTGTTATGTTTTAATGTTGTAGCCGATGTGGTCATTGAATATGAGATTCAGAGGAAAACCTATACGCACATGTAGAAACATAAAGACGTCGTTATACCCTTTGTCATGTCTCACAACAAACTTGTTGATATAGATGACCTCGTTTTCCTAGTCATAGAAAAATGTTTTGTCAATATTAACACGAGCACTTTGTTGTTTCAACAAAGTGGATGGGTAGACCCAAGAAATCAAGATACTAAAGTTTTTTTTGATAAATAGTAACGTCATAAGATGGTTGTTTTTGTGCTTCCTTAGACCTGAGAATATTCAATGGTGTTTACCGTAAGGATCATTTTGTTATAGTCAAGTATCACACCGTAAACTAGGTGATCGAAAAGGCTAACACCGGGTGGTCACGAAATTATTCATTTAATTGTGAGAGTTCAAGATTGTTAATTACTCCTCTAGTTAATAGATAAATACATCCAGGATCCACTCGGTGAAATAGTATCAGTAAATAAGTCTGCGCAAACTAAGACATCACACAATTTATGGGGATACTATGTCACAGTAACGAGTAAAAGGAATCATACCAAATATCGAGAATAATGTGATAAGGTGGTTCAGTTTAATCCCAGTCTTATCATTTATCTCGACCTGAGGTATTCATTGGTATGTGAAGTAATAGGAACTTACTCAACAAACCAACAGGTTTAGCAGTTTTCTTCGTATAATTCGTAGGAATCAATATGGACGTCCATGGTCCCGATGTGGATTACTGGTTAGGAAATTAGTTTCCTAACCATGTATACTTGTTGTCCAACCTGTAGGGGTCACACACTTAAGTTGGCATAGTCATTTTTTCACATTGGGTGGTCTAGAAAAGAGTGTGTATCACCCGGATGGTTTCGGCGTGATAGAATAAATATTCAGAGAGATTATAGGAGACGTGAGATGTCCCGGGATGTCGAGAATATGTTTCTAACATTGTTAGATAAGGTCGATGATTTTATCTGATTTTGGGGAGAGTTCCGAGGGGAAAGATTTCCTCCTATGACCGAATCCAAAAAAAAAATTGGGGGGGGGGGCTTCCAGAGGGGGAATGATTTCTTCCTATGATCGAATCACTTTTGGGGGGTTGCCAGGTGGGGCCCATGGCCTCACAATGCGCATCACATTCCCCTGGCATTTTTCTCTAATTTATTTGAGAAATAAATGAGCAAGAAAAAGGGAAAAGGGATCAAGGAAAGAAGGGGGGTTGGACTCCATCTAGGAGTACAATCCGATTTACCCTAGGAAAGGTGGTTGATACGTCCCAAGCGTATCTATAATTTTTTGATGCTCTGTGCTTGTTTTCTACAAGTTTTCGTATGATTCCATATGTTTTATATCATTTATGTGACTAAACTATTAATCCAGTCCCTAGTGCCAGTTTTGTTTATTTTGTGTGTTAATTGCATAAAAGGTCCAAAAATGAAAGTGCTCGGAATGAGCTGAAAATTTGCGACCATTTTTTATTCACCAGAAGACTCTGGGAGCCAGAAGGGCACCTGGAAATGCCCCCAGGGCCACCACGTGACCTTATGGCGCAGCCTACCCCCACCCGCGCTTGGGGGTCATCCCGTGTTCTTAGGCACCACCTTACGTCGCCTCTTCGCCCATAAATTCCCCCTTGACCTAAAATGGAAGCATACCGAAGGATTCTTCCGGAAACATGTCCAAGGTCCGCATCCATCCAAAACCCTAATTCAGAGGACAAAAGTCGAAGTTTGGCACTCTGCCATGACGGGGAAGTGCCCCCGGAGCCATCTTCATCAACGTTGCTGCCTCCCATGATGATGTGGGAGTAGTCCATCCGCAGGGATGAGGGCTCGTGCCAGTACCTATGTGGTTATCTCTATCTCCCATAGTGTGCCCTTCATGTGATCGTGAGGTATGTTATTATAGTTGAATTCTATGATGTTTCCCCTTTGTTATGTAATAGATATGTGATACGTCCATTTTGCATCACTATTTTATATTGTTATTTTTTGTTATTCATCGATATATTTCATTTTATGATGCATTACTTATGTTATTTTATCTTATTTTGCTTGTTTCATAAATTTTGGAGAATAAACATTGGGACCATAAGTGTGATGAAAAAAGCACCGTTGAGATACCCTATTTCAGAAGATCAGAAGAATAGGGGGGATATCGGAGAAGTCTTAGAAGTCCTGAGGAGGAAGCCATCCATAAGGGCACCCGGAGGGGGGCCACCAGGGGCCCACACCACCAGGTGGCGCGCCCCTCCTTCTGGCCACGCCTGGGGGTGGTCTGGCCCCCCGTGGCCCACTTCTGG
This sequence comes from Alopecurus myosuroides, assembly GCA_028641055.1. Lineage (NCBI taxonomy): Eukaryota > Viridiplantae > Streptophyta > Magnoliopsida > Poales > Poaceae > Alopecurus > Alopecurus myosuroides. Next base: position 229,467,066 of record CM054060.1, on the reverse strand, counting down.
GCACCCCCTTTCGCGTACTTGACCCCGAGGGAACCGTAAGCCCTAGGGGATCATCGAGGAAATATTCCGCCTCCGCCTCAGGACGGAAAACTACAAAGAGATAAAAGCTCTTCGACAGGGAGATATCTGCCGGAGAAATTCCTCCCCAAAGATGGGGAATCATCACCATCGTCGCTCCGGGCATCATCAAGATCGTCATCTTCATCATCATCACCACCAGCACCGTCACCCTGATCATCCACCATCATCCCCTGTAACAATTAGGGGTTTTTATCGTTGCTCTTCACTAGATCTCTCTCCCGGTGTGAATTACTTGTTAGTAGTTGATGCTTGTGAGATTTATCGGTGTTTACACTTTATGACCAGATTGTTATTATCCATTATATCACCTCTGATTATGATCTATATGATGTCTTGTGAGTAGTTGGTTTAGTTCTTGAGGACATGGGAGAAGTCATGCTGTTAGTAGTGGAATTATGTTGAAGTAATAGCTAGTGGTTTGGTATTTAAGTTGTGGTGCTATTCTTCTAGTGGTGTGATGTGAACGTCGACTACATGATACTTCACGTTTATGGGCCTAGGAGGATGCATTGTGTGTTTGGCTACTAATTGTGGGGTTGCCGAAGTGACAGAAACCTAAACCCCCATTAGGAAACCAATTGTAGCGTTCCCACATTTAAATAATGTAAGAACAGCTGTGTTATTGTGCTAGTCAATGGATCAATTGCTAGCACCACAGTACAAGATGAAGTAGTATGCAAATGCATCAAATTCTATTACATCGCATGATCGAGTCTTTACAAAATAGTATTACAACTTGCATAGTCTTAGAAGACTAGCAGAAAACAAAGAAATACAGCGGAAAACATAGTACGACATTGAGTCCATCTTCTTCATGTGCCACAGGCAAAACATGTTGGCGATAGTCTCGAGATCCTAAACGAAATCCTCACTCGTCTTTAGATTCATCTGCAGGATGGAATATGCAGCCACAAGGGGGTCAATACAATTTAATGTATTGGTAAGTAACACTATGGTGGATATAAATGGCAAGACTAATACTACATGCTTATTTGTGGAGATTTGGCTAAGTTTACATAAAGCCAGTTTTCTCTTATCACTTTTGTAAAACAAACTTTTCTTTTCAAAGGGGTGGCAACATTGAATTAAGATCCAAGCACCACAATACTGTTCACTTGGTCAAAAATTTACTTATTGAAATTGGTGATGAGATTATTCCGACATTCCTTGTCCAGCTGCTCATAGTTGTCCATAACCGGGGACACGGGCAAGATCTTAGTTTGTTGTCTCTGCAGAGTTTGTGCACTTTCACCTTCAGACTCAAATAAGCCCAAACATCCTATACACTCTGAGTGCATTAAGGAAAGTAAAAGATTGAGACGAGATCTTTCAGAAGAAATTCCACCACTATTTGGCTTACCCGTTCCACCTATAATTATGCTACATCTGCTTGTAAGCCTGGTGAGTTCATTCAACTTAGTTGATCAAGACAGAGCCCATATGACTAAAGGCTGCACAGGAAGCTACTAAACTTAGAAGGACATAGTAATCTCTTTGTTCCTGGGTGGCCATCCTCAAGTGACAACCTCAAGTGGAATAACCCTTAGACAAGGGCCTTGAGGCAACACTAAACATAAACCAATCACGTCCAAAATCCACCCAGGTGTTTCATTGAATGTTATACTTATAATTTTTCCACAACATCAAGTCAAAACACTTTGTAACATTGCATATCATCTATAAGTTAAATAGCTACAAAGTAACAAGGTAAAAAGGAATGACTACACACTACTAGGATAATAGCACAACATAATACTAATAACTTAGTAAAATTTCCTATCATGCATACTACTCAAAATTCTATTTCATGCATATAGAAAATAATGGGTAGTGGAATGGTGTGTTACTTGCCTTGTTGAAGTTGGTGAAGAAATCACACTCTCTTCACAGAAGATCGTTGCTCTCCGTACAATCTATACATTGAAAACACAATAACAAAATAAACAAGCATAATATCAAACAAACATATGATGACCCACAAGTATAGGGGGTGTATCGTAGTACTTTTGATAAATAAGAGTATCGAACCCAACGAGGAGCAGAAGGTGTTGACCAGCAGTTTGGATGAAGGAATAACTGTAAATACTGGAAAATAGATTTGTAGGGGGTTTTGATATTGCAGATAAATAAAGTGCGAGTAAATAAAATGCAGTAGTAATAATTGCAGCAGGTGGCCCAATCCTTTCTTCAACAAAGGACAAGACGGTGAGTTTACTTATGATTAAAAACCGTTCTCGAGGACACACGAGAGGTTTCTATCAAGTGCTTTTGTTCCATGCAGCTGAATAACTTTAGGTGTTTTGATAAGTGTTGTGTGGGTGAACCTATGCTAATGTACCATCCCATCCAAGACTAATACATACTTGTGTTTATACGCCTTGCAAGCATCCGCAACTACAAGAAAGTAATTAAGAAATAAATCTAACCACAGCTTTAAACTCCGGGATCCTACGCTCCCTCCTGTAATGGTTTCCTAACGGGGGTTTAGGTTTCTGTCACTCCGGCAACCCCACAATTAGTAGCCAAATACACAATGCATTCCCCTAGGACCATAAATGGTGAAGTATCATGTAGTCGACGTTCACATGACACCACTAGAAGAATAACACCACAACTTAATCTCGAACATTAAATATTATTCAACATTACTTTACTACTAACAACTTGACTTCTCCCATGTCCTCAAGAACAACACGAACTATTCACAACAAATCATATGGGATCATGATCAGAGGTGACATAATGGATGATAACAATCTGGTCATGAAGTGCAAACACCGATAAATCTCAGAAGCATCAACTACTAACAAGTAATCTACACCGGGAGAGAGATCTAATGCAAAACAGCGATAGAGGCCCCTTAATTGTTACAGCGGTATGAAGGTGGATGATGAGGGTGATGGTGCTGGTGGTGATGACGATGATGATGACGATCTTGATGATGCCCGGAGTGATGACGGTGACGATGGCGGTGATTTCCCCTCTCCGGAGAGGAATTTCTCCGGCATATTTCTCCCTGCCAGAGAGCTTTTCTCTCTCGGGTGTTTTCCGCCCTGCAGCAGCGGCGGAATAATTCTCCGAGGATGGAATGAGGCTTAGGGTTCCCTCGGGGTCAGGGGGCCAAAGATGACCCCGAGAGGTGGGCCAGGGTGGCCACACCCCTAGGTGGCGCGCCACCCCTAGGTGTGGGCCCCTGGTGGCCCCCCTCGGGCTCTCCTTCTGGCTGTGTTCCCCCTCGGGACTTTTAGGAACCCCCGGATTTCCCCCTTCTTCTTCTGATCTTCTGAAATATGGTATCTCGACGGTGCTTTTTCCATCAGATTTCTGGTCCCGGTGTTTATTCTCCAAAAATTATAAAACATGCAAGATAAGATAAAATAACATAAGAGATGCATCATAACATGAAATATATCGATGAATAATAGAAAATTATGATATAATATAGTGATGCAAAATGGACGTATCAACTCCCCACAAGATTAGACCTCGCTTGTCCCCAAGCGAAACTGAACTTAGAAAACATGACCACATGTTTATGGAGTGAAGAGTCGATAAATAAAATACGGACAAGAAGCATCACATTTACCTATGCACCAATCATTACAGACAACAACTACCTCTCATATAACTTAACTTTAAACAAGTAAAAGGAGTCACAAACAAAGATACAAAAGAGAGAATCAAACTTGGTAATGGCAAACTTCGTTCTTGGTAAGAGAACATTTAATGAAATTATACTTATCTTCGGTGAAGTCTTTATAGAAAGGTTTATAGTGTAGGGCTTAACATGTCTAATTATAACAACTCTTTTACCAAGAATATTCATTCCGATAATAAAGCATGTGCTAAACAAAGAAATATGGAAAACATGATTGTATAAATCAACATATAGATGATGAGAACACAACAACTCAAATGCTTGCTGGAGACAGAAGGAAATGGGTTTACTGACTCAACATAAATGTAAAAAATAGGCCCTTCGCAGAGGGAAGCATTGACCACTCATGTGATAGAGATTTTATTTTAATAAACAGAGGTATAAAATGCATGACACTACTCCCATCCATCTTACACAAACCATGGCTAACCGAATCCTCAGGTGCCTGCCAACAATCACAAACCGTGGAGGAGTGTCTAAATTTTGAGAGGTGTATATTTATGTCAACGAATGGCAAACAGAAAATACAGTACGTCACAAGCCAACTAGACTCACAAGAGCGGCTCCCATAGAAGGACGCAGCCGGTATAGAAGGTCATCCATCTTTCTCTTTTGTTTACACAATTATGCTTTGACTGATAAATCAGGGGCAAAAAGAGTGAAGAGAATTTGTATTATTATTTGGGGCTGGGCACCCCGCTGCCAGCTCTTCTAGCAATTGGATAAGCGGATGAAGCCACTAGTCCAGGTGTGTGAGTCCAATCAACAAGTGAGATAAATATTCTCTATTTGCGTCCTCATGAGCTGAAACAGGAACATGAAACAGGAGTAGTTTGAAAGTTTCAAAGGTAGCACATGAGCAATTTACTTGGAGTGGTGGTGAAATACCACATGTAGGTAGGTATGGTGGACATGAATGGCAAGGTTTTGGGCTTAAGGTTTAGATGCACGAGAAGCATTCCCTCTCAATACAGGGTTTTTGGCTAGCAAGGCTGGGTAGCAAGCATAAGAATTGAAGGAAAACAAAAAAAATATACATATGATGAAACCAATCATGCAATCTTCATTGAAAGCACAAACGATCTTAACTTGTGAATACTAAGTTTATGAGATAATTGGCAAATTCCTCTTCCTCAAACTAGCAACTCAAATTATTATTTCTGCTAACCCAAGCTAAGTTTGCCAAAACCAACTAGATTAACTTGATGATCTCTAGAGTGATACCAAATACTAATAGCAAGCTCAATCATATGACAGAAGTTGAAAACTGAAATAATATGCATATAAAGTAAATGATGAAACTTCTCATTAATATTTCAAACCGGTAACTCACACCAACGGATACAACGATAACCAACTAGGGAGAGACACTCCCATGCTGCAGACCATCCTATATGATAAACTCTCTACTCACGATATGACTCTACTAAAAAGGTAAAAGATGAAAGATAGTGAGTGATACCGCAACACTCCCCCAAGCTTGGAACAAGCTGAGGGGATGCCAAACCCAATGACGAGTGAATTCTTCGGTGGTGGTGGATCCTTCTCATCCTCCGTCTTCCAAGGTAAAGGCTCTCCATCCACAAATGACGTCCTGGTCTCCATCATCCTGAAACTAGCAGCAGCGCTTATACGTTTAAACCTGTTCTCATACTCACATTTCTGGTTCAAATTCTCCTCCCAAAGCTTGGTGAGTGAGAGAATTGTGCTTGCAGATCATTGGTGATCTTGGTGAGTGAGAGAATATCCTCCCAAAGCTTCAAATTCTCCCTCTTGTATTCAGCGATATGTGTTGTCTTTATCCTGTCGATGATCTCAACTTCACGCTCTGCCATCTTCTTGTACCTGAAAACTTCTTGCTCCAGTTCTTCCATCATAGCTTCCAGACTACCTTCTCCTCTAGGGCCCCAAACATCTTCAATCTGCACCTTCCCTTCCTTGAGCAGCTATCTCTTCCTCCGTCGCCCATCCCGCGAAAGCACTCTCATGGATGTCTTGCTGGATTTGTCGAAGGCGACGTGCAGCGTAATCCTCAACGCTAGAGCTCAAGGAGAACATCTTGACCTAGAAACTTCGAACTCCTACCAGGAAAACAACTCGAAATAGAAACACGAGAAGAAAACGATATACGGACCTCGGGGGGTCCGGGGGATTATATAGCAAAAAGTTTCATAATGAAAGGAAAGTCCAGGTAGAAAACGAGTCGGAGAGGGGCTCCGGGCCGCCCACAGCATGGGCTGGCGCGGCCAGAGGTGGGCCCGCGTCACCCTATGGTGTGGAGCCTACGGGCTTCGTCCCCCTCTCGTTTCCGGCTCATAAGTTTTCATATTTTCTAAAAACAGTAAAAATATAAGTTGGAAGATGTTTCGCGAACATTTTCTTACCAAAACTATTACCTATTTGAAAACTGACTCTGCAGTTTCTGAAATATGCTTCTTAATAAACTCCTCCAGGATCATGGCTTGAATACAATCAACATTTTCATTATAAGGATCTCCGGAGATATAATGCTTGAGTCTCTGTCCATTAACCACATGTGAAGAGTTGTCTTCAAGGGAAACAATTTTAATTGCCCTCGGACGATATACCTCTTCGATAACAAATGGTCCTTCCCATCTCGAGAGTAATTTTCCTGCAAAAAATCTGAGACGAGACCTATACAATAGCACTTTCTCACCAACATGAAATTCCCTTTTAATAATTCTCTTATCATGCCACCTTTTAACTTTCTCTTTAAAGAGATTAGCATTTTCATATGATTCACTCCTCCATTCATCTAAAGAACTTAAGTCAAGCAACCTTTTCTCACCAGCAAGTTTAAAATCTCTATTTAGGTCTTTCACTGCCCAATAAGCTTTGTGTTCTAATTCTAGGGGCAAGTGACAAGATTTTCCATAAACCATTTTATAAGGAGACATTCCCATAGAATTTTTGTAAGCAGTTCTATAAGCCCACAGAGCATAATTTAATTTCTTAGCCTAATTTTTCCTAGATTTGTTAACAGTCTTTTGCAAGATAGATTTGATTTATCTATTTGATAACTCTACTCGCCCACTAGTTTGAGGGTGATAGGGTGAAGCAATTCTACGATTAACATCATATTTAGCAAGGGTTTTTCTAAAACCACCATGAATAAAATGAGAACCCCCATCAGTCATAAGATATCTAGGCACACCAAACCTAGGAAAAATAATGTCTTTAAGCATTTTTAAAGAGGTTTCACCATCAACACTTTTAGTAGGTATAGCTTCTACCCATTTATTAACATAATCAACAACAACAAGAATATGAGTATAGCCTTTCGAAGGAGGGAAAGGACCCATAAAGCCAAAACCCCAGCAATCAAACGGTTCAATAACAAGAGAATAATTCATAGGCATTTCATTACGTCTAGAAATATTTCCAACCCTTTGACATTGATAACAAGATAAAACAAATTTTCTAGCATCTTTAAAGAGAGTAGGCCAATAAAAACCTAATTGTAGAACTTTATGTGCAGTTCTATATCCAGCGTGATGTCCTCCATAAGCACTACTATGCCATTTTCTCAATATTTCGTGTTGTTCATTTTTAGGAACACATCTTCTCATAATACCATCAACACCTTCTTTATATAAGTGTGGGTCATCCCAAAAATAATGCCTCAAATCATAGAAGAATTTTCTTCTTTGCTAAGCTGTAAAGGTAGGAGGCAAATACTTTGAAACAATAAAGTTAGCATAATCAGCATACCATGGACTCTCTTGAGAGCTCACTTTTGTTGCAGCTAACTAATCATTAGGAAAACTATCATTAACAGGAATAGGGTCATCAGGGATATTTTCTAATCTAGATAGATTATCAGCAACAGGATTTTCAGCACCCTTCCTATCCAGAATATGTAAATCAAACTCTTGTAAAAGAAGCACCCATCTAATAAGCCTAGGCTTAGCATCTTTCTTTTCCATAAGGTACTTAATAGCAGCATGATCAGTATGAATAGAAACTTTAGAATCAACAATATAGTGCCTAAATTTATCACAAGCAAAAACTACACCTAGGAATTCTTTCTCAGTGGTAGCATAATTCTTTTGAGCAGCATCAAGAGTTTTACTAGCATAATGAATAAAATTTAACTTATTATCTACCCGCTGTCCAAGAACACCACCTACAGCATAATCACTAGGATCACACATAATTTCAAATGGTAAATTCCAATCAGGTGGTTGAACAATAGGGGCAGATATTAAAGCCTTCTTTAAAATTTCAAAAGCTTCTTTAAAATCTTCATCAAAACCAAATGGCACATCTTTTTGAAGAAGATTAGTAAGGGGTTTTGATATTTTAGAGAAATCTTTAATAAACCTTCTATAGAAACCAGCATGAGCAAGAATACTATGAATACCTTTAACATCCCTGGGACAGGGCATTTTCTCAATAGCTTCAACTTTAGCTCTATCAACTTCAATACCTCTTTTAGAGATTTAATGTCCAAGAACAATTCCTTCATTAACCATAAAATGGCATTTCTCCCAGTTAAGAACAAGATTAGTCTCCTCACATCTTTGCAAAACTTTATCAAGCTTATGCAAACAATTATCAAAAGAATTACCATAGACGGAGAAATCATCCATGAAAACTTCCATAATTTGTTCACAAAAATCATGAAAGATAGCAGACATGCATCTTTGAAAAGTAGCAGGAGCATTACATAAACCAGAAGGCATACGTATATAAGCATAGGTTCCATAAGGACAAGTGAAAGTTGTTTTCTCTTGATCAAGCTTTTTAACATCAATTTGAGAAAACCAAGAATAACCATCAAGAAAGCAGAAATGAGTTTGCTTAGACAACCTTTCTAACATTTGATCAATAAAAGGCAAAGGATAATGATCTTTCTTAGTGACTTTGTTAACCTTCCTAAAATCAATGCACATCCTATAACCAACTACTACTCTTTGAGGAATGAGTTCATTATTTTCATTTGGCACAACAGTCATCCCTCCTTTCTAAGGGACACAATGCACAAGGCTAACCCATCTACTATCAGCAATAGGATAAATAATACCAGCATCAAGGAGTTTCAATACCTCATTTGTTACCACATCCTTCATTTTAGGATTTAAACGGCGTTGATGCTCAACAACTGGCTTTGCATCAGGCTCAATATTAATAGCATGCTGACATATAGCAGGAGAAATCCCCTTCAAATCATCAAGAGTATAACCAATATCACCTCTATGTTTCTTCAATGTCCCCAATAATTTCTCCTCTTCTTTATCAGAAAGTTGAGAACTAATAATAATAGGATATAATTTCTTATCATCAATATGAGCATATTTAAGATTATCTGGCAAAGGCTTTAAATAAAAAAAACAGGATCTTCCTTGGGTGGTAATGTTGTACCCAAGTCTCCCACGGGTAAATTATGTTTCAGCATTGCTGGCTGATGTAGGAAAATCTCATCAATTTCATTCCTTTCTTCCATAAAGACATCACTTTCGTGGTCTTCCATGTATTGCTGCAAAGGATTGTTAGGAGCAAGAGCAATAGCAGCCAATTTTTCAACTTTATAATACTCATTAGGCAATTCAGCTTCATAAGGTGCTTTAGCAAATTTGGAGGAATTAAGTTCATAAGACTCTCCATCAAACGTTGTAAGAATTTTCTCTTTTTTACAATCAATAACAGCACCACAAGTATTTAAGAAAGGTCTACCAAATATAATAGGAAAAGTATCACTAGCAGAAGTGCCTAGTACTAGAAAATCAGCAGGATACTTAGTTTTACCACACAAGACCTCCACATCTCTAACAATACCAATTGGAGAAATAGTTTCTCTATTAGCAAGTTGAATAATCACATCAATGTCTTCAAGTTCACAAGAACCAATTTCATGCATGATTTCTTTATAAAGATCATAAGGAATAGCACTAGAACTAGCACCCACATAAACCATAATAACAATGATCACCTATCCTAACAGATAGCACGGGAACACTGGGTTTCCTAGATTTACTAGGATGAGAGACAATATTAGAAGCATCTTCACAGATATAATGTGTCCCTCTTCTACATTTTCAGAAACAAGGTCCTTTACTATTGCTACTATAGGTTCTACAGTTATTTGTTCCTCAGGTTCTACAGGTTTTCTTGCACTTTTATTAACCACACTAGCCAACACAGAGTGTTCTTTTACCTTAGCAGGGAAAGGCATTTTCTCAATATAAGGTTCATGCATAATAGAATCAACAGTATGAACTTCTATATCTCTAGCAGGAACACAAATAACAGTATCTTTATAAGGTGCATGGTACTTGTCCCATTCCTTTTTAGGAATATCAAAATAAGAAGCAAAAGCCTTATATAAGTTTGCAACAACTTGAGAATCAAGACCATAAGCAGTACTAACATTATGAAAATCCTCAGATGACATAAAGGTTTTAATGCATCCATAGTCATAATTTATACCTGACTTTCTACCTTTGTCATTCTCCCATGCTTTAGTGTTTTCTTGAATACGGTCAAGAAGATGCCATTTAGCTTCATCCTTCATACGTTTAAATGATCCAGAACAAGAAGCATCCAATAAATGCTTATCATGAAGAGAAAGCCTTGGATAGAAATTATTAATAACAATATTACTGGGGAGCTCATGAATGGGGCATTTGAGCATTAGTAACTTCAATCTCCCACATGCTTGGGCAATAATCTCTCCGTCATGACGCCAAAAATTATATATATATATAATTCCTATCTCTATGGATTTCACTTGGAGGATAGAATTTAGAATAAAAGAGAGGTACAATTTCCTCTTCAATAGTCTGGCTATTTTTCAGCAGTTTGAACCATTCAGAGGCTCAGCCAGTCAATGACGTAGAGAATAATTTCCTCTTCACTTGGCTCATTGTAATACCTGCACACTTGAACAACTCACATAATTCAAGTAAAAAGAGCAAATGATCACCAGGATGGACATTTCCATCACCTGAATAGCAGTTATCCATAACATGTTTAACACTCTTTATGGGTATTTTATAAGGATCCATATCATCATGCAGTGGTTCACTTACTACCCTAGCAGTGGCAGCAGTGCCCACAAATAAGGACTCAAAAGGAGTTGCAAACATAGTGTAATAAAGCAGTAAACAGAAATAAAAACATCACTTACAGCAGAAGCTTCCTTTATCAATTCCACTTCCCAATAGCGCTTCACTCCATGGCAACGGCGCCAGAAAATAGTCTTGATGACCCACAAGTATAGGGGGTGTATCATAGTACTTTCGATAAATAAGAGTGTCAAACCCAACGAGGAGCAGAAGGTGTTGACAAGCAGTTTGGATGAAGGAATAACTGTAAATACTAGAAAATAGATTTGTAGGGGTTTTTGATATTGGAGATAAATAAAGTGCGAGTAAATAAAATGCAGTAGTAAAAATTGCATCAGGTGGCCCGATCCTTTCTTCAGCAAAGGACAAGCCGGTGAGTTGACTTATGATTAACAAACGTTCTCGAGGACACACGGGAGGTTTCTGTCAAGTGCTTTTGTTCCATGCAGCTAAATAACTTTAGGTGTTTTGATAATTGTTGTGTGGGTGAACCTATGCTAATGTACCGTCCCATCGAAGACTAATACATACTTATTATTATACCCCTTGCAAGCATTTGCAACTACAAGAAAGTAATTAAGAAATAAATCTAACCATGACTTTAAACTCCGGGATCCTACGCTCCCTCGTGTAATGCTTTTCTAACGGGGGTTTAGGTTTCTGTCACTCCGGCAACCCCACAATTAGTAGCCAAATACACAATGCATTACCCTAGTCCCATAAATGGTGAAGTATCATGTAGTCTACGTTCACATGACACCACTAGAAGAATAACACCACAACTTAAATATCAAACATTAAATATTATTCAACATTACTTCACTACTAACAACTTAACTTCTCCCATGTCCTCAAGAACAACACGAACTACTCACAACACATCATATGGATCATGATCAGAGGTGATATAATGGATGATAACAATCTAGTCATAAAGTACAAACACCGATAAATCTCACAAGCATCAACTACTAACAAGTAATCTATACCGGGAGAGAGATCTAATGCAAAACAACGATAGAGGCCCCTTAATTGTTACAGCGGTATGAAGGTGGATGATAAGTGTGATGGTGCTGGTGGTGATGACGATGATGATGACGATCTTGATGATGCCCGAAGTGATGAAGGTGACGATGGCGGTGATTTCCCTTCTCCGAAGAGGAATTTCCCCAGCAGATTTCTCCCTGCTAGAGAGCTTTTCTCTCTCGGGTGTTTTCCACCCCGCAGCGGTGGCGGAATAATTCTTCGAGGATGGAATGAGTCTTAGGGTTCCCTCGGGGTCAGTGGGGCCAAAGATGACCCCCAGAGGTGGGCCAGGGTGGCCACACCCCTAGGTGGCCCGGCCGGGGGGCATGCCACCCCTTGGTGTGGGCCCCTGGTGGCCCCCTCTGGCTCTCCTTCTGGCTATGTTCCCCCTCGGGACTTTTAGGAACCCCCGGATGTCCCCCTTCTTCTTCTGATCTTCTTAAATATGGTATCTCGACGGTGTTTTTTCCATCAGATTTCTGGTCCCGGTGTTTATTCTCCAAAAATTATAAAACATGCAAAATAAGGTAAAATAAAATAAGAGATGCATCATAACATGAAATATATCAATGAATAACAGAAAATTATGATATAAAATAGTGATGCAAAATGGACGTATCAACATACAAGTGAAGAAAAAATACAAAGCAACAATCATGGCAAAAGGAGTTTAACCAAGTTGGCTAGAATAAGGTCAAGGTTTGAGTTTAAAAGATTCATTCTCTAATGGTTCAATACTGGTTAAGGGGTTTCCAAGAGTTCAATAAGGATGGTCTAGATTTATTTTGTAGAAAACTAACTTTATTATAACCATACTTGTCGAGGAAGTTCCAAGAGTTCACCAAGGTGATCTAACTATCTCAACTAAACTAACACATATCAATGTGTAACACTTAGTCATTTTCATCAAGACATTGAGTGATCTAAGTTAGTCCTTCCATTTTGGTTTAGGGTAGGTCTAGGTTCAACTAACTTCATAACCATAGAGATAACAAGATAAAGTCTTAGGGTTTTCCATCTGGGTCAATGGTTGGACAAAAACAACTTTCTAGTTCTTCAGCTTGTATGGATGGCTCCAAGTCTTCACATGCTTGTCTTCTTGAAGATCATCTTCTTTCTTATATTGTAGTTTCCTTCTTATTGCAAAGCCTCTCTTGAACTTGATAAATCTTCATGGTTTTCACTTCACCAATTGTTTTAGGTATGAGATGGGTACAAATACCATTAAGTCAAATAGAAAGAAAGAAATAGAGATGATAGAAAGAGAGAGGAAGATGTTTTCTCCTTGATTTCTTCATACACTTGTACTTCCTTGAGTTGCTTATAGCTGTTGTGAGTCTAAGTCCTTCCTTCAATTCATTCAATGATCTTACTTGTATGTCTTCATGTTGCCACCAAGTTGAAAATGAAGTGTCCTTCTTGTGCTTGAGTCTTGATCTCCATTTTGCTAAGTTGATGAATTCTTGAAGCAAGAATAGGGGAGTGGAGGAGTAGATAGAAAATAAAGGTACTAGTGTTTAAGGTTCACTAGTTGGTCTTATATGTGATTGACACATACTAGGGAGTTGGTCTTGGCTCCAAAATAGCCATAACAACAAAGGTAACAAGGATAGAAACAAATTCTAAGCCATGGTAAAATGGATGAGTCACTATGTTGGGTTTTTGGTCAAAACACATGATCATGGTCAAAGGGTGTCCAAAATGGTTGGCAATGATCTCTCTGGTTCAAGGTTACCAAAAGGAACAAAAATGCAAAAGGAACTATATTGAAATTATTTATAGAATTAAATCTATGTCAAAAATACTCAAATAACCCACTTAATTCTAAATTCCAATTTAACTTGTTCAAAAATTATTTTGGATTAGAGGATATGAAAGTACACACCCTAAGGTTTCCAAATATATTTTATTTGCAATTTTTGGATTTGTAGAATTTAAATTATGCCAAAATTCATCAAACAAGCATATTTAAATTTGAACCAATTTTAAATGGTCCAAATTAAATTTGGCCAGCGCCAGAAGTTTCTACCTGTTGTGCTGATTTCAAAAAGTACAAGTTTGCTAAATTTAGGCTTATGGGTCAAAAGATATGGTAGATCTAAGGTGTAGGGACTTTTCTACAAAATTGCCATTCTATTTCTATTCGGAAATAATTCCAGAGACAGGTTGGGCTCAGATAGGCTATTTGCCGCGCGGGGCGATGGACAGAAAGTGGGCGTGGGCAGGCTACATGCAGCGTTGAGCGGCGGATAAGAACTTAATGCGCTGTTGACTGGGCGCTGAGGTGGCATGATCTGATTGGCCCATACCCCTTTGCTAAGTGATTTAATCTCAGCTCTACGATGTAGATCTAACCACACAGGATCAAAGGAGCTCACCGGGCAGCGCAGATCTCGCTGGAAATGGAGTGACGGTGGCGCAGGTGCTCAGAAATCGACGGTGGCAACGTTTCGGCGATGCTTGGGAGATGCTCGGCGCGACACGACGAGTCCGTTGGTGGCGTTGGTGTTCTCCGAGGAGGTCCCCGTGGACGCCGCGGTGAAGAATCCCGTGGCCGAGGAGGGTTATGGCTCCGACGAGGTTGTTCTCGTCGTTGCGGCTGCGAAAAAAACGAACGGAGGGGTTAGGAGAGAGCGCACGGCTACGGGGAGTTGAAAGAGACACATTGGGGCGGTTGAGACTTATGGAGGTGGCCGGAACTCGTAGATCACGGTGGCGGTCAGTGTGGTCTCCGGCGATGGATTTCTCTAGCCTCGGGGCAGTGTTTGGAGAAAGATTGGAAGGGAAATGGAGAGAGGAGAGTGGGCTATAAGAGAGAGGAAACAAGGCAATCAATCCCACAGTTAACTACGAGCAATCAACGCGCGAAATGTCGGGAGAAAACGGTCTCCTTCCGTTTCCAAAGGTTGATGACGATATCGAGCCTTTTTCTTTTATTTTTATTCCTGTTTTCAATATATTTTGATTAATAAATCTAAATGACCTCAAAATAATTTCTAAAAATTTGTAATATTAATATCTTTCTGTTTAGAACATTTTTATAAAATTTTAACACATTTCACTTTTTATATTTGTAAAATATAATTAATTCACTAATAATGCTTAATGTATATTTTAAATAAAAAAAATAATAAAATGTTGTTTTTGATTAAATAAAATTTAGAGACATTTGGGAAATAATAATAAAATTTTGTTTCCAAAAGTGTGATTCATTTTCATATCAAAATAATTCATTGGAAAACATTTAGAGTATAAGGTTTTCTTAAAGAAGGATAATAACTATTGATAAAGAAAATTTATTTTAATAAGGTTTAGGGATTATGGAATAGAGGTATAATGGATTCTTAATTCGAATTTCATTGAAATATGTATTGTTTCCTTCTCTTTCTTGCATCTCATTTGGTTTTTGGTGACTTTCTTCAACTTTTAGTGATTTTTGCACTTTCCAAAAATCAAGGATGTTACACCAATGCACGAGGGAGTGTAGAATCCTGGAGTTTTAAGGTTGTGGTTAGATTTATCTTAATTACTTTCTTGTATTTGCGGATTCTTATGAGGGGTATAATCACAAGTATGTATTAGTCCTAGTTGGGCAGTGCATTAGCATAGGTTCACCCACACAACACTTAATGAACCAATAAATATTCATCAACCGTATGAAGCGAAAGCACTTGAAGAAATTCCCATGTGTCCTCGAGAACGTATGGTAATCATAAGTAGAACGACCGGCTTGTCCTTTTCTCTCAAAAGGATTGGGCCACTCGCTGCAATTACATTTACTGTCTCTTATTTACTCGCACTTTATTTACCTGCTATATCAAAAACCACCAAAAATCCGTTTGCTAGTGTTTACAGTGAATTCTCTATCCTACCAGCTTGTCAACACCTTTTGCTCCTCGTTGGGTTCGACACTCTTATATATCGAAAGTACTACGATACACCCCCTATACTTGTGGGTCGTCAAGAATATTTTCTGGCGCCGTTGCCGAGGAGTGAAGCGCTATTGGAAAGTGGAATTGGTAAGAGAAACTTTTACGGTGAGTGCTGTTTTTATTTCTATCAGCTGCTTTATTTCATTATGGAGAATTCTTTTGGTTCTCTGTTTAGGGATACTACTACTATCACTGCTAGGGTAGTAGGGGACACATTATCTTCTGAATTAGATCCTTATAAAATACCTATGAAAATTGTTTCACCTGTTATGGATAACTGCTATTATGGAGATGGAATTGTCCATCCCGGTGATTATTTGCTCCTTATACATGAATTATGCGAGTTATTCAGGTGTGCAGGTATTACAATGGATCAACATAAAAGGAAATCATTTTCTTTATCGCTGAAAGGAAGACCCGATGAATGGTTTAAATTACTGAATAATAGTGAATCTATTGGATGAAAGGACATTGTTCCTCTCTTTTATTCTAAATTCTATCCTCGTAGTGAGATTCATAAAGACCGGAATCAAATATATAATTTATGGCCTCATGATGGAGAGAGTATTGGTCAATCTTGGGGGAGAATGAAGTTATTAATGCATAAATGTCCCGTTCATGAGCTCCCGAGTAATATTGTTATCAATAATTTTTATGCAAGGCTTTCTCTTCATGATAAGGATTTATTGGATGCTTCTTGTTCTGGATCATTCACACGTAGGGAGGAAGAAGATAAATGGGATCTTCTTGATCAAATTCAAGAAAACACTGAAGGATAGAGAATGACAAAGGTAGAAAGTCAAGTATAAATTATGATTATGAATGCATTAAATCTTTTATGGGAACCGATGATTTCTATAATGTTAGTGTTGTTTGTGGTCTTGATTCTCAAATCATTACAAACTGTCTTAAAGATTTTGCCTCCTATCTTGATATTCCTAAAAAGGAGTATCACAAGTACCATGCACCTTATAAAGATATTATTCCTCCTAGAAATATAAAAGTGCATGTCGTTAATCCTGTTGTTCCTGAGACTTATATTGAGAAAATGCATTTTACTGCTATGGTGAAAGAACACTCTATTGTAGCTAGAGTGGTTAATAAGAGCATGAAGAAATCTATTGAACCTGATGAACAAATAACTGTTGAACCTGCTGTAACACTAGAGAGAAATCATAATCCTTGTCTCTAATGTTTATGGGAGATGTGGCAAACTTAGCATCAATAGAAGATTTATATTAACAGCATGTCTTGCAAGAAGACTCTTAAGAGGACTTGCACCAGTAGTAGTTTGAGATTCCTTAATAAAGTCATCAGTAAGTTCAATATAGGTTTCATCAAGATCATCAATAGAATCAGGTCAATTAACATGTGTACCAATATTTTCAACAAGAATTTCAGCACTTGTAGATGTTGGGATTTAGCAATTGTAGCATCTAGGAAAGGACCTAGTGAACCAGTATCATCAAGCACAGTAGAAGCATCATCAAAAGTATCAAAAGCATTTTCAGACTCAACAGAAGTAACAATGTGTGTAGAATGTGGTGGTGTAAGAAGCTTACTGATAACAGATGGTGAATGAAGAGCAGCAGAGGTGTTCAGAGTTGTACCTCTCCTTGTAGTGGATGGTAATATAGGAACGTTTCCATAACGACTCTTGCCTATGATGAAAGGCTTGCAGCAAAAAATATCACATTCAAGTGAGAAAATAAATAAAGCTATGCTCCCCGGCAACGGCGCTAGAAAATAGTCCTGATGACCCACAAGTATAGGGGACCGCAACAGTCTTAAAGGGAAGTAAAACCCAAATTTATTGATTTGACACAAGGGGAGCCAAAGAATATTTATAAGCGTTAACAACTGAGTTGTCAATTCAGCTGCATCTGAAAGTAGACTTGCTCGCAACAATTTATCAATGGTAATAGTTTTATAGCAGCTTGATGGTGCAGATCTTGCACTCGTTGGGATACCCCAAGAGGAGGATGTGATGAGCACAGCGGTAGGAGTTTTCCCCTTAGTTAAGAACCAAGATTATCAATCCAGTAGGAGAAAGAGAACCTTCGGAAGGTTGATGCCACAGACGGTGGTGCTGGCGCTTCACCGGTGTCAGAAACAACGTGGAACCTGCACACAACACAACCAAAATACTTAACCCCAATGGTACAGTGAGGTTGCCAATCTCACCGGTCTTGATGAAAATAAAGATTAGACATATAGTGTGGAAAATAATGTATGCTTGCAGTAAGTAAAGAAAGCAGTAAATAGTTGTGGTTTGTTTAACAGTGTGGAAAATGGACCAGGGTTCATAGGTTCACTAGTGGTGTCTCTCCATAAAAGATAACATGCTGGCTGAACAAATTACAGCTGGGCAATTGACAAATAGAGGTTGCACCGTAGTGCACAATATAGCATGATGATTACTATGGTATTTAGTGCGGGCATTACAACAATATACATAGACCGACATCCATCTGCATCTATGACTAATAATCCACCCTCAGGTTATCATCTGAACCCCCTTAGGTATTAAGTTGCAAGCAACAGATAACTGCATTAAACAAAGTGTGTAATGTAAGCAATGATTATGCACGCGGGCACTCTCACCGTTGTTTTCTCCCTAATGGCAACATCACATCCTCCCCCTTCACGTTTTCATCACTCGAGCAAGGTGGTGAGGAGGCATGAACCCACTATCAAGCATAAATACTCCCTATTGGAGTCACTAGCAACTACTTGGTTAGAGCAACCACTAGCAACATGCAAGATCAGAAATAGCATATGCAAATAAAGACTATAATAAACTTGGCATAAGGTCAATATTCATCGGATCCCAGCAAACACAGCATATATAATTACATAAGATCAATCTCGATCATGATAGGCAGCTCACAAGATCTAAACATGGAGGCATATCAGGAGAAGACAACCATCTAGCTACAACTACGAACCCGTAGTCCAAGGATGAACTACTCACGCATCACTCCGGAGGCAGACATGGTGATGTAGAAGCCTCCGGTGATGATCTCCTCTCCGGCAGGGTGCCGGAAACAGCTTCAGAACCCCCTTATTTAGGGTTGACGGTGACGGCGACTGCGGAACTTTTCGGGGATTTTTTATCAGGTGCGTAGAGTTTTCCATCCGGGGGGATTAAATAGGCAAAAGGGAAAAGGCGGTGGAGCTCCAGGGGCCCCACACCCATAGCTAGCGCTGCCGGGGGGCCCGCGCCACCCTATGGTGTGGCCCCCCTGGTGCCTGTCTTCGACTCCTCTTCGGTGTTCTGGATGCTTCCGTGGAAAATAGGCACTTCGGGATTTGCAGGGTCCAATTCCGAGAATGTTTCCAGAACAACTTTTATGAAACCAAAAACGGCAGAAAAAAGGGAACTGGCACTTGGCATCTTGTTAATAGGTTAGTCCCGGAAAACGTATAAAAATGCTATAAATAAGGGAGAAAACAAGTAGCAATTGACATAATATGATCAAGGAGCATCAGAAATTATAGATACGTTGGAGACGTATCAAGCATCCCCAAGCTTAGTTCCTACTCGTCATCGAGTAGGTAAACGATAAAACACAATAATTTCTAAGGTGACATGCTACTAACATAAACTTGATCAATCTAATGTAAAAGCATATGCACGCTGAGATCATAGAACTTCAAACACAAACATGATAAATAGAACTTTAATAATAAAGCATATGTCGCACCCTAATTTCTAGGGGATACTCACCGTACGAACTGGATAGCAGATGCTTGGATTATGGGGCATAACTGCTCCCACGTCCCAGCTTCCTGGTAGGCCTGCGCTTATGCGCGACAACACAAGCCCTGCTATTCCATCGTCGATGTAAACTATCCACTAGAGATCAAAGGCACTTCCGTCGACGTACTTCAAACCATACACACATGGTACGTCAACGGCGTTGAACAACTGATATCACAACAGATCTCTACGACACAAAAGATTGAAATAACTTGCAAATGGCTCTCATTAGAGCAGAGATAGCAAATACAATCATTCAGAGGGCACATGCCCCAACAATACATCATTACAATACAGCGGAAGCATTCAACATGTCTGAGTACAGACAAGAACCAAATAGGCCTAAGAGGCCGGAAACGAAAAGACGGAGCCCATCCACGAAGTCTCGGATCCTGCCCGGGTCCGCTATCTACTCGTCAGCAGTCTCGTCATACTCCACGTAGTTGCCACCATGTAGATCCTCGGAAACGTAGGTCTGCGGAAACCACAGCCCCAAAGGGGTCAGTACATAAACGTACTGGCAAGCAAGACTCACAGTTCACCAAAGTGTAACCCGTCAACACCAAGCATAGATGCCTTGGGTTCAACGGAAGAGAGGGGATATAAAAGATGCTGCAACTAGCTGCACTAACCAACTACAGAGATTCTACCACTTCCGGCTATCAGAAAGGAGATAAGATCGAGGATTGTAACCAACTGAAAGATAACTTCAAACAAACCCATCCTGGATCTCGCCCCTTATCCAAAGAAGCGATCCGAGGATAACTCACACAGTTGTATTAAAGGTGAATCAAGTTATTGTGTCATCAACCTATTACTAGTCAAGTTATTAATCATTGGGTGTAACAGGTTTGATCATTATGTTTAAGTTGTCCTGAGTACTTGTTAGCCAGTACTTTCACCAAGTAATCCATAACCGCGGAAAACACGGCTTCTCGAGAAGATTATCCCTGCAGGGTTGCACCAATTTGGCCGTACACTCAAGAATAACCCGCCAGACGGGAATCAAACCCACCAAGCGAGGTACTCTACACAACCAACCATTCTTCGCATCAAGCCCAAAGAACCTTGGGCGCACGGCTAATCAAGCCCCGAAGAAAAGGGACCCTCATAGCACTCTAAGACCGTGTCCCCCTATATGCCGACTACAAAAATTCCACCCTGGCCTGGGCTCGCAAAAACATGCATGCGGCAAATGGAAAACACGAACTAAATGAGGCGATTTGGACGAGATGCGAATCAGGTCAAGTTGAGGGGGGCGCCCATACTCGCTTCCCAAATGCGGGTAGTGCGCTCATCATGGATCAGTAGACAAGACCCTTTTCCTATTAGGGTCGACACTAGCAGGCCTCAAAACCACACAGGGCCTCCTGCCGGTGCCTTATCATCAAATTTATTATTAATAGTAACATTAGCATGATTGATTGATTAAACATCGAGCCCCCACAACATAATGGTAATAGTAACAGAAAGTAACGGGTAACAGACTCGAGCAAAAGCAACCTAAGCATGCTAGTAAGACACGGGCTCAAACAATGGTTATAGGTATGGAGGTGAGGCAATATCAGGGTTAAAGGATACATGTGATGGGTTCGTAACAGAAACAACTACTACTAAGGCTAGCAGAAAAGAACAACGGAAAGTATCGGTAATCAATGTTGAAAGGAACACAGTGGTTCATGTGAGTGATAACTTGCCTGCAAAACCCAGTAGCCTGGTACTGAGCTAAATCCTTAGAAGGGGTGTCGTAAGTATCGTCGGTCTCAACGTCGTCGTATATCCGGGAAGAAGCAAACAAACAAGACAGAAAGATAAACAATCATTATCATGGCATTGTGCACAATCAAGTATGATGCATGACAGGTTGATAGATGCAACAAAATAAACTAGTTGATAGGATAGCACCATTTAAAGGGACAGATATGCAATTTTGGGTTGCATATGAAAAGCCCATGGAATTTGGTTAGATTGTTTGTTTTCCAACTATTCAACAGGTGCTAGTGGTTTAGTATGATGCATGCAACAGGAAAACAGCAAAATAACAACATAAGAATCAAATTTAAATAGGGTGTAGCAATTTAGAAGTTTATTAGTAATTTAGGGAAATTTTGGGTGCATTAAAGGTGACACACAAGTATTTGTTGTTTTCAACCAATTAAATTGTTCAAAACAAATAACAAAGTTTATATTTGAATAGATCATCAAATTTTGGTTGGATTACATGTTTCACATTTTGAAATTGGACTTAGGATTATTTAATTATGAATTAAACAATATTAAACAAGTTTTAATTGAATTAAACAAGATTTAAATTGTTTAGGCAATTTAAATTATTCAAACCAGAAAACAAAAATTATATTTGAAAAGGTTATTCAAAATGATATGGAAAACATATTTTATTTGCATTATTTGGAATTAGTATGAATTAGTTATGGATTTTAGAAATTAGCATTTGTAATATTTAAGTTTGAATTTTAAATACATTTGAAGTTTCCAAAACAATACACAAATTGGATATTTGGAAAGTTTAGGAAATTTGGATCAGAAAACATATCAAGTTTTTATTTATTGAATTTACAGAACAAAAGATATTGAATTTTGAAGTTTATATGCAAATCTGTTATTTAAAAGGGATTTTGGATTTTCCAGGAATTTCGCAGAAACACTTTTGTTACTGAGATGGCCTCTACACGCTGCCACTGACAGTGGGCCACATGCCACTGTGGCGTGCCAACGAGGCGGGTGGAAGGTGACGGGGCCGTGGGGGGGTATGACAATGGGCCCTCGGTTTCAGATTAAATCGCAAAAAAAGGTTTGCAGCCCCTGGGACTCGACCCCAGGACCTGTCGCTTGGAGGCAAGGAACTGAACCAAAAGGCTACTGCGGCTGTTGTGACAGAAGAGGGGGCTCGGGGGGGATGTGTTTCTGTTTGCGGGATGGTTTTCTGAACTTCGAATCTGAATCGAACAGGTACTGCAGGCGAACAGAAACCAGCGACAGAACTCATCGCCATCGAAGGCATGGCGATCGCCGGAGGGCGCTGGGGCGGTGGGCTCGCGGGTGTGGGGTGCGGTGCTCGGCCTACGGAGTGTGGGCGCGTGCGAGGCACAGAGAGAAGGGAAGGGAAAGGAGGCGGTCGGAGGGTGCGGCCTCACCTTGCGATCGAAGGGGAGGAGGCGGACAGGTCGGGGCGGAGCAGGGCGTCGGGCCGGCGATGGAGCGGACGGCGCCGGCGGTGGGGACCCTCCCGGCTCGAGCCGAGGGCACCGGGAGGACGAGGGGAGCGGGGCGGCTCCATTCCCGCCCCTGCCAGTCGACGACGAGGGCTCGATCAGCGGCGCCACGGCTCGGCAATCTCGGCCTTCCACTGCTGCTCGTGCTCGTGTGACTTTCAGAGATAAGGAACTAAGGAGGGAGATCAGAGGGTGGCGGCGGCGCGAGGAAGGAGGAAGGGCTCTAGGTTAGCGAGTAGAGAGGGTAGGGGCTAGGTTTTATGGGGAGCCTGGCTCTGTACGGCAGCAAATCGGGAGGGGGAAGGAGGATCTCACGGTCGTTTCTCTGTTCGTACAGTGGTGACCTCAACCACGAGGAAGAAGACACAGGGAATGGGTACTGGGCTAGGTTTGTTGGGCTGGTTAGGTGGGCTGCTGTACTCTCTCCTCTCCCTTTTGTTATTTGTTTTTCTTTCCCTTTTTTTTGTAGAAGAGATTGAGAGAAAAGAAAAGGTCTTGGGGTTTTTTTCAGTTAATAAAATTTAGGAAAAATCTTTGGTTAGTTGAGTTTTTCAAATAGCCACTCAAAACTAATTTTTGGTTTTCCAAAGTTTTCAAATTTAAATGTTGTTTGTTAATAAAACCAAAATTGGGTGAATTTTAATATTGAACACCATACTGAAACGACAATTTTAATAGGGTTACCCCTATGAATTAAGAGATTAAAAATAGTTGGTTGAATTGATAATGTGTATAATTTGTTATAACTCAACTTGGGAGCTATTTGGATTTGGATGGTGTTTGAGTGAATTTTATTATTAAATGGTTATTGCACGATATTATTAGAAATAGGGTGATCACAAGAATGTAATTGGAAATAAAGAGCACAACAAGGTTTTGGTTAGTTTTAATTTCAAAGAGGTGCTTTGAATTTGAAAGCAGTTTGGGAATTAATTGATTAATATGGAAAACAAGGATTGTAATAATAGGGTAAAGGTGATTTGGAAATTATTTGTTTGACTAAAACCCACAATTTTAATAAGTGATCAACATGGAATAAAATGAAACAATTTGGTTGTTTTCACTTGTTATTTTTATTCCAAAAGTTGTAACAGAACAAGTATGAAAACATTGTTTGAGTAAGGTTTGAATTTGAGTTGTGAAAACAGTGGAAAACAATGCAACAATTTAGAAACAAAAGCAAACAACATAGAAACAATATGATGACATGATGCAATACTTAAATAACAAGAAATCAAACATTCTAAATGGTAGGTTTTCATACTTGGGCTGTTACAAAACGCCCCCCCTTGAAGGAATCGCGCCCCGAGATTCCTACTGAGAAAAGAAAAGGTCCGGATACTTCTTGGGAAGATCCTCTTGAGCTGTGACACGTGAAACACATCGTGCACCTTGGATAGACGTCAGGGAATTTGGAAACCACCGGAACATTTTCAAGTAAAGGGAGAGGTTTTGTATCGAGGTTGTATAGCTGGATAGAATTTGATTCATTTGTAGAATAGACTATCTGTAATAGGGGTGGAACAGAGTTATTGACATCAATGCAACACCAAGAATAATCATCAATGTCAGAATCATCAACATGAGAGTAACGAGGAATATGTGGCCTCTCATTAGAATTGGATTGTTGTTACTTATCTTGGAAGTCAACATTTGAGATCCCGGGGAGTGAACAGAGTTTTGATTGCTTGGTGGAACCAGAATTGGGTAGTACGTTGTGGAAAAGATCTTTGACACAAAAGAATGTGATTCTCCGGTATGAAATAACACTTTAGTTGGACAAGAGTTTAGCAGATTAACGGGGAAACTTTGATTAGACGCCGTTAGAAGAACTGAAATGGAGAACAACAACAAGATTTCAACGGACGAAAAGGATGTTGAGAAGAACAGGATATTGAAGCAACACCGGGGAAAACAAGAACAAAACTCCTGAGGTACTACGGAAAACCCATCCGGGCTTCTAAAGGATCAATATCTACTGCTTAAGGAATAGAGGATCTGCTTCCGGGGCCTATTTGCCACCATTCTCAATCGTGAGTAGGCAACATGATAAATCATGTCACAACCACCTCCATTCCTATGGTCTAGTAGATATAACCATCCTAGAGAAACCAGGATTCGTGAAATCCTAACTTGAAAGTTTAGATGAGAAGGGAGAAATCAACGTTGCACTTCCTTACCAGAAAAGGGAGGGTGGGTGGGGAAAGAAGAAAAAGAACAGAATTCCTACTCTCACGTTTTCATTTTTCCTATATAGCTACAAAATAGTTTCTAGACTCAACTGCGACCAGTAAAAAGGGATCCTACAGGCAGACAGGCTCTGATACCATTTGTCGCACCCTGATTTCTAGG
Source organism: Alopecurus myosuroides (assembly GCA_028641055.1). Classification (NCBI taxonomy): domain Eukaryota; kingdom Viridiplantae; phylum Streptophyta; class Magnoliopsida; order Poales; family Poaceae; genus Alopecurus; species Alopecurus myosuroides. Next base: position 229,441,933 of record CM054060.1, on the reverse strand, counting down.
GGATACTCACCGTACGAACTGGATAGCAGATGCTTGGATTATGGGGCATAACTGCTCCCACGTCCCAGCTTCCTGGTAGGCCTGCGCTTATGCGCGACAACACAAGCCCTGCTATTCCATCGTCGATGTAAACTATCCACTAGAGATCAAAGGCACTTCCGTCGACGTACTTCAAACCATACACACATGGTACGTCAACGGCGTTGAACAACTGATATCACAACAGATCTCTACGACACAAAAGATTGAAATAACTTGCAAATGGCTCTCATTAGAGCAGAGATAGCAAATACAATCATTCAGAGGGCACATGCCCCAACAATACATCATTACAATACAGCGGAAGCATTCAACATGTCTGAGTACAGACAAGAACCAAATAGGCCTAAGAGGCCGGAAACGAAAAGACGGAGCCCATCCACGAAGTCTCGGATCCTGCCCGGGTCCGCTATCTACTCGTCAGCAGTCTCGTCATACTCCACGTAGTTGCCACCATGTAGATCCTCGGAAACGTAGGTCTGCGGAAACCACAGCCCCAAAGGGGTCAGTACATAAATGTACTGGCAAGCAAGACTCACAGTTCACCAAAGTGTAACCCGTCAACACCAAGCACAGATGCCTTGGGTTCAACGGAAGAGAGGGGATATAAAAGATGCTGCAACTAGCTGCACTAACCAACTACAGAGATTCTACCACTTCCGGCTATCAGAAAGGAGATAAGATCGAGGATTGTAACCAACTGAAAGATAACTTCAAACAAACCCATCCTGGATCTCGCCCCTTATCCAAAGAAGCGATCCGAGGATAACTCACACAGTTGTATTAAAGGTGAATCAAGTTATTGTGTCATCAACCTATTACTAGTCAAGTTATTAATCATTGGGTGTAACAGGTTTGATCATTATGTTTAAGTTGTCCTGAGTACTTGTTAGCCAGTACTTTCACCAAGTAATCCATAACCGCGGAAAACACGGCTTCTCGAGAAGATTATCCCTGCAGGGTTGCACCAATTTGGCCGTACACTCAAGAATAACCCGCCAGACGGGAATCAAACCCACCAAGCGAGGTACTCTACACAACCAACCATTCTTCGCATCAAGCCCAAAGAACCTTGGGCGCACGGCTAATCAAGCCCCGAAGAAAAGGGACCCTCATAGCACTCTAAGACCGTGTCCCCCTATATGCCGACTACAAAAATTCCACCCTGGCCTGGGCTCGCAAAAACATGCATGCGGCAAATGGAAAACACGAACTAAATGAGGCGATTTGGACGAGATGCGAATCAGGTCAAGTTGAGGGGGGCGCCCATACTCGCTTCCCAAATGCGGGTAGTGCGCTCATCATGGATCAGTAGACAAGACCCTTTTCCTATTAGGGTCGACACTAGCAGGCCTCAAAACCACATAGGGCCTCCTGCCGGTGCCTTATCATCAAATTTATTATTAATAGTAACATTAGCATGATTGATTGATTAAACATCGAGCCCCCACAACGTAATGGTAATAGTAACAGAAAGTAACGGGTAACAGACTCGAGCAAAAGCAACCTAAGCATGCTAGTAAGACACGGGCTCAAACAATGGTTATAGGTATGGAGGTGAGGCAATATCAGGGTTAAAGGATACATGTGATGGGTTCGTAACAGAAACAACTACTACTAAGGCTAGCAGAAAAGAACAACGGAAAGTATCGGTAATCAATGTTGAAAGGAACACAGTGGTTCATGTGAGTGATAACTTGCCTGCAAAACCCAGTAGCCTGGTACTGAGCTAAATCCTTAGAAGGGGTGTCGTAAGTATCGTCGGTCTCAACGTCGTCGTATATCCGGGAAGAAGCAAACAAACAAGACAGAAAGATAAACAATCATTATCATGGCATTGTGCACAATCAAGTATGATGCATGACAGGTTGATAGATGCAACAAAATAAACTAGTTGATAGGATAGCACCATTTAAAGGGACAGATATGCAATTTTGGGTTGCATATGAAAAGCCCATGGAATTTGGTTAGATTGTTTGTTTTCCAACTATTCAACAGGTGCTAGTGGTTTAGTATGATGCATGCAACAGGAAAACAGCAAAATAACAACATAAGAATCAAATTTAAATAGGGTGTAGCAATTTAGAAGTTTATTAGTAATTTAGGGAAATTTTGGGTGCATTAAAGGTGACACACAAGTATTTGTTGTTTTCAACCAATTAAATTGTTCAAAACAAATAACAAAGTTGATATTTGAATAGATCATCAAATTTTGGTTGGATTACATGTTTCACATTTTGAAATTGGACTTAGGATTATTTAATTATGAATTAAACAATATTAAACAAGTTTTAATTGAATTAAACAAGATTTAAATTGTTTAGGCAATTTAAATTATTCAAACCAGAAAACAAAAATTATATTTGAAAAGGTTATTCAAAATGATATGGAAAACATATTTTATTTGCATTATTTGGAATTAGTATGAATTAGTTATGGATTTTAGAAATTAGCATTTGTAATATTTAAGTTTGAATTTTAAATACATTTGAAGTTTCCAAAACAGTACACAAATTGGATATTTGGAAAGTTTAGGAAATTTGGATCAGAAAACATATCAAGTTTTTATTTATTGAATTTACAGAACAAAAGATATTGAATTTTGAAGTTTATATGCAAATCTGTTATTTAAAAGGGATTTTGGATTTTCCAGGAATTTCGCAGAAACACTTTTGTTACTGAGATGGCCTCTACACGCTGCCACTGACAGTGGGACACATGCCACTGTGGCGTGCCAACGAGGCGGGTGGAAGGTGACGGGGCCGTGGGGGGGTATGACAATGGGCCCTCGGTTTCAGATTAAATCGCAAAAAAAGGTTTGCAGCCCCTGGGACTCGACCCCAGGACCTGTCGCTTGGAGGCAAGGAACTGAACCAAAAGGCTACTGCGGCTGTTGTGACAGAAGAGGGGGCTCGGGGGGGGATGTGTTTCTGTTTGCGGGATGGTTTTCTGAACTTCGAATCTGAATCGAACAGGTACTGCAGGCGAACAGAAACCAGCGACAGAACTCATCGCCATCGAAGGCATGGCGATCGCCGGAGGGCGCTGGGGCGGTGGGCTCGCGGGTGTGGGGTGCGGTGCTCGGCCTACGGAGTGTGGGCGCGTGCGAGGCACAGAGAGAAGGGAAGGGAAAGGAGGCGGGAGGAGGGTGCGGCCTCACCTTGCGATCGAAGGGGAGGAGGCGGACAGGTCGGGGCGGAGCAGGGCGTCGGGCCGGCGATGGAGCGGACGGCGCCGGCGGTGGGGACCCTCCCGGCTCGAGCCGAGGGCACCGGGAGGACGAGGGGAGCGGGGCGGCTCCATTCCCGCCCCTGCCAGTCGACGACGAGGGCTCGATCAGCGGCGCCACGGCTCGGCAATCTCGGCCTTCCACTGCTGCTCGTGCTCGTGTGACTTTCAGAGATAAGGAACTAAGGAGGGAGATCAGAGGGTGGCGGCGGCGCGAGGAAGGAGGAAGGGCTCTAGGTTAGCGAGTAGAGAGGGTAGGGGCTAGGTTTTATGGGGAGCCTGGCTCTGTACGGCAGCAAATCGGGAGGGGGAAGGAGGATCTCACGGTCGTTTCTCTGTTCGTACAGTGGCGACCTCAGCCACGAGGAAGAAGACACAGGGAATGGGTACTGGGCTAGGTTTGTTGGGCTGGTTAGGTGGGCTGCTGTACTCTCTCCTCTCCCTTTTGTTATTTGTTTTTCTTTCCCTTTTTTTTGTAGAAGAGATTGAGAGAAAAGAAAAGGTCTTGGGGTTTTTTTCAGTTAATAAAATTTAGGAAAAATCTTTGGTTAGTTGAGTTTTTCAAATAGCCACTCAAAACTAATTTTTGGTTTTCCAAAGTTTTCAAATTTAAATGTTGTTTGTTAATAAAACCAAAATTGGGTGAATTTTAATATTGAACACCATACTGAAACGACAATTTTAATAGGGTTACCCCTATGAATTAAGAGATTAAAAATAGTTGGTTGAATTGATAATGTGTATAATTTGTTATAACTCAACTTGGGAGCTATTTGGATTTGGATGGTGTTTGAGTGAATTTTATTATTAAATGGTTATTGCACGATATTATTAGAAATAGGGTGATCACAAGAATGTAATTGGAAATAAAGAGCACAACAAGGTTTTGGTTAGTTTTAATTTCAAAGAGGTGCTTTGAATTTGAAAGCAGTTTGGGAATTAATTGATTAATATGGAAAACAAGGATTGTAATAATAGGGTAAAGGTGATTTGGAAATTATTTGTTTGACTAAAACCCACAATTTTAATAAGTGATCAACATGGAATAAAATGAAACAATTTGGTTGTTTTCACTTGTTATTTTTATTCCAAAAGTTGTAACAGAACAAGTATGAAAACATTGTTTGAGTAAGGTTTGAATTTGAGTTGTGAAAACAGTGGAAAACAATGCAACAATTTAGAAACAAAAGCAAACAACATAGAAACAATATGATGACATGATGCAATACTTAAATAACAAGAAATCAAACATTCTAAATGGTAGGTTTTCATACTTGGGCTGTTACAGCATAGTATTTACTTTGCATCACGAAGAGTATCTCAAATAAAGGATCATGAATAATAATGCAAACAAAGGTAGACGTTTGTTTCAGTTATAGAGAAAGCATGGCAAAGTGATATTTCGCTAGTCCTTAAGAGTGGGGCAAAACATAAATGCCAGGACACCTTCAAAGTTTATGAGGAAGACTAGAACAAATAATTAAGAACAAATAATATCACATTATGAAGTAATTATTGATGTTTATGGGAGAAATGCACATATAACTCAGAATGGCAAAAATGCTCTCTCAACTGTGCATAAAGTTAGAAGATGGAGACTCAACATAAAAGTAAAAGAAAGGCCCTTCGCAAAGGGAAGCAGGGATCTCTCATGTGCTAGAGCTTTTATTTTATTAAACATAGGTATTAAAAGTTTGACACTCCTCCCATCCATCTTTCACAAACCATGGCTAACCGAATCCTCGGGTCCCTGCCAACAATCACATACCGTGGAGGAGTGTCTATATTTTGGGAGATGTATGCTAATGTCAATGAATGGTAAACCAAAAATACAGTACGTCACAAACCAACTGGATTCACAAGAGCGGCTCCCATGGTGACGGACGCAACTGGTGTAGAAGGTTATCCCTCTTTCTTTTTTACACAAGTATGCTTTGACTGATAAATCAGGGGCAAAAATAGTGAAGAGATTTTGGGTGTATTAATTTAGGGTTGGGCACCCCTCTGCCATCTCTTCTATCATTTGGATAAGCGGATGAAGCCACTAGTCCAGGGTGTCAAATCCAATCAACAAGTGAGATAAAGATTCTCTATTTATGTCCTCATGAGCAAAAACAGGAACATAAAGCAGGAGTAATTTTGAAGGTTTTAAAGGTAACACATGAGCAATTTACTTGGAGTGGCAGTTAAATACCACATGTAGGTAGGTATGGTGGACACAATGGGAAAAACTTTGGTTTAAGGGATTTTGGATGCACGAGTAGAGCTCATACTCAGTACAGGTGGAGGCTAGCAAAGGACTGGGAGAGACAAATCAAGAGAGCATAAGAGGCGTAATCATGCATAGGGACATAAGCGTCATTAATTAAAACATAAGCAGTATCACAAGTTCAAAAACTATTTGGTCATGGAGGATATTCGTGACTGGTTTGTAGTCATAAACATGGTGTGAGCATGCGCCAAGTCAACCAAATAAAACATTCGAAAGAGAATACCATATATTGATGCTTTACTATGACAAGAACAACTAATGAATCTTTCAAGACATATTAAACACTCTCATCTATTTGAGGCTAATCATGCTACTCAATAACCACAAGGCTTTAAAACTAAAATAACATTTAGCATGGCATGAAAAAGTTCTAGCCACAGCCTATACAAGCTTCTACTAGTACTGTTATAAATTCTACTTCAAGCAACAATTTTCTTTCTCCCAACAAGCACCATACAAAACATGATTTAATAAAAATACTCTTTATGATACATCAACCAAACATGAGAGTACTCACATAACACTACTGAAACTACCAGCTCTATTAAGAGATGCATGCAAAACAGGAGCTAAATAAATGCAGCAGCTAGACAGAGATTAAGAATACAACGCATTCTCATGAAAAAGCGGGAGCGTGTCACTGTCCAATAAAAGAATGCTGGGGTCCAACCAAGCTTATTGAAAAAGTAAAAGAACTGAAATAAAAAACAAAAACAAACTGAAAACAAAAATAAAAGACGCTCCACGTAACGGACATAAGATGCGACCGAATAAAAATATAGTTTCACTAGAACTGACCTGATAATTTGTTGTTGAAGAAGGGGATGCCTTGGGCATCCCCAAGCTTAGACGCTTGAGTATTCTTGGAATTTGCTGGGATGTACCACCGGGGCATCCCCAAACTTAGGCTTTTCACTCTTCTTGATCACATCATATCATCCTCTTCTCTTGACCCTTGAAAACTTCCTTCACACCAAACTTCTCACAATCTTCATTAGCAACGTTAGTGCAATTGAAATAATAAATTCACATGGTTCAGTTTCAACACAAGTCTAATACTCAAAAACACATTAGATACTGTCACAACTTCTTTTAAAACTCTTTTTCTCAAAAGAACACCAAAAGAAAGAGATTAAGATGCAAATGCGATAAATGGCAGAAATATGTCAAAAAAGAACAGCAGGTAAAGATAGAATTTTCCAAAAATCTTCTTTTGCTCAAATTAAAAGTGGTCAACTGAGAAAAGTTGCGTATATAACTCAGGATTAAGCAGAAAAAAACTCAGGTCATTTTGAATTTTGTGTGATTTTTAAGGGAATTAACAGTGGACAGTAGAAATCTGTTTCCTGCACAGAAATCCGAAATATAACCTCAACTTTCCACAAGAGGCTTTACTTTGCTCAACAAAAACTCAAAAGAAAAGATACAGCAGGGTTGATAAGGAAATAGACAACACCAAGGTGCACATCACACCAAAGAAAACAAAATAAAATGGGTTGAAAACAGCGAAATAAAACGGGTTGTCTCCCGGTAGCGCTTTTCTTTAACGCCTTTCAGCTAGGCATAAAAGGGAAACTCAAGTATTTTCAAGAGAAGAAGCATCAACATCATATTTTTCTCTAATAATAGAGTAAAAAGGTAGCTTTATCTTCTTTCTAGGAAAGTGTTCCAAACCTTTCTTGAGGGGGAATTGATATTTAATACTCCCCTCTTTCATATCAATAATAACACCAACAGTTCTAAGAAAAGGTCTTCCCAAAACAATAGGACAAGAAGAATTGCATTCAATGTTCATAACAACAAAATCAACAGGGGCAAGGTTATCTTTAACCATAATAAGAACATCAATCAATTCTACCAAGAGGTTTCTTCTTAGCATTATCAACAAGATGAACATCCAAATAACAGTGTTCCAACGGTGGCAGATCAAGCATATCATAAAGCTTTTGAGGCATAACAAAGATACTAGCACCAAAATCACACAAAGCATTTGAAATCAAAATCATTTACCTTTATCTTAATGATAGGCTCCCAACCATCATCTAATTTCCTAGGGATAGATTTTTCAAGTTTCAACTTTTCTTCCCTAACTTTCATGAGAGCATTGGTAATATGTTTAGTAAAGGCCATATTCATGGAACTAGCATTTGGACTTCTAGCAAGCTTTTGTAGAAACATAATAACTTCAGAGATATTTCAATCATCAAAATCAATGTTATTATCATCAAAAGTAATGGGACCATTCTCTCCAATACCTCTAAAAATTTCAGCACATTTATCAGAAGCAATTTCAACAGTTTGAGGCAATTTAGCACGTTTCACCAAAGGGGTGGAGCCTTTGTTAACACCAACTAATTTACCATTGATAGTATAAGGTTTACTAGCACTTTGAGCTTCAGTTTTACTAGTGGTTGTGATAGTGCAAACTCTAGAAATATTATTCTTTTTAGCCAATTCATCTTCGCTTTCCCACCTAGCACGTAATTCAGCCATCAACCTAACATTATCATCAATTCGAACATGAATGGAATGGGTTGTTTTACTTTGTTTAACATCTTGTGCCAAAACCTTAATTTTTAGTAAATCAACATCAATAGCAAGGCTATCTTCTTTAGAGGCAAGAACATCTATTTTACCAAGCTTTTCCCCAACAGATTTATTAAAAGCAGTTTGTGTGCTAATAAATTATCTGAGCATGTTTTCAAGATCATAGGTAGAGCTTTTATTGCTATTGTAGGAGTTTCCATAAGAATTACCATAACCATTATTAGGAGGATAAGACTTATAATTGTTTCCACCAAAATTATTTCTATAATCATTGTTGTTAAAATTATTATTTCTAATAAAGTTCACATCAACATGCTCTTCTTGAGAAACCAAAGAGGCTAAAGGAACATTATTAGGATCAACTTGAGCTTTACCATTAACAAGCATAGACATAATAGCATCAAGCCTTTCACTTAAAGAGGAGGTTTCCTCAACATAATTTACCTTCTTACCTTGTGGAACTCTCTCAGTGTGCCACTCCGAATAATTTATCGTCAAGAAGATTTGTTGCATTGTCCATAGTGATGGACATAAAGGTACCTACAACAGCTGAATCCAATAGTTTCCTTGAGGAGAAATTCAGTCCTGCATAAAAAGTTTGTATAATCATCCAAGTAGTCAGTCCATGAGTGGGACAATTCTTCACCATAGTTTTCATTCTTTCCCAAGCTTTAGCAACATGTTCATTATCAAATTGTTTAAAATTCATTATGTCACTTCTCAGGGATATAATCTTAGCATGAGGATATTATTTTCCAATGAAATCATCTTTACACTTAGTTCTTGAATCCATACTATTTATAGGCAAAGATAGCAACCATTCTTCAGCTCTTCCTCTCAAAGAGAAAGGAAATAATTTTAGTTTAATAATATCTCCATCCACATCTTTATATTTTTGCATCTCACATAGTTCAACAAAATTATTAAGGTGGGCAGCAGCATCATCAGTACTAATACCATAAAATTGTTCTTTCATCACAAGATTTAATAAAGCAGGTTTAATCTCATAGAAAGCAACAGTAGGAGCAGGTGGAGCAATAGGTGTACAAATAAAATCATTGTTGTTTGTGCTAGTGAAGTCACACAACTTAGTATTCTCAGAGGAACTCATTTTAGCAGGATAAAAGCAAGCAAATAAATAACAGCTATGAAGTAAACTAATTTTTTTTTGTGTTTTTGATAAAGAGAAGCAAAACAAGACAAAAATAAAAACAAGACCATAAAAAAAATAAAGAGGTTGAGAGTGAGAGACTCCCCTTGACAGAAGACTTCCTTCTCCCTGGCAACGACGCCCGAAAAAGTCCTTGATGGTGCATATATTGCACTCGTTGGGATACCCCAAGAGGAGGGTGTGATGAGCACAGCGGTAGGAGTTTTCCCCTTAGTTAAGAACCAAGGTTATCAATCCAGTAGGAGAAAGAGGAACTTCGGAAGGTTGATGCCACTGACGGTGATGCTAGTGCTTCACCGGTGTCAGCAACAACGTGGAACCTGCACACAACACAACCAAAATACTTTGCCCCAACGGTACAGTGAGGTTGTCATTCTCATCGGTCTTGCTACAAACAAAGATTAGACGTATAGTGTGGAAAATGATGTATGCTTGTAGTAAGTAAAGAAAGCAGTAAATAGTTGTGGTTTGTTTAACAGTGTGGAAAATGGACCGGGGTTCATAGGTTCACTAGTGGTATCTCTCCATAAAAGATAGCATCCTGGGTGAACAAATTACATCTGGGCAATTGACAAATAGAGGTTACACCGTAGTGCACAATATAACATGATGATTATTATGGTATTTAGTGCGGGCATTACAACAATATACATAGACCGACATCCATCTACATCTATGACTAATAATACACCCTCGGGTTATCATCCGAACCCCCTTAGGTATTAAGTTGCAAGCAACAGATAACTGCATTAAACAAAGTGTGTAATGTAAGCAATGATTATGCATGCGGGAACTCTCACCGCTTTTTTCTCCCTAATGTAAACATTACATCCTCCCCCTTCACGTTTCCATCACTCGAGCAAGGTGGTGAGAAGGCATGAACCCACTATCAAGCATAAATACTCCCTCTTGGAGTCACTAGCAACTACTTGGCCAGAGCAACCACTACAAACGGAAAGCATGCAAGATCACAAATAGCATATGCAAATAAAGACTATAATCAACTTGGCATAAGGTCAATATTCATCGGATCCCAGCAAACACAACATATAGAATTACATAAGATCAATCTCGATCATGATCGGCAGCTCACGAGATCTAAACATGAAGGCATATGATAAGAAGACAACCATCTAGCTACAGCTACAAACCCGTAGTCCAAGGATTAACTACTCACACATCACTCCGGAGGCAGGCATGGTGATGTAGAAGCCTCCGGTGATGATCTCCTCTCCGGCAGGGTGCCGGTAACAGCTTCAGAATCCCCCTGATCTAGGGTTGACGGTGACGGCGGCTGCGGAACTTTTCGGGGATTTTTGACCATGTGCCTAGGGTTTTCCATCCGGGGGGATTAAACAGGCGAAAGGGCAAAGGCGGTGGAGCTCCAGGGGCCCCAAACCCATAGCTGGCGCGGCCAGGGGGACCCGCGCCACCCTATGGTGTGGCCCCCCTGGTGCCCGTCTTCGACTCCTCTTCGGTGTTCTGGATGCTTCTGGGGAAAATTGGCACTTCGGGCTTTGTGGGGTCCAATTCCGAGAATGTTTCCAGAACAACTTTTCTGAAACCAAAAACAGCAGAAAACATGGAACTAACACTTGACATCTTGTTAATAGGTTAGTCCCGGAAAACGTATAAAATGCTATAAATTAGGGAGAAAACAAGTAGAAATTGACATAATATGATCATGGAGCATCAAAAATTATAGATACGTTGGAGACGTATCACAACTGTAGTAGTAAAATAACAGCAGGAATAAAATAATAACAGAAGTAGCAATTGCGGGAAACAACAGGATGAAAGTACTGTAGGCATTGGGAATGGATGAACGGGAGTTGCATGGATAAGCTAGGTCATGTAATAATCTAGACACGGGCATTGCAGATAATAATAATAAAGCATCCAAGTTCTAGGCAAACCATAGGCATCTGTTCCAATATAGTCATGCGTGCTCGCAATGAGAAACTTGCACAATATCTTTTGTCCTACCAGACTGTTTGCAATGGGGCCTCAAGGGGAACTACAGGTAATTAAGGTGCTCTATTTAATAAAGCAAAGGAGAAAAGCATTAACACTCCGTGAACACACGTGATCCTCACATCACAACCATCCCCTCCGGTTGTCCCAATTTCTGTCACTTTGGGCCTCGGGTTCCGGACAACAATGTGTGTAAACAACTTGCAGATATGATCAAGAAGCATAATTATACTCATGAAACAATAACATGTTCACATCTGAGATCATGGCACTCGGGCCCTAGTGACAAGCATTAAGCATGACAAGTTGCAACAACGGTATAAAACACTAACAATGGATATTAGACACTATGCCCTAACAATCTGGCATTATTACATGAACGATCTCATCCAATCCCTTCCATCACTCTCAGCCTATAGAGGTGTTTACTAACACATGGATGGGGAATCATGGATGGTTGATGGAGAAGTGGTGGCGGTGACGATGGCGATGTTATCCTCTGAATCCCCATCCCGCAGGGCGCCAGAACAGGAATTTCTGATCCCCGAATTGAGTTTCGAGGTGGCGGCAGCACTCTGTTTTGTTTCTGTGGAATATGAAGAAACCCCTCCTGTTTTAGGTTTACGGGCGATAAGTAGTCGAAAGGGGAGCTCGAGGGGGTGTTGGGGGCCCCACGCCACCAGGTGGCGCGCCAAAGAGGGGGGCGCGCCCAGGGGTGGTGTGGCCCCCTCCTGGACCCTCTCTGGGACTCCTTCTAGCTTCGGGGGTCTTCGGGTGTTTTAAGGTCTTCGGGATCTTTTCTGGGCATTTCCGAAAGTTGATTTGTGTGTACAAAAACAAGACACTAAGGTAATTCTGCTGAAAATAGCGTTAGTTCGTGTGAGTTGTATCCAAAACTCACAAGTTTAGAGGCAAAAAATAGCGTAAGTGTTCGGAAAAGGAGATACGTTTTGGACGTATCACCCGACCCCACCACCGTCAGGAACGCAGGCGCGCCTGGAGCAACCTACACCCGCAGCAGCCCTGCTAATGGTCCGGGAGCAGCTTACGCACCCGCCCGGACCTGAAGGACACGTCGCATGGCTCGCCCGCCTCCAGGAGCTCGTCACTATCGCAAACGTCCCCCCGCGGGAGCCGCGGGGAGGCGACGTCGGCCAGGGTAGGAGTGCAGCATCCCATGATGCACCATCCCTTCTCACGGTGTAACCTCGCCGGTGCAAGGCGACCCCCGCACCAAGTTCCCTGGCAAGGCACCCACCACTAAGGTGCCCGAGAAGAGCAGCAACAGCTGCCAGATCTTGCGCACTCCACTGGATGTGCGTGTTGAGATCAAGCGCTACCATGAGCGCGAGCGGCGCACCATCCGCGACCTCGCCAAGGCCGGCCGCGTCAACTGCCCGGCGGACCTCGACATGCGCGCCACGGTCTACGTCGGTGCGCCCTCGCGTTCACCAAGCAACTTCGCATGGTCTCCTGGCCGTTGAAGTTCAACCCCATGCTGCCATCTCCCTACGGCGGCACTACCCCTCCACTCGACTTCCTACAGCTCTACTGCCTCAGTGTAGGAGTTGCAAAGGGGGGCGACAAGTGCATGGCGAACTGGCTGCCCATGGCCCTCAAGGGTCCAGCCCTCATCTGGCTTATGAATCTGCGAGAGGGATCCATCGGGTCGTTCGAGGAGTTGTGCCTCCACTTTGTCGCCAACTTCAAGGGCTCCTTGATGCAAATGTTAGTAAACCCCAAGTGGAAGGTTATGAAGAGTGGAGTGGCAAGTTTTCCCTCAGAAAAGAAACCAAGGTTGAATTGACCAGTAGGAGGAAGGAGTAACTTCAGAAGGTTGAAGCAGCTGAGATAGCAGGGCGCACTACCGGTTCAAAAGCAACATGGAACCTACACAACACAATCAAATCACTTTTCTCCAACGTAGCAGTGAAGTTGTCAATCTCACCGGTTTTGCTGAACACAAAGAAGTTAAACGTATGGTGTGGAAAACAGTAGGAAAACAATATGAAAGAAGTAGGAGCAGTATGAAAGCAGTAGGTGTTTTATCAGTATGAGGAAAAAGGACTGTGGTCCATAGTTAGTGGTATCTCTCCGTGAAATATAAATAACATGCGTGGTGAACAAATTACAGCTGGGCAATTGACAGAAATGAAGGCCGCACCTTAGTGAATATGCAAGACATAAACATTACTATGTGATTCATGTGGGCATTGCAATAAAATACATAGACCGTCATCCAACTACATCTATGTCTAATAATCCACCCTACGAATATCATCCGAACAAATGTTGGGTATTAAGTTGCAAGCAACAGATTATCGCCGTAAGCAAAGTGTGTAATGTAAACAATGTAAACTAGGTAAACATCGTTGTTTTATCCCTAATGGAAACAACACATCCTCCATCTGTCACATTTCTGTCACTCGAGCAAAGATGCAAAGGAGGCATTAACCCACTATCGAGCATAAATACCCCCTCTTGGAGTTACTAGCATCTACTTGGATAGAGCATCTACTAATAGCGGAGATCATGCAAGACCATAAATAACATAAGCTTGGAGATAACATGACAGATTGATAATCAAAAGACATAGCATTCAACATTCATCAGATCCCAGCAAACACAACATGTAGGATTACATAAAGATGATCTTGATCATGTTAGGCAGCTCACAAGATCTAAACATGAGGTATAAAGTGGAGAGAACAACCATCTAGCTAGTGCTATGGACCCGTAGTCCAGGGATGAACTACTCACACATCACTTCGGAGGAGGGCATGGTGGTGTAGACCCCTCTGGTGATGAATTCCCCTCCCGGCAGGGTGCCAGGGAGAGCTCCAGAACCCTCCCGTTCTCGGGATGACGATGATGGCGGCCTCGAGTGTTTTTTGGGACGAAGTGGTATATATTTAGGGTTTATGTCTCGGGGGGGTATAAATAGGCAAAAGAGCATAGGCGATGGAGGCCGGGGGCCCCACACCACCCCATGGCGCGGCCAGGGGGCGCCGCCCTATGGTGTGCCCCCCTGAGGCCCCCCTCCGGGTCTCTTCGGGACTCCGTGGAACCTTCGGGAATTCTAAGACTTCCGGGCTTCAAAGTTTCCAATTTCGAGAATATTTCCAGAACAACTTTTCTGAAACTAAAAACAACAGAAAACAAGGATCTGGCTCTATGGCATCTTTTGAATAGGTTAGTCCGGAAAATCTATAAAAATGACATAAAGTGTATAGCAAACATGTGAGAAACAATAAGAAAACAACATGGAACATTAGAAATTAAGGACACGTTTATGATGTATCAACATCCCCAATCTTAGTTCCTACTCCTCCTCGAGTAGGTAAACGATAAAAACACATAATTTCTGAGGTGACATGCTACCAACATAAACTTGATCATCAAAAATGTAAAAGCATAAGTAAGCTAAGATCATAGAACTTAAACACAAGCATGATAGATAGAACTTTAATAATAAAGCATATAAATCACCTTGTATCATGAGAAGTAACTCAAATAAAAGATCATCAATAACAATGCAAAGAAAGATATACATTTGTTTCAAGTATAGAGAAAACATGGCAAAGTGATATTTTGCTAGTCCTTAAGAGTGGGAAAAAACATAAATGCCAGGACACCTTCAAAGTTCATGAGGAAGACTAGAACAAATAATTAGAGAACAAGCAATAACACATCATGAATCAATTAATAATGTTTCTGGGACAAATGCACATAAAATTCAGAATGGCAGCTATGATCTATCAATTGTGCATAAAGTTAGAAGATGGAGACTCGGCATAAAAGTAAAAGAAAGGCCCTTCGCAGAGGGAAGCATGGATCACTCATGTGCTAGAGCTTTAATTTTATTAAACAGAGGTACAAAAATCTTGAGACTCCTCCAAACCATCTTTCACAAACCATGGCTAACCGAATCCTTGGGTGCATGCCAACAATCACATACCGTGGAGGAGTGTCTATTTTTTAGAGAGGTGTATGCTTATGTCAACCAATGGTAAACAGAAAATACAGTACGTCACAAGCCAACTAGACTTCACAAGAGCGATTCCCATAGAAGGACGCATTGGTGTAGAAGGTCATCCCTCTTTCTCTTTTGTTTACACAATTACGATTTGACTGATAAATCAGGAGCAAAAATAGTGAAGAGAATTTGTGTTATTAATTTGGCGCTGGGCACCCCGCTGCCAGCTCTTCTATCATTGGATAAGCGGATGAAGCCACTAGTCCAGGGTGTGAAAGTACAATCAACAAGTGAGATAAAGATTCTCTATTTACGTCCTCATGAGCTAAAACAGGAGCACAAAACAAGAGTGATTTTGAAAGTTTTAAAGGTAACACATGAGCAATTTACTTTGGAGTGGCAGTTAAATACCACATGTAGGTAGGTATGGTGGAAACAATGGGAAAACTTTGGTTTTTGGGAGTTGGATGCACGAGTAGATCTCATACTCAGTAGAGGTGGAGGCTAGCAAAAGACTGAGAGCGACAAATCAAGAGAGCACAAGAGCCAGAATCATGCATAGCGATTTAAACATCATTAATCAAAGCATAAGTGGTACCACAAGTTCAAAAACTAAATGATCACGGAGGCTATTCGTGACGGTTTCATAGTCATAAACATGGTGTGAGCATGCGCTAAGTCAACCAAATAAAACATTCAATGGAGAACACCACAAATTTATGCTTCAATATGACAAGAACAACTCAAGATTCTTTCAATGGCACATTAAACACTCTCAGATATTTGAGGCTAATCAAGCTACTAAATAACTTCAAGTCTTTAGAACTAAAATAAAATCTAGCATGATATGAAAAAGTCTAGCCACAGTCTATACAAGATTCTACTTGCACCGTTAAACATTCTACCTCAAGAAGCAGTTTTTTTCCCAACAAGCACCATACAAAACATGGTTTAAAAAAAACTCTATAAATGATACAGCAAGCAAACATGAGAGGAATGACATAAAACTACTAAAACTAACAGCTCTGACCAAGAGATGCAATGAAAACTAGAGCTAAACAGGAATTTTTGCAGCAACTAGAAGAAAAACTAAGAATACTAGCATATCAAGTATTCAAACGAAAAAGCGGAGCGTGTCTCTCTCCCAAACAAAGAATGATAGGGTCCAACTATATTATTTCAGCAAGTAAAACAAAGGAAAATGAAAGAAAACAAAAGAAGAACTAACAGACGCTCCAAGTAAACTTCATATGATGTGACCGAATGAAAATATAGTTTCACGAGAAGTGACCTGATAGATAGTTGATGAAGAAGGGGGTGCCTTGGGCATACCAAAGCTTAGATGCTTGAGTCTTATAAAAATATGCTTGGATGAACCACGGGGGCATCCCCAAGCTTTGACCTTGCACTCTTCTTGATCACATATATCACCTCTTCTCTTGACCCTTGAAAACTTCCTTCACACCACACTCAAGCAGTAATTCGCATTAGAGGGTTAGTGCAACAATTAAAAATCCATTGGTTATGTTTCTCACAAGTGCTATTGATAGTTTTAAACATAATCTACAGTCACTGATGTTTCGTGAAGCAAAGAAATCCACTTGACATCGCAAAAGAGCAAATGCAAGAAAAATTGCAGAATCTGCCAAAACAAGAACAGTCTGTAATACGAATTTTTCGAGGAACTTACGTTGCTCATATCGAAAAACTTAAAGAACAAAAAAGTTGTGGAATTAGACGAGGAATAAGCACAAGAAATTTCAGGTCATCCAGATTTTTCAATGATTTATACGATTATTTACGGTGGACAACATAAATCTGTTTCCTGCGCAGAAATCCAGCTCTCTTCAGAAACCTTACTTGGCACTACTAAAACATGAAAATAAAGATAAAGGAGTTTCTAAAGAAGTATACAACCCCTTGACTCAAATAAAACATAGAAAACAAAGCAAAAATAAAATCATGGGTTATCTCCCAAGAAGTGCTTTTCTTTAACGCCTTTTAACTAGGCCTACAAAAGTGGAATCAAGTATTTTCAAGCGGAGGGGCATTTAAATCAAGATTTGGTAATTCCTTAGTAATACATTTTATTTTACCTAAGTGAGTTTTAGAGGCTCCTCTCTTAGAACTTTCATGCTTACTATTCTCATCAAATAAATTCCCAGGAATAATCCAATCAAAATTCTTCTCTTGGGCTTCATGCAGTGCTACCAGTTTAAAGGGGATTGGTATTTTATCCTCCTTTTAATTATTAGATTCAGTTTTTTCTAGAGCACCAACAATATCTACACATGAGCCAAGCATATTGAAAGTATCAAAAACTTTTCTAGCTTCTATAGCAACATCTCCAAAATCTTTAAGCATGGTTTCTAAGATAAAGTTCCTTTTTTCAACATCTTCAATGTTATCCAAGTTGAGGAACATATGTTGTATTATGGGACGAAGGTTAAAAAACCTAGCTTCTAACATGTGAACTAAAGAGGTTGCATCAGTCTCATAATTTGGAGCAAGTTCTACTATGGATTTCTCCTCAAAATTATCATGCTTACTAACATGATCAAAGAATTATTTAATGGTATCCTTTCCAAGTATAGAACCACTTCCTACTGGCAGATCTTTCAGGGTAAACTTAGGGAACAACATGATGAAAAATAACAACAGATTAACAAAGTAAAAACTAGAATACAAATTAATGTTTTGTGTTTTTGATAAAGAGAAGCAAACAAGACAAAATAAAATAAACTAAGCAAAACAAAAACAAAGAAAATAGATTGGAAGTGAGAGACTCCCCTTGAAGAAATTCTCTTCCTAACCGGCAACGGCGCCAGAAAACTCTTGATGCAAACGTTGGTAAACCCCAAGTGGAAGGTTATGAAGAGTGCAGTGGCAAGTTTTCCCTCAGAAAAGAAACCAAGGTTGAATTGACCAGTAGGAGGAAGGAGTAACTTCAGAAGGTTGAAGCATCTGAGATGGCAGGGCGCACTACCGGTTCAGAAACAACATGGAACCTACACAACACAATCAAATCACTTTGCCTCAACGTAGCAGTGAGGTTGTCAATCTCACTGATTTTGCTGAACACAAAGAGGTTAAACGTATGGTGTGGAAAACAGTAGGAAAACAATATGAAAGCAGTAGCAACAATATGAAAGCAGTAGGTGTTTTATCAGTATGAGGAAAAATAACCGGGTCCAGATTTCACTAGTGGTGTCTCTCCGTGAAAGATAAATAACATGCGTGGTGAACAAATTACAGCTGGGCAATTGACAGAAATGAAGGCTGCATTGTAGTGCATATGCAAGACATAAAGATTACTATGTGATTCATGCGGCCATTACAACAAAATACATAGACCTCCATCCAACTGCATCTATGTCTAATAATCCACCCTCCGAATATCATCCGAACAAACGTTGGGTATTAGGTTGCAAGCAACAGATTATCGCCGTAAGAAAAGTGTGTAATGTAAACAATGTAAACTAGGTAAACACCGTTGTTTTCTCCCTAATGGAAACAACACATCCTCCATCTGTCACATTTCTGTCACTCGAGCACAGATGCAAAGGAGGCTTTAACCCACTATCGAACATAAATACTCCCTCTTGGAGTTACTAGCATCTACTTGGATAGAGCATCTACTAATAGCGGAGATCATGCAAGACCATAAATAACGTAAGCTTGGAGATAACATGATAGATTGATAATCAAAAGACATAGCATTCAACATTCATCAGATCCCAGCAAACACAACATGTAGCATTACATAAAGATGATCTTGATCATGTTAGACAGCTCACAAGATCTAAACATGAGGTACAAAATGGAGAGAACAACCATCTAGCTACTTCTATGGACTCGTAGTCCAGGGATGAACTACTCACGCATCACTTCGGAGGAGGGCATGGTGGTGTAGACCCCTCCGGTGATGAATTCCCCTCCCGGCAGGGTGCTGGGGAGAGCTCCAAAACCCTCCTGATCTCGGGATGATGATGACGGCGGCCTTGGGTGTTTTTCAGGAAGAAGTGGTATATATTTAGGGTTTACGTCTCGGGGGGTATAAATAGGCGAAAGAGCAAAGGCGGTGGAGGCCGGGGGCCCACACCACCCCATGGCGCGGCCAGGGGCGCGCCGCCTATGGTGTGGGCCCCCTGAGGCCCCCCTCCAGGTCTCTTTGGTACTCCGTGGAACCTTTGGGAATTCTAAGACTTCTGGGCTTCGAATTTTCCAATTCCGAGAATATTTCTAGAACAACTTTTCTGAAACTAAAAACAGCAGAAAACATGGAACTGGATATGTGGCATCTTGTCAATAGGTTAGTCCAGAAAATCGATAAAAATGACATAAAGTGTATAGCAAACATGTGGTAAACAATAAGAAAACAACATGGAACATCAGAAATTAAGGGTACGTTTATGACATATCACTCCTACGAGCGCCCCCTCTCCTACAACGACCTCCGCGGCATACGCCAGCGCCCTGGCGAAACACTTCGCTAGTACCTGCAGCACTCCAGTCAGAAGCGCAACAAGATCGCCTGCATCGCTGACGCAAACGTCATCTCCGCCTTTAGGGAAGGGGTCACTAACGAGTGCATGCTCGAGGAGCTCGGCATCAGGGACGACCTCACCTCCGCTGTCAAGATCGTGGATATGGCCGATAGGTGCGCTAAGGCTGAGGGACGCCTCTTGAGGCACAACACGCCTGCCGATGAATCCAAACCGGTGGCCCCTAAGACAAAGAAAAGGCTCGAGGCAACGATGCGGACGCCAATCGGAAAGCTCTGACCGTTCTGGCTGTTGAGCCAGAACGCAAGCAAGGCCGCAGCGACGCCGCACCCGTGGCGAACAACCGCCCTTTCTATGAGTTTCACCGCATGCACTCACACGCCACAAAGAACTGCTTCCAGCTGGAGAGGATGCGGGGAGACCGCCTCATGAGGGGTGGCCAGGAGGGCTACTCTTGAGGCGGCGGCTGGCGCAGTCCTGAGCGAGGGGGAGGCCCGCTGGAGGGAGATGGGAGGAGCGCAGCCCGAACCAGTACACCGGGTACGACAACTACAACACAGGCGGCTACAACAACGACGGTTACCACCCGCCCTGTAGCAGCCACCACCCTCCCCCCCTGTAACATCCCTGATTTTTGGAAAATGCAAAAATCACAAAAATTTGAAACTTTTTGTTTTCATGTTTAGTAAGTCACCAAAAACCAAATGAGATGCAAGAAACAAAAGAAAACAATGCATGTTCTAAATTTTTGGAAATGAAAATCCAATATACCTCTATTCCATAAACTCTTCCCTCATGTGGATAAAATATTTTATTAGCAAACATCTTTATCAAAACATGGTTTTCAACTCCATTACCATCTTGAAAATATGATATTTAAAGAAACCAGAGAATTACTATCTCTGATATTTTATTCATGTCTCCAAAAATATTTCATATGAATACAACTTATTATGTTACCATCAAATATTATAACAAGTATTACACCATAGCATATTTTCCATAAATGTTTTGTTTATAAAAAATCAGATGAAATAATTAGGGAAAACAAAGATTGCAAATGTAATAATCCCCTGATAATTATTTATCCACTTTCCTATCTAGTTATTTTTCTATATTTAAAAAAATGGGGCTATTAAAGGATTTACTAATATATTAAAAATATAAAAATATATGTTATTGGGTTGAAATTGCTTTGAGAAATAATAATAGACCTAAATAATGTATCTGAAATATTACAAGACCCAATTTCCATTTATTTACCTTTTCCATTTTAAAATTTGTATTAAGTGACTATTCATGTTTACATCATAATTTAAAATTTTAAAAATATGAAAACACTTTGAATTGGTTTTAGAAAATAGTATTTGACCATAATAAAGCCACTGAAATTTTATCAACTTCATTTGTATCTTATTTGACATTTTCCCATTTAATTGGAATAATAAGGCATTTATGAATTCTTTTGAATTTGTAATTTGAAATAATTCAAAAACATGGAAACCCCACAAAAATGGTACTGTTAGAAAGTATTTGAAATAATAAGATTTTAGAATTTTGTTTCATATTAATTGGATTATTTAAACAGAAGTTATAAAATAAATAAGAAAACAGAAAAAAGGGATGACGTCATGATGACGTCATCATCGTCATCAACCTGTGGAAACGGAAGGAGACGTTTTCTCCCGAAAAATTCTCGCGTTGATTGCTCGTCGTTAAGTGCGGGATTGATTGCCCCAGGGCCTCCCCCTTAAATCCCTTCCTCCCCTCTCTCATTCCCCTCTCGTTCCTCCCTTAATCATGCCCCGTGCCCAGACCAATTGCTCGCCGGACTTCATCCTTCCCGTGCCCGTTTTTCTTCATCGCCGGCGAGGTGAGCAACCTCCCGAGGTCTAGAGCTATGACATTTTGATCCCCGTGGTCGTGCGCACCTTAGATGATTTCTTCCGTTTGATTTCGCACAGCACGTCGACGGTGCCATCCATTTTCGAGCTCGGCGGAGCCGACACGTCGGGATCTCCACCGTGCCGCCAATTGGGTCACCTCCGGAGGTATCCGTGAACGCCATCTTCCTCTTCGTGTTGCGCCGAGTCGCATCGTGCCCTCCGCGGTTCCCAAGGACCACTGCAGCGTCGTGGCCGTCCAGGATCTCCACCGCCGGCCACCGTGTCTCCATTATCCGGCCGTCCCGCCGCCGACGAGGTAAACCTAACTCCCGATGCAACCCTGTCCGTTAGATCCAGATCGGAGCGCCCCGGTTAAATCACTAATCGAAGGGGTATGGACGAATAGCGTAGCGCCGCGTGGCGCCAAGTCAGCAGCGCGCCGATTTTCTATCCGCCGCTCGGCGCAGCGCGTAGCCGGCCCAAGCCCAGTAGTTATCGGTTGCACCGCGCGGTAAATAGCCATTCTGAGCCCAACTGTCTCTGGATTTTAATTCCGAATAAAAATAGAATTGTGTATTTGCAGAATAGTCCCTAGAACTTAGAAATATCATATCTTTTTATCCATAAGCCCAAATTTAGCAATCTTGGACTTTTTGAAAAGCCCTTGACAATTAGAAACTTTTGGCACTGGCCAAATTCAAATTTGAAAAACTTAAATTTGTTCAAATTCAAATATGCTTGTTTGATGAAATTTGGCATAATTCAAATTCTACAAATCCAAAAATTGCAAATAAAATATATTTGGAAACCTTAGGATGTGTACTTTCATATCCTCTGTCCCAAAATAATATTTGAACAAATTAAAATTGAATTTAGAATTTAGTTGTCTATTTTAGTATTTTTGACATAGATTAATTTCTATAAATAATTTCTTTTGCAAAATTGTTCCATTTGACAACCTTGAACCAGAAACAACCTTGCCCAACCATTTTGGACATCCTTGGACCATGGCCATGTGTTTTTGAACAAAAACCCAACATAGTGTTACATCCATTTTCACCATGACTTAGGAATTGTTTTCAACTATTATTATTTGATGTTATGTCCATTTGGAGCCAAGCCATGTCCTTAGAATGTGCCAATCACATATAGTACCAAGTAGTGAACTTTAGTTTTCTATCTTCTCCACTTACCCATGCTTGCTACAAGATTTCACCAAGTTGGGATTTGTGAGAACCATGGAGTGCAAAGGAGGACTTAACCATCTAGAGATTTTTTCAACATGAAGATAGAAGACCAATGAAGG
The DNA here is from genome assembly GCA_028641055.1 of Alopecurus myosuroides. Lineage (NCBI taxonomy): Eukaryota > Viridiplantae > Streptophyta > Magnoliopsida > Poales > Poaceae > Alopecurus > Alopecurus myosuroides. The sequence continues at coordinate 229,419,029 of CM054060.1, read as the reverse complement.
ACTTAGCAAATAAAACAAACTTTAGAAGCATCTCCAAGAAGTGGAAGCACTTAGAAGACTAAACCCCTTTCTCTCTAAGTCCTTTTTCCTTTCCTTTTCTATTCTTCTCCTTTCAACTTAGTGGCAACATGAAGAGCTACAAAGAAGATCATTGAAGAAATTGAAGGAAGGGATTAGACTTCAAAACAACTAGAAGAAACTCCAGAAAATACAAGTGTGAAGAAATCCAGAAGAAAACAACTCCCTCTCTCTCTTTCTATCCTTCTTCTTAAATTTTCTTTCAAATTAACTTAGTGGTATTTGTGCCCATCCCATACCTAAACCAAGTAGTGAAGATCATGAAGATTTATCAAGTACAAGAGAAGCTTCACAATAAGGAGGAAACTACAATAGAAGCATGAACATGAACTTCAAGAAGACAAGCATGTGAAGACTAGAAGCAATCTATACAAGTTGAAGAATAACAAGTTATTTTTGTACAACCATTGACCCAAATGGAAAACCCAAGACTTAGTAATATTTTCCCTTTGATGATGAAGTTAGTAGACCTACCCTAACCACAATGGAAAATACTAACATAGTCACTCAAATATTTTTGAAGGTGAATATGACCAAGTGTTTGCATGTATTACTTTAGTTGAAGAAGTAATATGTTTATTCTTAGTGAACTCTTGGAACTTCCTCGACAAGTATGGTTATAATAAAGTTGGTTTTATACATAACTCAACCTAGTACAATCCTAAGTAAAACCTTAGAAACTCCTTAGAATGTAATGAACCATTAGAGAATAAATATTTTCAAAATCAAACCTTGACCTTGCCCTAGCCAACTTGGTCCAACTCCTTTGTTATGTTATTTGCTCTGTTTTCTCCACCTATGTGTTTGATTGCTAGGATGCTTGTTTATTTTGTTATTGTGTTTTCAATGAATAGATTGTACGGAGAGCAACGATCTTTTGTGAAGAGAGTGTGATATCTTCACCAATTTCAACAAGGCAAGTAACACACCATCAACTACCCATTATTTTCTATATGCATTAGTTGATTTTTAGTAGTATGCATGATAGGAAATTTTACTAAGTTATACTATGCTATGCTATTATCCTAGTAGTGTGTAGCCATCCCTTTTACCTTGTTATTTTGATAGCCTTAGAATTTACTAGGTGCTATGCAATGTTACAAATTGTTTTACTAGATGTTGAGGAAAAATCCTAAGTATAACTAATGAATGAACCACCTGGGTGGAAGTGGTAAGACTGGGTTATGTTGAGTGTTTCCTCAGGGCCCTTATCTAAGGGTTATTCCACTTGAGGTTGTCACTTGAGGATGGCCACCCAGGAACAAAGAGATTACTATGTCCTTCTAAGTTTAGTAGCTTCCCGTGCAGCCTTTTGACAATATGGGCTCTGTCTTGATCAATTAAGTTGTGAGGGTTCAGCACAGGCTTGACAAGCAGATGTAGCAAAATTATAGGTGGAACGGGTCTTGCCGGTGGGTTTGGACTTCTTCTTCTGAAAGATCTCGTCTCAATTCTCTCCTTTCCATGATGCACTCCGGGTGTATAGGATGTTTGGGCTAATTGAAGACAAAGGGTGAAAGTGCACAACCTCTGCAGAGTCAACAAACTAAGATCTTAGCCGTGTCCCCGGTTATGGACAACTATGAGCAGCTGGACAAGGATTGACCGAAGAATCTCATCATCAATTTCAATAAGTAAAATTTTGACCAAGTGAAGAGTATTGTGGTGCTTGGATCTAAATCCAATGTTGCCACCCCTTTGAAAAGAAAAGTTTGTTTTACAAAAGAGATAGGACAAAACTGGCTTTATGCAAACTTAGCCAAAACTCCACTCAGCCAAATAAGCATGTAGTATTAGTCTTGCCATTTATATCCACCATAGTGTTACTTGCCAATACATTAAATTGTATTGACTCCCTTGTGGCTGCATATTCCATATTGCAGATGTTTCTGAAGACGAGTGAGGATTTCGTTTAGGATCTCGAGACTATCGCCAACATGTTTTGCCTGTGGCACATGAAGAAGATGGGCTCAATGTTGTACTATGTTTTCCGCTGTATTTCTTTGTTTTCTGCTAGTCTTCTAAGACTATGCAAGTTGTAATCCTATTTTGTAAAGACTGGATCATGCGATGTAATAGAATTTGATGCATTTGCATGATATTTCATTTTGTACTGTGGTGCTAGCATTTGATCCAGGGACTAGCACAGTAACACAGGTATTCCATCTTTATTAAAAGTTGGGATGCTACAAAATGGTATCAGAGCATTGTGTTGCCGGTAGAATTCGAGACCCTTAGGTTTGGAAGCCATTTTTTATCATGTTATTATCTCCTTAGCGTATTTATGGATCCTAGCGGTATAGTGAGATGAAGCGGCCCGGACAACTTTACGTGTCCACGGACACGAGACCGTTCCCTGATTGGCTAGCGGGTGCCAGTATCTCTCACTATAGTTAATATCCAATTTGCAACAAGTTGTTAATAACCCATTGATCACCCTAGGATTGAAAACTTTCTATTTTCAAACTGTCTAGAAACAAAACAATCATCTCAATTTTTCTCATATCATCTCATCTATTATTCACCTTCAAAATTTTCTAGATGACCTCCCTCTTCAATACCCTCAAGGCAAGATTGTTGATGACCATACCAAGAAGTGCAAGAAGTGTTTTCACCACATGAGGACCTACACTCAAGATTATTGAAGAACTTGAAGAAAAACCTAGACTTCACAACAATCAAGAATAGCTAAGACATGGAGAGAAGAATTTGAAGAAAACTCAAGAAGATACAGATGAGACCACCAAATCTAGTTTGTTAGAACAACGTTAACGTGTTAGTATATTGATCATACTGATGAGTGTGGTATGACAATATTAGTGTTTTCTAACAACCATGTTGTTTGGTGTGATGAATGTATGGCTATATGTTTGTTATGTGTTGTTTGTAAGATGAGTTTCCTTGATCTGCTATGATTGGTTAAGAACCTTCCCTAGCCATCTTTCTAAATCTCTACTCATTCCTACTAGACCAAACCCAACACCATACTCATTCACCAACCCTAGTGAGAACCATTTGGAATCATACAACCTTTACCCTATTGATACACAAGCCATCCCATTTGAGGAATGCTAGTATCAAATTTCCTTCTTCTGTGTGAAGGAACAATCACATCCATGATAAAATGCCAACTGCCTAATAAGGATCAAGCCAACCTTGGAGCTATCAAGCAATGGAAGAATTTGCCTACCATGAGAGTTTCTTTAGAAATAGCATGGTGTTTACCTTCAATGATGACAACCAACAAGATGGAAGATTGCCAAGGACATCAAAAGACCAAGTTGAGAGGAACCCAAAGACTTTTGATTGACCCAAAGAGTGACCCCTCAGTGTCAAAGGTAGTTCAACAGACCTATGTTGGTCTACACCTCTACCACAGAGGAAAGATCTACTCAAGCTAATTTAAAATCAATCTACACTCCAATCTAATGAAAATAGACTACCCACAAAAGTTTCTTTTAAGGGTGGTAGCCCACCCAGTTGTTTTGGAATCCAATTACCCAAATCTTTCTTTCTAACCTTCCCAAATCTCGGGACGAGATTTCTTTTAAGGGTGGTAGTCTGTAACATCCCTGATTTTTGGAAAATGCAAAAATCACAAAAATTTGAAACTTTTTGTTTTCATGTTTAGTAAGTCACCAAAAACCAAATGAGATGCAAGAAACAAAAGAAAACAATGCATGTTCTAAATTTTTGGAAATGAAAATCCAATATACCTCTATTCCATAAACTCTAAAGACTATTTAAAAAAAAAAATATGTTCCCTCATGTGGATAAAATATTTTATTAGCAAACATCTTTATCAAAACATGGTTTTCAACTCCATTACCATCTTGAAAATATGATATTTAAAGAAACCAGAGAATTACTATCTCTGATATTTTATTCATGTCTCCAAAAATATTTCATATGAATACAACTTATTATGTTACCATCAAATATTATAACAAGTATTACACCATAGCATATTTTCCATAAATGTTTTGTTTATAAAAAATCAGATGAAATAATTAGGGAAAACAAAGATTGCAAATGTAATAATCCCCTGATAATTATTTATCCACTTTCCTATCTAGTTATTTTTCTATATTTAAAAAAATGGGGCTATTAAAGGATTTACTAATATATTAAAAATATAAAAAAATATGTTATTGGGTTGAAATTGCTTTGAGAAATAATAATAGACCTAAATAATGTATCTGAAATATTACAAGACCCAATTTCCATTTATTTACCTTTTCCATTTTAAAATTTGTATTAAGTGACTATTCATGTTTACATCATAATTTAAAATTTTAAAAATATGAAAACACTTTGAATTGGTTTTAGAAAATAGTATTTGACCATAATAAAGCCACTGAAATTTTATCAACTTCATTTGTATCTTATTTGACATTTTCCCATTTAATTGGAATAATAAGGCATTTATGAATTCTTTTGAATTTGTAATTTGAAATAATTCAAAAACATGGAAACCCCACAAAAATGGTACTGTTAGAAAGTATTTGAAATAATAAGATTTTAGAATTTTGTTTCATATTAATTGGATTATTTAAACAGAAGTTATAAAATAAATAAGAAAACAGAAAAAAGGGATGACGTCATGATGACGTCATCATCGTCATCAACCTGTGGAAACGGAAGGAGACGTTTTCTCCCGAAAAATTCTCGCGTTGATTGCTCGTCGTTAAGTGCGGGATTGATTGCCCCAGGGCCTCCCCCTTAAATCCCTTCCTCCCCTCTCTCATTCCCCTCTCGTTCCTCCCTTAATCATGCCCCGTGCCCAGACCAATTGCTCGCCGGACTTCATCCTTCCCGTGCCCGTTTTTCTTCATCGCCGGCGAGGTGAGCAATCTCCCGAGGTCTAGAGCTACGACATTTTGATCCCCGTGGTCGTGCGCACCTTAGATGATTTCTTCCGTTTGATTTCGCACAGCACGTCGACGGCGCCATCCATTTTCGAGCTCGGCGGAGCCGACACGTCGGGATCTCCACCGTGCCGCCAATTGGGTCACCTCCGGAGGTATCCGTGAACGCCATCTTCCTCTTCGTGTTGCGCCGAGTCGCATCGTGCCCTCCGCGGTTCCCAAGGACCACTGCAGCGTCGTGGCCGTCCAGGATCTCCACCGCCGGCCACCGTGTCTCCATTATCCGGCCGTCCCGCCGCCGACGAGGTAAACCTAACTCCCGATGCAACCCTGTCCGTTAGATCCAGATCGGAGCGCCCCGGTTAAATCACTAATCGAAGGGGTATGGCCGTATGGACGAATAGCGTAGCGCCGCGTGGCGCCAAGTCAGCAGCGCGCCGATTTTCTATCCGCCGCTCGGCGCAGCGCGTAGCCGGCCCAAGCCCAGTAGTTATCGGTTGCACCGCGCGGTAAATAGCCATTCTGAGCCCAACTGTCTCTGGATTTTAATTCCGAATAAAAATAGAATTGTGTATTTGCAGAATAGTCCCTAGAACTTAGAAATATCATATCTTTTTATCCATAAGCCCAAATTTAGCAATCTTGGACTTTTTGAAAAGCCCTTGACAATTAGAAACTTTTGGCACTGGCCAAATTCAAATTTGAAAAACTTAAATTTGTTCAAATTCAAATATGCTTGTTTGATGAAATTTGGCATAATTCAAATTCTACAAATCCAAAAATTGCAAATAAAATATATTTGGAAACCTTAGGATGTGTACTTTCATATCCTCTGTCCCAAAATAATATTTGAACAAATTAAAATTGAATTTAGAATTTAGTTGTCTATTTTAGTATTTTTGACATAGATTAATTTCTATAAATAATTTCTTTTGCAAAATTGTTCCATTTGACAACCTTGAACCAGAAACAACCTTGCCCAACCATTTTGGACATCCTTGGACCATGGCCATGTGTTTTTGAACAAAAACCCAACATAGTGTTACATCCATTTTCACCATGACTTAGGAATTGTTTTCAACTATTAGTATTTGATGTTTTGTCCATTTGGAGCCAAGCCATGTCCTTAGAATGTGCCAATCACATATTGTACCAAGTAGTGAACTTTAGTTTTCTATCTTCTCCACTTCCCCATGCTTGCTACAAGATTTCACCAAGTTGGGATTTGTGAGAACCATGGAGTGCAAAGGAGGACTTAACCATCTAGAGATTTTTTCAACATGAAGATAGAAGACCAATGAAGGACTTAGCAAATAAAACAAACTTTAGAAGCATCTCCAAGAAGTGGAAGCACTTAGAAGACTAAACCCCTTTCTCTCTAAGTCCTTTTTCCTTTCCTTTTCTATTCTTCTCCTTTCAACTTAGTGGCAACATGAAGAGCTACAAAGAAGATCATTGAAGAAATTGAAGGAAGGGATTAGACTTCAAAACAACTAGAAGAAACTCCAGAAAATACAAGTGTGAAGAAATCCAGAAGAAAACAACTCCCTCTCTCTCTTTCTATCCTTCTTCTTAAATTTTCTTTCAAATTAACTTAGTGGTATTTGTGCCCATCCCATACCTAAACCAAGTAGTGAAGATCATGAAGATTTATCAAGTACAAGAGAAGCTTCACAATAAGGAGGAAACTACAATAGAAGCATGAATATGAACTTCAAGAAGACAAGCATGTGAAGACTAGAAGCAATCTATACAAGTTGAAGAATAACAAGTTATTTTTGTACAACCATTGACCCAAATGGAAAACCCAAGACTTAGTAATATTTTCCCTTTGATGATGAAGTTAGTAGACCTACCCTAACCACAATGGAAATTACTAACATAGTCACTCAAATATTTTTGAAGGTGAATATGACCAAGTGTTTGCATGTATTACTTTAGTTGAAGAAGTAATATGTTTATTCTTAGTGAACTCTTGGAACTTCCTCGACAAGTATGGTTATAATAAAGTTGGTTTTATACATAACTCAACCTAGTCCAATCCTAAGTAAAACCTTAGAAACTCCTTAGAATGTAATGAACCATTAGAGAATAAATATTTTCAAAATCAAACCTTGACCTTGCCCTAGCCAACTTGGTCCAACTCCTTTGTTATGTTATTTGCTCTGTTTTCTCCACCTATGTGTTTGATTGCTAGGATGCTTGTTTATTTTGTTATTGTGTTTTCATGAATAGATTGTACGGAGAGCAACGATCTTTTGTGAAGAGAGTGTGATATCTTCACCAATTTCAACAAGGCAAGTAACACACCATCAACTACCCATTATTTTCTATATGCATTAGTTGATTTTTAGTAGTATGCATGATAGGAAATTTTACTAAGTTATACTATGCTATGCTATTATCCTAGTAGTGTGTAGCCATCCCTTTTACCTTGTTATTTTGATAGCCTTAGAATTTACTAGGTGCTATGCAATGTTACAAATTGTTTTACTAGATGTTGAGGAAAAATCCTAAGTATAACTAATGAATGAACCACCTGGGTGGAAGTGGTAAGACTGGGTTATGTTGAGTGTTTCCTCAGGGCCCTTATCTAAGGGTTATTCCACTTGAGGTTGTCACTTGAGGATGGCCACCCAGGAACAAAGAGATTACTATGTCCTTCTAAGTTTAGTAGCTTCCCGTGCAGCCTTTTGACAATATGGGCTCTGTCTTGATCAATTAAGTTGTGAGGGTTCAGCACAGGCTTGACAAGCAGATGTAGCAAAATTATAGGTGGAACGGGTCTTGCCGGTGGGTTTGGACTTCTTCTTCTGAAAGATCTCGTCTCAATTCTCTCCTTTCCATGATGCACTCCGGGTGTATAGGATGTTTGGGCTAATTGAAGACAAAGGGTGAAAGTGCACAACCTCTGCAGAGTCAACAAACTAAGATCTTAGCCGTGTCCCCGGTTATGGACAACTATGAGCAGCTGGACAAGGATTGACCGAAGAATCTCATCATCAATTTCAATAAGTAAAATTTTGACCAAGTGAAGAGTATTGTGGTGCTTGGATCTAAATCCAATGTTGCCACCCCTTTGAAAAGAAAAGTTTGTTTTACAAAAGAGATAGGACAAAACTGGCTTTATGCAAACTTAGCCAAAACTCCACTCAGCCAAATAAGCATGTAGTATTAGTCTTGCCATTTATATCCACCATAGTGTTACTTGCCAATACATTAAATTGTATTGACTCCCTTGTGGCTGCATATTCCATATTGCAGATGTTTCTGAAGACGAGTGAGGATTTCGTTTAGGATCTCGAGACTATCGCCAACATGTTTTGCCTGTGGCACATGAAGAAGATGGGCTCAATGTTGTACTATGTTTTCCGCTGTATTTCTTTGTTTTCTGCTAGTCTTCTAAGACTATGCAAGTTGTAATCCTATTTTGTAAAGACTGGATCATGCGATGTAATAGAATTTGATGCATTTGCATGATATTTCATTTTGTACTGTGGTGCTAGCATTTGATCCAGGGACTAGCACAGTAACACAGGTATTCCATCTTTATTAAAAGTTGGGATGCTACACCCCCGCAGCAGATGCAGCGTCCCAACCCACCGGCGCCTCACGTGAACGCTGCCACACAGCAAAACGCTGAGGGCAACCAGGGCCGGTGCGACGAACACTTCGGGGGCTAATGATACGTCCATTTTGCATCACTATTTTATATCATAATTTTCTATTATTCATCGATATATTTCATGTTATGATGCATCCCTTATGTTATTTTATCTTATTTTGCATGTTTTATAATTTTTGGAGAATAAACACCAGGACCAGAAATCTGATGGAAAAAGCACCGTCGAGATACCATATTTTAGAAGATCAGAAGAAGGGGGACATACGGGGTGTCCTAAAAGTTCAGATAAGGAACCCAGCCAAAAGGAGAGCCAGAGGGGGGCCACCAGGGGCTCACACCATGAGCCTCATTCCATCTTCGAAGAATTATTCCGCCGCCGCTGCGGGACGGAAAACACCCGAGAGAGAAAAGCTCTCTGGCAGGGAGAAATCTGTCGGGGAAATTCCTCTCCGGAGAGGGGAAATCGCCGCCATCGTTACCTTCATCGCTCCGGGCATCATCAATATCGTCATCATCATCGTCATCACCACCAACACCATCACCCTCAACATTCACCGTCATCCAGCTGTAACAATTAGGGGCCTCTATCGTTGTTTTCGATTAGATCTCTCTCCCGGTGTGGATTACTTGTTAGTAGTTGATGCTTGTGAGATTTATCGGTATTTGCACTTTATGAGCATATTGTTAGCATCCATTATATCACCTCTGATTATGATCCATATGATGTCTTGTGACTAGTCTGTGTTGTTCTTGAGGACATGGGAGAAGTCAAGTTGTTAGTACTGAAGTAATGTTGAATAATATTTAATGTTTGATATTTAAGTTGTGGTGTTATTCTCCTAGTGGTGTCATGTGAATGTCTACTACATGATACTTCACCATTTATGGGCCTAGGGGGATGCATCACGTCTTTGGCTACTAATTGTGGGCTTGCCGGAGTGATAGAAACCTAAACCCCGTTAGGAAACCATTACACGAGGGAGCGTAGGATCCCGGAGTTGAAAGTTGTGGTTAGATTTATTTCTTAATTACTTTCTTGTAGTTGCGGATGCTTGCAAGGGGTATAATCACAAGTATGTATTAGTCTTGGATGGGACGGTACATTAGCATAGGTTCACCCACACAACACTTATCAAAACACCTAACATTATTCAACTGCATGGAACAAAAGTACTTGACAAAAACCTCATGTGTGTCCCCGAGAACGTTTTTTAATCATAAGTAAACCCATCGGCTTGTCCTTTGCTGACGAAAGGATTGGGCCACTTTCTGCAATTATTACTACTGCATTTTATTTACTCGCACTTTATTTATCTGCAATATCAAAAACCCCTACAAATCTATTTTCTAGTATTTACAGTTATTCCTTCATCGAAACTGCTTGGAACCACCTTCTGCTCCTCGTTGGGTTCGACACTCTTATTTATCAAAAGTACTACGATACACCCCCTATACTTGTGGGTCATCAAGACTATTTTCTAGCGCCGTTGCCGAGGAGTGAAGCGCTATTGGGAAGTGGAATTGATAAAGGAACCTTCTGCTGTAAGTGTTGTTTTTATTATTGTCTACTGCTTTATTACACTATGTTTGGGTCTCCTTTTGAGTCCTTATTTGCGGGAACTTCTACCACTACTAGGGTAGTAAGTGACCCACCGCCTGATGATTTGGATCCTTATAAAATACCTATAAAGATTGTTAAACATGTTAGGGATAACTCCTATTCGGGTGATGGAACTGTCCATCCTGGTGATCATTTGCTCTTTTTACATGAATTATGCGATTTGTTAAGTGTGCAGGTATTACAACGAGCCAAGTGAAGATGAAATTATTCTCTATATCATTGACAGGCCGAGGCGTTGAATGGTTCAAACGGCTAAAACATAGCCAAACTACTGGATGGGAGGAAATTGTGCCTCTCTTTTATTCTAAATTCTATACTCCCAGTGAAATTCATAGAGATCGGAATTATATATATAATTTTTAGCCTCATGACGGAGAGATTATTGCCCAAGCATGGGGGAGATTGAAGTTACTGATGCTCAAATGCCTCATTCATGAGCTCCCCAGTAATATTGTTATTAATAATTTTTATACAAGGCTTTATCTTCATGATAAGGATTTATTGGATGCTTCTTGTTCTGGATCATTTACACGTATGAAAGATGAAGCTAAATGGGATCTCCTTGACCGTATTCAAGAAAACACTGAAGGATAGGAGAATGACAAAGGTAGAAAGTCAGCTATAAATTGTGACTATGAATGCATTAAAAAATTATGTCATCCGATGATTTTCATAATATTAGTATTGTCTATTGTCTTGATTCTCAAGTTGTTGCAAACTTATATAAGGCTTTTGCTTCCTATTTCGACATCCCTAAAAAGGAATGGGACAAGTACCATGCACCTTATAAATATACTGTTAATTGTGTTCCTGCTAGAGATATAGAAGTTCATATTGTTGATTCTATTGTGCCAGAACCTTATATTGAGAAAATGCATTTCCCTGCTAAGGTAAAAGAACATTCTATGTTAGCTAATGTGGTTAATAAAAGTGCAAGGAAACCTGTAGAACTCGAGGAACAAATAACTGTAGAACCTACAGTAGCAATAGTAAAGGACCTTGTTTCTGAAAATGTAGAAGAGGGACACATTATATTTTGTGAAGATGCTTCTAATATTGTCTCTCATCCTGGTAAATTTAGGAAACCTAGTGTTCCTGTTGATGAGGACATCCCTAGCTCTTCACCAACAAACACACATGATAATGTTGCTGCTCAAGATAACCCTAATGGAGTGAGACTTGGACCTATGAAAAGATCAAGAACCAAGTTATTAGAACAGCAGGTGAACTCACTCTTAATAGAATTTGATGTTTGTGATCATGAGAATTTTATACTGCCTAAGTCTATGCATTTATGTATGATCAGGGTTGTTGATAACACAAACATGAATGGAGAGGAGCATCAAAAGGAGCTGGAAAACAACAAGAACAAGCTGGAAAACAAGAAGTACATGCTGGAAAACAGGAAGGAGCAGCTGGAAAATAGAAGCCACAAGTTGGAAAACAAGTTGGAGCTGCTGGAAAACAAGGGAGAAATGGATGGAAAACATCAAGGGGCGCACCACACCTTGTGGATGCGCCATAGAAAGAGTCCTAGTAGTTTAGGAGAAGTGGACCTGCGAGTCCTTATTTCATAGGACTCTTCTTTTATATTTCGGATTGTAATAAAAGGGGGGATAGAGTCCCACCCAAACACAACTAGGGGGGTGCGTCCCACCCCTTTGGCTGCACCCCAACCCCTCATAAATAGCCGGCCCTTGCGCCCCAATTAGGTTAGATTCAGTTTTAGACAATTTCCCTTACACCTCAGATTGTATTGCTTGTTTAAGCTTTCATCTTGAAGTAACGACCTGTTGCAAATTCTGTGTGTTATCATCTATTCCATTGGGAATTAGAAGGTACAGGACCACTTGTAGTCGGTTGATTACTTGTGCAAGAGTGTGTAGTTGAGAATATCCACAGGGATTGAAACACTAATTATCGAAATTATTTGTGTTGCTCTTTGAGAAGATCGGGCCACCCCATATCATCTTGGTATCAGATTTCTAGTTTGCCTCTTTGAGCAATTTCGTTTTCATTAATTTTTAGATTGTTTTCTTCCTATCGAGAAAAAGCCACACAAAAAGAGAGATTAGAGTTTGCCATCGACCAGATCAACACCAATTTGCTTCTTCTTTTGTTGTTTCCTGTTGATTTTGTGTCCCTATTTTTCTTTTTGTGTCTTTGAGTTTCTAGGTTTAGGTTTCTAGTTCATCTTTTTCGAGCTCTATCTTATTTCTGTTCAGATCTATACCAGAAAAAGTCACACCAAAAATATCTTGCAGTTGCAAGAACATTGGAGATTGGATCTATTGCTCTCGGGAAAACAATCATAGCCCTTGCAAAATTTGCTTGTTGGCATTGTTTCCCAAGCAAGATCTATTTCTATTACGAGATCTACAAAGAAGTGATGCGAGTTGCACATATTTTTCCTGCCGTGGAGAGGCACATATTTGCATTTCCTGCCGTGGGTGTTGTCTTCTGTGTTTCGGATCTCATCTAAGCTGCCACGCAGAGTTCTCATTAAGCTCCACACAGAATTATTCTTACAAACGGATCCTATTCCAAGTTCTGCCCGGCAGCAAAACGGTGAATTTTTCTACCGCCCCGAGTCCAACTCTTATACGGATTCCTTGCCCGGCAACGTTTTCGTTGTGTTTTTCCTGCCGTGAGACCTACTCTTACTCGGATTGGAACAGCTGCCCGACAACGTTTTCGTCAAAACTCTGCTGCGTCCAAAGGGCCCATATAAAACAACATCGCATCACCCCTGCCCGGCACAAAAACAGCAGGTTTGCTGCTGTGAGATTCCTCTCTGCCGTGGGCAACATAGTTGTTGTTTTCTTAGATTTTTATTTTGGGTTTTCTCCCAAATTTCTTTAGGTTTTCTTGCTGATCTTTGTGAGACATGGCCACTGCCATTCTACATCACAAATACTAGGAACTTTCCTATAAGACTGGCATATTTTGTGCTCATCAGGTTGCTCAATCGATTTTTACATCGTGCTGTTTTTCGGGACAGATTGGACAATTTGGCCCATAAGAGTAAAAAATAGAAGGGAAAAACAGAAAAATCAAAGAGAAAAAGAGGCCTCAAAAGTACTAATCATTGCCACAAGTTTGGAGCTGTTTTACGGTTGTCTGCACTACTATTTTGAGCAATCTTGTGCCTGATTTATATTGAGCTTTTGCTAGTGTCTTTCCCGTGCTTGCAACAAATTCTACCATATAGTTTCTCACCACATTTGTCTCCGAAAGAGTGTGTGTTTCCTGGTTAATTTTTATATCACATTGTTATTTGGAGTTGCTTTTTGGTGTTGTTAGGTATCCCAACCAAGCCCCACCATATATCCTGATTAATGTCTTGTGATAATTGAGATCCTTGGTATTCTCCTCTCACACTTGGTACATATAGCTGCCAGTATTTGTTGGTGAAGTATTTTTCTATTCACTCTGGAGAAGTGAGACACACCATTATCTTGCTGGATTGAGTGACTTGAGAGAAACAAACACCCACCTATACTTGTTTTGTTTTCACTAACATAATGGATTCTGCTAGTGCTGCTGATGTGCAGGCAAAGAAGAAACAAGAGGATTTGGTGCAATGGAATGAGTATGAGGCACTAAGATATACCATGTACAAGAGAATAGCTACAGAAATAGACAAAAATGATGATGTATTGAGGCAAGAACTAAACACTCTAGATCTGAAGATAGAAGCTGCTGCTACTCAAGAATCTGTTGATGTGCTCCAAGAATCTGTGACAAATTTAACAAGACAGATTGCTAATTTAGCTACTCTAGTAGAACAAAGAGCTCCTAATGCTGGTGCACACCTGCATGATGAGAATAATCTTGACAATGGCTGAGGCAATGCTGGCCATGGCCGTGGAGGAAATGCTTTTGCTCGAAGAGTTCAAGCCCCAGAAAAAAATACGGAAGGTGATGGTTTGGGAAAACCTAAATTTTCTATCCCTCCTTTCACATTTGATCATCATGATGTGGAATAATATTTGTTATGAGATATGAAAATAGAGAAGCTATGGAGATTGCATGATTATACTGAGGATAGAAAAATAAAACTTGCATCTTCTGGGTTTGATGGCTATGCTCTTTTGTGGTCGGATAATATCACCCAATTGAGAGCATAAGTAGGTGATCCAGAAATTGTTACTTGGAGAACTATGAAGCAAGTAATGAGGGACGGATTTGTACCCAAGAATTACATTAGAACACTATATGATAAACTCCAACAGTTAAAGCAAGGCTCATTGTCAGTAGATGCTTACTATAGGGAGATGGAGCTGATTCTCCAAAGAGCTCGAGTTAGAGAGGAGCCAGAACATACTATGCAACGTTTTCTCTCATGGTTGCAATTTAAAATAAAGAGCATTGTTAGGCATCTCCAATATAATGACATGAATGAGTTGTTACATGATGATAGAGAAGCTGAAGCACAATTGGCCGAGGAGGCTAAGCTGAGTGCTAGAAGGAGTTTTGCTCCTAGAAATTCTTCTTTTTCATCACCATCACCCCAAGGGTCTCAATTTCGTGGTGCACCACCCTCTAAACCTGATACTAGCACTTATAATAGCAAGAAAACATCCCAACCAGTTGCAAGTGCAAGTAGTTCTACCATGTACACAGCAAGAAATAGAGATATGAACTGTCACACATGTGGAGGAAAAGGGCATTTCAAGAGAGACTGTCCTAATAAAAAGATCATGCTTGTTAATAAGGATAATGAGTATGAAACTGGTGATGATGCTGATCCAGATGAGGAGGATAATGATGATGTAGATGGTCTAGTTGATGCATATGCTACGCATTATCCCACTATTATTTGCACACAAAAATCTATGGATTTGAGTGTTACACCAAGTCCAGAAAATCAGAGATGTAATTTGTTCCAAACTAAAGCTATTGTAGGCCCTCAAATGGCTTGCAAAGTTATTATTGATGGAGGAAGTTGCAGAAACTTAGCAAGCAAAGATTTATGTGCAAAGCTAAAGTTGAAATATATCCCACACTCTCATCCTTATTACATTTATGGTTAAGTGATAAAGGAGAAATGAAAGTGAGCTACATGGTGAGAGTTGAATTTCAAATTGGACCATACACAGACACCATTGAGTGTGATGTGGTACCAATGTGTGTTTGTCACATGTTGCTGGGAAGACCATGGCAGTTTGACAGGAATGCTATACACAATGGAAGAGCAAATACATACCAGTTGAATTGGCATGGGAAGGACATCATTTTGAGGCCTATGACACCACAGCAAATTGTAAATGAATCTCATCAAAAAACAGAAGTGAATTTAGAAACTGAGAGTGAGAGAGATGAGATGAGAGGAAACAAAAATACTGTGAGTGATAATAGCAAAGCCAAGCTAAGTGGTAAAAATAAAAGTGAGGGAGTGAGCCTATTATGCATGTTAGCCACCAAAGATGACTTGAGAGAGTTTAGTGAGGATCCTAGTTTAGTACCTATAGTGCTCATGCACAAGGGAGAAATTTTGGTTTCTAACGACATGACCCCTCTCTCTATTGGTGTTTCTAATGTGTTGCAGGAATTTGATGATGTGTTTCCACAGGAGGTACCAGCAGGGTTGCCACCGTTGCGTGGCATAAAACACCAAATTGACTTGATACCTGGAGCCACATTACCAAACTGAGCCCCTTACAGGACTAATCCCCAGGAGATGAAGGAAATTCAGAAACAAGTACAAGAGCTCCTTGATAAAGGGTATATTCGCATCAGTCTTAGCCCTTGTGTTGTTCCTGTGATTTTGGTTCCTAAGAAAGATGGTACATGGCGCATGTGCGTAGATTGTAGAGCAATAAACAACATCACTATTCGTTATCGTCATCCTATTCCAAGATTGGAAGATATGCTAGATGAATTAAGTGGTGCTGCTGTTTTCTCTAAGATTGATTTGCGTAGTGGTTATCATCAAATTAGGATGAAAGAGGGGGATGAGTGGAAAACAACCTTTAAGACAAAATTTGGTTTATATGAATGGTTAGTGATGCCTTTTGGTTTAACCAATGCACCTAGTACTTTCATGAGACTTATGAACCATGTTTTGATAACTTTATTGCCAAATTTGTGGTAGTCTATTTTGATGATATTCTCATATATAGCCATAATGAAACTGAACATATTGATCATATTAGACAAGTCTTGCATGTTTATTGCTCTACAAATTATTTGGTAATCTTGAGAAGTGCACTTTTTGCAAAGATAATGTCATATTTCTGGGATATGTTGTTTCTATACATGGGATTGAGGTAGATGATTCGAAAATAGAAGCTATAAGAAATTGGCCTACCCCCATGAATGTGAGTCAAGTGCGTAGTTTTAATGGTCTTGCTGGTTTTTATAGAAGATTTGTTAGAGATTTTAGTACCATTGCTGAACCTTTGAATGATTTGACTAAGAAAGGAGTTGATTTCGAATGGGGTGTTGCTCAAGACATGGCATTTGATGAGCTGAAAAATAAATTGATTTCTGCACCATTGTTGATGCTTCCAAATTTCAATAAACAATCTGAGATTGAATGTGATGCCAGTGGCATTGGAATTGGAGGAGTACTTATGCAAGAAAATAAACCTATTGCTTATTTTTCTGAGAAATTGCATGATGCACAATTGAATTATTCTGTCTATGATAAAGAGTTGTATGCGCTTGTTAGAGTTCTTGAGGTTTGGAAACATTATTTGTGGCCAAAAGAATTTATCATACATTCTGATCATGAGGCCTTGAAGTTTCTGAAGAGCCAATCTAATCTTAATAAGAGACATGCTAAATGGGTAGAGTTCATTAAGTCTTTCCCATATATTATCAAGTATAATAAAGGGTTGGACAATGTGGTTGCTAATGCACTATCTAGAAAGAACATGCTTATTACCAAACTAGATGTGCAAGTCCTGGTTTAGAGAGTCTACGTGAATTATATGCAAATGATACTGAGTTTTCTATGCCTTTTGCTAAATGTACTAGTGTAAAAGCATGGGATAAATATCATATTCATGATGGCTTTCTGTTTAGAGCTAAAAAATTATGTGTTCCCGAGTGTTCTTTGTGTTTGATGTTGTTGCAGAATCTCATAGTGGAGGATTGATGGGACACTTTGGACGGGAGAAAACATTACTCATGTTAGCTGATAACTTCTATTGGCCACATATGAGGCGAGATGTCTAGATTTGTGCAGCGTTGCATCACTTGCAACAAAGCAAAGTCAAAATTAAAACCTCATGGGTTGTATACCCCTCTTCCTGCACCTACTACACCATGGGAGGATATTAGTATGGATTTTGTGCTAGGATTACCAAGAACCAATAGGGGACACAATTCAATATTTGTGGTAGTGGATAGATTTTCCAAGATGTCACACTTTATTGCATGCCACAAAGCGACGATGCGTCGCATATTGCTAATCTGTTTTTCATGGACATAGTGAGATTACATGGAGTACCCAAGACTATTGTTTCTGATCGAGACGTGAAGTTCATGAGCTATTTTGGAAGACACTTTGGGGGAAGCTGGGGACAAAGTTGCTGTTTTCAACTACATGTCACCCCCAAACTGATGGACAAACGGAGGTGGTGAATCGCACATTATCACAATTGTTGCGCACCATGATCAAAAAGAACCTGCGGGAGTGGGAGGAGTGTTTGCCTCATGTTGAGTTCGCTTATAACAGGGTTGTACACTCCACTACTCAGCTATGCCCGTTTGAGGTGGTGTATGGTTTCAAACCCATTAATCCACTAGATATGACGCCGCTTCCCATATATGAGAGAGTTCACATAGAGGCCTCGAAGCGTGCTGATTTTGTAAAGAAGATACATGAGCAGACCAAGATAGCTATAGAGAAGAAGGGACAACATGTGGCTGAACGCATGAACAAGAAAAGGAAGGAGATGATATTTCGGGCTAGTGATATGGTTTGGGTGCATTTCCGCAAGGATAGATTCCCAAAATTACGCAAGTCCAAGTTGATGCCACGAGGAGCTGGTCCATACAAAGTTCTTGGTCGCATCAATGATAATGCATACATGGTAGATCTTCCAGCTGAGGAGTTTGGTGTTAGCAATTCCTTAAATATTGCTGATTTGACACCACATTACGGAGATGACCTTGATGCGTCGAGGTCGACGCCTTTTCAAGAGGGGGAGGATGATGAGGACATCCCTAGCTCTTCAGCAACAAACACACATGATAATGTTGCTGCTCAAGATAACACTAATGGAGTGAGACTTGGACCTATGATAAGATCAAGAACCAAGTTATTAGAACAGCAGGTGAACTCACTCTTAATAGAATTTGATGTTTGTGATCATGAGAATTTTATACTGCCTAAGTCTATGCATTTATGTATGATCAGGGTTGTTGATAACACAAACATGAATGGAGAGGAGCATCAAGAGGAGCTGGAAAACAACAAGAACAAGCTGGAAAACAAGAAGTACATGCTGGAAAACAGGAAGGAGCAGCTAGAAAACAGAAGCCACAAGTTGGAAAACAAGTTGGAGCTGCTGGAAAACAAGGGAGAAATGGATGGAAAACATCAAGGGGGCGCACCACACCTTGTGGATGCGCCATAGAAAGAGTCCTAGTAGTTTAGGAGAAGTGGACCTGCGAGTCCTTATTTCATAGGACTCTTCTTTTAAATTTCAGATTGTAATAAAAGGGGGGATAGAGTCCCACCCAAACACAACTAGGGGGGTGCGTCCCACCCCTTTGGCCGCACCCCAACCCCTCATAAATAGCCGGCCCTTGCGCCCCAAATAGGTTAGATTAAGTTTTAGACAATTTCCCTTACACCTCAGATTGTATTGCTTGTTTAAGCTTTCATCTTGAAGTAAAGATCCGTTGCAAATTCTGCGTGTTATCATCTATTCCATTCGGAATTAGAAGGTACAGGACCACTTGTAGTCGGTTGATTACTTGTGCAAGAGTGTGTAGTTGAGAATATCCATAGGGATTGAAAGCTGTTGCATTGGCAATCAGGTATCATCCAGGAGAGATCTCAGTGAAACACTAGTTATCAAAATTATTTGTGTTGCTCTTTGAGAAGATCGGGCCACCCCATATCACCTGTGCTATCTGTTAGGATAGGTGATCATTGCTATTATGGTTTGTGTGATATTCCTTATGGGATTTATAAAGAAATCATGCATGAAATTGGTTCTTGTGAACTTGAAGACATTGATGTAATTATTCAACTTGCTAATAGGGAAACTATTTCTCCAATTTGTATTGTTAGAGATGTGGAGGTCTTGTGTGGTAAAAGTAAGTATCCTGCTGATTTTCTAGTACTAGGCACTTCTGCTAGTGATACTTGTCCTATTATATTTGGTAGACCTTTCTTAAATACTTGTGGTGTTGTTATTGATTGTAAAAAAGCGAAAATTCTTACAAAGTTTGATGGAGAGTCTGATGAATTTAATTTCTCCAAATTTGCTAAAGCACCTTATGAAGCTGAATTGCCTAATGAGAATTATAAAGTTGAAAAATTGGCTGCTATTGCTCTTGCTCCTAACAATCCTTTGCAGCAATACATGGAAGACCACGAAAGTGATGTCTTTATGGAAGAAAGGAATGAAATTGATGAGATTTTCCTACATCAGCCAGCAATGCTGAAACATAATTTACCCGTGGGAGACTTGGGTACAATATTACCACCCAAGGAAGATCCTGTTTTTTATTTAAAGCCTTTGCCAGATAATCTTCAATATGCTCATATTGATGATAAGAAATTATATATTGTTATTATTAGCTCTCAACTTTCTGATAAAGAAGAGGAGAGATTATTGGGGACATTGAAGAAACATAGAGGTGCTATTGGTTATACTCTTGATAATTTGAAGGGGATTTGTCCTGCTATATGTCAGCATGCTATTAATATTGAGCCTGATGCAAAGCCAGTTGTTGAGCATAAACGTTGTTTAAATCCTTGATGTGGTAAGAAATGAGGTATTGAAACTCCTTGATGCTGGTATTATTTATCCTATTGCTGATAGTAGATGGGTTAGTCTTGTGCATTGTGTCCCTAAGAAAGGAGGGATGACTGTTGTCCGAAATGAAAATAATGAACTTATTACTCAAAGAGTAGTGGTTGATTATAGGATGTGCATTGATTTCAGGAAAGTTAATAAAGTTACTAAGAAAGATCACTATCCTTTGCCTTTTATTGATCAAATGTTAGAGAGGTTGTCTAAGAAAACTCATTTAAGCTTTCTTGATGGTTATTCTGGGTTCTCTCAAATTGATGTTAGGAAGCCTGATCAAGAGAAAACAACTTTCACTTGTCCTTTTGGAACCTATTCTTATAGACGTATGCCTTTTGGTTTATGTAATGCTCTTGCTACTTTTCAAAGATGTATGTCTGCTATCTTTCATGGTTTTTGTGAAGAAATTGTGGAAGTCTTCATGGACGATTTCTCCGTCTATGGAACTTCTTTTGATAATTGTTTGCAGAACCTTGATAAAGTTTTGCAGATATGTGAGGAGACTAATCTTGTTCTTAATTGGGAGAAATGCCATTTTATGGTTAATGAAGGAATTGTTCTTGGACATAAAATTTCTGAAAGAGGTATTGAGGTTGATAAAGCTAAAGTTGAACCTATTGAGAAAATGCCCTGTCCGAGGGATGTCAAAGGTATTCGTAGTATTCTTGGTCATGCTGGTTTCTATAGAAGGTTTATTAAAGATTTCTCTAAAATATCAAAGCCTCTTACTAATATTTTTCAAAAGGATGTACCTTTTGTTTTTGATGAAGATTGTAAACAAGCTTTTGAAATTTTAAAGAAGGCTTTAATATCTTCCCCTATTGTTCAACCACCTAATTGGAATTTACCGTTTGAAATTATGTGGGATGCTAGTGATTATGATGTATGTGCTGTTCTTGGACAGCGGGTAGATAAGAAGTTAAATGTAATTCATTATTCTAGTAAAACCCTTGATGCTGCTCAAAAGAATTATGCTACCACTCAGAACGTGTTCCTAGGTGTAGTTTTTGCTTGTGATAAGTTTAGGAAGTATATTGTTGATTCTAAAGTTACTATTCATACTGATCAGGCTGCTATTAAGTACCTAATGGAAAAGAAAGATACTAAGCCTAGGCTTACTAGATGGGTGCTTCTCTTACAAGAGTTTGATTTACATATTGTGGATAGGAAGGGTGCTAAAAATCCTGTTGCTGATAATTTTTCTAGATTAGAAAATATCTCTGATGACCCTATTCCTGTTAATGATAGTTTTCCTAATGAACAGTTAGCTGCAATAAAATTGAGCTCTCAAGAGAGTCCATGGTATGGTGATTATGCTAACTTTATTATATTAAAGTATTTGCCTCCTACCTTTACAGCTCAGGAAAGAACAAAGTTCTTCTATGATTTGAGGCATTATTTTTGGGATGACCCACACTTATATAAAGAAGGTGTTGATGGTATTATGCGAAGATGTGTTCCTGAAAATGAACAACAAGATATATTGAGAAAATGTCATAATAGTGCTTATGGAGGACATCACGCTGGAGATAGAACTACACATAAAGTTCTACAATCAGGTTTTTATTGGCCTAGTCTCTTTAAAGATGCTAGAAAATGTGTTTTATCTTGTGATCAATGCCAAAGGGTTGGAAATATTTCTGGACATAATGAAATGCCTATGAATTATTCTCTTGTTATTGAACCGTTTGATTGTTGGGGTTTTGACTATATGGGTCCTTTCCCTCCTTCAAAAGGCTACACACATATTCTTGTTGATGTTGATTATGTTACTAAATGGGTAGAAGCTATACCTACTAAAAGTGTTGATGGTAAAACCTCATTAAAAATGCTTAAAGATATTATTTTTCCTAGGTTTGGTGTACCTAGATATCTTATGAATGATGGGGGTTCTTATTTTATTGATGGTGATTTTAGAAAAAAATCTTGCTAAATATGATGTAAATCATAGAATTGCCTCACCGTAGCATCCTCAAACTACTGGGCAAGTAGAATTATCAAATAGGGAAATCAAATCTATCTTGCAAAAGACTGTTAATAAATCTAGAAAAAATTGGGCTAAGAAATTAAATGATGCTCTGTGGGCTTATAGAACTGCTTATAAAAATCCCATGGGCATGTCTCCTTATAAGATCGTTTATGTAAAAGCTTGTCACTTGCCACTAGAATTAGTACACAAAGCTTATTGGGCAGTGAAAGACCTAAATAGAGATTTTAAACTTGCTGGTGAGAAAAGGTTGCTTGACTTAAGTTCTTTAGATGAATGGAGGAGTGAAGCATCAGAAAATTTATGCTCTTTAAATTGAAAGTTCAAAGGTGGCATGATAAGAGAATTATTAAAAGAGAATTTCATGTTGGTGAGAAAGTGCTATTGTATAGGTCTTGTCTCATATTTTTTGCAGGAAAATTACTCTCGAGATGGGAAGGACCTTTTGTTATTGAAGAGGTATATCGTTCGGGGGCAATTAAAATTGTTTCCCTTGAAGACAACTCCTCACAAGTGGTGAATGGCCAAAGACTCAAGCATTATATTTCAGGAGATCCTTATAATGAAAATGTTGATTGTATTCGAGCCATGATCCCGGAGGAGTTTATTAAGAAGCATATTTCAGAAACTGCAGAGTCAATTTTCGAATAGGTATCAGTTTTAATAAGAAAACTTTCGCGAAACATCTTCCAACTTTTATTTTTACTGTTTTTGGAAAATATGAAAATTTATGAGCCGGAAACGAGGTGGAGATGGAGCCCGGAGGCTCCACACCATAGGGTGGCACGGGCCCACCCCTGGACGCGCCATCCTAGGGTGTGGGCGCCCCAGAGCCCCTCTTCGACTCGTTTTCGACCCGGACTTTCCTTTCGTTATGAAACTTTTTTCTATATAATCCCCCGGACCCCCCGAGGTCCGTATATCGTTTTCTCATCATGTTTCTGTTTCGAGCTGTTTTCCTGTCAGGAGTTCGGAGTTTCTGGGTCAAGATGTCCTCCTTCAGCTCTAGCATTGAGGATTACGTTGCATGTCGTCTTCGACAAATCCAGCAAGACATCCACGAGGGTGCTTTCGCGGGATGGGCGACGGAGGAAGAGATAGATGCAAGGAGGGAAGACATGGTTAACAATTTGAGGGAAGAGATCTGGAGGGCTGCGCCAGCACCAACGAGGAACCCCACGTTTGTGGGATCCATTAACCCTCAGCATCGCTACTCTCAAAATGTTCAGGGGACTATGCCCCAGGATCAAGACCACAACGTGTTCCCTGTGATAGCTGAAGCACACTAGGTTGTCGATCAATTCTACGAACAATATCGTATTCTCAAGGCCGAGGTGGTAGCAATTCTGGAAGCGGAAAACATTGGGCTTCGTCGTATAATCAAAGGATTTCTGACTCCTCTCCGAGTGATTCCACCTTCACCACCACCGAAGAATTGATTCGTCATTGGTTTTGGCATCTCCTCGGCTTGTTCCAAGCTTGGGGGGAGTGCCTCGGTATCACAACACTATCTTTCATATTTTTACTTTTTCAGTAGAGTCAAATCATGAGTAGATAAGTTATCATATAGGATGGTTTATAGTATGGAAGTGTCTCTCCCTAGTTGGTTATCATTGTATCCGTTGGTGTGAGTTGCCGGTTTGAAATATTAATGAGAAGTTTCATCATTTACTTTATGCACATGTTATTTTAGTTTTCAATTTCTTTCATATGGTTTAACTTGTTATTAGTATTTGGCATCACTCTACAGATCATCAAGTTAATCTAGTTGGTTTTGGCAAACTGAGCTTGGGTCAGCAGAAATAATAATTTTAGTTGGTAGTATATGAAAGAGAAATTTTCCTATTCTTTACCTAATAATAAAGAGAGGAAGGTTTCTTCCGGTCCAACTTGGTGTTTTACCTTTTTTTCCTTCCACCAAATATTTACTACGTTCGTCCATTTGCATTGTTGGTTAGTACATCGTCGCCTTCGTTTCCTTAGATCGAGTCCGTAATGAATACATCCTCCCGTATCGTATGTTACAAGGAGATGATCAAGTCACGGCTGTTTATTGTGGGTACGTAAGCAACATGATTTCTTTGTGTTTGTCCTCTACCTATCAGGTCCGGTCTCTATGCATTTGCCCCGAAGAGTCCCGGTCGGTAATCACTCATATATACACCGGGCGATCGAGATATCTATGGACTGCACGAGACCTAGCACGGGTGCGGACACGCACGAGGCCAACCCGGCGCCAGGGGTAAAGGAGGACGGCGAGCGTGCACCGCCGACGGGAATAGGACGATGACGCTCCCATACTGCACAAGTCTTTGATGGCGCTTGCTGGAATTTCTCGGTATAAGCCGTCCCTGACTCAATCGGCCTCCTGCATCATCTCCGTGGTGTTCACCTTGTGGCAGCTTGTGACAAGCCGCGACAGCTCCCCCGGCTTCTCGCTGATCCGCATCGTCGCAACCGCGCTCGGCGTTGACTGGCCATGCCCGTTTCACTCGGCCTTGCTCGCGTGGATACGTAGTGCCAGCCTGTCAGGACGAAGTTGGTCAGAGACTGCGTCGGCGCCGGTGGCCGACATACTCCAAGGCTGGCCATCAAAGGCTCAAGTAGAACTATGTGTCGCCTTTGCCGCTGCTGGTTGCCTCACACAGCCTCTTGCCCAGTCCAGGTTGTGTTGGTCAGGGAAAAATCAAGAAAGGGAAAGTCATCGGTGTAGTCGGGGTCTCGTGTTTCGTAGAGAAATCGAGAAGCGGGTCGTTGACTATCGAGTCTGCGCTGTCAAGTTAGGGAACAGTGACGGGGACATTGCCAGGTAGAAACTTACTGCCATGGACAGGCACATACTCATGGTAGTTGCTCTCTCGCGCTTGCTTGCTAAATCGTACCGTAGTAACACTATAGAGAAGAGCTTAACCGCATTCGACAGAATAGACAGTCGTGTGGAGAAAATTGAAGCCGCGACAAGCTACACAGGATCTGCATTCTCTCCATCCTCTTCGAAACCGGATGCACCTATTTTCTCGCCATCATATGCCCTCGACCACGATTCGCTCTCAAGCTTTATAATGTTCTTGACTGGTATAGCACAGTGGTGTTTCTCTCTTCAGTTCTGCTATGATTCATTTTTTAATATGATTACTGACTTGGGCTGCTTATGTGTTTCAGGATCCTCATCCCTTTAGGATTAGGTAAGGATTTCTTAGACTGATACAATTGTACTAACAAAATAATCAATTAGTTGTTGATTGGTGATGAAAGTATTGATTTCTGCAGATTGTCTTGGCGCGCTGGGTGGAGTTGATCTTGCTACCCTAAAGGTGATTTTTTATGACGGCTTTAAGATTGAATGTTCAAGTGATGATCGTATATTTGAGTTGATCCAGAAGAATCTTGCAAGGGGAAGTGAGAGTTGCTTCTGACTATGGTGCCAGATTCTACTGCCTTGGCTACTACAAAGCTACTAAAATTTGTTGGCTGTACTATAAATATCAGCTCCCTTGCTACATTATTCATCCGGTATAATTCATTAAAAACAATTTTTTTCTAGCATCTGATATATTATGAAGAAAAGCTACAACATAGGATTAATAGATTTTTCTAGGTTACGAAATCTGAAAAACATAGTTTCCTGATTGCAAATTCATAATGGAGGGATCTGTTCAAGGTACGTATGTAAGGTTCTTTTTATCTAATTGTCCGGAAAATTTCTATCTAACGTGGGGTTTAAGTGAAATTTGGATTTCCAATCAAGTTTGGGCAGTTCTCACGTCCAGCTCAACAAGATTAATTTTTTTTTTGGACGGCAACCTCAACAAGATTATATTTTTATGTTTTTTACAATCCTTCACATTCAGTTCTATGACATTTTTTATCCACAATGGCCAAGCTTATTGCGTTTGGATCGACCATATTCGGATGCATTGTTCATGTGCGGATCGTGGCCGCGGTCAGTAATGTCACAAGTAAAATAAATGACAACAATATGATTACCATGCAGCATGGGGAGTTTTCTTGACCGATGCTTATTGGTTATGAGTGTATAATGTTTTTTTCTTTCCGTTGCAACGCACGGGCATTTTTCTAGTAGCTCATAAACTTAGTATTCACAAGTTAAGATCGCTTGTGCTTTCAATGAAGATTGCATGATTGGTTTCATCATATGTATATTTGTTTGTTTTCCTTCAAATCTTATGCTTGCTACCCAGCCTTGCTAGCCAAAAACACTGTACTGGGAGGGAATGCTTCTCGTGCATCCAAAACTTAAACCCTAAAACCTTACCATCTGTGTCCACCATACCTTCCTACATGTGGTATTTCACCGCCACTCCAAGTAAATTGCTCATGTGCTACCTTTAAAACTTTCAAATTACTCTTGTTTTGTGTTCCTGTTTTAGCTCATGAGGGCGCAAATAGAGAATCTTTATCTCACTTGTTGATTGGACTCACACACCTAGACTAGTGGCTTCATCCGCTTATCCAAATGCTAGAAGAGCTCGCAGCGGGGTTCCCAGCCCCAAATAATAATACAAATTCTCTTCACTCTTTTTGCCCCTGATTTATCAGTCAGAGCATAATTGTGTAAACAAAAGAGAGAGAGGGATGACCTTCTATACCAGTTGCGTCCTTCTATGGGAGCCGCTCTTGTGAGTCTAGTTGGCTTGTCACGTACTGTATTTTCTGTTTGCCATTAGTTTACGTAAACGTACACCTCTCAAAATTTAGACACTCCTCCATGGTTTGTGATTGTTGGCATGCACCCGAGGATTCGGTTAGCCATGGTTTGTGTAAGATGGATGGTAGGAGTGTCATGCATTTTATACATCTGTTTATTAAAATAAAATCTCTAGCACATGAGTGGTCAATGCTTCCCTCTGCCAAGGGCATTTCTTTTACATTTATGTTGAGTCAGTAAACCCACTTCCTTTTGTCTCCAGCAAGCATTTGAGTTATTGTGATCTCATCATCTATATGTTGATTTATTATATCATGTTTTCTATCCTTCTTTGTTTAGAATGAATATTACTTTGAAAGCTATGAATCACCGTAAAAGAGTTGTTATAATTAAACATGTTAAGCTCTACAATATAAACCTTGTTATAAAGACTTCACCTAAGATAAGTATGATTTAATTAAATGTTCTCTGACCAAGAACGAAATTTGCCATTACCAATTTTGATTCTCTCTTTTGCATCTTTGACTCCCATTATCATTTCAAGTTGGGTCATATGAGAGGAAGTTGCTGCTTATAATGATTAGTGCATAGATAGATGTGATGCTTCTTGTCCGTATTTTATTTATCGACTCTTCACTCCATAAACATGTGGTCATGTTTTCTGAGTTCAGTTTTGCTTGGGGATAAGCTGAGGTCTAAGCTTGGGGGGAGTTGATACGTCCATTTTGCATCACTATTTTGTATCATAATTTTCTGTTATTCATCGATATATTTCATGTTATGATGCATCCCTTATGTTATTTTATCTTACTAGCAAAAATGCCCGTGCGTTGCTACGGTTGATTTTCTGCGCCTATGACATTTTTTTAAAACATCCGAACGCCTTCTTTGACTGCCACTCCCAACGCGCTCGACGCTGGGCGCGAAGTGGCCGAGTAGGGCTAGGTGTCATATTATGCCTTTGGGTGCAAACCGTGGAGCTCGTTGAGAATACGCTTGATGAAGAACACCAACCCGTGGCGTAAAGCGTGCCCAATGACGTTCGGCTTCGGAAAGACGGCGATTAGTTTGACGACAAACGTGCATGTGCATTGGTACGGATTGATTTTTAATTTGACATGTCATAAGTGGGGCTTTGCTCTCTATATTTCTCTATTTGAAGAGCTCTCTTAATATGCAAAAAAAGAGAGCTCTCTTAAAAGTTCTTGCTTTGATATGTACCCACGTTTCTACGGACTTTTTAATTCCCATACTATATATATCTATCTACTTCAAAAAAAAACTATATATATCTATCTATATTTTTTTTTGAAACAAACACCAGGGGAGGGGAGAGAGGATCCCCACCTGAATATATTACTTCAAAGAACAAGCAAAGAACACGACAAGTCATTCACCAAAAAATAATTATTACAGATAAAAGGCACATAAAATTTAAATCAGTAACAACTCAAATACTTAGTGCACTAATGGTTTCAATATCTATTTTCATTAGTATCATTTCGTTTGACCTAGTCAGCACTCAGCACACAAAGCATTGAACTGTCCTCTCGTGGATTACCTGCAAGAAGATACCGACGTCACGCTTTCCACTGAGTGTGCCAGCTGACCAAAATGTAAGTCTGAATATTCAGACCGAACCAACCTCAAGAAACTGTCCTGGCCATGCAAAAAACAGATACACAAGCAGCTGCCATGCACTGGAGTAACAAAGTAGAGTAGCTGTCTGTCCTACACAATGTTTGGATCATCGCCCTATGCACGATCAATCCAGTCAGAACACAGCCGCCACCGATGATGCAGCAGCGCCGGCATTGGAGGACAGCAAATTGCCGAAAGCCCCGTTCATCCTTCTACACAAGCTCAGCTGGGACACTTGTAACCTTACATAGACCACCTAGTCATCGCCATCGAGCAAGGGGATGGGGAGAACAAGAGATGCCTCACAACCGTTTCGCTCCATTGCTCCGTTGCACCCGGAGGCTGCAAGTTCGTCCAGGACGACTGGCATCGCGAACATCACCGCCGCTTCACGTGGGTTGTCTGGTCGTTTATCCGATCGACCAGCAATGGCCGATAAGGCGACAGACCGGACAACGCGGATGGATGGCTCACGATACGGCGCGACCGGCGGACAGGGTATCACGAGCTCGGATGCATACAGAAACACGCGTACACAAGTATGAAGAGATCTCATGTATGAAGCATTGAAGCTAGCAGGCTTTTGCGGTACGTGGATGCATGTGAAGTGAAGGTGAACCAGCTGATGGATGGTGTAGTGGTGCGGTGTGGCAAGCTGGCACCAAGATCATGGAGGCGTGCCTGTGCAGCACAGCTGCTTGCCTCTGTCGGCAGGACGGAGGTAAATTACATGCGTAAGTCGATGAGAGATGGGGTGCGACGGCAAGTGGAGGCAGATGGGGACAGCAGGCAAGTGTAGACCGCAGCGTACAAACTGTGTCTGTTGTCCGTTGCCAATTTGTGGGCTTGAGCTTGAGTGCTTGACCACTGGTGTCTATTGCTGGTCTGCTGTGTGCATGCAGCGCAGGCTGTGTTGGAGCCTTGGAGGCGCAGGCACGGGCTGCAGTACAGGTTGTGTCGGGGGCGCATCTGCACGATCCAGCGCCACACTCAGAGTCCCAGATCAACTGCGTTAGCATCGGCCGTCACCATCACGGGCACCAACGCCGATGAGAAAGAAGGGAGGGACTCCAGTCCGGGGCATGTCGAGGATGCGGAGGAGGACCATCTTGCGGTGGCATCTGATGATTGCAAGCTATCATGGAACGGCGGTGGCTGCGCGCTCCGTGGTGACGATGCTGGGCATGGTGCGGCGTAGAGGCGTTCATCTCGGCGGCAGCGGCGCCGAGCATGAACACATCGGCGATGAACCTCTTCGTCGTCTCCTCCCCCTACATGGTGATCACGATCATGGTGCGGCTAAGCAGACAGTTACCAGGAGAGGATCTTGGCGGGTAGGAACTCGTCTCCGACGTGTTGAGGGCGGGGACAAAGGATAGCCGAGGAGACTATGAAGCCCCCAAGGAAGAGAACTTCTAGAGCACTCTCGATTCTCCGCCGCCGTCAGCTGGTCGCTTGAGGAGATCAGGAGATCGATGGAGAATCAATCATTGGCTTGGCTGTACGAAGATAGATCATGCCAGCTGGGCGAAAGGCGGTTCAAAACGTATATCCTTGCAGCATAGAATATCAATCTCTACTCGTATTGGGCCAATCGCCTTGCAGCTAGCACACGAGAAGCCCACGTAGCAATCAGTGAAGCAGTGATCATGTAGGAAACGGAGGAAGCAACAAGGCCAAATCAGCGATCGACCACGTATGAAACGGAACAGAAAAGGTATTTTGGGCGGAAGAAATTTATTATTAGGTATGTATATAGATATAGATTATTAATGGCAAGGTGGGTAATTTACGTCAACTCTGTGGGAAATTTTAATGACGGACCGACCGACCAAGTAACCAACCAGGGAAGCCTTATTGCTTTTATTATTAGGTAAAGATTTTGCATGTTTTATAATTTTTGGAGAATAAACACCGGGACCAGAAATCTGATGGAAAAAGCACCGTCGAGATACCATATTTCAGAAGATCAGAAGAAGAAGGGGGACATCCGGGGTGTCCTAAAAGTTTAGAGGAGGAACCCAGCCAGAAGGAGAGCTAGAGGGGGCCACCAGGGGCCCACACCATGAGGTGGCGCGCCCCCTGGCCGCGCCACCTAGGGGTGTGGCCACCCTGGCCCACCTCTGGGGGTATTTTTCGTGTGCTTGGCCCCCAGGGAACCCTAATCCTCATTCCATCATCGAAGAATTATTCCGCCACCGCCTCGGGGCGGAAAACACCCGAGAGAGAAAAGCTCTCTGGCAGGGAGAAATCTGCCGAGGAAATTCCTCTTCGGAGAGGGGAAATCACCGCCATCGTCACCGTCATCGCTCCGGGCATCATCAAGATCGTCATCATCATCGTCATCACCACCAACACCATCACCCCCATCATCCACCGTCATCCTATTGTAATAATTGGGGGCCTCTATCGTTGTTTTGCATTAGATCTCTCTCCCGGTGTGGATTACTTGTTAGTAGTTGATGCTTGTGAGATTTATCGGTGTTTGCACTTTATGAACAGATTGTTATCATCCATTATATCAGTTCTGATTATGATCCATATGATGTCTTGTGAGTAGTTTGTGTTTTTCTTGAGGACACGGGAGAAGTCAAGTTATTAGTAGTGAAGTAATGTTGAATAATATTTAATGTTTGATATTTAAGTTGTGGTGTTATTCTCCTAGTGGTGTCATTTGAACGTCGACTACATGATACTTCACCATTTATGGGCCTAAGGGGATGCATCGTGTATTTGGATACTAATTGTGGGGTTGCCGGAGTGACAGAAACCTAAACCCCCGTTAGGAAACCATTACACGAGGGAGCATAGGATCCCGGAGTTTAAAGTTGTGGTTAGATTTATTTCTTAATTACTTTCTTGTAGTTGCGGATGTTTGCAAGGGGTATAATCACAAGTATGTATTAGTCTTGGATGGGACAGTACATTAGCATAGGTTCACCCACACAACACTTATCACAACACATAACATTATTCAGCTGCATGGAACAAAAGCACTTGACAGAAATCTCCCATGTGTCCTCGAGAACGTTTGTTAATCATAAGTAAACCCACCGGCTTGTCCATTGCTGAAGAAAGGATTGAGCCACTTGCTGCAATTATTACTACTGCATTTTATTTACTCGCACTTTATTTATCTGCAAATCAAAAACCCCTACAAATCTATTTTCCAGTATTTGCAGTTATTCCTTCATCGAAACTGCTTGTCAACACCTTGTGCTCCTCGTTGGGTTCGACACTCTTATCTATCGAAAGTACTACAATACATCCCCTATACTTGTGGGTCATCAGCTACCAAGAACCTACATGCTACATGGCCTGCATTCTTGGCGGAGCACAAGCTCCACTCTCCAACCGCCACTTCAAGAAGATCTCACTCAAGATCACCGTTGTCCACTCAGGCATAGCCACGGCGAAGCTACTCAAGTGGTCAGACCACAAGGTCTCCTTCGACATCAGCGACCACCCCAAGTCCACAAGGACTGTGGGAATCCTTCCCCTGGTCTACACCCCCACCATCAACAACATTGCCATCAACAAGACCCTGCTCGACGGGGGTGCAGGTCTCAACGTCATCTCGGTGCCCATGTTCGAGCGGCTCCAGGTTCTCTACGAGCGTCTGCCCCCCACAAGGCCGTTCACCGGAGTCACCGACGACACCACGGTCCCACCGGGACAGGTGCACCTCCCCGTCACGCGCGGCACTCGCCAGAACTACCGCACTGAGACTCTCGACTTCGACGTCGCGCATATCGCCCTCCCCTACAACACCATCCTCGGGTACCCAGACTCTCACAAAGTTAATGGCCATGACACACCACGCATACAACCTCGCCCAGCTGCTCGGGCCTGCTGGCACCATCACCATCCATGGGGAGGTGGAGGATGCGACGCACTCCGTCGAGCGAGCTTACAAGGAGGTGGCAACCTCCCACCCGGCTGACAAAGATGACGTGGGACACCTCGACGAGGCTCCCAAGAAGAGGCTGCTAACCTTGCATGAGATAGCAATTACCCAGAAGACTCCCTAGAGCATCGAAGGCTTGGGGTTGCCGCCCAGAAGACCCCCCAGAGCGCTGGAGGCTCGGGGGCTTCCACAACTCTCCATGCAAGCGCGCCTCCTTACTAGGCAGCAGTGCTCACCACATGCTCGTTCCATGGCCCCCACAAGTCCATGGAGACGCAGCCTCGAGGGGACCCCGTGACCCCACGGTAAAAACGACGCCATGACCTCTCTCCGTGAGGGTCACATGGAGCTCTTGCCAAGCGAACCACAAGGACACATGAGCTTCTACCCACACAAGTGGGAGCCTCGCTCTGGCGGGGCAAAATTTTGTTACTCGAGGGCTCCACAAGGCCATTACATCCTTGAGCTATGCACCTGAACTCGCGCGAGTATCAGCCCCATGACGATGGGAGTCCCGTGTCCGCACGGTGACGTCAAGTGCTTCTTGGGGGACCATAAGGTCACGATAACCCCAAGCGTTTTGTAAGAGAACAATGCCCCACCCTAGCAGTAAAATCATGTTACTTTCACAAAGCAATCCCATCTCTCCTTGCATGCCGGCATGCCTGCATTTTGCATCCAATAAAGATCATCCGCATTCATCCAAGCATGCATTCTTCCTCTCTCCGGAGAGGTGTGCGCAGGCCTTTTCCTCTCGAGAGTATCCCACGAGCAATGGCTGGAACAGTCTATGTGAGCGGGTTGCTACCGCACACAAACACTTTGCCAAGTCCGTCGGCGTATTTCTCCTTGCGAGATGCTCACAAAGGAACAACCAGGCGCGCACCTCTCCAGAGGCAAAAACTGCAGGTAGCGGCGGTAACCTCACTCCTAAGGACCAAGCGCGCATCATGTAACTCCTCGCACGGAGCCCAGAAGGATCCTCCACAAGGAGCAACTGGAGGTGATGGAGGGATACTAACCCGGTAGGCCAACTCCAAGGCATAACCCGGCCCAAAGGACGCTGCGCAAGATCCGGCTAAGGGTAAAGAAACTTCTGGAAGGCCCAAGTTTGTAGGCCTCGTAACCCGGATTGTGGGTTACGGTAAAAGGAAAGTTAGAGTTCGTATGCGGTGTCCGGGTAGGATTCAGGGTGCGCCTTGGAGAGTAAGCCAGGGGGGTACGGGTGCTTTATAAACCGAACCCCAGGTCTAGTTGAGGGAGATCTAAGAACCCTAGTAGTATCGCTTGATATCGAGCATCCAGTGTATACGAGAGATCGAGTTAATATATTGAGATCGGAGACTCGGCGACTTGATTGCCGGCCACCAGATCGAGTCCCATCATGTTTTCCTCTGAGCTAAACCCTCCCCCAAACGCCTGTGTCGTCTTGCCCCAAGATCAGTTACCCCCGGTAACGTCTGCCGTGATAATCCCACGACAGTTGGCGCCCACCGTGGGGCCTGCGTCCAAAGGTGTTTACATCACGGGAGAAGCTCGGAAGAACATGGAGAATCTTGTCGTCGGCGAGATCTACATCGACCACAAAGGGGAAAAGACGGTGGACGATTCCGGCTGGGAGCCAGAGTCGGATCACCTCGAATCCGGATCCGTCGTGACAATCGGCCGGATCAGCGTCTTCATCGGTATGGTACGTACGCCTGATTTAAAAGGACAATATCATGTGCATACTACGGGAACTTCTGACAGGAACAAAAGGATACTCAAGCAAGCTGTGAACTCGGTTTCCTCGGCTGTTCTGGAACACCTGAGATGGGAGGAACAAGAGATAACATGGAGCAGAAGAGATCACCCGGAAAGAATAGAGCACCCGGGAGTCTTAGCATTGGTAGTCGCACCACAGGTTAATGGTTACGAGTTAAAAAGGGTCCTGATGGACGGTGGAAGTAGCATCAATATCTTGTACTGGGAAACTTTTTCACGCATGGGTCTCAAGGAGTCCCAGCTGCAGAAAAGCTCAACAATTTTTCATGGAATAGTGCCGGGTCACTCAGCATGTCCCGAGGGGAAAATCGCATTGGAGGTAGCTTTCGGAGAATCAACGGATAATTATCGAGTGGAGTGGCTCACGTTCGAGGTAGTCAAATTGCGCAGTCCTTATCACGCACTATTTGGAAGACCGGCTTACGCCAAATTCATGGCCAGGCCGTGCTACGTGTATCTACAACTGAAGATTCCAGGTCCTAAGCAAACCATCACCATACATGGAAACCGGGACGTAGCGGCCGAGTGCGACGAAGGAGATTCGGTAATGGCCGAGCAGGCTTGCAGAAAAGAGGAACTCAAGTATTATCGGTCTCAAGTAGACCCGGAGGACAGGACCGCATTGAAAAGGCCGAACACTGAGGACGAAAGAGAAAAATTCAAGGCAACACAAGACACCAAGATGATAGACTTTGTTGAAGGTGATTCCACTAAGCAATTTACTATAGGCTCTAACTTAGACGGCGAGCAGGAGAAGGCACTTGTGGAGTTCATTCGTTCAAATGCGGACGTATTCGCCTGGACACCTAGCGACATGCCGGGTATCCCTACAGAGTTGGCAGAGCACAGTTTGCATGTAGACCCCAAGTCCAGGCCTGTGAAGCAGGGCTTGAGGAAGATGAATGAGGAAAAAAGAAAAGCTATAGGTGAAGAAATTGCTCGGCTATTGACAGCCGGCTTCATCATGGAAGTATTTCATCCGGACTGGTTAGCAAATCCGGTGCTAGTGATGAAAAAGACCAATGAGTGGAGAATGTGTATTGATTTTACGAGTCTCAACAAGCATTGCCCAAAGGACCCGTTCGCACTACCGAGGATAGATCAGATCATAGATGCAGTAGCTGGGAGTGACCTATTGTGCTTTCTGGACGCTTACTCCGGGTATCATCAGATTAAACTCAAGAGGGAGGATTGGGAGAAAACATCGTTTATAACCCCTTTTGGGGCCTTCTGTTACAAAACCATGACATTTGGGTTGAAGAACGCTGGCGCAACTTATCAACGGTGTATTCAGAATTGCTTCGAGGACCAAATTGGACGCAACGTCCATGCTTATGTGGATGATGTGGTTATCAAGACCAGGAAGGCAGAAACATTTATTGATGATCTGAAGGAAATGTTCAAAAACTTAAGGAGGTATCAGATGAAGCTTAACCCGACAAAGTGCGTATTCGGAGTCCCAGCCGGGAAATTACTTGGCTTTATCGTTTCCGAGAGAGGAATTAAGGCAAACCCGGACAAAATCAAAGCTATCCAAGGTCTGAAAAAACCGGAAAATTTGAAGCATGTTCAAAAGCTCACGGGTTGCGTAGCAGCCTTGAGCCGATTTATATCAAGACTCGGAGAAAAGGCGATACCCTTGTACCGGCTCTTGAGGATATCCGACAAGTTTGTATGGGATCAAGAGGCGGACGAGGCGTTCGAGGCACTAAAAAAGCAGCTATCTGAAGCACCAGTGCTAGCGGCCCCGGGTCCTAAAGAGCCTATGTTGCTATATGTGGCAGCTGGCCCCCGAGCCGTCAGCGCAGTAGTGGTGGTAGAGCGTAAAGAAGATGGGAAGGGTTATCCAGTCCAGAGACCGGTTTATTATGTCAGTGAAGTATTATCAGAGGCAAAGCAACGCTATCCGCATTGGCAAAAACTTGTTTTTGGGGTCTTTATGGCCAGCCGGAAACTGAAGCCATATTTCCAGGAACACCCCATAACCGTGGTTAGCTCAATACCAATGTCGGATATCATTAGAAACTCGGATGCAACCGGAAGAATAGCCAAATGGGCGATAGAAATGGGGGATTATCACATCAGCTACGAGCCCAGGTCAGCAATCAAATCTCAAGCTTTGGTTGATTTCGTTAATGATTGGACACACACAGGCATGACTACCACGGTTCCAAACTCCGAGTCATGGACCATGCACTTCGATGGATCAAAGCAGTATGAGGGGTCAGGAGCTGGGGTGGTGCTAACATCGCCCAAAGGAGACAAATTGAGTTACGTACTACAAATTCACTTTGACTGTTCCAATAACGTGGCCGAGTATGAGGCCCTATTGCATGGCTTAAAGGTAGCCAAGGAGATGAACATCAAAAGGATACGATGCTTCGGAGATTCAGACCTTGTGGTACAGCAGGTGTCAGGAACTTGGGATAGAAAGGACGCGACTATGGCAGCATACCGCAGGGAAGTTGATAGGGTTGCAGGATGTTTTTCCGGGTATGAGGTGGAGCATATAGATAGAAGAAAGAATGAGGCAGCCGACGCCCTCGCTAGACTCGGCTCGCGCAGAGAACCGGTCCCACCCAACGTTTTCCTGGACAAATTATGGCGACCATCAGTTAAAACCGAGTCAGAGGAGGAATTGGCAAGTCAAGACCCGGAGTTAGGACTCGTGGCCACTGTACGCGCTATTCCAGAGTGGACAGAACCATTTTTGGCCTACCTATCACGAGGCGAGTTACCACAGCAAGAAGTGTTAGCAAGGCAAGTTTTGCGGCGAGCAAAGGGATATTCTATCATCAACGGGGAGTTATACAAGAGAAGCACCGCGGGGGTCTTTTGGCGTTGCGTGGCACCAGAAGAAGGCCGACAGATCCTCAAGGAAATCCATGAAGGCGATTGCGGGCATCATGCATCCACAAGATCCCTTGTGGCCAAGGCTTATCGACACGGATTTTTCTGGCTCACGGCTCTAGCAGATGCGGAACGACTAGTAGCAAGGTGTGACGGATGTCAAAGGTACGCTCGCCAAACCCATGTGCCGGCTATGGAATTACGGACCATCCCGTTAACTTGGCCGTTCGCTGTCTGGGGGATGGACATGGTTGGCCCCTTTCATATGTCACCTTGCAAGAAGACACATCTTTTAGTGGCTATTGATAAATTTACCAAGTGGGTTGAGGTTATGCCAGTTACTAATTGTGAAGCAGCTACAGCAGTCAAGTTCCTGAAAAGAATTATCTACCGGTTTGGGTATCCCCACAGCATAATTACCGACAATGGAACCAACATGTCCCTTGGTGAGATGGAAAAGTTCTGTGGCAACAATGGAATCCGGCTTGATGTAGCATCAGTGGCTCATCCACAGGCCAACGGACAAGTGGAGAGGGCAAACCAAGAATTGCTCCGCGGGTTGAAACCACGATTGCGAGTCCCCTGTATCAGGGCTGCTGGCGCATGGGTCGAAGAACTTCCTTCCGTGGTTTGGGGTATCAACACTACGCCTAACAGATCCACTCAAATGACACCCTTCTTCATGGTCTATGGTGCGGAAGCAGTGTTACCGAGTGACATTATCCATGATTCACCGCGAGTATCAGCTTACGTTGAAGTGGAGAATGAAAAGACCCGGCAGGACGCCGTAGATATGTTAGAAGAGCAAAGGGAACAAGCCCTGGAGAGATCAGCCATTTATCAGCAAGGTTTACGGAGGTATCATAGCCGGCGCGTGAAAACCCGGGTCTTCCAGGAAGGAGACCTGGTTCTGCGCCTGGTACAGTCAAACGAAGGAAAACACAAATTATCACCGCCATGGGAAGGACCGTTTATCATAAGCCGGAATCTGCATAATGGATCGTATTACTTGGTAGATGCAAGGGAGGAGTCGGCTACAGTTAATGACACCGCTCACACCACTTCATCTATGCAAGAAAGAGACAGGTCATGGAACGTGGCTCAGCTACGTCCATATTATACTTAGTAAAGACTATATTGGCAAGAGGAATTGCACGATGTAACAGGCAGCAGGTTTCAGACGTACTCTTTTCCTATCCAGGGTACCCTTGGGGACTGGATGGGTTTTTAATGAGGCGGCTTGCTGACCTAACTTTTTCATATCAAGTAAAGAGATGGTTATTCTTGTGTTCTTCAGTCCCAGTACGTTGCATATATTCAGGTCTTGGGGGCTGATTGCTTGAATAGCACAGTTGCAAACTCAAAGACCCGGCCTTGATGCCTATGAGTTATGAGGGCCGATTACTCGCAAACGAGTACGGCTGCAATCTCATAACCGGACAAAGGAGCCAAATTTTCTTGACTTTTCTTACTTAAGCTCGATGTGACTCGCACTAAAATGGCATGATTTGCTCGCTTATGATTACAGTCAGCCATGAAGCCCAATAGGACTTGGTTGACCCTGTCTTCGTACAGATGTAACAACATGATATCCATGCGAAAGCCGGCTTATAGTACAAGATAGTCAAAAGGGTCATCTAAACCACAAGTTATGCAGAGTACAGGGCTAATAGCCGGAAACTCAACGATTATTAAGCATAACTTCAGAACCTATGTGAAACGGCTCTGGACTTTTTGGATTTAGCAGCAAGCAATGCGTTCTCCTTAAAAAAATCACGTATCCCCAACCCAGAAATCCGGGTCTTGGGGACTCGGGATCTTGAGAAAGAGAAAAATTGCTTAGTTGTTCAAGCTCAGAAAGTCCAAACATCCGAGTCTTGGGGGCTTGGGGACTTCAAAGCAAGTCCGCTTGTCAACACCCATGAAACCCGGAAACCGAGCCTCACAAAAGGAACAATAAAGAAAGACGGATATCTAGTGCAAATAAGTTCAAAAGTGAATAAATTTAAAAGCCCCGAAGAGGAATAGAGTGTATCAAGACCTTAGCGTGCATTACAAAATCCCGGTAAATGATATCAAAGGTGCACAGGCGCACCATCCAAAAAATAATTGTTTAAACGGCACATCGGCCGACTGACGCATGAGAAGTGGCACGAAGGAACAGGTATCACTCGGCATCCTAAGCCCCGGCATCCATCTTCGCCTTACCCTTGCCGTCACTTGGGGTAGCAGCAGCACCCGGATCAGCAGTGTCGGCTCGCGCAGGAGGAGGAACGACTGGTGTGGAGGCAGCGGGCGCAGAGTCGGCTTCAGCCTTCTTTTTAGCAGCCTCCTCCCTCAACTTAGCAGCTTCCTCCTTCCATCGGGCAAGCATGTCATACGGCTCGGGAAGATCCGACTTAATAGCTTCACCGGCAGCATCATAAGCAGGAACGGGGGAATCGACATCTAAGCCGTCAGCAATCACGCTGGCCGGGTAACGGACCTCCTTCTGGACGGCCTGGAAATCCTTCACGGAGAACTTGGACCCATCAAGCTTGTATTCCGGGAAACCGCCCATAAGCTTGGCTAGCTCGAGCTTAGGGAAGTAAGCCTTGGCAAGCGCAAGACCCCGGGTTACTCCAACCCGGCAGGACGAGCGTTTCCAGTGCCAAATCCACTCGGGGATAGTAGAGCAAGCGTCTAGCATTCTCTTCAGGTCGCCATGCCCTTTACCCAGCCACCGTATTTCTTGAAGGATCCATTTGGTTCCGGCGCATAGCTGCCGGATTACGCTCTTGATAGTTTTCAGCCTGGCAATGTCACCCTCGTCCGGCATCACTTCATCCGGACCTGCAGAAATGGAAACATGAGTCAGGAAATTCCGGCTATTTATCAAAATAATAACCCGGATGAAGAAGCGTACCAAGCAAAGCACGGTACGTATCAGCAATTTGAACAGAAAGGCTCGTCAGATCATCTTCTGCTGAGTGAGCCCTCCTCCTATACTTCTTCATTATCGTCCTGCTCCTCCTGGCCTCAGCCTCGGCCGCCTCACGTAGAGCCACCTCCTTTTCAATGAGCTTGGCGGCCTCGGTCAGCTTCTCCTCGGATTGAGTCACGAAGGACTGCATGGACACAAGGAAGGATTAGCCGGGTAAAGGGGTAAGTTATCAGTCGCTTATATCGTAAAGTTCCAAGCAAATTGTGAATTAATTCACTCGGAACTTGGGGACTGGATAAGGACACAGGCAATATTAGTCGGGTTTACCTCGTGTTTGGCTATTAAAGCCTCCAAGATGTTCTCTTCATTAGCCCTCAAAGCGCGCAGGGTTTCGAGCATCTGGGCAAACGTCAGATCCTCGGGTCGGGCACCGGAAGAGCCGGCAGCCTGGTCACCTGATGGGGGAGCTCTCCCCGCCCTGGGAGTTGAGACCCGGATAGTCTGAGTATCCGGGTTGGGAGAACCCATCCTTGTGTCCGGAACCTCGATCTCCTCGTCTACTGGTTCGGATGACTCAGGAGACTCGGCGGCTTGATCCTGGTTGTTCTCAGTATCACCACCGGTCGCGGCGTCTACGTTCTCAGTCGGCTCCTCTGTCTGACGGTTATCCACCCCCCGGTTATCCATCTCCACATTCTCCGGGTCACTAACGGTGGCTTGAGCACTAAAGAAAAATTGGAATAGGCAGTTAGCAATGGTGATTGAAAATTGTCAGGCATCAAAGGATGTCATATAGCAAAAGCTTACCCAGTATTTACGGCGTAATCCGGCGGGAGTTCACCGCTGGAAGCAGAAGAAGTTGTCAAAGGAACCGTTAGCGGAACTCGGAATTGCCCGGCGCGTGGATGGTTAGGAGAGGGGTGGCGCTGAGGAGAATTGGAAGGACGAGGCGGAGGAGCACTGGCACGATGGACGGGGGAGGTGGAGATGCCCGGGTTAAGAGGATCCTCACCCGGGGAACTCCGAGTCACTCTGCGCTTGGCTGGAAGAGAATCCTTCAAGTACGACGAGTTCAATAATTGATGATTAAGTTGTCGCATGGTATCAAAGGAGTAAGGCTCAGAGGACATAGAAGAGAAAGGAACCTTGAACACTACCCCTCTGGCCTTCCTCTTGGCCCCAACTGGAGTTTCTTGATCAGATTCGGTAGCTTCCGGGTCGTCTTCGTTCTTCTCGTCTTCATCCTCCGGTCCTGCGAACCGAGTATGTATCCATGGAAAAGTTAAATAGGAGGATAACGATGCAAGTAAAGGTAACACAAGATCCGGGTGAATACCTTCATCACCGTCAACCGGCTCGTCTTCGTCTTCCGGGTCTCCAGAAGGGGGGGAGGTCTCAACTGTCCAGAAAGGGTCACCGGCCTGGGACGGAAAGGTGAAAATAAGAGTTAGGAGTAGTATCGAGTCAAGATGAAGAAATAAGCTTATGAACATCGGGTCTTACCGCTGGGGCCGGGTTCTCCCGAGTAAACGGAGGTAACCCGGCGATGTTTTTTATCACTTCTAGCTTCTCCGTCAGGAAACCCTTGATGGTTTTGTTGGTATCCCCGGCTGCAAAGCTCTTGGTGGAATATCGGAGTGCATCTGTGGTGTGCCCCGAGTATTCGCACATCAATTTGGTGCGGATAGAATTAGGTTGGATACGGAAGTCAACCCAAGTTTTCACTAAGTTGAGCCCAAGAAGGCCTTGGGCTGAGAGAACGGCTAACTTAGCTAGCAAAGGTATGATTGCCTCCCTGTCTGAGTCAGAGGCGAAGGCATTGAAATTCTTGGAGGTATTGAGGAGGCCCTCCGAGTAACCCGGCAGTCTCTTCTCGCCGGGTGGAGAGGTGTCATGGCAGTAGAAGAAGGATAGTTGCCAGTGTTTAACATGGGAGTTCAGATTAAGGGTTGGCATTGGGGAATTTTTGCGGCGTTGGATGGATACCCCACCACAGGTGAGAAGTGCTCCATCACCGCTTTCGCGGCATGGCTTGCACTGGAAGAGTTCAATAAAGAGAGTCAAACTTGGCGGAGTGCACAAGTATGACTCGGATAGGACAATGAAGTGAGTAATATTCAACATAGAGTTAGGCCCTATGTCAAATATCCTGAGTCCATAATGGCTCAGGACCTCACGGAAGAAAGGGTGACCCGGAGGACGGAATCCCCGGGTCACGTGCTCCACGAAACAGATTACCTCGCCGTCGGTGGGTGTGGGCCGGGTCTCGTCACCCGGCGCCCTCCAGCGAATGTCCTTCTGAGGGGGGAGGACCCCCAACTCGGCCAGCTCTTCCAGCTTGGCCTTTGTGACTGTGGATCGCCCCCAATTGGCAGATATGGATTGGGTTGCCTTCGCCTGGGCCGGCTGTTTCCCTTGACTTTTGGGAGCCATGGGATCAACCTGCAAACACAAGGAGGAAAGATACAGGAAATAAGACTCGGGAATATTAGGTTATCCGAGCATGCACTTGGAGTATCAAGAATGTGTGAAAACTAAGGGTTATCCGGGTATCACATCACGGAGTGGAGGTTGCGAGTTATCCGGGTATTAAGTACGACTCTAGAAATTATTGTTCACTTACGTATTGAAAAGTGTGTGAGGAAGACGGATGGTTGCCCATGTATCTACTGCAAGCAAAAGAACCGGAAAAGGGGGATTTTCCGAGTGTCAATGATATGTGCGGAAAGTTGGGGTGAAATGGATCTAGATTGGAAAAACTTGCGAACGATTCTACGAAGAAATTGGTGATTAATAATGGTAGGAGGATGGTGTGTGATCATCAAATAGGTTATTAAAGGAGCTGGCAAGCCTCTAAGCCATCTAATCTGGTGGGGCGGGAGAAACGGCCCACGGGTTGACCAAGATCCAATCCAGGATGAATCATAAAATTGCGGGGCTAAATTAGCAAGTGCAAGGAACTTACAGGGAGGTACTGGAATCCAGGTACGATGGCTGCGGGCGGCGTGGTCTGAGTGCCCCTTTGCGGTTCTTGGAAGAGCAGGACGAGGGCGCGGGGATGAAGCTTGGTGGCGGCGCGGATGGCTTGAGAACGAACACGGCCGATGGTGGCTTTGTTCCGGTGGCGAGCCCTAGATTCTTGCGGTGGCGTCGCGAGAGCGCAAGGTGTGAGGAAGGAAGGGATAAGTTGGAGTGAGGCGTTGGATTCCAGGTTACCCTTTGAGCACTATTTATAAGGTGAGGGTGAACCTATTCTAACGGCCAGAAGCTAGAAATCATGGGGTAATGGTTATCCGTGCGGGTTTTGCGAGATATGCTTCAGGTATTGAGCGAGGTATCCGGGCAAAAAAGAGAAAGAGATCCATTCCGTGAAACCAGGGTCAATTATCGAGTAAAAGTATAGAATCTTGATGTTTTTATCAGGGTTTTGACTCGGAAATCTGACCAGTGTGTTTGGAGGAAAGCCGGGTAACTATATGGCCGCCATGGAGTTAGGCCTAGCTATCTATCAGAGCACCTTAACCCGGCCTCCATACACTTGTGTGTTTGATATCTTTGCAGGGAATAGCAAGCGCTTCCAGGAAGGATCCGTGAAGCCCAAGCTATTCTGGGGACTACTGATGGAGGGATACTAACCCGGTAGGCCAACTCCAAGGCATAACCCGGCCCAAAGGACGTTGCGCAAGATCCGGCTAAGGGTAAAGAAATTTCTGGAAGGCCCAAGTTTGTAGGCCTCGTAACCCGGATTGTGGGTTACGGTAAAAGGAAAGTTAGAGTTCGTATGCGGTGTCCGGGTAGGATTCAGGGTGCGCCTTGGAGAGTAAGCCAGGGGGTACGGGTGCTTTATAAACCGACCCCCAGGTCTAGTTGAGGGAGATCTAAGAACCCTAGTAGTATCGCTTGATATCGAGCATCCAGTGTATACGAGAGATCGAGTTAATATATTGAGATCGGAGACTCGGCGACTTGATTGCCGGCCACCAGATCGAGTCCCATCATGTTTTCCTCTGAGCTAAACCCTCTCCCAAACGCCTGTGTCGTCTTGCCCCAAGATCAGTTACCCCCGGTAACGTCTGCCGT
Source organism: Alopecurus myosuroides (assembly GCA_028641055.1). Taxonomy (NCBI): domain Eukaryota; kingdom Viridiplantae; phylum Streptophyta; class Magnoliopsida; order Poales; family Poaceae; genus Alopecurus; species Alopecurus myosuroides. The sequence continues at coordinate 229,375,018 of CM054060.1, read as the reverse complement.
GATAATCCCACGACAGGAGGCCCACCACGAAGGGCACAAGCAAGGTGTCTCGAAGGACATCATCACAAAGCTAAATATCACCACAAGGAAGTACCAGTAAACTAAGGCGCAATAAAACGAAGTTATCACCCACCAAAAGATTCATCTACTTCCTATTACATGCATCAGGAAATCAAGATAGCGATCACGCAGAGGAATGGTGGCCCTCAGAGTCAGCGCCACCACCGGATCCTCCATCCCCGTCAGCATCGGTAGGGTTAGACAAAGATGGACCCGCCGGTGGACCAAACTTCTCAGTGAAGGCGTTAACCGCTTCGCGCACCTGGTTCCGGAGAGTTTCCTGAAGAGAACGCATGATAGGAGCGGAAAGAGTGTTGAAGTCGAAGCAGGGGTTGGCGAGTTGGAGCCAGGAGAAGGCGTGATTAGTCACCACTGCCAGGAGTTGGCGGTTCTGTTCATTCAAGACCCAACCCAGATCCTGGACCTCCTCCTCAAGCGTAGTGATGAACTGCGAGAAGTAATTGACACAACTAGCGCCGGTGTACTCGAGGGGGAGAGCTGGCGTCTCGACGTGCAGGCGGTCGACGATGGTGCGGGTGCGGCGCACCGTTTGAAGGAACAACGCCTGGAACTGACGCTGCAGCTCAAGCGCCTGCTGAACGAAAGTCTGGCGCTCCTTCTCCCCCACCCCCACGAGCGAAGCGATCTGCTTCTGCAGAGCGAGCAGGTCCGCCTGGTGCCTTGCTGCCTCCTTGGCTGCTAGGACCTTGGCCTTCCTCTCTTTGTCACGCCTCCGGCGGATCTTCTCCAAGTTTTTCTCGAGCTCCCTCACTTCCTTCTCCAGCTCTTTCTTTCTCTTAATGAACTTGGCCTCCAGGTCCTTGTTCTTTTAGCCGAACTCCTTCAGAAGCTCCCCATGGATGGCCGCGCGCACTGCCGCGACCTCCTCCTGAATGCCCCGATCATGGTCAGCCCTCTCTTGGGCGAGACGGGCATTGCAGGTGTCGATTTTCTCCTAGGTGCGGGCCTCTACCCGCCGCACCTCTGCCTCAAGGGTGTCAAGGCGCTCACGCTTGAGACTAAGCTCGATCTCAGTGCAGGTCAGCCTCTCTTCCCGCTTTGCGAGGTCGCTCTCGGTCTCGCTAACTGCTCTATCCTTGGAAGCAAGCCCCTCCTCCTTCTCTCGACGAAGACGAAACCACTCCTCCACCTCCAAGGAGTGCTGGTTCCGCTCCATGCGAAGCTCTTCCTGGCTGCCCTGCGTGGTCTCTAGGGCCAGTTGGGCCTCCGTCAGCGCCACAAAAGCATCATTGCGCTCGCGCTCAGCCTCCACCAACATCGCGCGCCTCGTCGAGGCCGCTTCCTCCCCCTACGCAAGGTCGGCCACGACAGCCTCCTGCAGCTGGCCGCCCAGGACCTCGAGGCGCTCCAGCTTGGCAGACAGGGCGGCTGCCTGGGAGGAGGCCTGGGCAACAATGACGTCACGAATCTGCCTAGCCAGGTCCTCCACGAGGGAGCCAAGACCTCAGCCTGACCCAGAGTGCACCTCGGTTAACTCCGGCCACCGATGCTCAGCGAAGGATCAACAGACGCCACACTTGTGTCCAGCGTAGCCTCAACATCGACCTTGGCTTTGCCCGGCTCCGGCAAGGTGGCGGCATCCTCCCCTGCGCTGGGGGCTGGAGGGGGGCACCGAGGCCTCTTCCGCAAGCACTTCCGGGAAGGCTTCGAGTGGCAGCGCGGTCTCGATGGGGACTTCAGCCAGAGCCTCCTCCGCCGGGGGCTGGTCCGCCTGAAGCATGGCGAGGGGGCCGGGAGCCTGCCCCTACAGCTTCTTGGAGGCGTCATCGACCTGCTCCCTGCCACAAGTGATACCAACCTATCAAGGTATGAAACGGAAGAACTGGCGGCAAGGCTCCTTACTCTCCATTGAAGCGCCACACCCTGGGGCGGCGCCAGCGCGAAGGGGGCTGCACCACCGGGGGCTTTTCGGCCGCAACGCCGGAGGACGACTGGCCGTCATCTATCCGCGGCCTCTTCCCCAAGCTGCGGTCGTCGGGTGCCTCACCGGTACTTTTGTTGTCGCTCGGGTCCGATCGACGCGGGACGAACCCGCCATCGTCTTCCTCGTCAGAAGATAGCACCACCCTGTAGCGTCTCCGCGTGGGGGAGGTGCTCGCAGCGGTGGCATGGGGGGAAGAAGGGATTTCCGACGCTCTCCTCGATAGAGTCCAAGGCGTATGGATTGTCCTCGCGTGACTCTGTCCCCTTAGCCAAAGGGCCCCATCTATCAAAGAGGGGCATCATCGCTAGGATCATTTATCTCTCCTCCGACGGAAGATCGAAGAGGGGAAACAGGTCGGGGGGAAGCCCTTACGGGAGGCCAAAGTGAAGCAGCACCTCGAGCGCCATGGACGTGGTGCGCATGCTGGTGAGGTGGTGGTCTAGGCGATCGCTGGGGCCCGAGTATGACCATTAGCGCCTGTCGTGGCGCTGCAGGGGGCAAGACGCCTCTGGACCATCTCGGACACGAGCATGTCGAAGGTGAGGCCATGGTTGTGAAGCGTGTGCACGAGCTCCTTCAGAGGCTGAAGACTGCGGCCGGAGAGATCCTCCGACCGCCATCCAGAGTGGCGTACGAGCGGAGATGAAGGAAACTCCAGAAGATCGCAAGCCTCCTCGATCTCTACGTACAACCACCTTGAGCGGAATCCAGGGGCCTCGGGCAGGTTCTCCATTTGGTGGAAGACAACCCCCAAGCCGGTCCCCAGACGGAAGGATAGGTCGCCAATGCCTGGGTCCGCCTGATCCCCCTGCAATTTGAAGAAGCATTGAAAGAGGGCCATAGATGGCTTCACGCCCAGGAACGCCTCGCAATAGAAGGCGAAGGCAGAGAGGATAAGAGTGGAACTGGGCGAAAGATGGAGGAGGTGGATGGGGTAGTGATCAAGAATGGCGTGAAGGAAGGAAGAGAAGGGGGAACCATCCTCGAGATCACCGACTGGTAGAAGATTGGCTACGACGTCGAGGAGAGCTCGTCGAGATCGACCGTACCCGCAAGGAGAACGGTGGCAACACGCTCGTTGGTGGAGTGCGCTGCCATGCGCTGGGATTTCTTCATCTTGCTGGCATCAATGGTGGAAGGCTCGACCACGAGCGTCATGGCGCTCTGTCGAAGGGAGGTGGCGAGTAGAAGAGAAAGCAAGGGGATCGCTTTGGTCTGAGGAGAAGAGGACAAGAACAGACGCGCGGAAGCCTAGAAGAAAAAATCGGCGCGATCTCCTAGGCCCCCTACAACTGTCGGGCTGTGGCACAGGGATCCATTGTCCCCACATCCTATCAGTCGTGGAGAGTCGCCCATGAACCATCGCGCCACGTGCAGCACGCCGGGCAGGAAGCAGTGGCCCCGCGACTTCTCGCCTCCTTTGTCCACGTGTCGTCGCGGGCCCGGGGACTATTGTCAGGCCCCTGGATACCGGGGTATCCTGGCCCGTCTACTTCTGCCTGGCCCAGCAGATACCACTCGAAGGTAATCAAGCAACCCAATGCCTCAGAGGGTCCAGCACCCTCTCCTCAGGTCCGCCAGAGCCCATGGCGGCGAGACTTGGTGCGCTCCCCTTTCAAGAGGAGCTCTACCCCGCCATCGCGCTCCTCTCGAAGGGAATCACCCGCTAGGAGGGGGAAAGGCATGAGCCGCTGACGGTTGCGCCTCCGTGCGATGACAGAAGATGCACAAAGGTGCAGGCGCGCTTTGTCCATAGTTGTCATTCTGGTGTATAAAGACCAGGGGGACAACTGCCGGGGCTAAAGGGCCTCCCAAAGATTGCCTCTTCGGTGCAAGAACACCGAGTCCGCGGTACAAGACAGAGGCGGCGTCACCAGGCTCCCCCACTGTGATGCCATGGACGGTGGAGCTGTCCCCCAGCGACCAGGACCGTGCAGGAGGCGCAGAAGTACGGGACGCTCCTCCCTTTGGCACCTTGTGGGAACCCTTTCCCTCCAAACGAGCGGGAAGGAGGTCCAAACGCCAGTATAAGAAGGGAACCCCCGACCCTTGGAGAAAGAGAGCTCGAATCATCATAGAGCCCAAGTAGTATGTTCCGAGCACAACCTCGCATTTGTACTGTAGTCACTACAGTGCAATCCATCAGACAAGCAGGAGTAGAGTTTTACACCACACTGGTGGACTGAACCTGGGTAAATTCGTCGTGTCGCTATTGCTGTCGTGTCCAAGCTTCCCTCTCGAAGCCTCCTCTAGTGGCGATGGAATTGTGTTTAGCCCCGAGTGTTTGAACCTCCGAAAGCTACCCTATCTAGGACAGGCCAGCTTTCTCCGACACGTGCAAACCAAGGGAAGGATTTCTTCTGAAATCAAATACATATACAAAGCATGTCTATTCATGGTGAATAGAAAAAGAGACATATGATAGACGATATGTGCGAATCATTAGACCAGTCATATACGCCATTATATGCACACAAACCATATATGGCTTATGTTCTAAGTGTTATGAACATAAACCAAATATGATCATGTTGATGATCAAGGAGAAGATACCCTTATGAGGAATATAAGGTACACTTCATAGTTGTCATAAATGCAAGAACAACTTAGTGTAAACTATTACAGTAATAAAGGGTTTATTGCATAATCACAAAGAAAATCAACTTAGTGTTAATAAGGTGGCATAGTGGGATGGAAGAAATTCCATATTAAACTTGGAAGAAATTTCTGAAGTTTAACACTATGATAGAATCTATAACAATAGCAGTAAGGTGGGATACACTTTGGAAGTTTGAAGATTAAATGTTTTGATCTAAGTTCTTCAAAGAACTGGATATGGTACTTTACAAAAGATGCAACAATGTTATGAACAACAGACTGTCTTCTTGGTTAAAGCACAAAACATATAAACTGCAAAGATCATTTGCGATCAAGGAGAGTAGTGATTCTCCAAGATATCAAATACATGGACCTGAAGTTTCAGATCCAAGGACGGAGTCTACGGCACAATGAACACCGCAATGTCGTCCTAAGGAACCAAATTATTGTTTCTTGTGCAAGCGAGAGACTGTTGGATGTATGCCCAAAAGACAATAAAATACATCCGTTTCATGATTAATGTATTGTGTTTTAATGGTATAACTGGTGTGTTCACTCGGTATGAGATTCAGAGGAAAACTCATACGCACGTGTAGAAATATATACACACCATTATAACCTTTGTCATTTCTCATAGGCAAACTCGTTAATATTATATGGCCATATTTTCCTGGTCATGGACATTTGTTATGTCAATATTAATGGGATCGCATTGGTGTTTCAACATTGTGGCTAGGTAGACCCAAGTAGCTGATACTACGAGATTTTCTTTTTGCTAAATAGTCTCTTCACAAGAAGGTTATTTTGTTTGCTTCCTTAGACCATGAGAATATATGATGATGTTCACTGTACAGATCATTTTGATATAGTCAAGTATCACACTATAAACTGGGTGATCGAAAAGGCTATCACTAGTTGGTCTCGAAAGTATTCATTTCATCGTGATATTTCAAGACTAGGAATTACTCCTCTAGATAATAGAGAGATACATCTAGCATCCACTCGGTGTAATGTTATCTGTTAATAAGTATGCGTAGACAAATTCATGAAATTATACATGGTGCTACTATAACACGGTCACGAGTAAAAGGAATCATACTAGACATCGAAAATAATCTGATATGGTGATTAAAGAGTTTAGTCACAGTATTATCATTCACCTCATCTCGAGGTATTGATTGGTATTGCAAAGTAATAAAAACTTACTTATCAACCAACATGTTCAGCAGTTTTCTTTGTATAACTTATAGGAATCAATATGGACATCCACGGTCCCGATGTTGATTATTGATTAGGAAAATGATTTTCCAATCATGTCTACTAGTTATCAAACCTGTAGAGGTTAGACACTTAAGGCGTCAAAGTCAGTTGTTCACATTGGTTGGTACGGAGGAGAGAGGGTATCATTCAGGCAATTCCAAAATTAATATTCAAGAGATATTACGGAGGACATGGGATGTCCCGGGATGTTGGAAATATGTTTTCGACATCAATAGGTAATGGTCAATATCGTTACGATATCTTAGAAACAAGTCGGTGTCAACCGGAGCCGTTTCAGAGAAGTTACTATGAGAGAGAAATACTTTGCACGCTTTTACGGAGCAAGTGCAGAGGGGCATGAGATGTCCCGAAGATGTTATAATACATTATAGATATTTTATGGTTCCGGAAGAGTTTCGGGCAAAAACCAATAAGGGGGAGTGCTGGAGGGGGCAGAATTGCCCCCGTGGCCGCACCCACTAAGTGGGGGCTGGCAGGTGGGCCCCAGGGTTCCCACACATGGCGCATGGAGACTCCTAGAAATATTCCATGTTTGGTTTAAAGAGAAAAAGGAAAACCCTAAAAGGGAAAAGGGGAAGGGGGAACTCCCCTAGGGGATTGGTGCGGCCCGCCCTTGGGCTGCCAAACCTACTTATGCCCCATGGTAAGCCCCCCTTTGTCCCATTATATAATCTCCACTCCTCCTTCATTGGAGGACACACAATTGGCTCCAAGCCTTTCTCTCTCTCTTGTAGAATTGGAGACCTTATAATTGGATTAGAGGCTCTAATCAAAACATCTCTAATTGGATTAGAGCTTCTAATTAGAGACTCTCTAATTGGTTTAGAGCTTCTTCTAATTGGGAGAGTATGTTTCATCTCCCGATTAGACCTAGCTCTAATATCTATCTTTTTTTTCCATCTGTTGGGAACTCCACCTCAATTGTGAACCTGTAGCGATTAGCCCTAGCCGAAGAAGTGTTGTAGGACTTTGACGGACACATATGTGCGAACTCTTAGAGGGGTAACATGTGAGATCCTCACTCTGCTGGATCCAGAAGGCATGATGCGGGGAGACGTCAACAGTCCCAACGCTAGGCTTAGATGCAGGATTGTTTATCAGGCATCACCGACATCGTCATCGACACCCGTCCCGCGCTTCGTGTCGGTAACGATCAGATTTGTCCTGGCACGTACCTTCATAGTATATCATGTGTGTTATGTAGGACGGAAAATTTTAATTTCTCCTCTATAACCCAATAGGGATAGCGAGGCCTGGACGACGGTATTGTTGCCGTTGCAGGGTCCGTGTAGGCCGACTCAGGGCGGCATGACACTCCCAGCCAGGCCATCGTGGCCCTCAAGCGGGTCCCGTGCTGGACGGATCTCGAGCGGCTTTTTGGCTGTGGGGATCCATCTAGGCGGGAACCGCAAAAGGACCGCTGCAGCTGTAGGTACGCTCTCTGTCTCACCGAATGTTGTCCTGGAGGAGCCTGAGACAGCAGGACGGGGGGACCGTGGACAGGGTGCCATCGTGTGGGGAGATGGAGCAACAAGATCATGGGGAGGGTGATGGTGGGCTCGTTGCAGTGCAGACTACAAATTGGGAAGGACGAGGGGAATTGACGCGCGAAATCCGGGCTTGATTTTATCTCGACACGTGAAATCGGTAAACGGGACACAGACGACAATTTCACTTTGGCGGATAGGCGGAAGTACGCGGCAGGGTTTCGTCTGATCCAATAAATCGCTAAACATACACATATGAAGTTATTTTTATTGGTTGGTTACAAAGGTGTATGTCAGTACGTCGTACGTCCTGGAAAATTTAAAACCAGCATAAAAGGACGAACGGGATTGAGTGTTTTTTTAAAAAAATTGGGGATTGAGTGTTAGTGCTGTGTAAAAGGAACTGTGCAAGTCCGACAATCCGATCAATTCCAAAAATAAAAAGGTCGGACAATCCTTATGCAGTCGACATTTTTCCTTCAGTTGTTGAAGCCATCGCTCTATACATTTTATTTTTCCTTGGACAACCTGATTTCTTTTTCTTTTGAGAGCAATGGTGTTATATGTGCACTTCATATTTCGAAGTGATCGGTACTTGGCCTTTTTCCTAGCCTGGCAACAGAAAGCAGCCCATCACCACATGGGCATTTCATCAACAGGAACGAAGGCAGGACACCAGCAGAGAGCCGATTCTCAAACAAACAAACAAAAAGCCAGCAGAGAGCCGTATCCGTCAGTGGTACCGATTCTTCTTTTACCCATTTTTTTACCAATCGGATCATCCGATTACCGAAGAAACGTTTGGGAACGTTATGGACGTAGGAACGAACCACCACGAAACAGGCTTTTCGCTCCGCTTTATAAATAAAGCAACACACAGTCATACAAGCAATATGGCAACAACGAAAATAAAAGATAGTCTGCTGGGGTCACAGCACAACACGACCCAACGAAACAAAGTCGCGACGCAGCGCAACGATACTAAATAGCAGCGTCAGATGGCTGTAGAGAGGCGGCGAGCCGCCAACACGAGATCCTGAATCATGCCATCAAGCCGCTCCTTGTCCCGCTGTCTACAGAGAGGGTGCCACTGCTGCAAAAATGCCATGAATTTAAACACAGAGTCAGATGCACGCCTCAAGAAAACACGCTCGATAACCATTTTGTTACGAATAGTCCATAAGGTCCAGGTCATTGCAGCGAATATAAGCCAGAAGAGGCGCCTCCTCCTCCCGTTACGATTCGCCTGCACTTCCAGGAACTCGGCAAGGTCTAGGGCCCGCCACTCGGGTCCCAGCGCCTCCGCTACGAAGCTCCACAGGAAACGAGCTGCGGGGCAAGAGAAAAGAATGTGGGTCCCCGTCTCTGGGACCGCACAGAGGGGGCAAGTCCCATCCCCAGGGCCAAAGCGCTTGGCCACCTCCACCCCCGAAGGAAGGCGGTCGCGCAGTAGTTGCCAGGTGAAGATCCTAATCTTCAAGGGGATTGGCGCCTTCCAAAGATGGGAAGCCCAAGGAAGCGTCGGCCCTCTAAAAAGGGTCCGGTATGCAGATCCCACCGTAAAGATCTTTGAGGATGAAAGCTCCCACGAAACCGTATCCGGGTGACCTCCTAAAGACTGCGGAAGAGCTGAATGCAATTCTTCCCAACTAGCGGCCTCCACCGGGCCGAATGTTCGACGGAAGCCAATATGCCATTGACCCTGTAGGACCGCCCCGGCCACCAAGATCCCCGGATCTGAATAGATAGCGAACAGCTCCGGGAATTCATGTCGTAAGGGGCGAGGGCCAAGCCACTGATCCAGCCAGAAGAGGGTCCCTCTTCCGTCGCCTACGGAGAATGATGCCCCTAGCCGGATCTCGTGTTTGATGGATTGGAGGGCCCGCCAGAACTGTGAGCCCTCCTTCCGCTCACACGCTAATAAGGGGCAGCCTCTTAGGTATTTCGCCTCTAAAAGCTGTAGCCATAGGCCCCCCTCGCCTCTCATGATCCGCCACGCCCATTTAAGCAGCAAGGCTTTGTTCATGTGGCGAGAAGCTAGGATCCCTATGCCCCCAAGCTCCTTGGGGGCGCAGATGTCCGCCCATTTCACCATGTGGTATTTCTGGTGTCCCGTAGCGTCTTGCGAGAAGAAGCGGGACAATTCCTTATCAAACTTTGCGTGGACGCCCTCCGGGAGAAGGTAGAGCCCCATCATATACATGGGGAGACTAGTTAGACACGAATCGATCAGTATAGTTTTGCTCCCCTTGGAGGTGAACCTCCCTTGCCAAGGTTCAGCTCTAGTTTTGACCCGCTCAACTAGTGGGTCAAGATCCTTAATGAGGATCCTAGAGTCCCTAATCGGCATTCCCAGATAGGTGACTGGGAATTGCGCCAAGCGACAGTTAAGGTTATCAGCAATCCGTTGTTGTTCCTCCATGGTGTATCCAATGATCATGACTTCACTCTTATCGAAGTTGATCTTAAGGCCAGACATGGCCTCGAAACACAGGAGGAGGAACTTCAAGTTGATGATGTCAAGGTCAGCTCCCTCAACCATGATCATGGTGTCATCCGCATATTGGAGATGGGTGACACCTCCCCCCGGGATCAAATGTCCAACCACACCCGAGATGTGGCCAGAGGTCTTAGCTCGCTCCAAGACCTCTGCGAGAGCATCAACTGCCGCATTAAAAAGTAGGGGAGAAATCGGATCCCCTTGCCTCACCCCACAAGTAGGTCTAAAGTAGGGGCCAACTTCCCCATTAATATTAATAGCGGTATTTCCGCTCATGACCAATTGCATGATCCAGCAAATCATCCGGTCATCTATCCCTCTTCTTTTCAACACTAGCCGCAGAAAGTCCCAGTCCAAGCGATCATACGCCTTCTGGAAATCCAGCTTCAAAAACACGCCCTTATGGCCGCGTGTCTTCACTTCATGGATTATTTCATGAAGCGCAAGGATACCGTCATGGATATACCGGCCTTTCAGAAAGGCGAATTGGTACGGGTGGGTGAGACGCTCCAGGACAGGGGCCAGTCTTGAGGCACATACTTTGGCGAAGATCCGATAGAGGACGTTAGGACTATAATTGGTCGAAACTGGCGGATATCCGAGGCCCCCACTACCTTGGGGATCATGGTAATCACACCAAAATTAAGTCTTGTCAAGACCAGGGTTCCAATGTAAAATTCCTGGAACATTGGCATGATAACCGACTTGATATTCTCCCAGAATTTCTGGAAGAAGGTAACAGGAAGGCCGTCCGGCCCAGGGGCCGAATTGGCCTTCATCTCCCTAACCGCGCGAGCCACCTCCTCCTCCACAAAAGGGGTAGTCAGTGTCGCGTTTTCGGCTTCTGAAACCCGAGCCCGCTCTGGCCATAGGTCAGTTGCCAGCGATATCCTTGTACGGGGTCCCGCTGTAAATAACTCCTTGTAAAAGGAGTAGATATGGGAGGAGATCTCTCTAGGCTCCTCCAAGAGTCGATCACCCTCCCATAGGCATGGGATCGAGCACTTCCTACGACGCCCATTGGCGATGGCATGGAAATATGCCGTATTCGCCTCCCCCCTAAGTATCCAGTTCTGGCGACTCCGTTGTCGCCAGAAAATTTCCTCCCCCTTGTAGATATCCATGAGGGAATCCTCCAGGGCATACCGCTGCATCCACTCATCAGCGGTAAGACCCACAGCGTCCGACAAACGGTCAAGGGACTGGATCTCCTCCAGGAGAGAAGCCTTCCTCTTCTTTACTTCCGCCCCCAAATTAGCCCCCCAGCCTCGCATGAATTTGCGCGACATCTGTGCGCAGTGGTGCCACACATCTACCGCGTTAAACAAGCGGGGCGGGTGGGCTGCCGCGTCCGCCCATTTTGCTCGGACCGCTTCAACAAAACCTGGTTTCTCCAACCAGAAGTTCTCAAAGTGGAAGCGGTTCAGCCGCGGGGGTACAACCCCGCCAGACGAAAGAAGAAGCGGGGTGTGATCCGACCCAACCCTAGTTAGCGCGCACAGGGAACACAGTGGAAAGGCAACCTCCCAATCCACCGATACCAGGACCCGATCCAGCACGCTCCGGATCGGATCCACCCGGTTGTTGGTCCAAGTGTATCTAGCCCCTACACGCCTAATTTCCTTAAGGGCGAGGTCCGCGATGCAGTCATTGAACATGTCGATCCGTCGCTGATTCACATTTGCCGAACTTTTGTCGTCCGGGGACCTAATGAGATTAAAGTCCCCGGCAATGACAAGTGGGGTGGCGCACCTGGCCACCTTGTCCCGCAGCTCAGCCAGGAAGGCCGGAGCTCTGCTGAGATCCGCGGGGCCATAAACGGTAATAACCTCCCACTGGAGGGAGGTACGTCTATGGGTAAGTAGCATACTTACGAAAAAATTCCCGCGGTCCATATCGTCCACCTCAAACGTATCCTCCTTGGCACCAAGGAGGATGCCGCCTGAGTGCCCTAACGCCGGCAGCCATTGCCATGCAAACTTGAAAGGGCTAAGACGTTGGAGCTCAGGAATGGAGAAGTCCTGACGAATCGTTTCCTGGATCCCTACAATGTCTACGTCTTCTCTTCTCATGTATTCGCTAAGCTGCTTAGACGAGCCCTCTCGCCCAAACCCCCTCATGTTCCAAATGAAGGCTCTTATAGGGCCACTCATTGAGAAACATTGTCGGGGGTTGTCCCCTTACGGGGGACAGATTGGGCCCTACCACCGGTCGAGGGCCGAGACGAGGCCTTGGGGACCTTGGGAGGTCGCCCGCGTGGTCGCCCCGACTGGGCACCAACGGCGGGGTCCTCCGTCCCACTAGGCGCACTATGGGAATCACACTCAGGGTCCAATGCCGCCTGCACCGGAGACTCTGAAGCGGGGACCGTCTGTCGCGCAAGCTCCGCCTAAGCTCGTGCGGCAGCAAGGGTCCCCTCGTATACCTCCCTAGCTTGAAGGGTGGCGATCTGCTCAAGTCGAGGGCCCTTCTCCCCGCGGAACACCACCCCACAGTCAGATGCAACCTGTGCCAAATGGTCCAATGGGACCGCATCGAGGATAGAGAATCTAGAACCGGAAGGCGAGGAACGAGTATTGGGGTGAGACGTACCTGGGATATCACGACGGGCCGCAGTCAACTGTATCGCCTGCTCCTCCACGGTCGGGACGGCCCCACCCAGCCCACCCTTGGCTCGTGCCAGCCGCGCACTGTGGCGGGATGGCGGTGGTGGCTGTCTAGGGCGTCGCTGTGGAGGGGCTGGGCGGCTGGTCACTGGAGTGTCGGGGACGACAGTGAGCTTCTCGCCGGCGCCCGTGGCTGGGGTGACTGGGACCATAGACGGTGATCCTGCCGGGGAAGTAGGAGTCGAGCCCCGAGATCCAGGCGAGAGCGTGTAGCACAAAGCACCTCCAGACCTAGACGAAGAGGGGGGCCTCACCTCCAGTCCCACACTCCCACAGTCCTCCTCCTCCACGTGCGGATCGTGTAGTAATCCCAGAGTCACAGCATCCAGACCCTGAAGGCCGAAGTTGGACCCGTACTGAGAGAAGGGCGCCACGACTGAAGGCGGAACGACTGGCTGGGACGTGCCTGGTCCGCCAGTAGGATCCAGCACCGTGTCCACAGAGGTCAACGCCTGAGTCGGAGCAGGGGCGTTGGCCGATACCTCCGGCGGCGGGGCGCAAGGGGACGTAGCGTCTGCAGTAGGGGAGGGGCCATCCCCCTGGTCCTCGTCGTCGTCGCTGGAGGAATCCTCCTCTGAAGAGTCCGCCCCTCCCCCTGATGGCCCACCCTCGGGGTCAATGGGCGGTAGAGGCTCCGACCCATCCCGGTCGAGCTCCACGCGCAGGATCGCTCCCCGGTTACCACCGCGTCCGCCGAAGTAGAACGGTGGCAGCAGGCCCGGGAGCTGGTCAGGCTCTGGAGAGAGCACCCTGATCTGGACCGCGTCAGACCCCACAAGAGAGCTGTGGTCAACCTCCACGCACAAGCGAAGAGGCTTAGCCACCAGTGCTAAGATATCCTCCCTCTTGGCCTCGTCAGGGAGTCCAAAGATCCGGATCCAGGTGGAAGCCAAAGCAGTCCTCTCCGTCACAGCAGTCGAGGCCTTGATAGAGACCTGTATCTTGTTGGTGGGGAGTGTGAAGGTGGATCCCATGGAGCATAGACGGAGCATCTCCGCTGAGGGGAACACCACAGCAAACTCAGTCTGGGAAATGGTGCGCGCCTGCCACTCGTGCCCCGGCATAATCTGGGCCAACTCATCCCGCAGTATATCCACAGTCAACTCCGCGGACACCGGGGGAAGCTGCTCCGGGAGTACGGTCACCATCGCAAGGTTCTGCGGAACCACCATCGGGACTCCACCCAAGTCGATGTAGTAGAATATGGACTCTACCCCATGTCCCAAGAGCTCCAGTCGAGGGCGGTGTGGCGGCGCCGCGGCAGTGGGGCATGCTCCCATGCGGTGGCCAGGGTCTCCACACCGGAGGCAACTCTCGGGGACAGTACACTCGGACCGAAAATGCCCCGGCTTTCCACAGTTAAAGCAGTTGATCCGCGACGGGGAGCTCTCCCCTCCCTCCGCCTGAGGGCGAGGCGCGCCCAACCCCGCCTGGGTCGTGGCGCTCGGGGCTCCCGTCGGGGCCGAGGATGTCAACGCCGGTGGGAACCCGCGCTGGTTCCCTCCTGCTCGATCACCCTCGGCAGCCCGCACATGTTTCTTTTTTTTCTTGTTCGCCTTCTTTCTTGCCGGTGCATGTGCGCCAGGAGCTTCGTCACGGAGCAAACCCCTGCGGGCAAGCGCCCCATCCATCGTCCTTGTCATGTAACCAGCTCCACGTCGCGGGGAGGCCGACCGGCGGTGGCCAGACGGGCGCGCCACGTCCCGGGCCTGTTGCAGCTCCGCCCGCAGCGCCGCCTCCCTCCGCTGGCCAGCAGGTGACGGCATCCGGCGGGGAGACCTCGCAGGCGACCGCTCCCGGCGCTGGATGTCCTGTCGAGGCGGAGGCGACCGGCGGGCTTCTGAGCGCCGCTCCCTAGCGCCGCGCGGTGGAGAGGCCTCCCGGCGCCCCGGCGATGGGCCGCGCCGCCCCGGTGGCTTGTACAGGCGCGCGGGCGGAGATGGTGAACGGGGGCGCGGCCGCTGTCTCACCGGCGATGGCGAGCGAGCGCGGCGCCTCGGGTGCACGTCCGTGTCCTCGTCCTCTGCGGCCCGGATGCGCTTCATGGCGACTGCCTGCGCGAACGAGAACGATAGTGGGGGTGGCGGCTGGTTCCTGGAGACAACGCGTACCTGGTGATTGAGTCTCGATTCAATCGGTGCAGGGAACCCTAACGACAAGTCCCAAGCCCCCTTTCTCAGCCACAGAAAAGGCCCGTTCGGCCGCGTTGGGCCCGACCTGTTACCACCCGCCCTAGGCCTGATACCAACCGATCCAGAGGCGGGCGCAGGGCGACGCCACGCCAGCACGGGCCGGCGCCACTCTACGATGGGCCGCGCGGGTGGGTCCGGCTCGTGGGGCCTAGGGTTAGGCCCAGGCGCACCCCGGTCTGCTTCTCCCTCACGCGCCGCTCCTCCCTCAAGCGCCTCCGACGCCGCCATGGGGGTCGTCCGCCCGTCACCGGCGGTCTGGCCAACCAGACGCGCCTCGGCCGGGAGCGGCGGGGGTCTACCTAGCGTCATCTGTGGGTCAGGGCGAGCACAGGTCTTGCTGGGACGCTCCGGGGCCGTGTCGATCGCCGTCGCCGGAAGATGCGCCACGGTTGTTCTTCCCTCGCCAGCCCTCCGGCGGTTCAGTAACGACCCGCGTCGCCGGCGAGGGTCCACCACTCTGCGTGCCCTCGCCATGAACTCACCGAGTGTCGGGGACGGGGGAATCACACACCGTGCCGACAATTCCGCCGCGAGGGCTACCTCCTCATCGTGTTCCTCGGCCACATCCGCCCACCGCAGGCCACGGATGGACTCTGTCTCCGTCGCCCCGCCTGGGGACGGAGGTCGTTTGTCCATGCCGCCGTGCCGCGCTCAAAAGAGTTTCAGTTCTTCTCTCCAGTCTTCACCCCATGGATCACACGCCGCACCTGGTTGACGAGATCCTGGACGAGATCTTCCTCCACCTGCACACCCCGGCGGCGCTCGCCCGCGCGTCCACCGCCTGCCCCCGTTTCGCCGCATCATCATCGAGGGATCCTTCCTCCGCCGCTACCGCAAACTCCATCCGCCGCCAAGCCCAACAACGGTTTGCTCACCCCCTGGTATGCCCGCGGCATCCGCGACGGCCGCCATCTGTAGCTTCTCTCAGGTGGAAGTCGACGTAGGAACGAACCGGCGCCTGAGAAAGTATCATATGGGAAACGATTCGGAACGTCATGGACTGATGGACATAATGTCTGGACCCTACGGTACAAGATTTAGATTCGATTGTTTTCAATGAAGATAGTTTCCCATACGATACTTTCTCATAGTGTAGATTTTTCTTAGAGCATCTCCGCTCGCGCCCCCAAAAGCCGCTCCCAAGCGTCTTCCCGTTCGGACGGCCCTCGAGCACGTCCTATTGGGTCTTCCCGTCCGGACGTCCTCTTGTCCCGTCCGGCAAACCCAGCCTAACCCCGCCTCCCAGGGGCTCCCGTGGGGGCGTCAGACGAGTCGTTCCGCACCGCGAGGCCGTCCTGCCAGCAACACAAACCGCCCACAAAGTGACCCACGCGGCCACGTCCACTTACGCCTCGTCTATTTGCGCCCCGCCCGTGCCGCCTCGTCCTCTCCCGTCTCCCTCCGCCTCGCAGCGCCGCCGCTCTGTCGCCCACCGACGCCGCTCCCCAATCAGCCCTCTTCCGGTGCCGCCCCCGGCCCTGCTCCCGCCGTCGCCTCCGCCCCACCGGCGCCGTCTCAGGCGCCACCTCCGGCGATCATAGGTAACCACCTCGCCCCCAAGGTATTCGGCAATTTGTCCGGTTGGACGCCAACCATTGCTTCTATCAACATTTTTAAGCCATTTTCATTTCTACAGATGGACAGCGACGATGAGATGATGGTAAACTTTCTCTTAGAGGAAGAAACCGATATCGACGACGAGGAAGATATGAACTTGCTTGTTCTTATTTGTTTGGCACAACTCCTCGCCGAGGATGAAGCCAATAGCTAACCAAAGCGAGGAGGATCCAAATTTGGGAGGAGAAAGACGAAACCAATGATAAGAATAGAGGGCCACTGCATGCTTTTCGCCGACTATTTTGCCGATGAGCCAAGATTCGATGCAAAGAATTTTCGACGGAGATTTCGGATGAGCCGAAGGTTGTTCAACACATTGGTGCAGAATGTGAGGGAGCACGACCCCTGGTTCAAGATGAAGAAAGATGTCGTAGGGATGGTAGGTTTCTCCTCAATTCAGAGGTGCACTGCTGCTATGAGAATGCTTGCATATGGAGCCCCTGCAGATGGCCAGGACGACTATCTCCGCATGTCTGAGTTATCGGCTATCAAAGTCATGTACAGATTCTGCAGTGCGATAGTGGAAGTGTTTGACCCAAACTAGTTGATAGGACCAAATGAGGAGGAAACTGCTCGGATCTTGACAACAAATGAAGCAAGAGGTTTTCCTGGTATGCTTGGAAACATTGATTGTATGCACTGAAGCTAGAAGAACTGTCCATTTGGTTGACAAGGATTGTACAAAGGGGGCCATCAAGGAGTTTGCAGTGTGGTCCTTGAGGCAGTGGCAGATCAGGAGACTTGGATTTGGCATGCGTTCTTCGGCATGGCAGGATCTCACAATGACATCAATGTGTTGCAGCGTTCCCATGTGTTCGCGAAACTTGTTGAAGGTCATGCTCCGCTAGTGAACTATGTTGTCAATGGCCACAAGTACAACAAGGGGTACTACCTAGCGCATGGTATCTATCCAAGATGGCCAATATTTATGAAGATAATTTCCAATCCTCTAGGTAACAAGAAATCCTGATTTGCCTCGGTACAAGAGAGCACAAGAAAGGATGTCGAGCGTACATTTGGAGTGCTCCAGCAGAGGTTTGACATTGTGCGACATCCTTCTCTCACTTGATCGGTCGAGCAGATAGGAGAGATCATAAATGCAGTGTGATCATGCACAACATGATCATTAAGGATGAGCGTGCAAATCCAGTGCATGATCATCTTCCATATGAGTTTCAGGTTTCTCTCGCCAATGTGGATCACAATGTGTGTGCGGATTGGACCGAGTACATCGTTATGCATATGGAGATCTGAGACGGGGCCACTCATGATCAACTCCAAGATGATCTAGTGGAGCATTTGTGGGCTCGCAAAGGATTGACTGCGGCATAGTACACTTTAAATTTATTTTTAATTGTACGAATATTTTATTTATATATGTAATAATTTTAATCTAGAACATAAATATTTTAAAGTATTTTTTGAACGCCAAAATAACAAAAAGTAGGCAAATTAATGCTTTTGCGAGTTTTGGTTTGGGACCCCGAGTCGTGAAGGGGCTCCCCATGGGCGCGCCGTCCGGACGACGGGACGAGCCCTTTATCCGGACGGCAACTGGGTGTGCCAGTGGAGATGCTGTTACAAAGTGTGACACCTGCAACGTGACCCACCCGTCCCACGGTCACATGGACTTGACATGGGCATGCACAACAGTTGCCCACGCCGGTTGCAAGGCTGATCTCGCGGTAAGGATCTTGCCGGGAGCTCCGCAAGTTCGTACGACATTTCTCCCGTATTTTATAGCCTACAACATGCATTTCCCAAACTAAATTGTCATTGCAAACCTAACCCTGACATCCCGTGGACGATTCCCCTGATCACAGTTGACCATGTCTTCACCCCATGTCAGTAAGATCCATAATTAGCCCCTAGCTAGGATCCAAATGAATCAACACAGTGCGCCTAGCTAGCTCGAACATCGATCGTCAAGCTCCATGTGACGAATCAACAATCTTGTTCCGTTCCTAACTCATGCGTGGCCACACTATAAGAAAAAACTTTGCGTCACATGCCACGACATGCTGTCCCAAATTCCCCTTTGTCCTGGCTCGTGTACTGAGATCGCTCAGAGATTCCGTTGAAAGTAATTTTTTGGACTGTGGGAAGCTGGTTCCTCTGAGGAGGAAGAAGCGTATTACCGGTGGTGAGCCTTTCCGAGTGAGATCCTCGCGGGGAATCACTCGAAACTGCACGTCACAACTAAACAAAAGGTATTCATCCAGGCCACCGGGTGAGTGGTCGCATGGTTTCACCTAAACACCTGCTCGACTGTCCCCTCGGTGATGCACTTCTGCACTCGCGGATTCGAAGGGTTAAGACATGCTGATATGTATATTTCATTAATTGTTCTGGGTTAGCTCACGAGATGGGTGCACGGGTGGTGAAGACGGAACGAAAGATGCACGGGTCACGGTACGGGACGATCCTATGGACACCTTTATATGTAGGAGTACATCAAACGGGGTGAAGAAAAAAGAACGCATCCAAGACCAATCACCATGTTTGTCCCAAAGCGATTCATCGAATCATCGAGACCTTCGAATCGGTTCCCATAGCAGGATATCGGTTCATCGCGTCTGACAACTATAGTTGGGTCCGATTCATTTCAATAAGGAAAAAAAATCTACTCCCTCCGATCCATATTAATGGTCGCTAAATCGGATGTATCTAGCACTAAAATATGTCTAGATACATCCGATTTAGCGACCATTAATATGGATCGGAGGGAGTATTTTAAACCTTGTACTTGTAGAGAGTGGGTGAATCGAACCTTGAAGTCGAAATTCCTATCGATTGCATCCTGGACTTGCACATCCCAGACTAAACTGAATCTTGGACCTGTTTCCCGCAGAAAAAAAATTCTAAATTTCTATTCTCACATGTATATTCATCTTCTTCCCCAATCTTCAGGGTGGACTCGTCGTGGTCGCCAATCTCGTACAACGCTAGGTCCTTGTGAAGCCATGCTGCTATGTACCACGGTGTCTGCTCTCCATCCCAGTTGGCCGGCAATAGTTCGATGTCCTGCAGCGGCGGCGTTGCGGTGAACACATCGTACATGCCGCTCACGCTGGGAATGGTGCGGGTCAGCATGGGGATTTCGGTGCGGGTAATGATATGGCTTTGATTGGTTTGGCCTGAAACGGTTTTAATAGCAAGTTGGACTGGGATGGTGCAGGCTTACAAAGAAAGCGGGCTGGAGCGGTGTGGTGTGGCATCCTAAATAAAACATGGAAATGGGCTGAGCCCGTGGGTTCAACCCGCAGGATTCGTTCGGGGCGCTTCCTGAAATCTCCTCTTACCTCTGCTTCTCCCCCATGGCGTCCATGGCAGGACATGTCAATCCCAGGTCTATGGCAGGGCCGCTGCCGCCGCTGCCTGGAGCACCATCCAACGACGCCCGCCCTCAGCCTCTCGGTCCTAACGCTAGCAGCCAGTACAACAGCTAGGTAGCCAACGACCAACGACCAGATCTCAGAATCCACGAGTTGAATCCACGGGTTCAGGCCAAATTCTCCATGCGGGGCGGACCAGTGCGGGTGCAAAATTCGTGCGGGGCAGAGCAGTGCGAGCTAATAGAATAAATATTTGGTTTGGCCTGGGTTGGTGAATTAGATTAGTTCTATGTGGTGTGGGGTGGGTTAGGGGTGGGTTTTGCCCCATTCTCAGCCTGACATGCCGCGGAGAGTGTCATCAGGATCTGACGGGGGCGCACCTCGTCGTATTTCCAGGGATGCTGCTCCGTCTTTGATGTAGAGAAATCCATTCCACCAAGCATTTCTACAACACCCGATGGACCAATGACGAGAGCACGAGCCAAAGCTATGCAAGACAAGGTGAACTCTCTCTTATCTCCTTATGATCTCAATGACTTGGTGAACAGTTTGCTACCTCATGCAGATCTATTTTGCATACTCGGGTGTGACATCCAAGACGACCCCCATGATGTGATGGATGATGCCCAAGACGGACCCAATAAGAATGGAGAAGATGGACAAGAGAAGAGGCAGATTGTTGCTGGCAAGAATGCAGTCTCCGGCCTGCAGACACCGGAGTCGCCGGTCCTCCCTCGATCTCCTCAAGTGGAACACAGGCGTGACACACTCGATATGGGTCTGTAGTATGCCCGTAGTAAGGCCGAAACCTTCAAAGTCTCTGCACCGCGTACCCAAGGCTGGAATCTCCGCCCCAACTCAGACTGGAGTATCCGGCCCAGACAGGCTAGAGTCTCTAGGGTAAGTGACTGCCTAGACGCATAATGGGTCTGAATGACCATGTAACCCCTCCCTTCGACCCTTAGCCTATAAATAGACACCCCTCCATCCAGAATAGGGTTAGATGAGATTTGAGATTGATTTGAGAGCCGTGACTCCCCTTTTCCTCTTAGAGGCTATTTCTAGTGTGTATCTAGAACCGTACCAAGACTACTCCAATTACTCTTATAATTTGTACCATATCAAGGCTACTCCGGGATTGACATCCTTTTCCCTTGGGATTCAGTTCGTGTCCTTCCAATCTTTCTCAACCGACTCTTGATGATCTATTGGTGTGGTGGACCAGCCACAAGGTGAATTGGTTCCAATTAACGTGAGTTCGAGTTGGTTGATTTCTTGAGGCGGTTGTGGGTTTAGTTGTCAGGGATCGAATCATCTAGTCCACACTAGTTATGACTAGTTATCGGTTACGTTTCTTCTCGACCCCTCTTGTGTTCTTGTGTTTGTTGTCTTTCTCCTTAATTCTTCCGTGAGACTAGGCCACTCCCCGTGGTTTACTCCACAACCTCTAGTATTAGCAGCCTCGTTGCCACGGATTTGACCCCTCAAGCCACCTTTTCCACCAAATTTTTTTCATCCCCATCCCAATTTCAAAAATTTCTCAAAAAAATACCCAAAAAGGATTTTGACTGATATGTCGAATCGTTGTGTTTTTCATGGTTTTGGTCCATGGATTTTTTGCTTTAGACCCCTGAAACCTTTCTAATTGAACAAGTTTCCCGTATGCATCCAAATTTTTCGTCGTTCTTGAGTTTCTTGAGATTCCATCGGCAGCACAACAGGCAGACCGGAGTGTCCGGCCCACTAACACCGGAGTCTCCGGACCAGATACACACCGGAACCTTCCGGCCCCGACCACACCAGAATCTCCTCGAATACAGACCGGAGTCTCCAGCCCAAACTGACCCAGAAAGTCCTGCCCCTTTGATTTTCTCACAAATTTTTCTTGGACGATTTCTTTGGTCTTGTTGCTCCAACCAGGGTACTTCAAGTAATGGCATGACATCATCAACGCCAACATCTTCATCAACTCGACAGTGCAACTCGACACTAACACAAGGTATAACTTGCTTCCGCTTGACAATCCTTCTTCCTTTCGCATAAAATTAAACAACCCAAAAAAATTACACATATACATGTAAATTTTCATGAAAAATATGTTTTTTGTGGGGCGTAAAAAATATGTTTTATGAATGATGTGTAGAAAAATACAAAGTTAACGCTTCAAAATTGCTTTTAGGAACATGTTTTTTGCAGACACGATATATGGTTTTTATTTGTGAAACTTGGCGCACACTTAAGGACAACAACATGTAGGTATGTTGTAATTTTTTTTAATGTCTTTAAAACTTTATACAAATTTATTTTTCATGACGGGAGTGAAAACATCACTCTTGCAAAAGCAGAAATATATAAATGTGAAGTGATTGTGTGGAATATATCTTTGCCTTTCCTTTATAGTCGTGTCCTCATCACTTTGCATACATGATGCTTTTCTGTAATGCATATACTTTTTTCCTCTAACCTGAGTTGTTAAACAGTTTAAACCTTTTTGAAAATTTAGTCTTCCTATATTTAAAGGTATATGTGAATTTGGAACTGCTATATGCATAGACTTGGAAGTGAAGAAGAAGAGGAAGAACCATAAACATTGATCACTTGATCTTATCGATGTAATTGTGTTCTTGTTCATATGTATATGTTGTGTAATGAATGAATATTGGTAAATTTGTGGCTGAGGATGGGGAAGCAGAGTTGTGACGGTAAAAACATATTTTCGCATACAACTAGCTATCACTGACGGGTACAATTACTATACTGGCAGCAGTGGTATCTTTTTTCGATAAAGAACATTTTATTACTCGTAGTATCACAAGATTGTAAATTATTACACGAGGGCTCTACATAATTAGGACGCACAGAGCCAAAAAAAATCTCTGGTGCCTCACTATCCTGTGGTTGCTCGGCGGTCCGCTCTCCCTCCCCCTCTTGCCGTTTCGGCCATCCTCCTTCCCCTCACGGCGGCGGCCACTCCGGCCCGGGCGTCCACCTCCACTCGCCCATCCATGGCAGGTGCTTCGCTGCGCCCGAGCTCGCAGCTGGTCGTGGGAGGCCAGCACAACGACGACGTATAGCTTAGCCCTGGCTCGGGGTCCTCGTCTTCCCTCAAGCGGGAGAGGCCCATAGTGTCCGGTTTGGGGTTGTCGTCTGAGTCGTTGTCGCCGGCGGTGTCTAGCAAGGCTCACGGGGCTGATTCGCGTGCGGTGGAAGGAGTTGGGCGTGGCGCGGGTCCGGGCATCCAGGGGCGTCTGACCTAGATTCGGGCGGCTCCGTTGTGCAAATCCCTCTGGAGGAAGCGCAAGGCGGCGCAGCATGCGATGGTGGCCGCGCTCAACGTCAAGGCACCCGCGTCGCCGAAGTCTCTGGTGTCGCCCGAATTGAATGGGCACTGTTTCAACTACTATCTCCCGGGCCACGTCAAGGCGGCATGCACGAATCCCACTGTCTACAACCCAACCGGTGTTGGGAGGAGGGCCACGGTTCCAAGGGGTGCTCCAAGCCATGGAGTCCATGGTCGGATGAAGAGCTGAGACACGAGCTTTTGGCGAAGCGCGCCCGGAGATGGTCACCGCCCGCGCCGCCTGGACAGAGTACGGGAGGTCTAAATAGAGGACTCGCTACAGCCCGGCTGCGCGAGGACCATTGTCGCCACCCCACTCCTGGACCTGGCCGGCGGTGGACGGGAGACGTGCGGCGGGGCCTTTGGCGGAGACGATAGAGGCGGAGGTCGCCGGCGATGAGGGATCTGGAGCAGTGTCTGCGGTACGCGATGTTTACTTACATCAGCGGTTCGCGGCCGGTGCAAGTCTACGCGGTGCTGGACTCGCTCCTCGGCATACCCTAGAAGCGTGTCTCGGTTCACAAATACCGGCCGACGGACTTCCTCTTCCCATTCGCCGACGAGGAAAGCAGAAACAAGGTGGCATTCGCCGATGAGGGCTTCTCCCTGTTCTTCCGTCCCTGGCACCGACATGATCAAGCGGTGTTGGCAGCGCTGGACAAGAATATCCAGGTGGTCATGGAGGGTGTTCCGCCTCAAGCGTGGGATATCGAGGTGTTCCAGGATTTGCTTGGTACTTCTTGCGTCATCGGAGAGTTTGCACCGGAGACCAGCACCAGGGAGGACTTGGCCACCGTCAAAGTATTGGCTTGGACCTCGGATGTGGATTTGGTACCCGTGGCTCGCATGATGGTCATACCGGAGCCTGCGAGTCCAGCGGATCGTACACCGTCCCCGGGGAGCATCATTGGACGCTCGCGCAGCCCCACGCCGACGGCGCCCCCGAAGGTCGTGGAGACGTTGAGATACCGCTTCCTCATCCATGTCACATGCGTCGAGGTCGTGTCCGACGGGAGCAGGGAGAGCATGTTGGTTGCGCCGCCGTGGGGCGATCTTGGCAGCTCCGGGCAGTCGAACGCGGAGGAGCATGGTGGTTCTCGCGGGCGCCGGCTGCAGCTGCTCCCATGGCAGCTAGGGGTGCTGGACCGTCGCGGTACGGGCAGGGGCTAGGTGGAAAGGAGAGTTGTCGCCTGGTCGGCACCAACACACGACTGGCGTCTCCTCCCAATGGCGGCTAGGCACGTGAAAAGCACGCCTGAAGCGGCCAGTGCGTTGGTTAGGCGTGACTGCCCCCGTCCAATCCTGAGGCGCCATGTGGCGGTCTCTGAGGTGTAGGGTGGGGGAGATGAGGATCTGAGGCAGCCGTCGCCCGTTCGGTCAAAAGAGACGGGGGGTGGGACTGAAGGTTTGTCGAAAAAAGCGGTGAGGGGCCACCTTGTCGTTTCTACCTCTGAGTCTGGAAAAGGTAGCGGAGGAAGGGATCCCGAAGCGGTCTTGGCTGTTGGTGCGACCGCTGCTTCCGATAAAGTAGGGAGGGATCCCGAGGATGATTTGGTTGTCGTGGCCCCAATCTTTGATCCGGTCCTGATCTGAGGCAATGAGTGGAGGAGCGTGGCTCCAGAGGTGGTTGTCCGTACGGAGGTGGCCTTGGGCCAGGAGAAAGGGATCGTGGGGTATGGGAGTTTGCCACATGGCATTAAGGTGGTTGGAGAGCCGTTTCCGGGTGCAGCCGTTTGATTTATGTTAGGCCCCTAGTGCATAGCACGGTTAAGGGTGCATCCACCTGTGTGCTGGGCCCTGGGTGCCAGGTGGAGGGAGAGGAATCCTTGGGTGGTTTTTCTTCTATGTCGACGTGTTGGAGGTTTTCAACAGATTCTGTTGTGCACTCCACCATGGAGGATGTGGAGGAGTACTTTGAGGTCTCCATATCGACGCACATCGACACTCAAGATAGAGAGTTGAGCTCGGTTCCCCAAGAGGACGATATCGAGATCATGTCCGAGGCTAAGGACGCGGAGTTGGAGCCGGGAGAGATTCCCCTTTTTGTCACTCTCCGGGGCAACCTTCCTTCGGATATGGCGCAGTTTAGTAGGCTTAAAACCTTCTGCGCTAACTTGTTGAAGAAATTGGCACCCCCACTGCTCCGTGAGGTGGAGTCTTCAGTAGGGGTGAACCCTAAGACTGTCGCTTGTACACCGTGTCGCCATACACGTAGTTCAAGTGTGTCAAGTGTGCCAGTAGCTTCTAGAAAGCCGCTCAAAAAAGCTTCCGCAGTGGAGACGGTCCTTCTCAAGGCATTGGGTGTTGTGCCGGAGAACATGGTGGTGGATGAGGCAGCTTTGCATAATTTCAGGAATCTTTTCGATTCACCTATGAAGGATAACCACCTGCGTGTGGTAGCCTCGATCTTTGGCAAGGAGATGCCACCCCTAGGAGTGTTGCAGGAGACAGGTTGTCAGGTGGTCCGTGCACACTGAGTGGGTGGTGAAGAGTTAGATTTGGAGTTTTTTGTTGAGTTTTATGGATCCAAGCATAGACGTCTTGAGCTGGAATCCTCACGGCCTTAACGAGCCTGCGAAGAAAAATGTTTTTTTTAAGGATACGTCCTGGGAGACGTATCGGTTTCAAGGAAGAAGTGGCCGAGGTCAATTACAACGCATCTGGCACAAGCGCGCAGAAATGCAACCCACTTACAAACTTTATCGGACTACTCGCCAAACCTCCACCTTTCTACCTGTCGAAGACTTCCCCGGAAGATGCTGGCGGCACGCCACAAGGTTGCTTCTGTCTCGATCATCCTGAGCATGTTTTCCACTAAAGGTTGGTGCCCCTCGAACACCACCCCATAGCGGTGTCTCCACAGTCACCAGCAGACGAGGGTAACCATTGTCCATAGGTCCTTGCGATCCCCCTCCCTCCGTGCGAGCCGGGAGCCAAACCGAGATTCTGTCCAGCTGACTCGGAGTCCACTCGACCAGCCCCCACATACTGAGCAGCATGGTCCACACTTGTCTGGCTAGGACACAACCCAATAGAAGGTGATCGATGCTTTCTGGATGCTAGTCACAAAAGGGGCAAGCCGCTGGGTGTGGAAGCCCCTCGTCAACTCAGCATGTCGGCCGTCCAGCACCTATTCCTTAGCACTAGCGAAGAAAAATGTTGCGCGTGAGTTTGTGGAGTCGCTGCATGTTAACTTGGTGTGTCTGGAGGAAACAAAACTGAATTTAGTAGATTGTTTTAAAGTCCTTCAATGTCTTGGCCCATCCTTTGACGGATTCCGATTCTTACCAGATGTTGAAACTCGAGGAGGAATGTTGGTTGCTTGGGATTCCACTATCCTCAGCTTCTCCCATGTCAACATTGATTCGCATACGTTGACACTGGAGGTAACCACAAAGGCGAACAAAAGTTGGTGGCTCTCAGTGGTGTATGGGCCGCAATCTGACACGGAGAAAACTCAGTTCCTGCAGGAGTTATCCGAGAGACGCACACTTTTCCCGAGACCTTGGATTGTGGTGGGAGATTTCAACATGATCCTTTCGGCAGCGGAGAAGAATAATGCCAACCTGAACACAAACATGATGAGTCGTTTCAGGAATTTTGTGACCGCTCACAAACTTCGCGATTTATACCTGCATGGTAGCTCGTATACCTAGAGTAACGAGAGGGCAGTCCCAACTATGACTCGCATTGATCGAGCCTTGGCCTCGGTGGATTGGGACATTCTGTACCCAGATTGTATTCTCCAGGCCTTGTCAAGCAACATTTCGGATCACACCCCTCTACACCTTACGTTGAGTGCGGCAATCAAGCCCAAGAGGAGATTCGGATTTGAGTTATTCTGGCTGAAGCTGGATGGATTTCAGGAGGCAGTTAAAGAGGGCTAGGTCTATGATGAGGCAATTGTTGACCCTTTCAAGCGGCTCGACGCTCTTTTCAGGAATCTGGCATCCTATCTCCAATCCTAGGGCCATAAAAAGGTTGGACACATCTAAATCCAGCCAGCTATTGCAAATACTATCATATACCGGTTGGATGCGGCGCAGTACAGGAGGCAGCTTTCCTCGGGAGAAATTTGGTTGCGACGCACTCTCAAAGTTTCTATTTTGGGGCTCTCTTCTCTCGAGCGAACCATGGCTAGAGAAAGATCAAGATTGAGATGGCTGAAAGAGGGGGATGCTAATACCAGGATCTTCCACGTCGTGGCCAATGGGAGGAGAGCTAAAAGTTTCATCCCGGTGGTGCGTGTTGGGGGTGATCTGATCACGGATCAATCTCAGAAGGAGGAGGTATTCTTCAAAGCCTACCAGGAATTACTGGGAAAGCTTCAGACCAAGGAGCACACCGTCAACCTGGATTTCAATGGTCTCCAAACACACGAGTTACAGGATCTGGATGGGCCGTTCTCCGAGGAGGAGGTTTGGAACACCATAAAGGAGCTTCCTCCGGATAGGGCCCCTGGGCCGGACGGGTTTATTGGAGCTTTCTATCATAAAGCTTGGAACATTATATAACCAGATATCATGGCAGCATTGCAAAAGCTGGTTGTGAGAGATGGGAGAGGGTTCGCAAAACTCAATAAAACGTTAATCACGCTAATCCCCAAGAAACCAGATGCAATTGAGACAAAAGACATTAGACCCATCAGTTTGGTGCACGACTTCTCTAAGCTCCTTTCCAAACTGTTGGCCAGCCGTTTGAGGACAAAACTCGGAGAGCTGGTGACTGCAAATCAGTCTTCCTTTGTTAAAGGCCGGAGTCTACATGAAAATTTCATTTTGGTGAGGCAATTGGCCCATAAAATCAATATTAGGGGAGAAAAAGGAGTGTTTTTTTAAGCTGGACATTTCGAGGGTGGTTGACTCACTCTCTTGGGCGTTCATGTTGGAAGTGTTGCGTCAGAACGGATTTAGCGATTGGCGGTGCACGGCAAGCACCAAGGTGGTGGTCAACGGCGGTTCCAGGGAAGAGGATCACTCATGTCCGTGGACTGCGACAGGGGGACCCTATATCCCCCATGCTATTTATGTTGGCTATGGAGGTTATTTCTTGCACAGTGGCAAAGGCGGTGGAGGAAGAGCTGTTTACACCATTAGTGGGGTGTTCGGCTTTACAGAGAGTTTCGGTATATGCGGATGTGGTGTTGTTTGCTAAGCCTATGGAGTTTGATCTTGTCGTGGTCCGGAGCATATTGCATTTTTTGGGGGAGGCGTTGGGTTTGAAAGTGAATTATGCAAAAACCTCTGCAACACTCATCCGGGGTGAGGAGATGGATGAGCTTCTGGTCTCGCAGGTGTTAGGCTGTAACATCTCTCAGTTCCCGATCAAATACTTGGGATTGCAGCTAGCGCTGCGTCCATTGACCAAGAGTGAGTGGCAGCCTAGGCTGGATCAGGTGTCGAGATGCGTTCCGGCATGGCAGAGTGGGATGGTTGAGAGAGCCGGAAGACTGACCTTGGTCAATTCAGTGGTAGCAGCTAGACCGGTGCACCAGTTGTTAGTGGCAGAGGCCCCTAGTTGGCTGCTAGAAGAAATCAACAAATGGATGAGGGGGCTCCTGTGGGCAGGCTCCGCAACAGTGCATGGAGGTCAATGCCCTGTGGCATGGGAGAAGGTGTGTAAGCCTTATTGCTATGGAGGCCTAAACATTAAAAATCTTGAGACCCGGGGTCTGGCATTACGAGTGAGATGGGAATGATTGAGGAGGACCGATGACTCGAGGCCTTGGAAGGGGTTGCCAATGCTGAAAGACACAATGGCAGCTGAGGTGTTTAACAGCATCGTTCACATCCGTGTTGGAAACGGAAGGAAGACGTTGTTTTGGAAGGATAAGTGGCTCAGTGGGGTGGCAGTTCAGGAGATTGCTCCCTTGCTCAGGACTACAGTTAGCTCGAGGACTGCAAACAAGAGAACTGTGCAGGAGGCCCTGACAGACAACAGATGGATAGTCAACATTAGAGGTATTTGGTCGACACAGATGGCTGCTCAATGTGTCAGATTGTGGCTCGCCATACATGAGGTTCCTCGGGAGGTGGCCAGGGAGGATGAGTTCTTCTGGCTTGTTGCAGCTTCAGGGAGATATTCAGCTAGCTCCACACACAAGGCGTTATTGCTAGGACATATCAAATTCCCGCTAGATACGGGAGTTTGGAAGTGTTGGGCTCCAGCCAAGTGCAAATTGTTCATGTGGCTTGCCATCCAACATAGAATTTGGACTTCTGATAAGAGAGTGAGACACGGGTTGCAGGAGCAACAGGACACTTGCAAGATGTGCTTGCAAGAGTTGGAGACCTCGGACCACATCTGGGTGACATGTGTGTTCACTAGGCAAGGGTGGTGGAGTTGCACTAGGGTGCTGAGTTTGCAGTTACCCACGCCTTCAGCTACGGATACGCTCAAAACCTGGTGGCTGGCGGTCCGGGGAAGGTGCAGAGGCAAACAAACAAAGTTGATCGACTCTCTAGTCACTCTCGTCATGTGGAACATCTGGAAACAACATAATGCGAGGGTATTCGGGAACACTAGCCAAATTTGCAATGAGGAGACTCTGAAAGTCAGAATAATTGCAGGGTTGAAGAGATGGGACGAAACTGGAGCGGGAGTAGGAGCTTTACTTCGTGAGTAGTCGGTTAGGAGTGGTGTGGAGTGGGTTTGACAGCACGGTTGTTTGTAACTTGCGTTGTCATTTATTGTAATTAAACTCTGCCTTCTATAAAAATCAGGTATGCAATTGCATACTCTCGAAAAAAACGTAAAAAAAAGAATAAAAGGCGAGTGCGAGAATCAAATAGAGCTCGTATAACACCTAAGAAATTGGAGGCCAACAGACACATCACGTTGCCACGGTGCCATCCATGTGGGATAAATATATCCGGCACCGTGTTCTCCAACCATGTAGACACCTATAACTATTGTCAAGTTATTCTAAGGCTCAATTCATTCTTGAAGGAGATTCGAATACTCGTTATTTTCATAATGTCTCCAATGGCAGACACCGGAAAAAACGAATTCATTCTCTCCAGCAGGATGAAGGGCTGATTGAGGGACAAGAGTGTCTCAAGGCTTATATCACAAAGTTCTATCAAATGTCTGTTTGGGCCTCCTGAAGTAAGTAATATTACTATGGACGAGACCCGAACAGATGATATCCCCCAAGTCTCTAACGAGGAAAACGCGTCTCTTAATGCTCCCTTCTCGGAAGAGGAGATAAAGAAGGCGATATTCCAAATGGAGCATAATAAGGCACCCGGCCCAGATGGATGTCCTGCAGAGTTTTACCAACATTTTTGGGAGGTCATTAAGGATGATCTGATCGAGATGTTTGGTTGCTTACAGAGTGGACACCTCGAGCTGTATCGTCTAAATTTTGGAGAAATCGTTTAGTTACCTAAGGTTTTGGAGGCAGAAAGGATGCAACAATATAGACCAATCTGCCTTCTCAACGTTAGTTTCAAAATCTTTACAAAAGTTGCAACCATGAGGTTGAATTCGGTGGCAGATCACGTGGTAAAACCTACACGGACTGCATTTATGCAGGGTAGGAATATCCTTGATGGGGTCGTGATTTTACACGAAACCGTACATGAGATGCATTCGAAAAAAATAAATGGTGTAATTCTTAAAATAGACTTTGAGAAGGCCTACGATAAGGTGAACTGGGAGTTCCTCCAACAAACTCCGAGAATGAAAGGATTCTCATAGGAATGGTGTACTCTAGTTCGGAATTTCGTGGAGAAAGGTAGTGTAGCTATCGAAGTCAATGACGATGTTGGTCGATACTTCCAAACCAAAAAAGGCTTAAGGCAGGGTGATCCGCTTTCGCCCATATTGTTTAATATTGTGGCAGATATGTTAGCCATCATGATTGACAGAGCTAGGCAAAGCGGTCAAATTGAGGGAGTAATTCCACATCTAGTCGATGGGGGATTATCTATTCTTCAGTATGCACATGATACAATTCTTTTTATGGAACATGATTTGGAGAAAGCATCGAATCTGAAACTAATCCTTTCGACTTTCGAGAAATTATCCGCATTAAAAATTAATTTCCATAAAAGTGAATTGTTCTGCTTTGGCGAGGCCCAGGACGCTGCTGCACAGTACGCCGAGTTATTCGGCTGTGAGCGAGGTCAATTTCCTATAAAGTATTTGGGAATACCAATACATTAGAGGAGGTTGACTAATGCAGAATGGTGTCACGTTGAAGAACGTTTGCAGAAAATACTTGCTAGTTGGAAAGGGAAATTGTTGTCACTAGGTGGAAGATTGGTACTCATTAACTCAGTACTATCCAATATGGTATTGTATATGATATCATTCTTCCAGTTGCCCAAAGGAGTCTTGAAAAAACTGGATTATTACCGATCAAGATTTTTTTGGCAGGGTGATAGTGAGAAAAAGAAATATCGATTAACCAGATGGGATGTAGTTTGTCGACCAAAAGATCAAGGGTGGCTTGGTATCCATGACTTACAAGTCAAGAACTCCGCCCTACTTGGTAAATGGTTGTTCAAATTATTAACTGAACATGGAGTTTGGCAAACCCTCCTTAAACGGAAATACATAGGTTCGAAAGCAGTCTCACAGGTTATGTAGAAATCTGGTGATTCACACTTTTGGGCTGGACTTATGGCGAACAAAAATTCTTTTTTTCGCTATGGGGTATTTAAAATTAAGGATGGATCGCAAATACGATTCTGGGAGGATAAGTGGTTAGGTAATATCACCCTCCGAGGACAGTATCCGGCACTATACGCTATAGCGCGACATAAGAATGATACGCTGGCTACAGTCATGCAAACATCACCTCCTAATGTTACGTTCAGACGAGATTTAATCGGGCCACGACTTACTTCTTGGCAGAACCTGGTTCATAGGCTAACTACGGTTATACTAACACCAGGCACCGATAAATTTCGTTGGAAACTCACTAAGAACGGAACGTTCTCAGTGGATTCCATGTATAGGCCTATGATCTAAACAGACATGCCAGTCGATATTTTTTTAAATGTATGGCGTCTGAAGGTACCACTAAAGATTAAGATCTTTGCGTAGTATCTTCGGAAGGGGGTCATACTGACAAAGGATAATCTTGTCAAACGTAATTGGCATGAGAGTTCTAAGTGTGTTTTTTGTTCTCATGATGAGACGATTAAACACTTATTCTTTGATTGCTCTTTTGCGCGTTCTATATGGTCCGCTATCCAAATGGCTTCGGATCTTTATCAGCCCACATCCGTCGCGAATATATTCGGTAACTGGTTGAATGGGGTAGATAAACGATTCAAGACTATTATTAGGGTAGTAGCGCTTGCCGTTATTTGGTCGCTCTGGCTTTGTAGAAATGACAAGATTTTCAACGATAAAAATTTCTCTCGTATGCAGGTTCTTTTCAGGTGCACAGGTATTCTCCGTTCGTGGTCCACATTACAGCGGGGGGGAGTTTCGAGACATTTTTATGGAGGCGTGTGCACGGCTGGAGCAGGTGGCGAGGGATATTTTTATCTCACATGGATGGCCGCGTGATCTTCGGATAGCAGCTCCATAGTATCGACTGTCTACATCTACGTGATTTGTTAGACTTGTCGTATTTTTACTTTCACTTTTGGATTTCGGCTGTGTGCATTTGGATTTCGGCTGTGTGCATTTTACGATGCAGATGCTGCGTGTAATGCTTAAACATTTTAAGTAATAAAAGTCCTTTATTAAAAAAAACAATTGTTAAGTGCAATGGCATTCCATCGTCCCTCAGCTTAGCGATTATATGGTAATGATTGTTCCAAAATTACTATTATGTAAACTATTATGCTACATCTTTTTACAACCTTTACAAGGTGTGTAGAATAAGCTATTCTAGGCTCACGCTTAGAGTAGCATTCAAACAAAGGTTTTTTATTTTTATTTAGAGAGAAGAAAAACATGGATAGCAATTCAGTGCTCATGGTTTTACCCAGCCCACCAGAGTTTAAACCCTAGGTTTGGCACCTGTGTGTCGTATTTAACCCTAGGTTTGGCACATGTGTGTCGTATTTAGGTGGAATTTTCTTTCAATGAGAGGCGATGTTCCCGTCGACAGCGAGACGCCTGTGGTGACTCCTTCAATCTCAAAACCCGTCGGCTCAGACTTTCGGAGATGCTTGTAGGGATAGGATGTGCGTGCGTGCGTTCATAAGGTGGGTGTATGCGTGTGTATATAAGCGTTTGCGTTTATACTGTGTTTCTAAAAAAAACATGGGTAGCAATTCAGCTCTCATATAGCATTTAATTACGCACACATCGATCAACCTAATTGGATTTTGTGATGCTATCTTTAAGCCACCATCCAACGGCTTCTCGCCGTCAGCAAAGAGAGCATGCAAGAGACGCGCAACAAAATTGATCGTACCAGTAATCAGCGCGTACGCGCTCATTACACCGTGACAAGCTTTACACGGTTAGGTCACATGACATGGCGCGCGCATGTACAAGCTAGCAGTCGCTGAGCTCGTCATTGTCACACAAACGGGTGGGTTTAATTCCTTTTTCCCTTTCTTGGCTTTCCACCTATGTAATAGGGGGGCAACCGCATGCATGCCGTGACAACGCAACCACATTCCGCCCGTTCGTGTGATCGTCGTCTCCCTTTTCTGAAGCACCCATGCATGATGCCTACGTCTTTCTACCCCAAGACAGGCCGAACCATGAGCAGCGAACTAAAAAAGCTCCATTTTACAACTCGTATTAATTTGATACAATCTGTGCACTCATCTTATGCAGAAAACCATATAGCTAGATAACATTTGAAGTATACACAGATGTGCGTTTAGGGTGTAATAAATGCATGGGCATGCATGCCATGAATTGACCAAGACCAGACGCATAAATCTGTCCCTTTGAGCTGTTTAGACGAGCCTGTCAAAGAGCCGGGGCAGGCAGAGGTCAACTACCAAAGCTTTGTTTTCGTGTCACGGAGTGGCAGTTCAGATCCACACGACAAGGGGGTCAGTGTCCCAAACGAAAAGAAAATTAGGGCAAGAAATGCTTTTGGAATCGAGACAGATTGGCAGATTGGGTCACATGAGCTACTAGCTAGCTAGCTACCTGGCTTCGCTCGTGCATATGCAGCCTATAGCTAACTGCAGGAAAGAAGGGAAACTTATTAGAAAGATCTCACTCTGCTAGCTAACTCCTATATTTGTGTAAAGTTTGGCCGCAACATTTAGCCCATGAACTTTACCAGAAAGCTTGTGTATGGTTTTTTGCCTTTCTGTCTGTAAACTGTAAACTGCTTTACCCTTGTGTATTTTTCTGTATATATATACTTGTGTGACCTATGCGGCTATGCCTACATATAGATATACCAACCAAACACAAGGAAAGGGTCCAGAATTGCACGCATCATCGGCTGCATATTCTACACTGTTCAAAACCAGTCAATGCAGTAGGGGAATGCTTGTCTAATTCCCTCGTATTTTATTCCCACATCACTAGCTTGCTTAATTATTCTTCTTTCCCACTCTCACGAAGCACTGTTTCGTATCAATTCTATATTACTCCGTATCATTTTTTGCCTTCATATCCCTAGCGCTCTTCTTTCTTCCCCTTTCCTACTTCTGCCTGCCCGGCTCTGATCCAATCCTGATTCCTGACACAGCATAGAGAGAGGAGAGACACTGGTAGTATTGCTTAGTAGTAGGTTAAGATGATAACTAGGGAGGGGGAAGAGATCATGAGAGCTGCCAAGGACAAACAGGTGCTAGTTGAGATCCTCGAGGACGACGGGAAGAGATCGATGGAAGGGAGGCCGCTGGACCTCAACGAAGGCGTCGATGTAGAGAGCGAGGAAGGAGAAGTCGGTGACGATGAAGATGACGACGGCGACCAGGAGGAGGATGATGATGATGGAGGTAGCACCACCGATATTGCTGGAAGCCGGAGCTCGAGCAACAACAGCAATACCAACGATGCGTCGGAGATCCAAAACGCTACCGTTGGTGGCGTGCACAGGGTGCCTTCGGTGCGGCCCTACAACCGGTCGAAGCTGCCTCGACTCCGGTGGACTCCCGACCTCCACATGGCCTTCGTCCACGCTGTGGAGAGGCTTGGTGGACAAGAGAGTAAGTAGAA
This sequence comes from Alopecurus myosuroides, assembly GCA_028641055.1. Classification (NCBI taxonomy): domain Eukaryota; kingdom Viridiplantae; phylum Streptophyta; class Magnoliopsida; order Poales; family Poaceae; genus Alopecurus; species Alopecurus myosuroides. The sequence continues at coordinate 229,339,892 of CM054060.1, read as the reverse complement.
GAACTTCGTCACAACTTGGCATCCTTTCTTGGGACGATGGGTTGTTAATTTGCTTGTGAAGTTCTATGATCTCATGGCACTTTCGGTAGAATCTGATCAATTAGTTACCTTTGCTTTCTTGTTCATAGGAGCGACCCCTAAGCTGGTGCTTCAGATGATGAATGTTAGGGGGCTCAGCATTGCTCATGTAAAAAGCCACCTGCAGGTAAATCATACTACGAATACACCTAGTTCGTCTATTTCACCTATATATAGATTGTTCCTTCATTCATATCGATCGAGCTCACAGGTGCTGAATTAACATATATCATTTCTAAATTTACGATCCATTTATTTTCAGATGTACAGAAGCAAGAAGCTAGACCATGACGGTCGCCTGATCAGGGGAGCTAACTCCTCAGGTTCCCATCACTCGCAATTTTATCAATCTGTATCTTCTATCAATCCCATCTAGGTACCGTAATAACTACTGCTCTTGAGAGATTTTTCTTATTCTTCCCGTGGCGTGCGCAGTATTTTCTCCTATGGATTTCCACTCGATGAGAGGCGATCGACGGTTTCACGACATGTTCCTTCAAAGAGCTGCCATGTTCTCCTCGAGGGCGGACAACGGCGGCTTCTTCGCGTCGAGAAACAGCAGCGTCCCGGGTACCACAAGCCGCCTCTACGGGATTCTCCAACACCACCAGCGGCCATCTCCGATGCAAACATTCGGCCTCAAGAACTACAGTTTCAGGTGAAATTCAATCTCTAAACGTCTAAACCTAGCTAAGGGCATCTGCAATTCTGCAGCTGAGACCATCGAAATTCGAAACCCTAATTCATGTAAGGAACATCTTCAGGAATCAAGAGTGGGCGTTCAACCAGCAGCATGACATGATTTCCAGGAAGGATGTGAACGCGTCGTCGCCGTCCACCACGCCGAACTTGTTCACGTCCTCGTCGTTGAGGAGGTGGCCGTTAACCTCAGTCGTTGCCGGCGCCGGTGAGCTCAGACGAGATGAAAGCTTGGTGTATTTTACAGGGAGCACCTCTAAGCCGCTCTCGACGGCCATGGCGCCGGTGATGTCGGCAGTTCCAGGAGAAAGTAACCATCCTCTCCCGTTTAGACGTTACGGACGCGATGGCCGCAACGGCGCTAAGACTACATCATTAGATCCCGTGGTGATCGACGAAGCCCTAGATTTCCGACTCGAGGTCCTTATCCACCTCTACTCGCGCATTAGTCTGCAGCCCACATTCCACACAGTTCCAAGTACTCAGTTTCTGTCTCACACTTTAGTTTACATCGAGGTTAACTAACTTGCAATAAAATTACATGTGTGATTCAGCAGCAGAAGGCTCTAGAAATGAGGGCTCCGGCCGACGAGGTGCGTGGTAAGCGGCCGCCATCCGAGGCGCCGGACTTGAAGCTCAGCTTGTCTCCGGTAGACACTACCGATGGGACGTCTAGCAAGAAGAGGAAGAAGAGCACCACATCAAGTGAGCAAGAGATTGACCATGGCAACAAGCTCTCAATCTCGCTCTCGCTCTCACCACCCGCAGCTTCCATGCCCATGCAGCGGCAGGAAAAGACAAGAGGGGGCAGCGTGGAGGCCGCTCTGGGACAGAGTACTTTGGATCTGACCATGTCGATCAGGGCATTGGAGTGAGATCTTTCAAGTACTTTGTGTCAAGGACCTTCCAAAAACTGCACACTGCACCATGAGATCAAATAAGATTGTTAATTTAACCTTTGTCTCCACCAGTACATACGGAGATATATGTCATGTTTGTTGGTAACTGTGTCTAGGGACTGCCTCTCAATATGTGGCCACATGATCCATGCCTTGTTCTCTCGTGACAGCATCTCTTTTTTTTTTTTGAATCATCGTGACAGCATCTTTGGGAAGCTAAGTATCCACTGCAGTTCTAGGCTGTTTGTTGCATCGTAAGAGTTGCATGCATGCATCAAGTTCATATGGACCGGACAAGATTGTGTTGGGATACAACGAGTCCAACATTGCATAAAATGAAAAAAAAATCCTAGGACACATCACCAAAATCTATGGTTATATTTTAGGTCACGAGTTTATCACTTGATGCGTAGGTTCAAAACTTTTCTTCTTTTTTTTTTGCGAGAAAACTTCCAATCTATTCATCAACAACCATGGTAGTACAAAGAACACTAGAAATAATAGAAATTACATCCAGGTCCGTAGACCACCTAGCGACGACTAAAAGCATTGGAGCGAGCCGAAGGCGCGCCGCTGTCATCGCCCCTCCGTCGCCGGAGCCGGGCAAACCTTGTTGTAGTAGACAGTCGGGAAGTCGTCGTGCTACGGCCACAAAGGACCAGCACACCAGACCAGCAACCATCGCCAATGAAGAGAAGCGTAGATCAGAAGAATCCAATTTGTAGACACACGAACATAGACGAACAAATACTAGATCCAAGTGGATCCACCAAACACAAACGCCGACCGAATCCCATGAGATCCGCCGGAGACACACCTCCACACGCCCTCGGATGATGTTAGATGCATCACTGAAACGGGGGCTAGGCGGGGAGGATCTTATTCCAACTTCAAGGAGCCGCCGCCTCGTCTTCCTCGATGGGACACAAACCCTAACAAACCACAAAAAAACAGCTGAGAACGGAGCCCTCCCGCCGGCAAGTAACCAGATCCACCAAGTCTCCATGGCCCTAAGGCCACGGGAGACCGAGCAGATCGGCCACGGCCGCCGGCAGGAGGCGGATGCCCTAATCGCCTTTTTCCTGCGTAGGTTCAAAACTTGATTTAGCGGGTCAGGGCATTTTAGTTCAACTCGCCTAACGAAAGATAATCTTTGGACACTCGCAAACCATAATTCTGAAGAATCGAGAGTATGTTTATTTGTTAGGATCTAGAGCTCTGGCCAACAAATAAAAGATTGACATGTGATATTACTCAGGTTCGAGCCCTCGCCATATGATAAAAGAAACATTGTTGTTTCCTTAATTTGGATCTAAATTGATATGGGCCTCGGTGAGTTAGATGACTAACTCAGCGAGAAGATTGATCTAGAGTTCTAGGCATATATGTTATTTGATGATGATTGATCAGTATGTCGTATTCCCCTTATATAGGCATAGGTATTGAGTCTTCCCATCCCATATGTGAAAGATCTCCTTTTGTCTCATACACCAAGTATTTTAGAGATTCTCTTCCACATTTCGAGTCCAGAAAATCATATGTATAATATAGTATAGGGGTAATATGACATATCAAGCCGATAGGCTCCCAAATTGGGCCCATGATCCAAGGTGTCGTGGGCTAGATGGGTACATGACTATAGGCAATAGGTATATGACCCAGCTCCATATATCATTGACAAGCCTCCATCAATATTCTTAACGAGAAGAATACCCCGCGCGTTGCAGCGGGTATCTCTTAGAAAAATATTCTATAAAGGAAATGAGTATAAGATGTAGGAAATATTCCATTATCATGATTCAATTGATCATATAATCGATATACAAATTTAATTCACGTGAAATTGTTGTATATTTTGAGAAATAAATATTAGTGATATGGATACTTATATGGTTGAAAAAGATGGCATTATGTGGCATGAAATATGTAATATTACAATTATTAATGGAGATGACATGGATAATTGATTGGCTAAAATAGTGGATGATGTGGATAGCTTGCATGTTAAGATAGAAAAATCATAAATGCATCTTAGTGGGGTTTTGCTTTATAAGAAGTATAGATGAGACACCTAGTTTCCTCCGGATAAAATTGTATGTACAATATAGTATAGGGGTAATACGACATATCAAGTCGATTGGCTTCCAAATTGGGCCCATTATCCAAGGTGTCGTGGGCTAGATGGGTAGATGACTATAGGCTATAGGTATATGAGCCAGCTCCATATATCATTGACAAACCTCCATCAACTTTCTTAATGAGACACCTAGTTTCCTCCGGATTGATGGGCAAGTTGTCTTCTTGTGTTTGTTTCGAGCTGGATTTGGGAGGGTATCCTGTTAACTTTCGTGCCAGCTTAGACTTAAGCATTTATGGCTAAATGGTGGCATCAACGTCTTGTGTGTGGATGCAGTCGTGCAGGGAATAATGGTTCTTCCGATCGATCCTCTGAGTTTTGTCTTGAACCCAAAATCTTATCCATGTCGTCCGCAACTAGCGTGTGCATGCATGGTCGAGCAGTGGAGGAGTAACATTCAAGCTTAAGTTGATCCTTGAGTCCAAACAGTTATTGTGTGAGAATCTGTAGTGGCACTAGTAGAAACCCCACCTTTCATTCTGAGCCAAAATGGGCATTAGTCCCGGTTGCACCACAAACTGGGACCAATGCTATGCATTCGTCCCGGTTCGTGCGGCCGGAGCAGCGTATATCGCCCCAGGGGCATTGGTACCGGTTGTTTAGGGGGCATTCGTCCCGGTTCCTGGCAAGAACCGGGACTAATGCCTCGCCACACGCCACGTGGCACGACAAAGGCATTGGTCCCGGTTCATGCCACAAACCGGGACGAATGCCCCCTTGCCTATATATACTGCCTCCCAGCCCCCTTCCCTCCTCTGTTTTTTTATGCTAGGAGGTGTGAGAGAGGTGGGTGCTAGCTAGTGTGTGTTCTTTTACTATACACACGAGGTGTTCGACGAAATACCCGAGCCACACTTAAGTTCACAGAAAATGGTATCTTCGACCGAGGTTAGCAAACTTATCATTTTCATCTGTAATTGATACCAAAAAAGTTATATTTGTCGATGTAATATGGTCATTTTGCTATTGAAGATGTTATTATAATAGTTTTTGATAAACTTAATTATACGATGCAGATGGATGCACAGCAGCGATGGATGTACGGTGACCGACGCACTTTCGAGTACAGGGCAGCCCTGGATGAATTTCTCGGTGTAGCTCAAGCTCACAAATAGAATGGCTTTATGTGTTGCCCATGTGTTGAGTGTCGGAACGTCAATGAGCACTCAGAAATGAGAGTCCTTCACGCCACCTACTTCGGAGAGGTTTCATGCCCAGCTATAATTGCTGGACCAAGCAAGAAGAAAGAGGGGTTGTGATGGAAGACAATGAAGAAGAAGAAGAAAAAGAGGATCCCATGTTCCCTGAATACGGTGATACTGGAATGGAAGACAATGCAGAAAAAGGAGGTGATCAAGAACGGGCATCAGATGAGCCCGATGATGATCTTGGTCGAGTTATTGTTGATGCAAGGGAAGACTGCGAAAGTGAATTGGAGAGGTTGAAGTTGGACGGCATGTTACAGGATCACAAAAAGTTGTTGTACCCAAATTGCGAAGATGGCAGCACAAAGCTCGGTACCACACTGGAGTTGCTGAAATAGAAGGCGCGGAACGGTGTGACTGACAAGGCATTTGAGAGTTTACTTAAAATAATGAAGCCAAAGCTTCCAAAGGATAACGAATTGCCTGACAGTACGTATGAAGCAAAGAAGGCTCTCTGCCCTCTAGGATTAGATGTGCAGAAGATGCATGCATGCATTAATGACTGCATCCTCTACCGCGGTGAGAAGTACGAGAATTTGGATGAATATCCGGTATGCACTACACTGCGGTATAAGATCAGACCAGATGACCCTGGCGATGTTGACAGCAAGCCCCCCCTAAGAGGGTTCCTGCAAAGGTGATGTGGAATGCTCCTATAATACCACGGTTGAAACATTTGTTTACAAACAAAGAGCATGCCAGGTTGTTGCGATGGCACAAAGAAGACCGTAAGAAAGACGGAAAGCTGAGACACCCTGCTCATGGGTCGCAATGGAGAAAAATCGAGAGATACTTCCCGGACTTTACAGGAGAGGCAAGAAACTTATGGTTTGGTCTAAGTACAGATGGCTTTAATCCTTTCGGGGAGCAAAGCTCCAGTTATAGCACCTTCCCGTGACTCTATGTATCTACAACCTTCCTCCTTGGTTGTGCCTGAAGTGCAAGTTCATTATGATGTCAGTGCTCATCCAAGGCCCGAGGCAACCCGGCAACGACATTGATGTGTACCTAAGGCCATTAGTGGAAGAACTCTTATAGTTGTGGGAAAAAACAGATGTACGTGTGTGGGATGAGAACGAACAAAAGCCATTTGACCTACGGGCATTGCTTTTCGTAACCATCAATGATTGGTCTGCTCTTAGTAACATTTCCGGACATACAAACAAGGGATACAGTGCATGCACGCACTGTTTAGATAAGACTGATAGTGTATATTTGGATAAATGTAAGAAGGTTGTATACCTGGGGCGTCGTAGATTTCTTATGATCAAGCATGTCGTAAGAAAGAAAGGAGGCAAGCATTTCAGAGGTGAGGCAGATACCCCGGAAGAAGCCTGACCTCCATAGTGGTAATGATGTATTCGATATGGTCAAGGACCTAAAAGTAATCTTTGGGAAGGGTGATGGCAGCCAACCTGTTCCAAACGGCCCTGATAAGCGCACACCCATGTGGAAGAAGGAATCTATATTTTGGAAGCTACCCTACTGGAAAGTCCTAGAGGTCCGCTCTTCAATCAACGTGATGCACGTGACGAACTTTCTCTGTGTCAACCTGCTATGCTTCCTAGGCGTGTATGGGAAGTCAAAAGATACGCCAGAAGCACGGGAGGACCAGCAACGTACGAAAGACCCAAGCAACAAGCACACTGATACATGGCATCATTACTTAAGCAGCTACGCTCTTACCAAAGCAGAGAAGGAAATGTTTTTTGAAGTCCTTTACAGTATCAAGGTGTCGTCTGGCTTCTTGTAGAATATAAGGGGGATAATAAATATGGCAGAGAAAAAAATTCCAAAACCTGAAGTCTCATGACTACCACGTGATTATGACACAATTGCTTCCAATTGCATTGAGGGGGCTTCAACCGGAAAATGTCTGAGTACCCATTGTGAAGCTATGAGCATTATTCAATGGAATATCTCAGAAGGTAATCAATCCAGAAAGTCTGGCAAGAATACAGAGGTATGTTGTCCAGTGTCTTGTTAGTTTTGAGTTGGTGTTCCCGCCATCCTTCTTCAATATTATGACGCATCTCCTGGTTCACCTATGTGAATAGATTCATATTCTCGGTATGGTATTTCTACACAATATGTTCCCCTTTGAGAGGTTCATGGGAGTCTTGAAGAAATATGCTCATAACAGTGCTAGGCTATAAGGAAGCATCTCCAAGGGCTATGGAACAGAGGAGGTCATTGGGTTCTGTGTTGACTTTATTCCTGACCTTAAGACGATTGGTGTTCCTGAATCGCGGCATGAGGGGAGACTGAGGGGAAAAGGAACGCTGGAAAAGAAAACAATGATACCTAGGGACGGACATTCTTTCACTAAAGCACACTACATAGTTCTACAAAATTCCACCTTCGTGGTTCCGTATCTCGAGGAACACAAGAATATTGTACGCTCCACAAACCTGGGGAAGGATGACTCCTGGATTAAACGCAAACACATGGAGACTTTCGGAAGTTGGTTGCAAACACATCTTATAAATGACATCACTGTTGAAGATCAGATGTACATGTTGGCTGGGTCACCATCTACGACTATTGGGAGTTTTCAAGGGTAGGAGATAAATGGGAATACATTTTACACGATCGCCCAAGATAAGAAAAGCACCAACCAAAACAGTGGTGTTTGCTTTGATACAACAAACGAGAATGGGAAAAAGGACACATACTATGGTTACATAGAGGAGATATGGGAACTTGACTATGGAAGTTCTTTTAAGGTCCCTTTATTTAAGTGCAAATGGGTTAACCTGAATGGAGAACGGGTAAAGGTAGACCCGCTGTACGGAATGACAAAAACGAATCTCAACAATATTGGTTACAATGACGAACCATTCATCCTAGCCAATGATGTGGCTAAGGTATTCTATGTGAAGGACATGTCCTCCAGACCGAAAAAATAAATAAGCAACCAAATACATCATACGATGAGCCGAAGCATCACATAGTTCTTTCAAGGAAAAGAAACATCGTGGTAGTCGAGGACAAGACAAACATGTCAGAAGATTATAATAAGTTTGATGAAATTCCGCCCTTCACAGTGAAAGCTGACCCAACCATCCCGTTAAATAATGAAGATGCTCCATGGTTATGGCCGAAGCGATCATAAGAAAGGGACATAGGGTTAATGGACCATCTCTACACGAAGAAAACACAGAATACTAGATAGGGATTTTGTTGGTGATTGATGTTGTGTGTTGGGATACCCCAAGAGGAGGGTGTGATGAGCACAACGGTAGGAAAATCCCCTTAGTTAAGAACCAAGGTTATCAATCCCGTAGGAGAAAGAGGACCTTCGGAAGGTTGATGCTACTGACGGTGGTGATGCCTCACTGGTGTCAGCAACAACGTGGAACCTGCACACAACACAACCAAAATACTTTGTCCCAGCGGTACAGTGAGGTTGTCAATCTCACTGGTCTTGCTGAAAACAGAGATTAGACGTATAGTGTGGAAAATAATGTATGCTTGCAGTAAGTAAAGAAAGCAGGAAATTGTGGTGGTTTGTCTTAACAGTGTAGGAAAATAGACCGGGGTTCAAAGGTTCACTAGTGGTGTCTCTCCATAAAAGATAGCATGCTGGGTGAACAAATTACAGCTGGGCAATTGACAAATAGAGGTTGCACCATAGGGGGTTCGGATGATAACCTGAGGGTGGATTATTAGTCATAGATGTAGATGGATGTCGGTCTATGTATATTGTTGTAATGCCCGCACTAAATATCATAGTAATCATCATGTTATATTGTGCACTACGGTGCAACCTCTATTTGTCAATTGCCCAGCTGTAATTTGTTCACCCAGCATGTTATCTTTTATGGAGAGACACCACTAGTGAAACTATGAACCCAGGTTCATTTTCCACACTATTAAAAAAACCACAACTATTTACTGCTTTCTTTACTTAATGCAATCATACATCATTTTCCACACTATACGTCTAATCTTTGTTTTCAGCAATACCGGTGAGATTGACAACCTCACTATACCCTTGGGACAAAGTATTTTGGTTGTGTTGTGTGCAGGTTCCACGTTGTTGCTAACACCGATGAAGCGCCAGCACCACCGTCAGTGGCATCAACCTTCCTGAGATCCTCTTCCTCCTACTGGATTGATAACCTTGGTTCTTAACCGAGGAAAATTCTTTCCACTTTCTCATCACACCTTCCTCTTGGGGTTTCCAACACGCCATCCATAGCAATAAAAGAATTTCTTCCGCCGTTGCCGAGGAGGAAGAAGTCTTCTGGCAAGGGGGGTCTCTCACTCTCAACCTCTTTACTTTGTTTATTGTCTTGTTTTTATTTTGTCTTGTTTGCTTCTCTTTATAAAAACACAAAAAAAATTAGTTCTTATTCTAGTTGTTATTTTTGCTTTATCATGCTTGCTATCAATGTTTGATGTCTTTGAAACTAGATCTTTTAGGCAAGGTGGGTTCATGGATGAACAACAAAAACATTATAAGGAACACCGCTTGTCACAAAAAGGGATACACTTATGGGAGCAAATTAATAAATTACATGACTATGCTAAAAACTTGTGCTCCACCGATAATGTTACTTATTTCTTTGATAAAACTTGTTGCTATAGGAGGTATAAACACCTCCCTTTTCAATGTGAGTATAATGATAATGTTACCATATCTTCTTATGTTAAGGGAAATTATGAATTATATGATGTGGAACAAATTGAAGAATTTATTGCTTGAAAGGGTGCATTCGAAATTGCCTATTTGCTTGAAAGTATTAATGATGCACCTTATAAATATGAGATTTATGCTATAATTGAATATTGCTTTGATAATTATAGGTATTGTAATTACTACATAATGGAATATCTTAATAAATTCTCTCAACCTAAGACTGCTCACAATGGGAGTAACATAGGTGGTAACATAAATTCCACGTAGGCAAAAAAGATGATGTGGCACTCACTTAATGAGGAGAGAGGTGCTAGTGGTATCATAGGTAGATACCATAACATAACGGATTCCAAGACAAGATGTGTCTATAGCCTAATAAATATACTATTATATGATACTAGTGTATGATACTCCCCATTGTGACTAGTCTAAGGAAGTAACTGATGCCTTGCAGGAGCCTATGGAAGAAGAAATTGTTGAATCTGGAAGCTCATTAGATGAAAAAGAGGAGGAGAGTGATGATCGAGAGGAGGAAGAATGGAGCTACCCATGTCAACCTCCCAATGATAGTAACTCTTTAACTCATACATTATTTGATGAAATTGATACTTGCTATACTTGTGACCTTTATACTACTATGAATGAAACTTGTGAGAATGATATTGCTACTGTTATTTATGATAATCCATGCTACTTGGGTAAATCTTATGATAATGCTCTTGATGATGGTCCTATGTTACTTGATGTTATCAATCATAATTCTACTGAAAATAAGATTGCTATAATGTGTCCTATACCTTTTAAGATTGACCAATTATCTTGTTTTGCTATTGCTAAAAGTGGGAGAAAAGAAGAGCTGATTTTAAATTTTGATCCCACTATTTTTGAGCTTGATATGAATTGTGTGCTTTTAGACCATGACAAATATACTTTATGTGATAATTATGTTGTTGAGTTTGTTCATGATGCTACTGAAAATTATTAGGGGAGAGGAAGATATGGTTGTAGGAATTTTCATGTTACTAATACACCTCTCTTTTTGTTGAAAGTTTTGAAGTTGGTCTTGTTCTACCTTTCCATGATTTCTAGTTTGAGCTTCTTTAATTTATTTCTTTACAAGATTCCTATGCATAGAAAGTGGGTTAGGCTTAATTTTTTTATACTTGATTTTTGATGCTCTTTTTTTTTTAACTCGTATTTCTTATGTCAGTATCTTCTAGCTTTCTATGCCTAGCTGAAAGGCGTTAAAGAAAAGCGCTACCCGGAGACAACTCATTTTGTTTCGCTGTTTTCAACCCGTTTTCTTTGGTGTGCTTTGCACCTGAGTGTTTTCTATTTATTTAGAAACCCTGATGTATATTTTTTTTGTGTTTTTGTTTAGCCAAGTAAAGCCTCGAGTGGAAAGTTGAGGTTATATTTCGGATTTCTGCGCAGGAAACAGATTTCTGCTGTCCACTATTAATTTCGTAAAAAATCACAGAAAATTTGAAATGAACTGAGTTTTTTTGTGCTTAATCCTGAGTTATATACGCAACTTTTCTTAGCTGACCACTTTTTTATTTTAGTAACATAATATTTTTGAAAAAAATCGATCTTCACCTGTTGTTCTATTTTGACAGATTTCTGCCATTTATCGCATTTGCATCTTAATCTCTTTCTTTTGGAGTTCTTTTGAGAAAAAGAGTTTTAAAAAAAGTTGTGACCGTATCTAATGTGTTTTTGAGTGTTATACTTGTGTTGAAACTGAAACATGTGAATTTATTATTTCAATTGCACTAACGTTGCTAATGAAGATTGTGACAAGTTTGGTGTGAAGGAAGTTTTCAAGGGTCAAGAGAAGAGGATGATATGATGTGACCAAGAAGAGTGAAAAGCCTAAGCTTGGGGATGCCCCGGTGGTACATCCCAGCAAATTCCAAGAAGACTCAAGTGTCTAATCTTGGGTATGCCCAAGGCACCCCCTTCTTCATCAACAAATTATCAGGTCACTTCAAGTGAAACTATATATTTATTCGGTCGCATCTTATGTGCTTTACTTGGAGCGTGTTTTATTTTTGTTTTCAGTTAGTTCTTGTTTTTGCTTTCAGTTTGTGTTTACTTTTTCAGTAAGCTTGGTTGGACCCTAGCATTCTTTTATTGGAGAGTGACACGCTCCGCTTTTTCATCAGAATACTTTGTATTCTTAATCTCTGTCTAGCTGATGCATTTATTTAGCTCTTGTTTTGCATGCATCTCTTATTAGAGTTGTTAGTTTTAGTAGTGTTATGTGAGTACTCTGATGTTTGATTTATGTATCATAAAGAGTATTTTTGTGAAAGCATGTTTTGTATGGTGCTTGCTGAGAAATAAAACTGTTGCTTTAAGTAGAATTTATAACGGTACTAGTAGAAGTTTGCATAGACTATGGCTAGAACTTTTTCATGCCATGCTAAATGTTATTTTCGTTTTCAAGCCTTGTGTTTATTGAGTAGAATTATTAGCCTCAAATAGCTGAGAGTGTTTAATATGTATTGAAAGATTCATGAGTTATTCTTGTCATACTAAAGCATCAATATATGGTATTCTCTTTCGAATGTTTTATTTGGTTGACTTAGCGCATGCTCACACCATGTTTATGACTACAAACCAGTCACGAATAGCCTCCATGAACACTTAGTTTTTGAACTTGTGATACTACTTATGTTTTAATTAATGATGCTTATGTCGCTATGCATGATTATGGCTCTTATGCTCTCTTGATTTGTCGCTCCCAGTCTCTTGATAGCCTCCACCAGTACTGAGTATGAGCTCTACTCGTGCATCCAAACTCCCTTAAACTAAAGTTTTTACCATTGTGTCCACTATACCTACCTACATGTGGTATTTAACTGCCACTCCAAGTAAATTGCTCATGTGTTACCTTTAAAACCTTCAAAATTACTCCTGCTTTATGTTCCTGTTTTTGCTCATGAGGACGTGAATAGAGAATCTTTATCTCACTTGTTGATTGGATTTCACACCCTGGACTAGTTGCTTCGTTGGCTTATCCATATGATAGAAGAGCTGGCAGCAGGGTGCCCAGCCCCAAATTAATGCAAACAAATTCTCTTCACTATTTTTGCCTCTGATTTATCAGTCAAAGCATAATTGTGTAAACAAAAGAGAAACAGGGATGACCTTCTACACCAGTTGCGTCCTTCACCATGGGAGCCTCTCTTGTGAATCCATTTGGCTTGTGGCGTCCTGTATTTTTTGTTTACCATTCGTTGACATTAGCATACATCTTCCAAAATATAGACACTCCTCCACGGTATGTGATTGTTGGCAGGCACCCGAGGATTCGGTTAGCCATGGTTTGTGAAAGATGGATGAGAGGAGTGTCAAACTTTTAATACCTCTGTTTAATAAAATAAAAGCTATAGCACATGAGTGATCCCAACTTCCCTCCGTGAAGGGCCTTTCTTTTACTTTTATGTTGAGTCTCCATCTTCTAACTTTATGCACAGTTGAGAGAGCATTTTTGCCATTCTGAGTTATATGTGCATTGGTCCCATAAGCATCAATAATTACTTCATGATGTGATATTATTTGTTCTTAAATTATTTGTTCTAGTCTTCCTCATGAACTTTGAGGATGTCCTGGCATTTATGTTTAGCCCCACTCTTAAGGACTAGCAAAATATCACTTTGCCATGCTTTCTCTATACCTGAAACAAACATTTACCTTTCTTTGCATTATTATTCATGATCCTTTATTTGAGTTACTATTGGTGATGCAAAGTAATTGCTATGCTTTATTATTAAAGTTTTATTTATCATGTTTGTGTTTGAAGTTTTATGATCTCAGCGTGCATATCCTTTTAGATTAGATTGATCAAGTTTATGTTAGTAGCATGTCACCTCAGAAATTATTGTTTTATCGTTTACCTACTCGACGACGAGTAGGAACTAAGCTTGGGTATGCTTGATACATCTCCAACGTATCTATAATTTCTAATTCTCCACGATCATATTATGTCAATTGCTACTTGTTTTTTCCCTTATTTATAGCATTTTTATACATTTTCCGGGACTAACCTATTAACAAGATGCCAAGTGCCAGTTCCCCGTTTTCTACTGTTTTTGGTTTCAGAAAAGTTGTTCTGGAAACATTCTCGGAATTGGACCCCACAAAGCCTGAAGTTCCTATTTTCCCCGGAAGCATCCACAACACCGAAGAGGAGTCGAAGATGGGAAACAGGGGGGCACACCATAGGGTGGCGCGGGTCCCCTGGTCGCGCCATCTATGGGTGTGGGGCCCCTGGAACTTCACTGTCGTTTCCCTTTCGCCTATTTAATCCCCCCGGATGGAAAACCCTAAGCAACTAATAAAAAATCCCCAAAAAGTTCCGCAGCCGCCGTCACCGTCAACCCTAGATCAGGGGGGTTCTGAAGCTGTTTCCGGCACCCTGCCGGAGAGGAGATCACCACCGGAGGCTTCTACATCACCATGCCTGCCTCCGCAGTGATGCATGAGTAGTTCATCCTTGGATTACGGGTTTGTAGCTGTAGCTAGATGGTTGTCTTCTCCTCATATGCCTCCATGTTTAGATCTCGTGAGCTGCCTACCATGATCGAGATTGATCTTATGTAATTCTATATGCTATGTTTGCTGGGATCCGATGAATATTGACCTTATGCCAAGTTGATTATAGTCTTTATTTGCATATGCTATTTGTGATTTTGCATGCTTTCCGTTGCTAGTGGTTGCTCTGGCCAAGTAGTTGCTAGTGACTCCAAGAGGGAGTATTTATGCTCGATACTGGGTTCATGCCTCCTCACCACCTTGCTCGAGTGACAGAAACGTGAAGGGGGGATGTGTTGTTGCCATTAGGGAGAAAACAGCGGTGAGAGTGCCCGCATGCATAATCATTGCTTACACTACACACTTTGTTTAATGCAGTTATCTCTTGCTTGCAACTTAATACCTAAGGGGGGTCGGATGATAACCTGAGGGTGGATTATTAGTCATAGATGCAGATGGATGTCGGTCTATGTATATTGTTGTAATGCCCGCACTAAATATCATAGTAATCATCATGTTATATTGTGCACTACGGTGCAACCTCTATTTGTCAATTGCCCAGCTGTAATTTGTTCACCCAGCATGCTATCTTTTATGGAGAGACACCACTAGTGAAACTATGAACCCCGGTCCATTTTCCACACTGTTAAACAAACCACAACTATTTACTGCTTTCTTTACTTACTGCAAGCATACATCATTTTCCACACTATATGTCTAATCTTTGTTTTCAGCAAGACCGGTGAGATTGACAACCTCATTGTATCGTTGGGACAAAGTATTTTGGTTGTGTTATGTGCGGTTCCATGTTGTTGCTGACACCGGTGAAGCGCCAGCACCACCGTCAGTGGCATCAACCTTCTTGAGATCCTCTTCCTCCTACTGGATTGATAACCTTGGTTCTTAACTGAGGGAAATTCTTTCCACTTGCTCATCACACCTTCCTCTTGGGGTTTCCAAAACGCCATCCATAGCAATCAGAGACAACTTCAGAACCCCAGTGATCTAGGGTTGACGGTGACGGCGGCTGCGGAACTTTTCGGGGATATTTGATCATGTGTTTAGTGTTTTCCATCCTAGGGGAATAAATAGGCGAAAGGGCAGAGGCGGTGGAGCCCTGGGGGCCCCACACCACCCCCTGGCGCGGCCAAGGGGGGCGCGCCACCCCTTGGTGTGGGCCCCCTGGTGCCCCTCTTTGTCTCCTCTTCAGTCTTCTGGATGCTTCCGGGGAAAATAAGCACTTCGGGCTTTGTGGGGTCCAGTTCCGAGAATATTTCCAGAACAACTTTTCTGAAACCAAAAAAAGCAGAAAACAGGGAACTGGCACTTGGCATCTTGTTAATAGGTTAGTCCCGGAAAACGTGTAAACATGACATAAAGAAGGGAGAAAACATGTAGCAATGGGCATAATATTATCATGGAGCATCAGAAATTATAGATACGTTGGAGACGTATCAGTGATGTGTAATAATAAACTTGGAATAAGACAGTTGTGTCGAAAACATGTTCACAAAAAAGAAGTTGTATCGTCAAACTTTTTATGTCAGAGATAGAAAAAAACAATCGGTATCACCATCATATAGCCCAACCGTGGCTCCTGAGTGCATATATATGCATATCAAATGCACGGTCGGACGTATGATGGAGAATCCGAATGATTTGTATTCGGTCGATGAACTGAAAGATGTATGCAGGGAAGCCGAGAGGTGGGCTATATATAGGGCCGTGTGGCTCACAAAGTGAGTGTGCTAGTTTCGATCCAACGGCTCACAAGAGGTAGAAAGAAACACACCCCTGATCCAACGACTCACAAGAGCTAGAAAGAAACACATGATCCGTGTGATTCTTCCTGATTGGTGGGATTCATACACTCGAGATCCAAGGATGAACTACTCACGCATCACTCCAGAGGTAGGTATGGTGATGGAGAGGCTTCCAGTGATGATCTCCTCTCCGGCAGGGTGCCGGAGACTGATACGTCTCCAACGTATCTATAATTTCTGATGCTCCATGATCATATTATGTCAATTGCTACTTGTTTTCTCCCTTATTTATAGCATTTTTATACATTTTCCGGGACTAACCTATTAATAAGATGCCAAGTGCCAGTTCCTTGTTTTCTACTATTTTTGGTTTCAGAAAAGTTGTTCTGGAAACATTCTCGGAATTGGACCCCACAAAGCCCAAAGTTCCTATTTTCCCCGGAAGCATCCAGAACACCGAAAAGGAGTCGAAGACGGGCAACAGGGGGGCCACACCATAGGGTGGCGCGGTTCCCCCCCCCCCCCCCGTCCGCCCCACCTATGGGTGTGGGGCCCCTGGTGCTCCACCTCCTTTGCCCTTTCGCCTATTTAATCCCTCGGGATGGAAAACCTTAAGCACATGATCAAAAATCTCCGAAAAGTTCCCCAGCCGCCGTCACCGTCAACCCTAGATCAGGGGGATTTGAAACTTTTTCCGGCACCCTGCCGGAGAGGAGATCATCACCGGAGGCTTCTACATCACCATGCCTGCCTCCGGAGTGATGCGTGAGTAGTTGATCCTTGGACTACGGGTTCGTAGCTGTAGCTAGATGGTTGTCTTCTCCTCATATGCCTCCATGTTTCGATCTCGTGAGCTGCCTATCATGATCGAGATTAATCTTATGTAATTCTATATGTTGTGTTTGTTGGGATCCGATGAATATTGACCTTATGCCAAGTTGATTATAGTATTTATTTGTGTATGCTATTTGTGATCTACCATGCTTTCCGTTGCTAGTGGTTGCTCTGGCCAAGTAGTTGCTAGTGACTCCAAGAGGGAGTATTTATGCTCGATAGTGGGTTCATGCCTCAGCACCACATTGCTCGAGTGACAGAAACGTGAAGGGGGTATGTGTTGTTGCCATTAGGAAGAAAACAACGGTGAGAGTGCCCGCGTGCATAATCATTGCTTACATTACACACTTTGTTTAATGCGGTTATTTTTTGCTTGCAACTTAATAGCTAAGGGGGTTCGGATGATAACCTGAGGGTGGACTATTAGTCATAGATGTAGATGGATGTCGGTCTATGTATATTGTTGTAATGCCCGCACTAAATATCATAGTAATCATCATGTTATATTGTGCACTATGGTGCAACCTCTATTTGTCAATTGCCCAGCTGTAATTTGTTCACCCAGCATGCTATCTTTTATGGAGAGACACCACTAGTGAAACTATGAACCCCGGTCCATTTTACACACTGTTAAAAAAACCACAACTATTTACTGCTTTTTTACTTACTCCAAGCATACATTATTTTCCAAACTATAAGTCTAATCTTTGTTTTCAGCAAGACCGGTGAGATGGACAACCTCACTGTACCGTTGGGACAAAGTATTTTGGTTGTGTTGTGTGCAGGTTCCACGTTGATGATGACACCGGTGAAGCGCCAGCACCACCGTCAGTGGCATCAACCTTCCTGGGATCCTCTTCCTCCTACTAGATTGATAACCTTGGTTCTTAACTGAAAGAAATTCTTTCCACTTGCTCATCACACCTTCCTCTTGGGGTTTCCAACACGCCATCCATAGCAATCAAAGAATTTCTTGCAGCGTTGCCGGGGAGGAAGAGGTCTTCTGGCAAGGGGGGTCTCTCACTCTCAACCTCTTTATTTTGTTTATTGTCTTGTTTGCTTCTCTTTATAAAAAACACAAAAAAAAATAGTTCTTATTCTAGTTGTTATTTTTGCTTTATCATGCTTGCTATCAATGTTTGATGTCTTTGAAACTAGATCGTTTAGGAAAGGTGGGTTCACGGATGAACAACAAAAACATTATAAGGAACACCACTTGTCACAAAAAGGGATACATTTATGGGAGCAAATTAATAAGTTGCATGACTATGCTAAAAACTTGTGCTCCACCTATAATGTTACTTATTGCTTTGATAAAACTTGTTGCTGAAGAGGTATAAAAACCTCCCTTTTCAATGTGAGTATAATGATAATGTTACCATATCTTCTTATGTTAAGGGAAATTATGAATTTTATGTTGTGGAACAAATTGAAGAATTTATTGCTTGGAAGGGTGCATTCGAAATTGCCTATTTGCTTGAAAGTATTAATGATGCACCTTATAAATATGAGATTTATGCTATAATTGAATATTTCTTTGATAATTACAAGGATTGTAATTACTACATAATGGAATATCTTAATAAATTCTCTCAACCTAAGGAATTAATTGATGCCTTGCAGGAGCCTATGGAAGAAGAAATTGTTGAATCTGGAAGCTCATTGGATGAAAAAGAGGAGGAGAGTGATGATCGAGAGGAGGAAGAATGGAGCTACCCATGTAAACCTCCCAATGATAGTAACTCTTTAACTCATATATTATTTGATCAAATTGATACTTTCTATACTTGTGACCTTTATACTACTATGAGTGTAACTTGTGAGAATGATATTGCTACTGTTATTTATGATAATCCATGCTACTTGGGTAAATCTTATGATAATGCTCTTGATGATGGTCCTATGTTACTTGATGTTATAAATCATAATTCTACTGAAAATAGGATTGCTATAATGTGTCCTATACCTTTTAAGATTGACCAATTATGTTTTTTTTCTATTGCTAAAAGTGGGGGAAAAGAAGAGATGATTTTAATTTTTGATCCCACTATTTTTGAGCTTGATATGAATTGTGTGCTTTTAGACCATGACAAACATGCTTTATGTGATAATTATGGTGTCGAGTTTGTTCATGATGCTATTGAAAATTATTATGGGAGAGGAAAATATGGTTGTAGGAATTTTCATGTTACTAATACACCTCTCTGTTTGTTGAAAGTTTTGAAGTTGGTCTTGTTCTACCTTTACATGATTTCTAGTTTGAGCTTCTTTAATTTATTTCTTTACAAGATTCCTATGCATAGAAAGTGGGTTAGGATTAAATTTGTTTTATAATTGCTTATTGATGCTCTCTTTTTCTTAACTCATATTTCTTATGTGAGCATCTTCTGGCTTTCTATGCCGAGCTGGAAGGCGATAAAGAAAAGCGCTACCGGGAGACAACTCGTTTTATTTCGCTGTTTTCAACCCGTTTTCTTTGGTGTGCTTTGGACTTGGGTGTTGTCTATTTCTTTAGCAACCCCGCTGTATCTTTTCTTTTGTGTTTTTGTTGAGCCAAGTAAAGCCTCAAGTGGAAAGTTGAGTTTATATTTCGGATTTCTTCGCAGGAAACAGATTTCTGCTGTTCGCTGTTAATTCCGTAAAACATCACAGAAAATTCAAAATTCCTTGAGTTTTTTTGTTCTTAATCCTGAGTTATATATGCAACTTTTCTTAGTTGACCACGTTTTTATTTGAGTAACATAAGATTTTTGAAAAAATCGATCTTTACCTGTTGTTCTGTTTTGACAGATTTCTGTCATTTATCGCATTTGCATCTTAATCTCTTTTTTTCATGTTCTATTGAGAAAAAGAGTTTTAAAAGAAGTTGTGAAAGTATCTAATGTGTTTTTGAGTGTTAGACTTGTGTTGAAACTTAACCATGTGAATTTATTATTTCAATTGCACTAACGTTGCTAATGAAGATTGTGAGAAGTTTGGTGTGAAGGAAGTTTTCAACGGTCAAGAGAAGAGGATGATATGATGTGACCAAGAAGAGTGAAAAACCTAAGCTTGGGGATGCCCCGGTGGTACATCCCAGAAAATTCCAAGAAGACTCAAGCGTCTAATCTTGGGGATGCCCAAGGCACCCCCTTCTTCATCAACAAATTATCAGGTCACTTCAAGTGAAACTATATTTTTATTCGGTCGTATCTTATGTGCTTTACTTGGAGCGTCTTTTATTTTTATTTTCAGTTAGTTTTTGTTTTTCCTTTCAGTTTGTTTTTACTTTTTCAATAATCTTGGTTGTACCCCAGCATTCTTTTATTGGAAAGTGACACGCTCCGCTTTTTCATGAGAATACTTTGTATTCTTAATCTCTGTCTAGCTGCTGCATTTATTTAGCTCATGTTCTGCATTCATCTCTTATTAGAGTTGTTAGTTTTAGTAGTGTTATGTGAGTACTCTCATGTTTGATTGCTGTATCATAAAGAGTATTTTTGTTAAAGCATGTTTTGTATGGTGCTTGTTGGGAGAAAGAAAACTGTTTCTTGAAGTAGAATTTATAACAGTACTAGTAGAAGTTTGCATAGAATGTGGCTAGAACTTTTTCATGCCATGCTAAATGTTATTTTAGTTTTAAAGCCTTGCGGTTATTGAGTAGCATGATTATCCTCAAATAGCTGAGAGTGTTTAATATGTATTGAGAGATTCGTGAGTTGTTCTTGTCATAGTAAAGCATCAATATATGGTATTCTCTTTCGAATGTTTTATTTGGTTGACTTGGCGCATGCTCACACCATGTTTATGACTACAAACCAGTCACGAATAGCCTCCATGAACATTAGTTTTTGAACTTGTGATACTGCTTATGTTTTAATTAATGATGCTTATGTTGCTATGCATGATTATGGCTCTTATGCTCTCTTGATTTGTCGCTCCCAGTCTCTTGCTAGCCTCCACCTGTACTGAGTATGAGCTCAACTCGTGCATCCAAACTCCCTTAAACCAAAGTTTTTACCATTGTGTCCACCATACCTACCTACATGTGGTATTTAACAGCTACTCCAAGTAAATTTCTCATGTGTTACCTTTAAAACCTTCAAAATTACTCCTGCTTTATATTCCTGTTTTTGCTCATGAGGATGTAAATAGAGAATCTTTATACCACTTGTTGATTGGATTTCACACCCTAGACTAGTGGCTGCATCCGCTTATCCAAATGATAGAAGAGCTGGCAGCAGGGTGCCCAGCCCCAAATTAATGCAAACAAATTCTCTTCACTATTTTTTCCCTGATTTATCAGTCAAAGTATAATTGTGTAAACAAAAGAGAAAGAGGGATGACCTTCTACACCAGTTGCGTCCTTCACCATGGGAGCCGCTCTTGTGAATCCAGTTGGCTTGTGACGTACTGTATTTTTTTATTACCATTCGTTGACATTAGCATACATCTCCCAAAATATAGACACTCCTCCACGGTATGTGATTGTTGGCAGGCACCCGAGGATTCGGTTAGCCATGGTTTGTGAAAGATGGATGAGAGGAGTGTCAAACTTTTAATACCTATGTTTAATAAAATAAAAGCTCTAGCACATGAGTGATCCCTGCTTCCCTCCCCGAAGGGCCTTTCTTTTACTTTTATGTTGAGTCTCCATCTTCTAACTTTATGCACAATTGAGAGAGCATTTTTGCCATTCTGAGTTCTATGTGCATTTGTCCCATGAGCATCAATAACTACTTCATGATGTGATATTATTTGTTCTAGTCTTCCTCATGAACTTTGAGGGTCTCCTGGCATTTATGTTTTGCCCCACTCTTAAGGACTAGCGAAATATCACTTTGCCATGCTTTCTCTATACCTGAAACAAACATTTACCTTTCTTTGCATTCTTATTCATGATCTTTTATTTGAGTTACTCTTCGTGATGCAAAGTAATTGCTATGCTTTATTACTAAAGTTTTATTTATCATGTTTGTGTTTTAAGTTTTATGATCTCAGCGTGCATATACTTTTACATTAGATTGATCAAGTTTATGTTAGTAGCATGTCACCTCAGAAATTACTGTTTTATCGTTTACCTACTCGAGGACGAGTAGGAACTAAGCTTGGGGATTCTTGATACATCTCCAACGTATCTCTAATTTATGATGCTCCATGATCATATTATGTCAATTGCTACCTGTTTTCTCCCTTATTTATAGCATTTTTATACGTTTTCCAGGACTAGCCTATTAACAAGATGCCAAGTGGCAGTTCCCTGTTTTCTGCTGTTTTTGGTTTCAGAAAAGTTGTTCTGGAAACATTCTCGGAATTGGACCCCACAAAGCCCGAAGTTCGTATTTTCCCCGGAAGCATCCAGAATACCGAAGAGGAGTCGAAGACGGGCAACAGGGGGGCCACACCATAGGGTGGCGCGGGTCCCCCTGGCCGCGCCACCTATGGGTGTGGGGCCCCTGGAGCTCCACTGTCGTTGCCCTTTTGCCTATTTAATCCCCCCGGATGGAAAACCCTAAGCTCCTGATCAAAAATCCCCGAAAAGTTCCGCAGACAGCGTCACCGTCAACCCTAGATCAGGGGGGTCTGAAGCTGTTTCCGGCACCCTGCCGGAGAGGAGATCATCACCGGATGCTTCTACATCACCATGCCTGCCTCCGGAGTGATGCGTGAGTATATCATCCTTGGACTAAGGGTTTGTAGCTGTAGTTAGATGGTTGTGTTCTCCTCTTATGCCTCCATGTTTAGATCTCGTGAGCTGCCTATCATGATCGAGTTTGATCTTATGTAATTCTATATGTTGTGTTTGCTTGGATCCGATGAATATTGACCTTATGCCAAGTTGATTATAGTCTTTATATGCATATGCTATTTGTGATTTTGCATGCTTTCCGTTGCTAGTGACTCCAAGAGAGAGTATTTATGCTCGATAGTGGGTTCATGCCTCCTCACCACCTTGCTTGAGTGACAGAAATGTGAAGGGGGGATTTGTTGTTTCCATTAGGGAGAAAACAACGGTGAGAGTGCCCGCATGCATAATCATTGCTTACATTACACACTTTGTTTAATGCAGTTATCTGTTGCTTGCAACTTAATACCTATGGGGGTCGGATGATAACCTGAGGGTGGATTATTAGTCATAGATGCAGATGGATGTCGGTCTATGTATATTGTTGTAATGCCCGCACTAAATATCATAGTAATCATCATGTTATATTGTGCACTACGGTGCAACCTCTATTTGTCAATTGCCCAGCTGTAATTTGTTCACCCAGCATGCTATCTTTTATGGAGAGACACCACTAGGGAAACTTGAACCCCGGTCCATTTTACACACTATTAAACAAATCACAACTATTTACTGCTTTCTTTACTTACTACAAGCATACATCATTTTCCACACTATACGTCTAATATTTGTTTACAGTAAGACCGATGAGATTGACAACCTCACTGTATCGCTGGGACAAAGTATTTTGGTTGTGTTGTCTGCAGGTTCCATGTTGGTGCTGACACCGGTGAAGTGCCAGCACCACCATCAGTGGCATCAACCTTCCTGAGATCCTCTTCCTCCTACTGGATTGATAGCCATGGTTCTTAACTGAGGGAAATTCTTACCACTTGCTCATCACACCTTCCTCTTGGGGTTTCCAACACGCCATCCATAGCAATCAGAGACAACTTTAGAACCGCCCTGATCTAGGATTGACGGTGACGGCGGCTGCGGAACTTTTCGGGGATATATGATCAGGTTTTTAGGGTTTTCCATCCGGGGGGGAATAAATAGGCGAAAGGGCAGAGGAGGTGGAGCCCTAGGGCCCCACAACACCCCCTGGCGAGGCCAAGGGGGGCGCGCCACCCCTTGGTGTGGGCCCCCTGGTGCCCCTCTTTGTCTCCTCTTCAGTCTTCTGGATGCTTCCGGGGAAATAAGCACTTCGAGCTTTGTGGGGTCCAATTCCGAGAATATTTCCAGAACAACTTTTCTGAAACCAATAACAACAGAAAATAGGGAACTAGCACTTGGCATCTTGTTAATAGGTTAGTCCCGGAAAACGTGTAAAAATGACAAAAGGAAGGGAGAAAACATGTACAATTGGCATAATATTATCATGGAGCATCAGAAATTATAGATACGTTGAGACGTATCAGTGATGTGTAATAGTAAACTTAGAATACGACAGTTGTGTCAAAAACATGTTCATAGAAAAGAAGTTGTATCGTCAAACCTTTTATGTCAGAGATAGAACAAAACAATCGGTATCACCATCATACAGCCTGACCATGGCTCCTGAGTGCATATATATATGCATATCAAATGCACGGTAGAACGTATGATGGCGAATCCGAATGATTTGTATTCGGTCGATGAACTGAAAGATGTATGCAAGGAAGCTGAGAGGTGGGCTATATATAGGGTCATGTGGCTCATAAAGTGAGTGTGCTAGTTTCGATCCAACGGCTCACAAGAGGTAGAAAGAAACACACCCCTGATCCAACGACTCACAAGAGCTAGAAAGAAACACACGATCCGTGTGATTCTTCCTGATTGGTGGGATTCATACACTCGAGATCCACTTATCCAACGACTCACAAGAGCTAGAAAGAAACACACCCCTGATCCAACGACTCACGAGATCTAGAAAGAAACACACGATCCTTGTGATTCTTCCTGATTGGTGGGATTGAGACGCTCGAGAACCACTGATCCAACAGCTCACAAGAGCTAGAAAGAAACACACCCCTGATCCAACGACTCACAATAGCTACAAAGAAACACATGATCTGTGTGATTCTTCCTAATTGGTGGGATTCAGGCGCTCGAGAACCACTGATCCAATGGCTCACAAGAGCTAGAAAGAAACACACCCATGATCCAACGACTCACAAGAACTAGAAAGAAACACATCGTGGCTTCCAACAACCGGGATCGAAACTAGCACAGTCGCTTTGTGAGCCACATGCCCCTATATATAGTCCACCTCTCAAATTCCCTGCATACATCTTTCAGTTCATCTACCGAATACAAATCATTCAGATTCGCCGTCATACGTCCAACCGTGCATTTGATATACATATATGGACTCGCGATCCGTGGTTGGGCTGTATGACGGCGATACCGATTGTTTTGTTCTATCTCCGACATATAAGGCTTGATACAACTTCTTCCGATCATTTTGGTGTTTTTTGTTCTATCTCTGACATAAATGGTTTTTGGCCATGACACCCGTCATTTGCACCGAGACCATAATGTAGAGCTAACATTAGGGAGGAGGCCGGTACATCTAGATAGATAAACAAGGCGGTACATAATGGCAAGAGTGGATCTAAACCTAAACGGAGAGCATAGATCTAGATAAACAAGGCAATACATAATGGAAAGAGTGGATCTGATCTGCTAGTCATACTCCTGCCTAGGCCTATAGTACTCCGACTCATAGTCATCGTATTCGTCTCCATCGTCGTCACTATCGTCGGACGGTGTTCGGGGAGTCACCCTCGGAGGATCAGGACGCCTGTACTGGGCGTGAGGGTAGTGCAGGCGGGGGTTATCGCCGGTGTTGATGTAGTTCATGACGCTCTGAAGAGTCTGTCCTCCGCCCCACCACAGATAACGACCGGCCTCGCTGAAGTTCGAAGGAGGCGGGTCGTTCTCCTCGTATCTGGTGAGCGCCTTCTCACGCCGATTAATGAAGAAGGCGTCCCAAGTAGGGCGGTAATCGGGATTCCAACGGGGATCCCTCCGATGCTCCGGCGTGAGCTCGTGGTAGTAGTGGTTCGTGATGTCCGCCCGACGCACCACACCTTGGGGAACAGGAGGGACCGGCACTCCTCCGGTGCTCAGCATCCAACTGGCAGGGACGATTTAGCAGGGCGGGCAGGGATAGTTCAAGGCGGAAAGCGCCTCCGCCTGCGGGTAGGTCAGAGTGGATATGGTAGAAGCCAAGGGAGAGAGTGATGAGGTTGCAGATATGAGTTTAGATGTGTTATTCCAATGATGGCGATGCATACATATATATAGTGAGAAGAAACAGACCCTTTAGTCCCGGCCTGTTTTACCAACCGGGAGTAAATGGTTAGGGTTTCGCCGGGACCAATCAGAAAGAATCACACGGATCGTGTGTTTCTTTCAAGAGCTTGTGAGTTGTTGGATCAGGGGTATGTTTCTTTTGAGCTCTTGTGAGCCGTTGGATCCGGGGGTACGGTGTGTTTCTTTTGAGCGCTTGTGAGCCGTTGATCGAAACCCTAGGACAACACTTTGTGAGCCAGATGGCCCTATATATAGCCCACCTCATGTGAAGACCAAACACAAAGAGTGAGTGAATATTTGGCATGTACAACCCTAAGAATACATGTAAACACATGTTATGCCAACTCCTAGCTTTTGGTGACATCCCGACGCTCCGGAGCCCCTCTGCGGCGAAACCCTAGCCCCACTGGAGAAAAGTCCACCTTATCGGTCTGCAACTTTCACCGAAGCCCGAAGTGGGTAGCAATGTGCAACTCTTTACTTGGTTGTGTTAGGGTGGACCCTAGGAAGTTCCAAAACAATGGCATGAACCACCTCTACACAATATTCCCTCCCGTTCGTCGGTTCCGGGACTTTCAGCCTATAAGTACTTAGACTCGGAGAGAGAAATCGATGCCGGTGATGACCCAACACAAAGAGTGAGTGAATATTTGGCATTTACAACCCTAAAACACATGTAAACACATGGTATGCCAACTTCTAGCTTTTTGTGACATCCCGACGCTCCGGAGCCCCTCTGCGGCGAAACCCTAGCCCCGCTGGAGAAAAGTTCACCTTATCGGTCTACAGCTTTCATCGGACCCCGGAGTGGGTAGCAATGTGCAACTCTTTGCTTGGTTGTGTTAGGGTAAATGATGTGTGTGAACACACGTTCATTGGGAGACCCAAAGAGGAAGGTATGAAAAGTGCAGCAGCAAGTTTCCCTCAGAAAGAAACCAAGGTTAAATCCACCAGTAGGAGGAAGGAGTAACTTCAGAAGGTTGAAGCAGCTGAGATGGCAGGGCGCACTACCGGTTCACTAGCAACGTGGAACCTACACAGCACAATTAAATCACTTTGCCCCAACGAAGCAGTGAGGTTGTCAATCTCACCTGTTTTGCTGAATACAAAGAGGTTAAACGTATGGTGTGGAGAACAGTAGAAAACAGTAGGAACAGTATGAGAGCGGTATGAAAGCAGTAGGTGTTTTATCAGTATGAGGAAAAAGGACCGGGGTCCACAGTTCATTAGTGGTGTCTCTCCGTGAAAGATAAATAACATGTGTGGTGAACAAATTACAGCTGTGCAATTGACGGAAATGAAGGCTGCACCGTAGTGCATATGCAAGACATAAAGATTACTATGTGATTCATGCGGGCATTACACCAAAATACATAGACTGTTATCCAACTACATCTATGACTAATAATCCACCCTCCGAATATCATCCGAACAAACATTGGGTATTAAGTCGCAAGAAACAGATAATCGAGTAAGCAAAGTGTGTAATGTAAACAATAACATCATCCTTAGACAAAGCATTGTTGTTTTCTCCCTAATGGCAATAACACATCCTCCATCTGTCACGTTTGTGTCACTTGAGCACAGATGCAAAGGAGGCATGAACCCACTATCGAGCATAAATGCTCCCTCTTGGAGTTACTAGCATCTACTTGACCAGAGCGTCTACTAATAACAGAGAGCATGGAAGATAACATGATAGATTGATAATCAGAAGACATAGCATTCAACATTCATCAGATCCCAGCAAACACAACATGTAGCATTACATAAAGATGATCTTGATCATGATAGGAAGCTCACAAGATCTAAACATGAGGTACAAAGTGGAGAGAACAACCATCTAGCTACTGCTATGGACCCGTAGTCCAGGGATGAACTACTCATGCATCAATTCGGAGAAGGGCATGGTGGTGTAGACCCCTCCGGTGATGATTTCCTCCTCCGGCAGGGTGCCGGGGAGAGCTCCAGAACCCTCCCGATCTCGGGATGACGATGACGGTGGCCTCAGGTGTTTCTCGGGTGAATGTGGGATCCTTCTAGGGTTTACGTCTTGGGGTATTAAATAGGAGAAAAGGCAAAGGCGGTGGAGGCCTGGCGGCCCCACACCACCCCCGGCGCGGCCAAGGGTGTGCCGCCCTATGGTGTGGGCCCCCTGAGGCCCCCCTCCGGGTCTCTTCGGGAATCCGTGGAACCTTAGGGAATTCTAAGACTTCTGTGCTTCGAATTTTCTAATTCCGAGAATATTTCCACAACAACTTTTCTGAAACCAAAAACAGCAGAAAACAGGGAATTGACTCTGTGTCATCTTGTCAATAGGTTAGTCCGGAAAATCGATAAAAATGACATAAAGAAAGGAGAAAACATGTAGCAATTGGCATAATATCATCATGGAACATCAGAAATTATAGATACGTTGGAGACGTATCAAGCACCCCCAAGCTTAGTTCCAACTCGTCCTCGAGTAGGTAAACGATAAAAAAAAAATCTGGGGTCACATGCTACCACACAATCTTGATCATAAAAATGTAAAAGCATGTGTAAGCTGAGATCATAGAAATTTAACACAAACATGATAAATAGAACTTTAATAATGAAGCATAGCAATCACTTTGCATCATAAGAAGTAAATCAAATAAAGGATCATGAATAACAATGCAAAGAAAGATATACGTTTGTTTCAAGTATAGAGAAAGCATGGCAAAGTGGTATTTCGCTAGTCCTTAAGAGTGGGGCAAAATATAAATGCCAGGACACCTTCAAAGTTAATGAGGAAGACTAGAACAAATAATTTGAGAACAAGCAATACCACATCATGAATCAATTAATAATGTTTCTGGGACAAATGCACATAAAACTCAGAATGGCAAAAATGCTCTCTCAACTGTGCATAAAGTTAGAAGATGGAGACTCAACATAAAAGTAAAAGAAAGGCCCTTCGGGGAGGGAAGCAGGGATCATTCATGTGCTAGAGCTTTTATTTTATTAAACAGAGGTATTAAAATTTTGACACTCCTCACATCCATCTTTCACAAACCATGGCTAACAGAATCCTCAGGTGCCTGCCAACAATCACATACCATGGAGGAGTGTCTATATTTTGGGAGATGTATGCTAATGTCAATGAATGGTAAACAAATATAGTACGTCACAAGCCAACTAGATTTCACAGGAGCGGCTCCCATATGAAGAATGCAACTGGTATAGAAGTCCATCCTTCTTTCTCTTTTGTTTACACAATTATGCTTTGACTGATAAATCAGGGGCAAAAATAGTGAAGAGATTTTGTGTGTATTAATTTGGGGCTGGGCACCCCGCTGCCATCTCTTCTATCAATTGGATAAGAGGATGAAGCCACTAGTCCAGGGTGTGAAATCCAATCAACAAGTGAGACAAAGATTCTCTGTTTACGTTCTCATGAGAAAAATCAGGAACACATAGCAGGAGTAATTTTGAAGGTCTTAAAGGTAACACATGAGCAATTTACTTGGAGTGGCAGTTAAATACCACATGTAGGTAGGTATGGTGGACACAATGGGAAAACTTGGTTTTAGGGAGTTGGATGAACGAGTAGAATTCCATACTCAGTACAGGTGGAGGCTAGCAAAATACTGGGAGCGACAAATCAAGAGAGCATAAGAGCCATAATCATGCATAGAGACAAACATCATTAATCAAAGCATAAGCGGTATCACAAGTTAAAAAACTAAATGATCATAGAGGTTATTAGTGACTGGTTCATAGTCATCAACATGGTGTGAGCATGCGCCAAGACAACCAAATAAAACATTCAAAAGAGAATACCACAAATTTAAGCTTCAGTATGACAAGAACAACTCATGATTCTTTCAATGGCACCTTAAACACTCTCAACTATTTGAGGCTAATCATGCTACTCAATAACCACAAGGCTTTAAAACTAAAATAACATCTAGCATAATATGAAAAAGTTCTAGCCACAGTCTATACAAGCTTCTACTTGCATCATTAAAAATTCTACTTCAAGCAGCAGTTTCTTTTCCCAACAAGCACCATACAAGATATGTTTTAACAAAAATACTCTTCATGATACAACAAGAAAATATGAGATCACTTACATAACACTACTAAAACTAACAGCTCTTAGATAAGAGATGCATGAAAAACAGGAGCTAAATAAATGCAACAGCCACACAAAGATTAAGAATACAAAGTATTCCCATGAAAAAATGGAGCGTGTCACTCTCCAATAAAAGAATGCTGGGATCCAACCAAGCTTATTGCAAAAATAAAAATAAACTAAAAGCAAAAAATAAAAGACGCTCCAAGTAAAGCACGTAAGATGTGACCGAATAAAAATATAGTTTCACTAGAAGTGACTTGATAATTTGTTGATGAAGAAGGGGATGCCTTGGGCATCCCCAAGATTAGACGCTTGAGTCTTCTTGGAATTTGCTGATATGTACCACCGGGGCATCCCAAGCTTAGGCTTTTCACGATCACATCATATCATCCTCTTCTCTTGACCCTTGAAAACTTCCTTCACACCAAACTTCTCAGAATCTTCATTAGCAACGTTAGTGCAATCGAAATAATAAATTCACATGGTTCAGTTTCAACACAAGCCTAACACTCATAAACACATTATCTACTGTCACAACTTCTTTTAAAAACTCTTTTTCTCAAAAGAACACCAAAAGAAATAGATTAAGATGCAAATGCAATTATTGACAGAAATCTGTCAAAACAGGACAGGAGGTAAATATGATTTTTTTTAGAAAATCTTATGTTACTCAAATCAAAAAGTATTCATCTAAGAAAAGTTGCGTATATAGCCCAGGATTACGCATAAAAAACTCAGTTCATTTTGAATTTTCTGTGATTTTATACGAATTTAACAGTGGACAGCAGAAATTCGTTTCCTGCGCAGAAATCCGAAATATAGTCTCAACTTTCCACTAGAGGCTTTACTTGGCTCAACAAAGACACAAAATAAAAGATACAGCAGGGTTTCTAAGGAAATAGACAACACTCAGGTGCAAAGAAAACAAAAATAAACGACGGAAAACGGGTTTAAAACGGATAAATAAAACGGGTTGTCTCCTGGTAGCGCTTTTCTTTAACGCCTTTTAGCTAGGCCCAGAAAAGTGGAATCACGTGGATGCTCATATAAGAAATATGAATTGAAGCAAAAGAGAGCATCATGAAGAAAATGTAAAACAAATTTAAGTCTATCCCACTTCCTATGCATTGTAATATTGTAAAGAAATAAATTAGAGAAGCTCAAACTAGAAATCATGGGAAGGTAGAACAAGAGCAACTTCAAGACTTTCAACAAAAAGAGAGGTGTTTTAGTAACATGAAAATTCCTACAACCATATTTTCCTCTCTCAAAATAATTTTCAGTAGCATCATGAACAAACTCAACAATATAATTATCACATAAAGCATGTTTGTCATGGTCTAAAAGCACAAAATTCATATCAAGCTCAAAAATAGTGGGATCAAAATTTAAAATCAGCTCTTCTTTTTTCCCACTTTTAGCAACAGAAAAACAAGATGATTGATCACTCTTAAAAGGTATAGGACACATTATACCAATACTATTTTCAGTAGAATTATAATTTATAACATAAAGTAACATAGGGCCATCATCAAAAGCATTATCATAAGATTTATCCAAGTAGCATGGATTATCACACATAATAGTAGCAATATCATTCTCACAAGTTTCATTCATAGTAGTATCAAGGTCACAAGTATAGCAAGTATCAATTTCATCATATAATGTATGAGTTAAAGAGTTACTATCATTGGGAGGTAGACATGAGTAGCTCCATTCTTCCTCCTCTTGATCATCACAGTCCTCCTCTTTTTCATCCAATGAGCTTCCAGATTCAGCAATTTCTTCTTCCATAGGCTCCTGCAAGGCATGAGTTACTTCCTTAGGTTGAGAGAATTTATTAAGATATTCCATTATATAGTAATTACAATCCTTGTAATTATCAAAGCAATATTAAAGTATAGCATAAATCTCATTTTTGTAAGTTGCATCATCAATACTTTCAAGCAAATAGGCAATTTCGAATGCACCCTTCCAAGCAATAAATTCTTCAATTTGTTCCACATCATCTAATTCATAATTTCCCTTAACATAAGAAGATATGGTAACATTATCATTATACTCACATTGAAAAGGGAGGTTTTATACCTCCTACAGCAACAATATTTATCAAAGCAATAAGTAACATTACAAGTAGAGCACAAGTTTTAAGCGTTGTCATGCAATTTATTAATTTTCTACCATAAGTGTATCCCTTTTTGTGACAAGCGGTGTTCCTTCTAATGTTTTTGTTGTTCATCCGTGAACCGACCTTGCCTAAAAGATCTAGTTTAAAAGACATCAAACATTGATAGCAAGCATGATAAAGCAAAAATAAAAACTAGAATAAGAACAATTTTTTTGTGTTTTTTTATATAAAGAAGCAAAACAAGACAAAAAATAAATAAAATAAAGAGGTTGAGAGTGAGAGACTCCCCTTGCCAGAAGACTTCTTCCTCCCCGGCAACGGCGCCAAAAATTCCTTGCTGCTTGTGGTGGCAACAGAATTCTTTGCTACAGAAATTCTTGTTGCTATGAATGGTGTGTTGGGAACCCCAAGAGGAGGGTGTGATGAGTGCAGCGGTAAGAATTTCCCTCAGTTAAGAACCAAGCTTATCAATCCAGTAGGGGAAAGAGGATCTTCGGAAGGTTGATGCCAATGACGATGGTGATGGCGCCTCACCGGCGTCAGCAACAACGCGGAACCTGCACACAACACAACCAAAATACTTTGTCCCAACGGTACAGTGAGGTTGTCAATCTCACCAGTCTTGATGAAAACAAAGATTAGACGTATAGCATGGAAATAGTGTATGCTTGCAGTAAGTAAAGAAAACAGGGAATTGTAGTGGTTTGTTTAACAGTGAAGGAAAAGGGGTCGGGGTTCATAGGTTCACTAGTGGTGTCTCTCCATAAAAGATAGCATGTTGGGTGAACAAATTACATCTCGGCAATTGACAAATAGAGGTTGCACCATAGTGCACATTCATGACATGATGACTACTATGATATTTACTGCGGCCATTACAACAATATACATAGAGTCTAATCCAACTGCATCTATGACTAATAATCCACCCTCAGGTTATCATCCGAACCCCCTTAGGTATTAAGTTGCAAGCAACAGATAATCGCATTAAGCAATGTGTGTAATGTAAGAAATAATTATGCACGCGGGCACTCACACCGATGTTTTCTCCCTAGTGGCAACAACACATCCTCCCCCATCATGTTTCTGTCACTCGAGCACAGGCGAAAAGGAGGCATGGACCCAACTATCGAGCATAAATACTCCCTCTTGGAGTCACTAGCAACTACTTGGCCAGAGCAACCACTAGCAACGGAAAGCATGCAAGATCACAAATAACATATGCAATAAAGACTATAATCAACTTGGCATAAGTTCAATATTCATCGGATCCCAGCAAACACAGCACATCGAATTACATAAGAACAATCTCGATCATGTTAGGCAGCTCACGAGATTTAAACATTGAGGCATAGGAGGAGAAGACAACCATCTAGCTACTGCTATGGACCCGTAGTCCAAGGATGAACTACTCACACATCACTCCGGAGGCAGGCATGGTGATGAAGAGTCCTCTGGTGATGATCTCCTCTCCGGCAGGGTGCCGGGAGACAGCTTCAGAACCCCCCTGATCTAGGGTTGACGACGACAGCGGCTGCGGAACTTTTGATTTTTGATCAGGTGCCTAGACTTTTCCTTCGGAGGGGAATAAATAGTTGAAAAGAGGCGGTGTAGCCCTGGGGGGCCCACACCACCCCCCGGTACGACCAAGGGGGGTGCGCCACCCTATGGTGTGGGCCCCCTGAGGCCCCCCCTCCGGGTGTCTTCGGGACTCCGTGGAACCTTAGGGAATTCTAAGACTTCCGAGCTTCGAATTTCCAATGCCGAGAATATTTCCAGAACAACTTTTCTGAAACTAAAAACAGCAGAAAACAGGGAACTGGCTCTGTGGCATCTTGTCAACAGGTTAGTCCGGAAAATCGATAAAAATGACATAAAGAAAGGAGAAAACATGTAGCAATTGGCATAATATCATCATGGAACATCAGAAATTATAAATACGTTGGAGACATATCACGCCCTCACTCGCCGGCGGCGAGCACAACTGTGACGCGATGCTGACATTAGCATGGCATCATCGTGGGCCCGTGTTGTCAGCACGCCAAGTCAACTACGCGCGCGTTGCTTATTTGTTGCTCGGCGCAGCGCATAAACGGCCCAAGCCTAGGTCCTTTACGTCGCCCTGCGTGACAGATAACTATTTTTAGCCCAGCTCATCTCTGGTTTTAATTTCGAATAATTGCAGAAAAGTCCCTCAACTTAGAAACCTTATAACTTTTAAACCACAACTCCAAATTTAACAAACTTGGACTTTTGGAAATCATGTGGATGTGTAGAATATTCTGGCTTAGGCCAAATTTAAATTTGACCATTTAAAATATGTTCAATTTCAAATATGATTGTTTGATTAAATTTGACATAATTCAAATTCTGTAAATCCAATTTAAGCAAACCAAATTTCTTTGGGTTCCTTAGAATGTGTACTAACAGTACCCACTGCCCAAAATCCTATTTTAATTATTTTGAAGTGTTTTAGATTTTAGATGGCCATTTGGGTACTTAGACATAATTTAAAATCTATAAATAATTAGAAAATGTTTTCTTAAGGAAAGTTGCTCCATTTGGTAACCTTATACCATAGAGACCAGTGTCCCAACCACTTGACCATACTAGAACTATTTCCATGAATACTTGGCCAAATTTTCACATATGTTTCACATCATGTTACCCTTGTCTTAGAAAATATTTTGCATATATTGTTTCATGTGTTGTGGCTATTTTGGACCAAGGCTTAGTCCTTAGTGAGGTTCAAACTTATAGAATGCCAACTAGTGAACCCAACAACACTAGTACCATTGTTTTCCATCTACTTCTCCACTCCCCTATTAGAAAACTGCTAAGTCATTTTTGTGCTGAAACCAGTGAAAAGTAGGGGCTGCAAATCAATTCCAAATTGAGAAATTAAAATGTGCGATTCAAGATTGAAGTATCTACTTTCATTTTACCATTTTTAATATTTTGAAACAAATGGTTTAGGCATTGAAAACATGGTTATTAGAATGGATGATGGAACTATTTTTCTGTTTTTCTAAAAAACTGCTAAGTCATTTTTCTGCTAAAACGAGTGAAAAGTAAGGGGCTGAAAATAAATAGCAAATCAATTCCAAATTGAGAAAATTAATATGTGAGATTAAAGATTGACGTATCTACTTTCATTTTACCATTTTTAGTATTTTGGAACAAATGGTTTAGGCATTGAAAACATGGTTATTAGAATGGATGATGAAACTGTTTTTCTGTTTTTCTAAAAAACTGCTAAGTCATTTTTCTGCTAAAATCAGTGAAAAGTAGGGGCTCCAAATAAATAGCAAATCAATTCCAAATTGAGAAATTCAAATGTGATATTAAAGATTGAAGTATCAACTTTCATTTTACCATTTTTTATATTTTGAAACAAATGGTTTATACATTGAAAACATTACTATTAGAATGGATGATGAAACTATTTTTCTGTTTTTCTAAAAAACTGCTAAGTCATTTTTCAGCTAAAACCAGTGAAAATTAGGGGCTGCAAATAAATAGCAAATCAGTTCCAAATGATAAATTAAAATGTGAGATTAAAGATTGAAGTATCTACTTTTATTTTACCATTTCTAATAATCTTTCTACGACTTGCAAGTGCAGGAAAAAAATCAGTGAAGTTGTTTTTAATAATGTTTCTGTTAAAAGTTGTTTTCACACCCTTTTTCTTTTCTGCATATTTTTCTAGCTGAAAGTTAAGGAATGAAAACATGTTTTAGAGAACTCAATTATGGAATGTAAAGGCTCTACATTGTACTCCATACATCCAAGAAAAATAACCATGCAAGAAAACATTCAATAGAATTATTTAAGGCATTGAAAACAGATGCTCAAAAAGGCATGAAATATTGTCTTTACTGTGAAAAAGACTTAGTGAAAATTTAGGGATAAAACAACCATCTTCTCAAATAATTATTTTCATGCTTTTTTTAAGTTTCTTTTGCAAAATGAGGGTGTGACAAGTATTTTGTTTAAGTTTTGTGTGTTGACACTAACTTGCAATTTTTAATTTGCAGAAATTATGGACCCAAACTTCAGAGACAAAGATGCGGAAGACATGCTCGCGGATTTTATCCGCGGGCCCGTGGGAGACCCCGATGTCGCCTAGTGGATGAATAACTCCGGTGAGGGAGATCCGCAGCTCGCCCGATCAGATGGCTCCGGTGAGGTAGATCCGGAGCTCGCCCGAACAGACGGCTCCATTGAGGGAGAAGCTTACAACTTTGTCGAGTGAGACGATGATGGAGAAGCCGACGACTCCCATGAGAGAGAAGCCGATGGCTCCGGTTCAACCTTACAAATTACAAACTCTAGCGATGTGCATATATATATGTTAATTAAATTAAGCATCTGTTTTCTATATACATGTATTAACACTCTTTCTTATTTTAGCTATCTGGATCTAGCAAATCCACCGGAAAGAAGACTAAACGAGGCAGAGCAAAGAAGTTGAATGAGCATGAAAGGTACAGGATTGAAAAGATTGCTGCAGACGGCACACCAGAGCTTCCTAAATATGTTGCCCAAAAATATGTGAAGCAACGCGGAGTGCTTGTTAGGGACCACATCCTGATCACCATTCAGGAGTGGAATAAGCCACATGAGGCCGCCGGAATTTCATATGTCAGCGACTTAGCCAAAGAAAATCTTTTAAAAAAGATGATGGCTAATTTCACCCTACCGACGCTGAAGGTGTGTCAGGATGAGGTGGATGAGAATGAGGAGGATCCTGAATTGATCTTAAAGCGAAAGTAAAAAGCCTTGGTGAAAGTGGTCAAGGCGTTCACTTTAAGGAAGATGGCCCAACAATTCAGCAACTGGAAGAAAAATTTGCACCTTTCCTTTATCAAGAAAGACAAGACTCCGGATTTCACTGGAACGTATGAGAAGATAAAACCTTTCTGGGCAGAATTTGTTGAGTACAATAAGTTGGAAGAAGCTCTGGTAAGGTATAAAAGAAATGCGACAAACGCCGCTAAAAAGATCTATCACCGTCGGATGGGGAAAGCTGGCTACATGGGTAGCCTGCCTAAGTCGGATAAACTTAAGGCTGACCTGATTGCTCAGGACATCTGTCCAGAGACACTCTTCTGGGACGGACGGACAAGGTCTTGGTTTTTCGCGCATGGGGGCATGTTTGACTCAGAAGGGAAGTTCATCTATAACATAAGACATGAATAAAATCCTCTAAGGTTGCTAAAGAGGGGAAGTTCCAGCATATAGAGAGAACGACGAGCTCACATGCACCCTTGGGAATAAGGAACACTATGGACGGACACGAACCACACCAGGCTCTGTTCCGTGGAAACATGGGTTTGCCGAAGAGAAGAAGAAATATACGGATAGAAGCCGTCAAAGGAGAAAGGATTTGCTGGCAGATGAAGCACAGAGTCAGGCAGACCGGTGGCATAACATTGAATAAGAATTAAAGTGGCAGCAGGAGCGAGGAGAGCGGCAGCAGGAACAAATTGACAGACTGACCCAACAGCAAAGTACTGCCCCGCATATGGTAGAAGGTGCATTCAATAGTACCGGCGCTGCACCATCTAATCGGAAAAGCAGTGTTGCTTCCACGCAGATCCAGGGTGATGATGCTGATTGCTACGCCTTGATGGTGACTTGACGGGGAGACTTCTTGATGATGATGAATTTTAAGTCCCGGCAACGGCGCCAGAAATTCTTGATGCTTGTGATGGCGTGTTGGGAACCCCAAGAGGAGGGTGTGATGAGTACATCGGTAAGAATATCCCTCAGCTAAGAACCAAGGTTATCAATCCAGTAGGAGAAAGAGGATCTTTGGAAGGTTAATGCCACTAACGGTGGTGATGGTGCCACACCGGTGTCAGCAACAACACGGAATCTGCACACAATAAAACCAAAATACTTTGTCCCAACGGTACAGTGAGGTTGTCAATCTCACCGGTCTTGCTGAAAACAAAGATTAGACGTATAGTGTGGAAATGGTGTATGCTTGCAGTAGGTAAAGAAAACAGGGAATTGTAGTGGTTTGTTTAACAGTATAGGAAAAATGGACCGGGGTTCATAGGTTCACTAGTGGTGTCTCTCCATAAAAGATAGCATGTTGGCTGAACAAATTACAGCTGGGCAATTGACCAATAGAGGTTGCACCGTATTACACATTCATGACATGATGACTACTATGATATTTAGTGCAGGCATTACAATAATATACATAGACCGTAATCCAACTGCATCTATGACTAATAATCCACCCTCAGGTTATCATCCGAACCCCCTTAGGTATTAAGTTGCAAGCAACAGATAATTGCATTAAGCAATGTGTGTAATGTAAGCAATGATTGTGCACGCGGGCACTCACACCGCTGTTTTCCCCCTAGTGGCAACAACACATCCTCCCCCGTCACATTTCTGTCACTCGAGCACAGGCGAAAAGAAGCCATGAACCCAACTATAGAGCATAAATACTCCCTCTTGGAGTCACTAGCAACTACTTGGCCAGAGAAACCACTAGCAACGGAAAGCATGCAAGATCACAAATAACATATGCAATAAATACTGTAATCAACTTGGCATAAGTTCAATATTCATCGGATCCCAGCAAACACAGCACATAGAATTATATAAGAACAATCTCGATCATGTTAGGCAGCTCACAAGATCTAAACATTGAGGCATATGAGGAGAAGACAACCATCTAGCTATTGCTATGGACCCGTAGTCCAAGGATGAACTACTCACGCATCACTCCGGAGGCAGGCATGGTGATGAAGAGGTCTCCGGTTATGATATCCTCTCCGGCAGAGTGCCGGGAGACAACTTCAGAACCCCCCTGGTCTAGGGTTGACGACTACGATGGCTGCGGAACTTTTCTGGTATTTTTTATCAGGTGCCTAGGGTTTTCCTTCGAAGGGGAATAAATAGGCAGAAGGGCGACGTCGGTGGGCCA